>OW964562.2:20083838-21283838 GCA_943138885.2 Tholera decimalis
TAACAGGTTGCGTTGCAGGAGAAACCTTCTTTATTCCCAGAATTCCCATGATACCAAATAATTTTCCATTCCAATTTAAAAGAACGCGATTCCCAGTATCGGTGTGTTATGCTGACAATTAATAAGGCTCAAGGGCAGACTTTTCGTGTTGCTGGAGTAGATCTCGGTGTCAGTTGTTTCTCGCATGGTCAGTTGTACGTCGCTCTTTCCCGGGTTAGCAGTTCTAGAAATCTTTATGTTCACGTGCCGGACGGGTCAACTTTCAACATAGTTTACCGGGAAGCTTTGCGCTGAAGTATTTTCGTTCTATAGGTACTTAAGCCTCATGTGAACGTGATCTAAACAATATTACCGATACATTAACTTAATAACACACAAGGAGTTACACGCTGACGGAGTCGCGGGCACAGCTATTAACAATAATATTGTGCGGTTCGGTATTGCGATATTTTTCAACAGTATTATAGATTGACATATTATATTTCCCTACTAAATTACGAAAGTTAATCTGTCTGTTACATCAAAATCACTGAACCGTGAGAAAGGACATAGGCTACTTTTTTACGAAAAACGACGGAAACGCGGACGAAGTCGCGGGCAACAGCTATCTATGCTAATAATATAATGCTGAAGAGTTTGTTTGTTTGTTTGAACGTGATAATCTCAGGAACTACTGGTTCAAATTGAAAAAATATTTTTAATTAAATAGTCAATTTATAGCGAAAGGCTATAGGCTATATATCATTACGCTAAGACCAATAGGAGCGGAGCACCAGTGAAGAATGCTTCAAAATCGGGGTTAAATTTAACGTTAGCCCAAAGTAACTATTCCACGCGGACGAAGTCGCGGGCAAAAGCTAGTGATTACATAAAAGGAAAGTATGATCTAAAATGAGGGTCCTCTTTTAGTTATAAGGCTCTTGGCGATACAATAGTAAATTATATAAGTTTTCCTCACTTAGTTTTCAGACTTACCTAAAAATATATTTTCAATAGCAAGTGTCACGCTTATTCTTCGCTCAACAAATGAATAAGCTTCACAAACACATCTCCGTTATAATTTATTATTTCATCTCACATAGACAAATATATAATGTTATGACAGCCGGTCCTGTTACTCTCATTTAAAGTACTAACGACTGTCCCTAACTCAAAGGTTTCCATTCAATCAGCAGAACAAAGACAATACTGCCGAGACCATTTCTATTTTTTCTCATTTCACAAAACCACATACAGACAGATTAATTTACTATCCTTTCTATTGTTTTTTAATCAGCTAATTCTTCTCCGTGCAATTTAAATTTCCAATTAAAGTTGGATCAGTTTGTCCTTAGGGCCAGATTGTGTCAAAACTTTTGTGGAGGAATAAACTTTTTAGAATAAAACTTTTATTATACCTCGAAGATCTATTAAGGAGTGAAAGGTTTTATATTGGATCGTTAACATCTTATCGCAAAACACGGGTCTCTTTGTAGAATTCAGTGGATCTCTACGTACCTACAATAAACAGACTTGGTGGGAATGATAAAGAGATTAGTATGGAATTATTCCAGGTGATTGAATGCAATCAGTGGTAATGCAGTGAGGCTGCAAGCTCAATTTGAATTCAAATCTTAATAGGATAATGAAATGGTGTTCTTAGACGATAAGCGCTGGACTACCATTTTAATTTTACTTGCTATACTTATAGTATGCGTCAATCCTTTAACAGTTAGCTTATTAAAAATACTTATAAAATAGGTATTTTATAAGTATTTTTAACCTTTTTTTTAGATATCCCATCAGCTTTATCACACACCCGTTACATCGCTAACACACAACCCGTGTTGCAAGTATTTAATTTATTAATCAGTAGACTCTGTTAATTTATTAAACACTGTCTCGACGATGTATGGTGATTGGAGTTGCAAGCTTACCTAGAAGTAACCTGTTCACTCTTAAATAAGACATCCAACTTAAAGTAATTGGGAAATAGACTCCAGCAAGGAATTCCACTCCTTAGCTATACACTTATTGAAAGTATTGAAAACTCCTTGGTACGTATATTCCTATATATGCCTTGTAATCCGACCGATTGTGTTTTAAGATCCTCAACACATCTGCTAGAGTGGCGCAGTGGTTGTAGACTCAGAAACGGTGAAGGGAAGCCTGCCTAGGCCTAAAACTTCGAAGCCTTATTATATCGGCCATTGGACCCACGTGGTGGCCCACTCTTTCTCATAGAAAGAAGGTCCGTATCCCAGCAGTAGCACCGTTATAAACTGCTCCCATTATGGACAAGAGCTTAAATATTTAAGGAATACAAATAAAAACACACAAAAGAAATGATTTAATTGTTTATTTCGTGATAAAGTACACCGCATTTTTTGTCACATATTTGTGTCGTTGGCGTAGGTACAGGGCAAGCGCTTGCTTTGTCACGTATTATGTGACAATGTCGCTCAAAAGGTTAAGTAGTATGATATCTTTAAGATACTCATCCGTTGCTCTTAGTACTTGAACAAATGATTCCGTCGTGTGTAACTAAATACTATGCCAGTCACCATGATATATAAAAGAGAGAAACACCTTAATAACTATTTTGATTGAACCTTCTTACCTACTCATCCTATTAATCAGTGAATGGCACTCGGGAAATTGTTACGTGAACACTGCGCTGTAATGATGTCAGTTTTTTCTTCTGATTTTTTATAGTTTCTTCCACTATATTATGCTATAAAAATATATCTTATCCCTGAATACCATCTCAATGGAATAATACAACTTTTTTATTTTTCACAAACACAAATGGCCAAGTTTTATAGTACAACATCATAATATTATGTACAGTATGTATTTTGTATTGAGTAAAATAAAAAAATCATATTATATTTAAACTAATTAATATTGTTTAAAAATATATCAATTAGCTAAAA
Organism: Tholera decimalis; assembly: GCA_943138885.2. Lineage (NCBI taxonomy): Eukaryota > Metazoa > Arthropoda > Insecta > Lepidoptera > Noctuidae > Tholera > Tholera decimalis. The sequence continues at coordinate 20,086,754 of OW964562.2, forward strand.
ACATATTTCAATTCACTGCGTTTGTGTTGTATTTGCGAAGCATTGGGAACAGAAATAAAGTAACAGTGTTTACTTTTATTAAATTGGCTATTTTGAAATCCTCATCATCAACTGCTAAGCCTTTTGCCAATTATGTTGGCATCGGCTTCCAGTCTAACCGGATGCTTAGTGTTTTACATGAAGCGACTGCCTATTTGACCTCCACAACCCAGTAGCTGGGTAACACGATACCCCTTTACCAGACCAATGTCAGATTTTCTATGCTTGTATGCTTATGACTACCCGTAGCGACTAAAATAAATAAATGACACTAAAACTGACTACCCGTAGCGACTAAAATAAATAAATGACACTAAAACTGACTACCCGTAGCGACTAAAATAAATAAATGACACTAAAACTAAAATAAATGACACCAAGGACTAACCATTTAACGTGGTTTCCGAGGCACGGGGGTATCATACTGCCAACTTCCAAATTTTGACTGAAAATCCGACTATTTTTGTTGTAAAGAGAAATGACAACAAACTAAAGTACACATAACCACAAAAACGCTTTCGGTAAGCGGATTAATCTTCGATCACATCATCACTTACCATTAGGTGAGATGGTGGTCAAAAGCGAGCCAATAAAAATTGAATTAGGCTATTCATACTCCTATTACTCTTTAAAATTTCGTTGTTCTATCCAAAGTCTCTCCAGGACTTGTTGATATTCATTGCTTTGACGTTCTTCTGGTTGTAACTGGCCAGAGAGCCAGACTACAGTGTTTGTGAAAAGTGTGTCACGTTTGACCCAAATGTGACTTAAGTATTAATTAAACAAAAATAAGTTTAATTATATGTATGTAAGTTTACATACATATAATTAAACTTATTTTAATGCTTACCAAGTTATTATTTCAGAAGTAAAATATATTATTCACGAATGTGCACTGGATTTAAGCACCTATATTTCACGTGTATTCAGAACTTTTTGAAAGCTTTTTGAAATCCCAATTACAATAAAAGCATTCATACTACCAAATATAAAATGTCCTTTTCATATACCTGTCGGCTTTAAATACAATTAATTTTACGAGACGAAAGTAGTATCATATTATTCTGATGGATGTGGATCATTTTTCACAAACTTAATATAACATATTATTTGTTTTTCTTTAAAACCTGCACTGTCTGCTCTCAGCTAAAGTATCCCTTATTTATTTTTTCTATTTTTAGCGATGTGTAGGTACTTTTTCTCATATTCACAAGGAAACCGTTCAAGGCTACAAATTAATTTTCAATTATGTAATACACATCTAATTTGTAACTTACATTATTAATATCTTATGTAACGTTTTACTTTAACACTGTTTTTTTTTTGCTCATAATTATATTCTATCTACCTGTAAAAGTTAACAAACAGAAAGAAAAGGATTTAAAAATCGCGGATCTTTGTTCTGATAAACTTTTTTATACCACCCCTTTTCTTTTATGACTTCTTTTGTAATGAACAAGCCCACACCGGTTTCCGCTATTTTTAATATCGTTGTACCTATGGAAATAAAGTTCACAATTCATTCAACTTGATTTTCTTGCAAAAAATGTGTTTTAGTTATGATAAATATCGAAATACATTAAAAATTCTATAGAACCATTCTAATAGACTATGACGGGCAGTTCACGTAAGAAACGTGTTAGTAAATAAAATAAAAGTAAAAACAAATTCCAAAAATAGATTTCGAAATATTAGCTTTTGATATTTATGCCTCCGATGTTTCCTAGTTGATTACCCTGAGAAGAAACAACGAAATAAACTAATAGACTACAGGCCCGTGTTCAAAATGGATGGTCATATGAACCACCAGGTGACGTATATAGAACGATATAAGAGCATAAAATAATAAGATTCAGCACTATGCCGTCACTTGTAAGCTGTCCAACTGAGTGCTGGTGAGAATTCAAAAGTGCAGGTAGAGTGAGTATATTTTGGTCATATATTTTTGTACGGCATTTTTACCATCGATAGATCCATGAAAAATAATAAGAAAGCGCGTAGTTCCGTATATAAATGGTGCGCCACAAAGTCGGTAATTTTATTTGATTTTCTGACAATTTCCAGGGTAAATTTGGTCATTTCATTCTGTACGGCATCAGTTTCATACTATTTCAATACAGCTTCTTATCCATTATTCCGCAACGCCGTACAAAAATAAAGCGACAAGGGAAAAAAATCGAGGGTTACAACCCCCTCTCTTTCCGTGGTCCGGGGGATGATTTGAAAAAGTACGGCTTCGGTTCCAAAACATTATCTAGCACTCAAAATGACTATTAAAAATAATGCCGTCAAAAAAATATTGTTCATTTGAATGTATATTAATAATTATCTTAATTTCATGGTGTACTTGATTAAATGAAGCTGTAAAATCATTTGAATCTGTACGGCAACTTTTTTTTTAACATGATATTGTAAAATACAATTGTTATATAGTATTCCCGTTCAAAAGAAACTGTTCTAAAAAAAAATTTTAGAGAGATACAAAAACAAAATTTTTTAAATTATTGCAAAAGTTTAAATATTCATAGATTAATAAAATATAGCAATTTTCTACATTTTTCCCTTGTTTTAAATAGTATTAAGACAAATAAATTGGGGAAAAATGATGCCGTACATTTTAATGCAGACCATATCTTTTAGGCTGATGAAAATGACGCTACCATTTTAAGGGTGTAGTACTTTATGGCCATCTGATACTGTACGGTATTAACATATTTTTGAAGAGAACAATCAATAATATGATAAAAACATTATGACGTGTAACTGAAGTGAAAGGGTGTGTATATAATATCCAAGAATTGAAACTGTAAATCCCAGTATCAACAGTTTTGTATACTTTTTGGTTTAATATATACTTATTGATACATGTATATAATTGATTTGTTTCATTGTAATGATGTGAATAAATAAAACAACTATTTTTTAGAAAAAATCGATATAATACAAAATAAGGTTTTTATTTAAATTATTCACCGGAATCAGCCGCTGAGTTGTTATCGGAATCAACGTCTTCATCGACGTCCGAATTATCTTCTCTATTATTTTCTGAAATATGAATAAGTTTTTGTCAAAATCAAAGTCTTACTTACGTCTGTACGTAAGACTAATAATAATAATAATAAGGTAAATAAATAAATCTTTAATCTGTATTAAAGATGTAAAGATTTATTTATTTACCTATGACGTCATCAATTTCTTCGCCTGATTCCTCATCCGGTTCCGTTATGTCACTAAGTACCAAGGGCGGATCCAGCTTTGGTGCCGGGGGGTCACATAAAGTCACATTTCGTGGTCAAGTCACAAGAAGTTATAATTTGTATTTCCTGACTCCACTGCCACTTGGCCATCCACTGCCGATATTCGTTTACAACGACAGAAACTAGAGTATTATCTAGTAACAATGTTTAAAAAAATTAATTAGTGGTCCACCTAGGTCCTGGACCCAGCCCAGGATCCCCCCCCCCCTGGATCCGCCCTTGCTGAGTACACACATACTAATCGAACTATGTGTGAACGAGCGCAAACGAACACCTTACTCGGGTCCAAGCCGAGTACCTACATCCGAATAAAATACGTTGTGACCATGAAGAATAGACTAGTCTATTCTCCATGGTTGTGACCCACGACTACTTAGCACACAGAACAGTATAGGCAGGTGTAGATATATGCCTACAAATGCTAAACGTCGTAACAGAACGTCGCTCCGTAAGCGATACATATGTAAATTATATTTTATTTATTTAATATTTTTATTACTTTTTTATCAATATGAACTTTCAGATTTATACGGCATTAACTTTTTATAAATTATTGCATTAAGTACAAATAAACTATCTAAATACCGTATAAAAAAATATTGTCATGAATTTCACCTTACATTTCGTGATATGGATTTTTCTTACATTTTGTTCTATGAATTTTTCCTTGAGTTTTTTTTTCCCCTACAAAACTTTGGACCAACGAAAATGTACGGCATGTAAAAAAATATTATGTATGCATAAAATAATTAAAAAAAAAAAATATGTTGTTTCAAATCACCTCCCGGACCACGGAAAGAGAGGGGGTTGCAACCCTCGATTTTTTTCCCTTGTCGCATGATTTTTGTACGGCGTTGCGGAATAATGGATTAGAAGCTGTATTGAAACAATATGAAACTGATGCCGTACAGAATGAAATGACCAAATTTATCCTGGAAATTGTCAGAAAATCAAATAAAATTACCGACTCTGTGGCGCACCATTTTTTTACGGAACTGCGCGCTTTCTTATTATTTTTCATGGATCTATCTATTGTAAAAATGCCGTACAAAAATATATGACCAAAATGTACTCACTCTACCTGTACTTTTGAATTCTCACCTGCACTCAGTTGGACAGCTTACAAGTGACGGCATAGTGCTGAATCTTATTATTTTATGCTCTTATATCGTCCTATATATGTCACCTGGTGGTTCATATGACCCATGCATTTTGGACACGGGCCTGTAGTCTATAAGAGGTTTCTTTTTCCTTTAAAGTACAAATAGTCGTTTTTAAAGTGCATACAATCAGTACTGGTCAAAGTTATGAAATAATTCGGCTTATAGCTTATACTATAGTTCCCACTGTTGGAACTTAGGCCTCGTCTCAATGAGAGAGAATGGACCGTAATCCACCACGTGGGCGCATTGCGGGCCCAAGGAAGGCCAGTTTCTTAACGATCTTTTTCTTTTAATGTTTTGAGAGCAATGGTGATAAAGTAATTTATACAAAGCAAAGCAAAAAACTGGGTTTGAACCCAGGACCTCGTAGGTCAGGCTCAATATTTTCCAATGGGCCAAAAGTACTTAGTCACTGGTTTACTAATAATTAAAACATATCATAATTATGTTCTCAGAACAACTCAAATTGGTATATAGTATTTCAAAATCGTAGAAAGTTTACGAATCCGATTTCCATTTCATTTTAAGTTCTACCAGTTCTGCTATAAATTAACTTGAGCCCGAACTGAAGAGAACTTGTTCAAAACGATAAAGTACTGAGCAAAATAATAGTTTGCCATGTCAGTTGCAATACTTACTGGACTTAGCACTAGCAACCAAAATGTCCAGTCTCAAGTTACGAGGCGAGACTAGTAGAGTGCAGGGCTGTCTCGTTCGGATCGAAATACAAAAGCGGTTCTCAAAATATTTTTAGGAATTAAAGCAGCTTGTATATTGATATTAGCAAATGTTTTGATATTAATTAGCTTTTATAATAAAAAAAAGTCGAATATTATTTCTTTTTATTACCTAACTGACGACGCACACTAAACTTCAGAGAGCATATAAAGTCGGTACGTTCGCGAGCCGCCTTCGCTCTCAGTAGACTATATTGCATGCTGAATGCACGCAGCAAACTCTCCCTTAAATGTAAACTACGCATTTATACTACGTGCATACGCCCCATATTAACTTACGCCGGCCCGGTGTTTGCTCACGCTAGTCCGGCTCAGATCCATAGGATGCAAGTTATCCAAAACCGTTTTCTCCGAAATGCCACGGGCGCGCCCTGGTACTTGAGGAACGAGGATCTTCACGTAGACCTCAAAATCCCGACTATAAAGCAAGTGTTGAAACGCCAGTCAGCGCGTTACTTCACCTCTGCTGAAAAACACACAAACCCCCTGATTGTATCGGCCGCCCGGTACACACTCTCAAAAATTTCCCGGGTTCGTCGCCCACGCCTTGTCCTTGACGAACCTGACGATCCCACCACTATCCGTCAAGAGAGCAGTAGGGAAACTAGCACTCTAATAAAACACATATACAAAACGCGTTCCGTATTCCGGCCTCGCCGTCGAGGCCCATCGCGACGTCCGCGCTCTTGTAACGCCAACCCTCCCCGACCTTCGCCAAACGAGCCAGCCCGCGATGCTGAGCCAGTAGCAATAAATACTCCCTTAAATAATATGACCCAGCCTGACCCTTTGCTGTCCACCATCAACGACCCCGCTGAGCCTAGGCTCGTACTCCACAGGGAGTGCTCTTAGCGCGCGGTTGTTTAAATGTAAATACTAGTTTGTAAGCCCTGGCTGGGGGCCTTTAAATTTTAGAGGTCACCACAGGATCGCCCGGTTAAGTAGTATATTAGCCTTAGCGAGCTAAACTACGAGTGGACCTATCAAAAAAAAAAAAAAAAAGCTCCGTTAAAGAGCAGTTTTGAAGTATTTGTAAAAAAAAAAAATTGTAAAGTGGGATACATTTTTGTTCACCCATTGGTCGTCCGTCCAATGGGTGAACAAAAATGTATCCCACTTTACATATCTAAACAAAAAGTGGACACTTAGACAAACCAGAAAACTACCTGTTTTAGTTTTAGTAATTTTTATTTATATGCATTAGAGCACTGGTGGCCCGGTGGTCTGGTCATAGGTTGGAAGGTCAGGCACATTACTTTGCGTCATTTATTGCATCACCATTGCTTTAAAATCTTTGAAGGAAAACATCATGAAGAAATCGGCATGTCCTAGAACCAACAATTCGACATGTGCCTTGTGACATTGCATGTGTACCAACATGCACTGGGCCCGCGTGGTGGAATATTGGCGGCCTATTCCCTTTCATAAAAAGGAGACCAGTGTTCCAGCAGTCGGAATGTTATAGGCTGAATAATTATTATTATGAACTGTATATAGTGTCGCCTCTTATTCAACGTTCTTCTTTTGAAATAAGCAGCATATTTGTGCTCTTCTGTCTATATTTCTTCTTTTATATTATTTTGAGTGCCTTGTATTAATAAATAAACTGAGCATTAAACAACGATTGTTTAATGGCAAGCTCGCTCTGAACTGGCTCCGCTTAATAGCTCTTCAATCTCGATCCGCTCCTCTCGGCTCTAAAACACAAGCAATGTTTAATCAGCTGCATATGTTGCGGTGTGAATAAGTGTTCCAGTTAGAAATACAAATTGAAGAAGCTGCTGTAATGTTATACCCACATGTTTTGTGTAGACTTTATCGATTTGTCGGTTCATGTTACCTACTTACGGGTTGAGCAAGTCTTTAAAGTTCATCTGTACTTATTTGAAAAGCGAAACTTATGGAAACCAACCTTTAGGCTTTGACCGCCGGTAGCCGGTAAACTGACATAATCTATCCTGCTGTTAGCTGTAACCGCAGTTTTCCGAGGCTTAAAGTAGCCTGGGATACCAGCAAGTATCACGTATATTTTGTATTCTCCTCCTTCTCGCTTCGTTTCCTCAATACTGAGGGTCGTGATTCGCAATTTGTTCCTGTCCTTGGCAGAATGGAAATCGTTATACAGGTTGGTGTCCAGGATTGCACGGATCTGGTCATGTACATATGTTTCATGGTTATGTACCTATTTTTCTGTTCCTTCTTTATATCTGTTTGCTAAATAAACTTATGTTAATTGTTAAATGGCCTCATCTAGTTTACATTTACGGAAAAAAAAAATGACGTGTGAATGTGTTATTTATAACATATTTGCAAAATAAACATCATTATTTCATAAATAAATATGGTGGGAAGGTTAAGGAGCTAAATACTAACAGATGCACTAGTCGACCTTCAAATTTAAGCAACGTTTGCCGAGGTCGGTCTGTGGATGGGTGCCATCTTTTTCGTTAACATCTAGATAACTCCGTGCCTCGGAAGGCACGTTAAGCCGTCTTATAAGTAAGTCCCAACTGTCATTTGTAGCAGCAGTTTCTGGCTTGTAGAGGTCAGATAGGCAGGGGCACCATTTAAAATAGTAGCACTCAGCTGCCGCAGTGGTAGACGCCCACGGCGTCGGACGTCGGCCGACGATCTCCGGCCACCGTAGGCGCGGGCATGCGGACAGCGAGTAAAGGGCAACTCGCTGTCCGACCATGGACCATGCCCGGGTCGACGGCGCGTTGTGTTCCACGAGCGCCTCAAAGAGCGTAAGCAATATGACAAGGCCCCCCCTGTAGAGGGCCGAAGCCTGCCGGGGTCGTGGGACTTATCCCATTACCGTGACCCCGGAACGTAAAGGGCTATTGAAGGAATACCGTGGATTTTAGTCAGTACAAGTCTGACAGTCCCTCCGGCCCTGCCCGGGGTGGGAGGACTTATTTTATGATTTTACCACGTAAAAAAAAAAAAAACACTCAGCTGCGTCCGGTTGGGCTGGAAGTTAATCATTACCCTATACTAGGAATTTCTCTTGTAGTAAAGTATCGTGACTTTAATTTTCTACAAAAACCTAGACCCGGAACATGTATTTGTCTCGGTGCGGGAATCGAACCCGCGACACGCACTGCAACAGTCCATCGCACAACAACACTCAAAGCTAAGCTTAGATCGTGTAATCGTAGTAGTAGTAGTTATAATCGTTCAGTAAGTCAAAAAAATACGAGAAAATATACTAGAAAAGAATTCGATAGGTACAAACATACGAAAGGAAATATGTCTGCAAACTTTGCACGTCCAGTAAACGGAAGTGACTGAGTAATCGGATTTCACTGTCAGTTCGTACTGCAATACAGAATGGAATATCTCTTCGTCAGTTCTCAACCAATCGACAGGGGTGTCAAAACTAGGAACACAGCTGTCAGTAAGTAACACGAACATGTTTATCGATATAAAGGACTTACTTAGTAGACTTTACACCTTCTGACTTATCATTTTTAATGTATTAATAGTCTTATAGTCACGATTTTATTTACGAGTAAACTTTGAAGCATACATTGTTTGTGATTATGGACGCAAGACTATTTAATGAGCTTGTACTATTCTACTTGTTCACGAGCATATTCTTAAAACTCGCCAGTGCTAATAAATGTCTTGGTTTCATCATTAGATTATCATCTCAGTTTAAGAACACTCAAGTTATAAAACAAATATACAATGCCTAATGTCCGTAATAAATTAGAATATTATGCAATAGTTTGGAGTCCTCAAGAGTCACTGTACACTATTGTGATAGAAAAAATTCAAAGTAAATTCTGTAGATACCTATACAAACGTCAATACGGATGCTATCCATTTCTATATCCTCCTTTTTGTTCGTGTCAAGAATGGTGGGTTTAGACAATCAAATTCAGACGAGAATCCCCACATATAATTAATTAATAGACATAGACTCCTCTGGTACCCGCCTACATGGCGTGCTCCCGAACCAACAACACTCCCACTGGTTAATAAATGACTTTCTAAAATATATTCCTGAGGCAGGTTTATATTCTCAATGGACAATCGCTAAAAATGTGTATATTTATTTAAATATGAAGAAATAATTGTTTAGTTTCTAATTTTATGTTTGGTTGTTTTTTTTTTTTGTTTACAAATTTTATGTTACTCCGTTTTTTGTTTGTATTTATTTTTTTAGTCTTACAAGATTTAATTAAAATTTTAAAGTAATTTTGTAGAATTAGCATAGATATAAGCGATTTGGTTTTGTAAACTGTTAGCTATATTTAATAAATAAATGAATATGAAATGAGTTCTTTTAGCAATTTTCTACATTTTTGGCAACTTTACCAAGAAAGCATTTTTTTCCAGAAAGTGTGACTAAAAGTTTTTGACTTAAACACGAATGACTGCAGTGTTATCCTAGTAATTAGTGGATGTAATGGCTTCCAGTTGGTAATTTTCATTTGCACTTAAACTGCATAATTGTCCTTGCAAAACTAAGTGTACCTTACACTTATGAAATTAAACTTGGATAAGTAAAATTGCACATTCGTGTCTACGTGTGATGTATTATGTTGTTTATGTACAGTTTTGAAGGATTGAAAGTTAGGTTTTATTTTACTTTAGCAAAGAATACTTTAGCTTTGTTGTCGTATTGCTTGGACTGAACATGAAAGAAGGCTGGCGACTTTTGTTATTTGAGCTTAGAGTGTAGCAGTTTTATTGAGAGTAACGTACCTACACTTGACGGAAAGAAATAATAAGCTCTATATGTTTTTTTTTCTTTTCATATTCAAGTTGGATTGTGTTTCTGAAGTTGGCAGTCTGACTTCAAGGTCTTCAGTCAGTTTTCTTTCTGTGATTATTAGTTTGTTTGGGTCGAAACTTTCAATAAACTGAATATAAACTATTTTTGGTTATCCTATAAAGCTGGAATGTTATATATTGGTAATTGAATTTACCAATGATAGTTGATTTTTATATATGACCTGATTTCGCGTCTTCATCAATACAGTACGGATACAATTTCTTTCATGTGAGTAAAAAGAAGAGCTGGTATCCATTTAAATAATTATGTTTTTGTTGATTGCCTTGTAATTCCACGTAAATAATTGCTAAGTTTCTTAAACTGACCAAATCAAAATAGATGCATGTGGCAATTTTCTTTATTACCCTTGATTTTTGATACAAAACCAACTTGCGCCTTCACAGAACACGATGCCAAGGTTTAATGTTTGTTAATAAAATGTTGTTTAATTTCAATGTAATGGATTATCTGATAACGCCTACAGGACTATCATTCACTACAGAGAACTAGCAATGTAGTCAGAATTCACATTACTAGCAATCTTGTTAACCCGTCCGACTAAGCCAAATATGCTTGTATGGAGTGGGTCACAAGTTAAGACCTTAGGCTATTGACGCTTCGTCATTTACAGTTATTTAGGATCTATTGTAATCCATCTAGATCTACAGATCCTTAATATTTGCGTAAGGTCTCACACCATCCAGGTATTGAGAAGCACTTAAGATTTCAATCCTGCCTTAATTTTTGAAGACGAAGTCAAGAGGCTTCGGTGAAAAGGTAGGAGTGTCTGCTTCAGAATTTGGTCGTTTATTTTTATACACGACCAAATTCAGAAGTAGACACTCCAGAACTAACAAAGCTCTCACACTTCTAAAAATATTCCGTAAGAGACGAAATTAACTAGTTCCACTTGCACGAGAACGCCTTAACTAAGTTTAAAAGAGAGTGAATAAAGGAATGAAGGAAGTCGCTATCTTCTTTGACATTTGCTTGTCTAAAAACTGGTCTGGCATCGTGCCTGAATAGTGTTCTGGCACGAACTGAAAACTTTATCTCTGTACAAGCTTGCCTTACTTTGGCCTGGCCTCGGTAATTTAATTTAATTTGCATAGGTAGAGCTTAGCCTAATCGAGCTATGACTTTATCTGATGGTTGAGGAAATGAGGTGATATATTTTTATGTAGGCAACTTGTTTTGCTGTGAAACGTGAAACGTTGAGTGATATTTTGGCTTTTTTTTCCGACTGCATCAGTCAAAAGGTTACTGGTTAGTGAGTAGCGAGGTAAACGAGAACCAGGCTCTAAATAAAAAAAAACGTATAGAACAATTTTTTTCCTATAGTTTATTGCGAGGAATACATATCCAACAATTGTTTTTTTTTTAATTATGACTCGTAATTTGCATGTACCAAACCATTGCTTCTGAAGCCACTTCAGTAAAAATTGCTTAAAAACAACTAATCATATAACTAAACTACTAACTAAACGAACACTTGGTACACACAAAAAAGAAAAGTTCAATAAAATGGTTATAATCCAATATTAACAAGAAACGAAGAGAAAAATAATAATGACAGTTCTTTAAAAGAACTGTTCAATTATCTTAATAATTTCCAATAGATTCCCAGAATATTATTAGTGAATAAGTAGACTATGCCTTAGATTTAAATATTAAAGATAGAGCCGTCTTAATATTTGTTTAGGCACCTTCACTACAAAACAAATACTTGTCTCTTTTTAACCGACTTCAAAAAAAGGTGGTTTACAATTCGTCTTGAACTTGTTTTTTTTTTTTTTTTTTTTTAAAGTATGTTACCTCGTAACTCTGAGACGGCTGAACCGATTTGAAAAATTCTTTTTGCGTTTGAATGGGTATAGTTTCTAGTTGGTCCCATTGTTACGAAATCAGGATCTGATGATGGGATCCTGGAGAAATCGAGGGAACTCTTCAAATATTATAGGCACACCTATAGCGTTTTGGGTATTTCTTGTAGTACCTTGAGCAGTTGCTTCCGAAAAGTACCATTTGGGGAAGTTGAACTGATGATGAAGACCACAGATGGCCACTGAAACTCCTCAATAATAAGTATTTCGTGGATTGCGATTCGATTACTTGAGTACGGATGTTAAACACTTTATGCTCGTCATAATACATATGTTGATGTAGAGCTGATGGTCAATTGCCAGGAGAACTCATCAAAAATGAACGGCTATGCATCGGGAAAAGCAAAATTTTGTAAAAAGTGATAAGTTGTCGACATTATGGCTTTTGTAACTAGATAAATTACAAACCGACCCACTAAAAAGCATGAAAAAAAATTTTTAGCAAAAAATAGAACCGACTTCCATATCAAAACACTACAAAGGCAAAAATAACTTTAATTTCGGAAGGCGGTGTCTTTAGTTTTGTATATATTTTCGTTTTTGACACCGCCTTCCGAAATTAAAGTTATTTTTGCCTTTGTAGTGTTTTGATATGGAAGTCGGTTCTATTTTTTGCTAAAATTTTTTTTTTAATACATTAAATGAACTTTATTGTCAGAACTTAAAAAAAAGATAATGATAATGTACGAGTATTGTGAAGGTAATTCAAAGTTGTTTAGTACAACTGTCATTATTTACTCTCGTCACTCTGCTGAATAAAAAGTGCTAGATTACTATGTTGCAGTTTGGGGCGTTTTTCACACAACAAAACACGGCATTTTTGATGACTCATGCGTTTAATGTACCACGACCGCTTCCGATAATTACCGACCTGTTCCGAAGATTGCGACTCTAATACGTGCCAAATTTAGCGTAAGAAAGCATGCAGCCTGTCATACCTACATCAAATGAAAAATGCACAAAGGTGATCAATGACCATTGTATTGATCGCCATTTGGCTCGCGTGTTCTACAATAATTGCTCTTAATTTCTACGATTGATAACTAACAGCCATAGTTGCATAGTTTCAAAAGAAAATTGGCATTTACTTAAGTTCTAATCAAGAAATCTTTGTGATGTTTCCACATGCAATGGTACCTTTGATAGTATTGTGTACGATTGACCAGGCTTTCATTGCTTTTCTTGGCATTCAAGTCTACTTAAGCAACTATGGTTAACTTCTTTAATATGTTGATAGGTATCTATAATTTTCCTTTTAGTATTCTTAAATCAGCTGTGATAGGACAAACTAAAACAAAAAAATCTTAAGTATTTAATTACCAAATACATAATTCTGTAAAGAGCTTTTTTTTAACACAATTCTTCATTCATTAGTAAATACTAAATGAAGACTCATTGATGCTTCTTATACACCGTATTTAGAGATAGACTCTTATATTGACTGCTGAATGACAACGTAAAAAATAAATTAGGTATAATAGGTGTAATATAGTAGAATAGGTATATTTTTACTACTTTTTCGGTGGGAAAATCATCAAGTCTCTCCTCCCGCTCTGGTTGGAGGAGAGAGAGAGAGAGAACAAGGAACTACTACTGACTAAGGAACAGGGTGGCTGTTCTTTCAGTTGCCGTTCCGTTCCGGGACCGCAGTATCTCGTTAGAACATTCCCGCAAAATAGTTATACCACAGATTTTTTTATTATTGATAATCACACTCCTGACCTCGATTTCGCCTGATGGTAAGCGATAGATGAGGTCTAGGATGGGACGAGCGAGCCCAGAAGATGCCTATTTACTCGTGCTTTAAAGTTAAAAGCTGAAAGATCATAAGTGGCAGGGAACACAGAAGCCGGCAGAGAATTCCACAGCTTGGCTGTACGCACAATAAATGTGGAGGAGAAGCGCTTGGCACGACAAGACGGTATATCAACCAAGTGTAGGTGGTACCGGAGTGAAGACGGAGGAATCAGGTCATGGAGATCCTGCGCACACTCCCCTAAGTACAATCTGTAGAAAACCGCCAAGCAAAATAAGAATAATAATGTTTTATATGATATAAGGAACTGATTTGAGATAAATAAAGATCTATAAGATAGAATCTACAAGAAATAGAAGACATTTATTTATATTTTCTTAATTAATAGCCCAAAACTTTTTCTATACATATTTTCTGTAACAAAACCGACCAACAGTCTATCATTTAACTGACAATACACGAATCAAAATAGGTCATTAAGCTCGTTTGCCGGCACAATGGAAGTCGGCCGTTTCAAAAGACAAAGTTGGACGGCGGCGGCTTTCAGGCCAAAGTAATAGAAAATCATATAGTACATGCAGTTTGTTACCCGAGGCACGTCCCTCAAGGATGAAAGCCGACTTTTTTCAACATTTACCCGCATCAGATGAACTGGACGTACTTGTTTACAACTTTAGATGCTTTATGATTCAATCGCCAACTGGCTAAAATGTTTCAAGTTGTGCTGTGAATAATTTGCGCCAATATGCTGCGCAGTAACTTTCTTGACATACAATTTAAACGCTATCTTTAAAGGATTGCATCCAGCGATAAGATCGCCCTCTATGATTCCTTTTGTAATACTTTGTTTTTTATTTAAGTATTGATTTTCTATAACGCATATAGTAAACATAATAATGAGTGTATATTCATTTAATAGTTTCTTAGAGGCTTTACACATCACAATCGTAGTACTTACTGTTGAATAATGGATCATCTACGTGAGATGGTATTTATACACGTTTCATACAAATTTAACGACACGGTTGGCTCAGTGGTTGAGTGATTAACTGCTGCGCTGCGTGTTGCGGGTTCGATTCCTGCACCGAAACAATTGTTTGTATAGCCTACAAATAGTTGTTCTGGGTGTTTGGAAAAATCAAGCCACTATACAGGGGAAATCCGTTATGCGGAGCAACGTATTTCTTTTCAACTAAGTACAGATTTTTTCTTTTTTTTTGAAAACTGATTTCTTTTAGGTAAGCATTCACCATCATTATACTGCATCATTGCTCACTATCAAGCGAGATAGTGGTCAAACGTGAACCTATTTTTTTTAAAAGACCGTCTTTCGTTCACTTGAAATATAGCTAACGTTTTCTTTATTTTATGCCGAGCTAAGAGTAAAACTAAAACAGATTGTGAGAGCAGTTCGCTTAAGTAAAAATGGTACCCTTGTTCGAACTTTTAAAACGAGGAATCATCGAGGAATATGACATGTGACTTACCCACCCTTAGACCTTAGACATTTAGTTCAGTTAATTGAATTTTGTACCAACTTTGCCACTTGTGTGACAATGGAGCTGTGATTTAGATTCTGACATTTGACCCGAGTCGAATCCTACTAATATCATGATTATATTTTTATTTAAAAAAAGTTAAGATGTATAACTCGCTCACGCAAATTTCATCTAAATCGGCTAAACGGATCAAATCAAAGAAAAAGATTGCAGTCTGGAATAAACTGTAAGCTACTGTTTATCTCGGTAAAATAATCAACTTCTGTAGGATATAACTACTTTAAAAAAAAATGGTTAGTTTAATACAAAAAGGGCAAGAAAAGGATTCAATGGGCAACAAAAAACACCATCGTTGTCAATGGGAAAAGTAAGTGCCCAATGCACAGGCATCTTACACATTAAATTGTAATGCTGATCAACTTTCGAGTTGTACGTCGTAGGTTCGAAGCAGGCACATTACTTTGTGTAGTTTACATCGTGATCACTGCTCTCAATGCTACATGTCCGCCTGATCCCGCATGCTGGATTACAGCCATTGTGTCCCAGTACCTAGTGGGAACTTAAAAGCTAATTATATTATGAAGTTTATTAGAAAGGTGCGTAAGTATTCTTGCTCGCGGCTGGCATTTTATGATGGCAGAATAAATTGAAACAAATCGCTTACTTTCTACATGCGATGAAAGCTTTAGCTGACAAAAGTAGGTCGACACATTTGGCGCTGTCTCCCATCACACGTGTAATAAAACGGTTATTAAGTCGTCATATTTATTGAATAATTCCATATTGTAGACCGGATTTCATTCTATGAAAGAAAATTTTTGGTGGTTTTACTACCACCGAATCAGTGCCATTATAGTGCGGCAGGTGATTCGCGTTCCCTCTTATTAACCAGAAACAGATTTGGGGATATGCGGAACAGGGTGTTACGTCCCGCATTTCCATTGAAAAGGGAGGATCCTCCGACCAGACAGGTGTTTTGTCTGGTGGGCAACTGCCCGATGTTTGTGATCGGGTGATTTGTATGTAGGCTAGTTGAGCGGTAAACTTTGCTTGCGCGATATAGGATTCCTATCGTTTAGTTTCTATGTTGCGAGATAGATGTCACTACACAGACAATTACAAAGTGGAAAGAAAAGTTGATAATAAATTTTCTAGTACTTTTTAACCACTATAAAATTATTTTCAAGTATTGCAACTGACGTAAAATTAAATTACGCTCGTTTCACAGATGCTCGGGCTGCATTTTTTTCCTATCTGGCACTTGTGCAACCTATTATGAAAATGTTGCATTTTATTGTACAAAGGAATTAAAACACTTCTTCCATTGTGACCAATTTACCATTTAAGTAGTTTCAATCTTATTCCTATTTCATATTATTTCTATGCTTGTCAAGCAATCCGATTGTTGATTAGTTTATATTCTTATAAGATGGACAAATATCGAAGATTACAATAGATGATCGACTTTTAATAACTATCTGTTTCTACGTATCTGTTTAAGAACACGTCATTTGGTTTCGTTAATTTAAACTAGATGAGACTGAACTGTTGTCTGTCTACCCTGAGACGAAACACCGAAACAAACTCAGAGATAAACGTCTCTTTTGAAGTCATTAGCTGTTATTAAAATGCTAAAATAAAACAAGATATAAAAATTACAACACTAAATCTTTTTGATTCACAAAGTTTTTAATAAAGGAATCAGAACAAAGTTACGGAAGAGTCAATTCTAAAACAAAATGCAAATAGTTGAAAATTGCTTCTGCGTCCATTTCAAGTAATAAAAGTGCAATCTAACTCGCTATCTGAGTCACCATTTTCTCTGTGTAGACTGACAGAAGACAAAGGATTTGATTTTATCTATTGCACCGCACAAAACTGGTTAAGATTTGCAGAATTAGAGCGTCAACCTGAATTTAACTTTAATATTGGATTCAAACTATTCTAGTGTGTTACTGACGTTTTGTCCAGGTTTTGTCCTTTGAGTTCGGATGGAGTATCAATGTACTGGTTGTTCAAAGGAGAAATCTCAGTGTTCTAAATACCTCAGTGAAGATTAGTATTGACAGTTCGCAATGAATTAAATTTGTGTGATGACCAGAGATCGGAATAGGTAGAGCTGTTTTATGTACTTGCCATAGGTTAGAATAATATGGATATTCCCCGAGTCCCGGGATTTGGTTTTTAAGGAGTATAATCATAAAAAAAACTATGCTCGCCTTCAGGACTAATGAAATATTACACTTCCTCTCTGACGGGTAAATATAAGAAGGACGGGATTAAAGATAGTATAATAAATAGATAAACTTGATTCATTAAACCACATATATTTTTTACGTAACAATTTCTTATTCAAGAATCAACAATCATTTAAACATTTTTATTCTGAAGTTGTACAAAAACATTTACAGTTGTAAAAGTTACAATGTCGCTCATGCGCTTATTGGCTTACATAAACCATTTTTATACATATTGTCAAAAAGAATGAAATTCAATAAAATCCCGTAGTATCAGTCGGAATCCCGTGGAATATCCATATTAACATTAATGTTTGCGGTCAATGAACCTAAATAGCTCTACCTATTCCGATCACTGGTGATGACACATGTTACGTATCCATTCTATAGGTGCGATGGTGCTGTATCGTATTTTGGCTTTCCGTATACGATGATTTGAGAATTATTGTTTCCTCTAGCGAAATTAACACACATGCACATACCTAATATAGCTTTTCATAGTCATTCTAGACAGTGCTTAAAATTCAAATATCGCTCTTTTAACTTATATTAAATTTTCTGTTTTCATTATTATTGAGGATCACTACATATTAAACCCGTTACCCAAGGTAACCAGTTGTGTTTCTACGCCTCAGCTGTTGTAAGCGCCATAATTTCATAGTCGATTGACTAATCATTTGAAATCGATGTAATCATCCATGATTAGAACAAAGGCCGGAGCAGCAAATGAAGATATGATTTGTAATATAGTATTGTTTGAAGATAAAGGTCGAACTATCAATGAATAAAATTTAAGTATTATTAAATAAAAAACGAATACCCATTGATGAGACGTTTGTTACTATAACGTGTGTAAGCGTAGGCAAAATACCTAGCTGTTGTTTCTCTTGCTTTGAATCCAATCCAACGATAGCTAATGCTAAAAAGCTTAAATCATACTCAATTATTCTGCTATATGAATGACAATCTTTATAGTCATTTGTTTTTAGCAAGGGGCACCAAAAATGTGTTTTTTTTTTACATTGAACTTTTATTGTATTAACGATAAAATGAGTTACTTATTTCAGTTAACAATACGTTATGCAATAACACTTTTTGGTATTAATAAAAATAGACGTCTATTTTATGAAAACGCTCGGGAATAGTAAAACAGAATAATAGATTTTCATGAGAGTTGGCTCCAAATATAACGTCTTGTTATATGTACTTAAGGAGTTTTTGTAATCGCTATTTAGTTATGTCTTCTAAACTTAACTATGTACATACATAAATTATGATTTATTTATTTACATATTTAAGTTTAGTAAATATAAATAAAACTTAACTACATTATATACAAAACAAAAATAAATATAGGCGTCAAAGTACTCCTCCACATCACTGCCATTTGGAACGTGCCCTGAGGGCTGGTAGCAATTGCACGTTGAATGGTTATTATAATTCTTTTTCCTTGGGCAAAGATAGTAGAATTATAATTATAGTAATTGATACATATTATCTACAATGTTAATACTCCTAAACTCGATTGTGAAGAAAACACAAAAACAACGTTATTATTTTTATTAGCCATCAACTTTATAATCCTTAAGTTACGACACTAGGTACCAATATAAAAGTTACTGTGGAATAGTTACATACTTGACAGAGAAAACTTCACGTCTTTATAAGATAAAAATACATTGTTTTCCTTACATATACTCTTTGTGGTGTAGAATTATCATTGTTCCATTAAAGACTACTGCAAGAAAGTGTTACACGGCAAAAAAAAACGTCAGTTTTTATGACAATCAGAGCAATACCTATCATTAAAAACGCTACATAGCTTCTAACAGTAGGTGTAACTGCTTATTAGAAAAAAAAAATCTTACAACACAGGTGATTTAAACCTCATTTAAAGCTAATAGTTTATCTAGCGTAAGTGGAGGCTGAACGCGTGAGGTGGAGAAAATGCTCTTCCTCACGCCCCAGACGCGTCGGGCGTCGGGGACCGCGAGCTGATCTCCGGTCACCGTAGGCGCGGGCTTGTGCGTGGCGTGCGGGGGTAGCTTGCCACCCGGTAAGGACAAGGCCCTGGTCGACGGCGCTTCGTGTTCCACGCGCACCTCAAATAGCAGTCAGCAACGCTGACCGGGCCCGATAGAGCCATTGCCTTTTGGGGTTGCACAAAAGCTATAAGGAGATACCGCGGTCGCGGACCACGAGGGCAACTGAAGGAACAGAAAAAAAGGCTAATAGTTTTTGTATTAAAAGACTTCGCTCCTTAATAAATAAAATTATACTGAATTTGATACAACTTAGATTAATGTATAAATGAGTTGAATGACCGCCTAAATAAGTTCATTCACAAGAGTGAGTGTTTGAATATGAAAAGTTGTGGCATTGTGAGTCTAAAGATATGAAGATTATATTAGATTATTCCAACATCTCTAAACTTATCTTGATTATAGACCCCTGCATGATGAGGTTTGCAAAACTATTACGTTCTTTGGTTTAGCACTGCATTGTTAATCGAAACCGCGGCATCAAACTTGAGTAGAGTTTCAAACTTTGCTGAAGTGAGACGCCCGCTTTATTAAACTGCTTTAATGTTATCTACAACGTGTAACGGAAACTCCATATCTATCCATAGGGCTGAAGACAACATCTGGTATGGAGTCTATATGCAAAGTTTCAATTCAAAATAAGCGACTCACAGAATTGACCCCAAATTGTTGATTTCGTATGTTTCTTGAATACCAATAATAACAAACGTGTCACATCACTATGAGGGTCACCACTTTCCACGTCACCTGCCAATAAAACGATAATTCTCTTCGTTCTTCTTAATTTGAAAAATTCGGTGTCTGTTATCAATGTATTGAAATTTCTAATAAGTTCCACACATGTACACATAGGATTAGAAAACCCTTGCCATATCGTTTATTATCATATCACATAGGTGAACAACCTATGTTATGAGTTCTGTGTAGCGATATGTTGGTGGTGCAACATTGTCCACAACACCACAAAGTAATGATTAATCTGATCTGAACTAGGAGCTTCACCAAAGCGCATTGAGCCCGCGTGGTGGTTTACGGCCCATTTCCTTTCGTCGACAGCAGATCTGTATCTCAGCAGTGGGAGCGTTTCGAGTTATTTTGTCTATGAACTAAGAGCTTCTATCTCAACAATAACAGCCACCTTTATGGATCTTGGAGGTTAAGCAAAGCCAAATTTGGGCCGTGGATGTGTGATAATTGGAATCAAAAACTAGCAAATCTGTGGCAAAGCCAATGGGCATCGTGTTGTCCTACTAAGGGACAGTCAGATAAGCCGATGGTCTCTGTAAAATACTAGTCTTCAGAAGTATTAAAACTAGAAGCAAACCCCCAAAAACTAAGCATATTAAGTGTTTCAATGTTATTATAGTATCTCTTGTATAATGCGGTTTATTTGAAAACAATTTCCGTGCTCCGTCATATCTGCTGTTGACGGTATGAATAACTCTGATGTAACTTTTGTCTTTGTAACGTTTGCGTATAAATTGTACTTTGTAAACAAGGCTCACGGACGTTACAACCTATTTATGTTTATGGCTTTCTGTAACTACTGAGAAAACACTTAATTTATTGGGTGATAGTTCATTTTCTTTATTGCTGACGGGGTGACGTAATATTAGTGGTGTAGTTCAATGACCAGCAGATATATTTTTGTTCAATGTAAATACTTTTCTCGAATCGGGTAATCGTACATGCTACAGCACACTAGAACGATTTTCTCTACTGCGGGGTTATTTGATCCTATTGTTAAAACCGGTTGGTTCTCAAATAAATTCTCTTTTCAAATAAACAGCCGCTTTGTCCGGTGTAGTGAGTTTCTAGATAGTCTTTCTATGTTTGCAACTATTGGGTACCAACTGCGCCATATTAAACGTGAGTCAAATATTTTACAATTCACCGTGTTACGGTAAGATAAAGCTGTGCGCCTTTGTTCTAATAAAGTGAGAATATAAGCATGAATAATGAAATCTCGAATAAGTTTCACGTAAAGGGAGTAAAGAACAAAGGTATACGCTTACTTCTAGTAGCTCTTTAGTGGGATGAATGTTAAATCTACAATGATGTGTATTATTTACAGGAACCAAAAAAACATAGAAGAACTTAAATTCACCTATGTTGTACCGTCTATCTATAGGTAGGTACCAGTATTATACATACATCTGTATATCAAGAAAAACATCCGCCTTAAATAAGTAATTTTTCATACATATTTGGTATCATGGCCTTCCTCTGTCAGACTACATAATTATATCTTTGAGGGAAGATAGTAACAGTGTCCATTTTACTCTTTAGCTTCAAAAATTCCGATTTCCAATCTAAATGTCTCTTACCTAAACTAAGGAAAAAACGCCACCTGTAGACCTTTCCTTTGTTTAAACGATCAATAACCTTAAGTGTGAACACCCGGTCCCGACGATTTAATATACTTTTCTGAACACCTACAAATTGTTCAATGGCAGCCTTCGTACTCAATGGACATTTCAATTAACAGTAACTTATGGTAGAATAACTTCATCCAACTGTGCTCCCGAAACTAGACCGTTAACGACTGAATAGTTTTAAAGCTATTCTATTCAGATTTAACTATTAAATAGCTGTTAATCGTGCTACTACAGCATATGTGACAGTTCGACGATAGCAAACTGTCACTCATGCTTTAACCTCGATCCCACGATACTTTTTCAATGTTATCTTAAAACCAAGCGTAATCCATGCGACATTCTTCTTTTAAATCTGACAAGAGAATTAATTCCATTATGCCCTGTCAGCGGAAACTTACCACTGAAAATGCTGTTGTATAATAAAATTGAGAGGAATAATAATTTTTTTTTGAGATAAGCAATATTTTACATGCTACAAAATATAACAGTACAAGTACTCACGCGGGGCTTCGCTCCCGTGGATTCTATCACGGTAAAAACATAACTCTCCTTTTTTGCAGTCGCGTAAAAAGTAGCCTATAACCTTCCTCAAGCTTCAAGCTACTTCCATACCAAATTACATCCAAATCCACCCAGAACTTTCGAAGATTAGCGCGTTCAAGCAAACAAACAAACAAACTTTTCCGCTTTATAATATTAGTATAGATTTTACTAAGTGAAAGTCTGAGTGAGGATCAGTATGTGAATTCCCACTTAACATTCTGGAGAGCTGTGAATTCAACCTAGTCAAAACTTCTCAGTATGGAGGACCACTAAGGTGGTTTTATTAAATAACCTGCTATCAACTTGAAAAGTGAAATTCTGTTAGGAGTCTCCGCCTCGGCATAAACTAAACTACGCCCCTAGTTTCATTTAAAAGATAGATTACAGCCAATATTTAAAAAAAATATCCTTATTTTATTTAAATGACTATTGTTCTCTTAAACAGATCGGAAATTGGATTCATCCATTTTCTTATTCGTTGAATTTTGAGTTTGAAACATTTCAAAGCTGCGAGTAGAAAAATGAAAATGAAAAGGTTGCACAGTGCAGAAGAAATAATCCAACACGGCTTCGTATTGGAATGGGTTTATTTCGAGAAGAGCTCGGGCTTACAAACAAGCATTTTTTTTATTAAAAATAAAGAATATGGTGCGAGAAAGTTTCATTGTAAAAATTGATATTTCATTTTCAACAAGAAACTGCTTGAACTGATAGCAAAAGGTCTGTTCTTGAATACACTTCAGGCTAATTGTTCATAGTCAATATATTGACAGCTTTCGTATTGAAAATTAGCCAGGCAGCCGTAATTCTTCATGCAATCATGAAAATCTGCCCTTTTTCAACCGACGACAAAAAGAGGAGGTTATCAATTCGACGCGTATATTTTTTTTTTTTATGTATTATCATCGAGTACTCGAAGACGGCTGGACCGATTTGGAAAATTCTTTTTTTGTTCGAATGGGTATACTTCGAAATTGGTACCATTATCACCAAAGTCAGGATCTGATGATGGGATCCTGGAGAAATCGAGGGAACTCTTCAAATATTATAGGCACACCTATGGCGTTTTGGGTATTTCTTACAGTAACTTGTGCAGTTGCTCTCAAAAAGTACCATTTGGGGAAGTGGAACTGATGATGAAGACCACAGATGGCCGCCGAAACTACTCAATAATAAGTATAGAGTGGATTGCGATTCAATTACTTGAATATGGATGTTAAGCACTTTATGCTCGTCACAATGCATATGGTGATGTAGAGCTGATGGTGAAGTACCAGGAGAACTCCTCAACAATTAACGGCCCAGCATTGGGAAAAGCAATATTTTGTAAAAGGTTATAAGTAGTGGACATTTAGGCTCTTGTAACTAGGTAAATTAAAAATCATCCAACTAAAAAGAGTGAAATAAAAAATTTTTAACAAAAAATTAAACCGACTTCCAAAAAACACTGCAAAGTGAAAAATAACTTTAATTTCGGAAGTCGGTGCCAAAAACGAAAAAACAAAACTAAAGACACCGACTACCGAAATTAAAGTTATTTTTCACTTTGCAGTGTTTTTTGGAAGTCGGTTTAATTTTTTGTTAAAAAGTTTTTATATTATTAAATGACTGCTACCGCTCTGGGTGGAACAGAAGGAATGGGAGACATCTACTGACTAAAAATCTACCCTGTTCCTTCAGTTGCTCTTGTGTTCCGGAGCTACAACATCACGTTCCAACATTCCCATAACCCCGGTAGTAAATGGCCTTATCATACTCCGTCATACCGCTGACGCTTGTCTGTTTGAGGCATAAAAATCTGCCCTGCGAGCAATAACAAAATATATTTGATCTTAAGTCAAATTTTATCCACCAAAAATCCAATCAACCAGTTTTAACGCAGCACGACTTTAAAAAGCTGGTGTTAAAACACTGATGAAAACCCGAGGCATACTAATCAATTCATGCCATAACTTGTCGTCCGCCACTGCCGATATGCATAATTAAATGTTTATCAACAGCAATTTAATAGGAGATCATTTAAGCTATGACTGACAGACAATTTTAAAATCTGAATAAGCTTTATTTGCGCAAACATTGATTAAAACCCTAGCAATGAGCAAATTAGACAATATTCGAGGTTTGATGTATCAAATTGAGGTTGAAATTCACCCGCTTAGTGGATATACACGTTTGTACGGAAACATTCTGATTCGATGCGATGGGGTTAGACTGGCTTTTGCGGAGTATGCAAAAAATGTACGGTTTCAGTAAAGCACGATGCAGCGTTGATGCAATTGCTGTAGCGCATGAGATAGCACTTGTATCCAAAATCAGTGCATGGTTTTGAGATAAAGACTTGTGTAGTCGCTAACCTGCAAACATACAAGATTCTTCGTTAAAAAGACTTAAAAACAACCATAAAATAAAATTTTGCGGAGGAAGGACTTAAGGATTAATGGATCCAATATATTTAGTTATTTTTCACCAGGCTTGAAGACGAATGAATATCGATAACAGATAGCCCTCGTGATGAACTTGTTGGGATCGTAAAATGACTATTCGGAAAATTGGGACAATGTTCTGAGAATTTGAAATGTCGAAAGTCGAAAAACATTTTGACAACTATTAATTACATTGGGTCCGTTTTCAGGTACGAATTCGTTGTAATTGGTTTTCAAAGGAAGATACATCTATATTTGCGATGAAAATATTTATTTCCATGGAAATTTAATTACACTGAAAATACACTGCCGGTTTATAGCCGCAAGTTGACATGTAAATGTAATATATGGAGTTTTTAAACGCAATCTTTTCAGAATAGTTTAATATTTTTAACCATTACTAGTTTTACTGCCGGGTTTTGCGGGAAAGTTCTACCGAGTTACCGCGGCCCCGGAAATTTAGGGCAGCCGAAGGAACAGGGTGGGTTTTTAGTCAGTAGAAATCTGACACACCCTTCCGCTTGACCCAGAGCGGAAGAAGTCATTCGATGGTTTTCCCACCCCAAAAAAAAACCAGGAGATGGACATAGGATATTTTTATCCCGAATTTTCCACGGGATCGGGATTCACGCGGGAATAACCTCCCATGCGAACGAAGTTGCGGGCAAAAGCTAGTCATCTATATAAATAACAATAATTTAAATCGATGTATTTATTCAAGTTATTGTAATGGTTAGCAACGATGTTTTTTCCATTGTCAAAAATCGTATTAAGTATCCGTCAATTTAGTGGTATAATTTGATAGTAATTATGGTGACCAAAAGCGGCTTGTTCTATTTTATTTTGGTAGCAAAATCAGGGAAGAAGGCTCAGTTCAGATTTATGTTAACTGCAAAATGTTTTTTTACAGTTATGGAACTATAAATGAGGTCATTAGTCGTACAAAACGAATGCTTTGTTTTAATGAAATTTTACTTTTTTAAGACGGAAGGTATACATAAATTTAAGTTTATTGGGTAATAGGTCGTTATTTCAGAAGTTTTAAGTACAAAACTGAAAATACGCGGCCATTTCTAGTTTGTGGTCAAGACAATGGTGTTCTGGGCAAGAATTTAATGGATCATTCACATCTTGGAAAATAGTTCTAGTAGACATACCAGTACTATAGTAGGAGTATGCATACTAGTCTGTGTATAGGTAGGTGCTTTTTTATCATAACATACTTCTAAGAAAGCCAAAGCATTTCACCATTGAATTCACGATTGAGTCTGGGGTCCGTCAGACTCAATCGTGAATTTCCATATGGATTTCCGATTTGAAAAAAAAAGGCCTTCCAATTCCATCTTCACCTACTCAGTCACCATTTGGCCCCATCCACTACCTGTCTTGCGAGCAATATGCCCACTGTCATTAAAGTTTGTCGATTCTTCGGACTATACAACGTGTAATGGAAAGGGTATATACATACCAAGGGCTCGGCTTCTTTGGATGATATCAAACGATATTGGAAGGGTTTCAACTCAAAATAAAATACTCTAAAAATTGATACTAAATTTTCGGTTTCGTAAGTTTCTTAAATTGAAATCATAACAATCGTGTCACCGCACTACGTAGGTCAATAACTTTCCACGTTACTTGCAAATATCACGATAAATCTCTTCCGTAATTCTGTGCGCCTAGTACTGTAGTAGCCTAGCGTAAAGGCGGTGTTCTTTTGTCGGCGCGAGAAAGGAGATAAGATTAAAAAACCCTTCTAATATCGTTTGATATCACCCAAAGAAGCCGTAACCTTGGTATGTATATATCCTTTCGGTTACACGTTGTATAAGTAACCTTGGTCCTTCTGCAGATACCTCCATTTCTGATTCGATCTTATAAGGAAACTTCAAACATAACTCTCTCCATTGTCCTTTCGGCCACTTTAAGCGTGAGTAATACGAGACTTAAAAATAACATGTAAGAATAATTATCATCTAATTTAAATGAAATAATTTGTAAGTGCGTTTAATTAATAAAGATTAACCACCAAACGCTTACTCCACCTCAAAGGCACACGAATAAGCTTAGGCCAGCTCTTTCAAGTAAGTATGTCATATTGTATTTATATTATATGGTTTTACCTTTTATGTTGCTAAAACACCAAACCACAAAAATTTGGTAAGCTTTAAGCAAACCAAAATTTTGTGGTTTTATGTTGAATTTAAAATCTTGTAACGTAAATGAATTTAATACTTCGTATGTACTATTATATTTTTTTTGAGGTATAAAGGTTGATACTTTGAATTGAATTTAATGTCTTATCAAGGTAAACTATACCCATGGCAGTATATCATAACATAATTATTAGTCTATAACGTTCCCACTGTACACAAGCCTCCTCTCTATTCGAGGGAATGGGCCACAGTCCACCACGACGTTATAAGAAAAGAAAAATTGCAAAATAACCCGCTTAGACTAAAGAAAGTTTCATGTTTAAACCTTCAAGAAACTCTGGTTCCTGGTGTTTGATTTAGCGAAAACTAAAACTCAAGATACAGGTACAGACTCAAAGCATTTGCGTTCATATACCTACTTAGGTAAGAGACACCACTTCAAACCCGGTACAAGTCATTATGTCTGCTATTAATAAGTCAATATTATGACGTAGCACTCGTGTCATGTCGTGACGCGCATTCGATTCACGCGTACTTATTTCATGCACTGATACATATTTCAAAAGGCGCTTAGATATGAATTATGTATGCACTGGCAATGAGTGGTGTTTTATACAGATTAATGTGGGTCAGGTTATGTAAGAGTTTTGTGGTAGGTTTTGTAGGCACATCGATTAATGAACAATGATTTTATTTATCTATACAATGTTGCTCTGTTGTTATATGTTTTTTAAAGGTTCTTTTGTTTTTAAAAAAATATTAGGATCTTTATCTTTGGGAGTATTTCTTTGATTCTTTAGGAGAAACGTCGTTCTTCATCAGTAATAATAATCAAAATGCCCAAATGCTTCAGGCGCTATCAAAATATCGTAAATTCGTTAAATTTTAACACTTCATTAATCAAATTTTAATATTTGAATCTTTTTAATGTATTTTGGGAACAGCCAAGTGCCCATTTATTTGTTTCTGAAATAGAAATCCTCATGGTCCAATCCTCATCCCTTTACCGCTAAGGCTGCAGAATTACTTAAATCAAGTCGACTGCAGACCGGCGCCCTGGTCTAAGGTACCTTTAGAATACCGTATGGTAATTAGTATGAGATCTTAGCGCCCGCCCCGGGGCAGAGAAATGCAGTTCCCCAAACATTACAGAAAAACGTTTGTATTGAAAATATAACAAAAAGTTTGAAGAATAGATAGTTTAGTCTATGGTAGGTATAATCAGTTATTATTATTGTCTTATTTGTATGATGTTACTTAGACAATAATACCTATGTATTTTCTGAGTTAATGAGTAGTCTTAACTATGTATGAATAGGATGTTCGTACGGAGTTCTCATCAATTTCCCTTGAGAGTAGTATGAGGCAACTAAAGGATTACATTCATCAAGAGTTAGATACTTTGCGTGAATGGGTATCATACAGTAGCAGCAGGTGGAGCAGTTTTCAGGTCTAGAAAACCATTTGCTGTCTGTACCTCCGTGTGAACCCGTACGTGCGGTTTGCTTGTGCTGTGTACCTTCTTCTCTATACCGGCCTCATCTACACTCGGCGTCACAAAAATCGCACCTCTCTAAAAATATGTTTCAAGCATGTCCCGCCATCAACGAATACATTAAACCCAATTAATATTGGTATTGATTGAAAGTATGTTTATCGACCTTTAAATTAACAACAGTTAGAATTCCTAAACACAACAAATCACATTAGCACGTAACGTTAAAAAAAAAGTTCTCAAAATACACATTACAACGGTCACTAGTTGCACCACCCTACAAGGGTATAAAACGGGCGACCCGCGTCAAATGTGGGCTCCCCCACCATCGGTCGCGTCTCTTGCTTCAGACGATCCTATCGCGCTCACCAGCGATCTCACGACTCTCTTCGGCCTAAGTGACTCCGTCTTACTAGCGGGCGATCTCAACGCTAAACACCCCGATTGGAACAGCAACACGACAAATGCCAGAGGCAGAATCGTGTATAACCTAGGCGCGACCCTAAACTATGACGTCATTGCTCCGATGACTCCCACCCACTACCCATACGACCCCAACCATAAGCCCGATGTCCTCGATGTGGCGCTCCTAAAGAATGTAAACCTCCATTTACACTCCATAGAAGCGCTTCACGAGCTCAACTCGGATCACCGTCCCGTTATCTTACACCTAGGTTCCCGCTCGGGTAACCATGATCCTACCCAACCTCCTCCGACCCAATTGATCACCGACTGGAGAAAAGTAAGTGAAAAACTGAAATCCACCACGTCGTCTCAATTGGACACCATTCCTGACCACATAGTCTCAGTCGCTGACACGACGGCGGCGATCGACTCGCTTACAGATCACGTACAATCCGTCCTGAACGATTGTTGAAGGGAAGTTCTTGTAGTGGAAGACCACCGCTGGAAACTCCCGGACTATGTACGGAATCTGATAACCGAGAAGAACGCAGCCATCCGTGCGTACAGCGCTTTTCCCTGCGCCGCAAACAAAGCTCACATGCGCAACTTACAGCGTGCTGTAAGGAAACGCATTGCCGAGCAGCGTAATGCGAGCTG
This sequence comes from Tholera decimalis, assembly GCA_943138885.2. Lineage (NCBI taxonomy): Eukaryota > Metazoa > Arthropoda > Insecta > Lepidoptera > Noctuidae > Tholera > Tholera decimalis. The sequence continues at coordinate 20,116,207 of OW964562.2, forward strand.
GGACAAGATGCTGAGCGAACTTGAGCCCACCCATCTTGCCTTCTGGCAGCTTCAGAGGAAGTTACGATCCACTGAAGAGGCCACAATGCCTCCTCTCATTCGTCCCGATAAGAGTGTCGCCTTCGATAACTCTGAAAAAGCAGAATGCCTAGCCGACAGCCTAGAGTCCCAGTGTTCTCCCAGCTCTCAACCAGTAGACCAAGCCCACCTTGATATGGTGAACGCAGAAGTCGAACGTAGAACTTCCCTTCCACCCGTCGAAGATCCCGATAATCCACTTCCAATCCAGGATATCACTAAAAGTCTCCAACCGCGAAAAGCCCCTGGCTCCGACGGCATCACCAATAGGGTTTTCAAACTTTTCCCCGCCCGGCTTATAGTGCTAATCTTCAATGGCGCATTGAGCAATAATATGTTCCCTACAACCTGGAAACAGGCCACCGTCATAGGTATTCCCAAACCAGGCAAGCCCAAGTCTGACCCGTCTAGCTACCGTCCCATTAGCTTACTCAACGTCCTCGGTAAAATCTTTGAAAGGCGCAATATAAGCAGCTCAAAGATTTTGCCGAAGCGAAGAGTCTAATACGCAATGAGCAGTTCGGATTTAGAACCAAACACTCATGTATCCAACAAGTCCACCGCATCGTAGAACACGTCAGCGCCGGTTTCCAACGGGGCGCAATAACGGGAGTCTTATTCTTCGACATAGCGAAAGCGTTCGACAAAGTCTGGCACAATGGCTTAATCTATAAGCTATACCAACTCGGCATGCCTGACCGTCTCGTGCTCATCCTACGGGACTTTTTATCGAATCGCACCTTTCGTTATCGAATTGAGGGGGAGCTTTCCTCCCCGATCCCATTCGCGCAGGAGTTCCTCAAGGCTCCGTACTATCCCCCCTCGTTTTCACGCTATTCACTAGTGATATTCCCAAGCATAAAAATACCCAGCTAGCCCTATTCGCCGACGAGACGGCTATCTATTATACCGGTCTTAAACCCGATGCCATCGCTCGCACTCTCCAAACTTCCGCAAACACTCTGGCCAAGTGGTTCCGGAAATGGAGAATCGAAGTCAATCCAGACAAAAGCCAGGCAGTCCTCTTTTCTAAGCCGCGGATAAACCCACCCTCCCCCCGTTCGTTTACCATGTACGGCAAGCCGATCCCTTGGGAAAATCAGGCCAAATACTTAGGCGTGGTCCTCGATAGACACCTCTCCTTCGCTGAGCACATAAAGCAGGCACGTTCGCGCGCCGCTTTCGCTCTAGGTAGGCTCCACTTCATTCTTAGCTCTCGCAGCAAGTTATCACTCAGGTGCAAGCTGCGTATTTTCACCTCGGTCATCCGTCCCATCATGACCTACGCCTGCGTTGTTTTCGCACACGCAAAGCCCTACCTCCTCCACAAGATGCAGACCCTCCAATACCGATTCCTCCGTGTTCGAAATGAGCTTCTTCACGTAGACCTCAAGATGCCCACCATCCAGCAGTTCATGAAACGCGTCTCCAAGCGTTTCTTTGAAACTTCAATCTAACATAGAAATCCCCTTATCGTATCAGCCGCCCAATACGAACCCTCGCGTATCTCTAAGATTCGCCGACCAAGGCATACCCTAGTCACTCTCGATGACGCAATCACCCTGCTCCAAGAGAGCCGTAGGGAAACAAGTACAGTGGCACACAAACACAAAAACCGACCGTCCTTCCGTCCTCGCCGCCGAGGCCCGCCGCGACGTCCCCGTAATAGTCCACCCCGACCCTTGTCAGAGCCAGCCCGCGACACTGAGCCAGTAGCTTTAAATTCCCTTATTAATAATGATAATGATATGATTCAGCCTGTCCCTAGCTGCCCTCTCCTGCGACGCCCTAAGCCGAGGTCCGTACCCCACAGGGGGTGCCCTTAGCGTGTAGTCGCCTAGTTTGTAAGTTTTTTAATAAGCCCTGGCTGGAGGCTTTAATTAATTTATTAATTAAGGCAACCACAGGCAAGTCCGGTTAAGCAGCCGACAACCTCAGAGGTTGACCTGCGAGATGCCAAACACAAAAAAAAAACCAAATGTGGGTCATTCGCTATCCAACCTTTGAAGTGAACACACGTGAACAGCTGCAGCAAGAAAAATAACCCTGAAGATGGATACAACTGCAGATGAAGCCACTCAAGTCATTGCACTACTGCAATCAGGGATGCGGCAATGTGATGTTGCTCGGCAACTGAATTTGAGTCGTTTTTCCGTTCGACGAGTGTTCCAACGCTTCCAAGAGACTGGTGGCTATATCCGAAGACGTGGATCTGGAAGACAACGTTACACATCCGAAAGAGACGATCGCTTCATTGTTTCGACGTCTTTACGTAATCGGTTCTCCAATTCTGTTGAGCTGCAGCAACAACTCCGATCAGCTCGCAGAACTTCTGTAAGCGTCTCCACGATAAGAAGAAGATTGCGGGAGAAGAAAATTGCAGCTCACAGGGCTGCTACAGGGCCAAAATTTACTGCACAGCACAAGAGAGACCGGTTGGAATTTGCCCATGACCATGTGGATTGGACAATGGATCAATGGAGGGCTGTGCTCTTTTCGGATGAGACGAGGGTTTGTCTTTTCTGCAACGACAGGCGTAGAAGAGTGTATAGGAGGCAGGGGGAACGATTCGCACATGCCTGTATTCAAGAGACAGTGGAATACGGGGGTGGCTCGTGCATGTTCTGGGGCGGCATGTCAATCGACGGCAAAACGAACCTTGTGTGTGTTTCTCAGACTGGAAGTTCTCGCGGGCAAGGGTCGCTGACTGCTCATCGGTACATAACAGAGATCTTAGAGGAACACGTGGTCCCTTATGCGGGTTTTGTTGGCAGTGCGTTCATTTTAATGCATGATAACGCCCGCTGCCACACCGCATTAATTGTAAGAGACTACCTGCAAGAAGTTGGGATCCCTGTTATGAGCTGGCCGGCGCGAAGTCCAGACCTGAACCCTATTGAGCACCTTTGGGATGAACTGAAACGGCGAGTACGGGCACGTGATCCTGCTCCTACCACTCTCCAAGACCTCCAAGATTTGCAGAATGGGACAACATTCCTCAAGAGACTGTTGTTACATTAATTAGGTCCATGAGAGAACGCATGCAAGCAGTCATCAGGGCTAGGGGGGGTAACACTAGGTTTTAAGTTGTTTTTAAGGACTAAGTTTTAATTTTTTATGTAAAATTAAAACGACACATTTTATTCATTTGTATTAGCTTGTTTTTTTTTTATTCCCTGGTAAACAAAAACCAAATCTGTTGCTTTATTCTGAAATTTAATTAAATTGCCTTTCCAATGATATCTTGTAATCATATGTCTATCAATGTTTAATAGGGTTAAAATGACTTTGAAGGGAATTCTTAAAGACGTGCGATTTTTGTGACGCCGACTGTAGTTAATATTTACTAAAAAAATGACGTTTATAAGTGTTATTTAATAACCAATTTGCAAAATAAAGATCATTTATCATTTATACAATATTTTGTTGGTTGCAAATATATATATTTTTTTAACTGGTAGATTTGATTGGTTCTTGTTCAGAATTATTAATAATCCGTACAAAATAATAAATTCGAAAGTGTGTTTGTGTGTTTGTATTCTTTCACGTCAAAAGTGAGCAATGGATCGATGTGATTTTTAAGTATGGACATAGTTGAAGAGCTAGATAGTGACTTAGACTACTTTGTTTTCGCTAAACATACGTTAACTAACTTCTAAATGTACATTTTGTATCAGTTTAACCTATCATCGTAACGTTTTAAACCGACTTTGAAACCGACTTGGAAAATTCTTTTTTAGTTTGAAAGGGTATACTTTCTAGTTGGTCCCATTGTCATCACGTTAGGATGTGATGATGGAATCATGGTGAAATTGAGGGAACTCTTCAAATATTATAGGCGCACCTATAGCGTTTTGGCTATTTCTTACGCACCATTTGTGGAAGTGGAACTGATGATGAAGACCAAAGATGGCCACCCAATAATAAGTATTTAGTGGATTGCGATTCAATTACTTGAATATGGATGCTAAGCACTTCATGCTCGTCACAATGCATATGGTGAAGTAGAGCTGATGGTGAAGTACCAGGAGAACTCTTCAAAAATTAACAGCTCTGCATCGGGAAAAGCAATATTTTGTAAAATGTTAAGGTAACTCTATTTTCTATTTTGTCCGATGTACCCAAGAACTTTAATGTAGCCCAAAGTATTCCGGCTCATTTCCCTGAAATGCTGGCTTGTTTTGACTGTTAATATATTCATGATCCTAGTTTCCGAATCATGTTTAGAACTTTGCCTTTCCTCTTCTTCTTACTCTCTTCCAGGTTTTCAACTTATCAGGAATGACCGCGCAGTCGGTGGTGGTGGCGGGGTGGCCATTTATCTTTGTAATTATATTTCCTTTTCTATTATTAACATCTCCGCACAGCCGCCTCCTCCGAACGCTGGTGAACATCTTTTCATTGAAGTTGAACTTCACCACTCTAAAATTCTCCTTGGAGTCTACTACAGCCCTTCTCTTCGAATTAATTTCTTTTCTTGCTTGGAGCGTATTTTAGAAACTATAATTCCCTTTTACAGTCATAGTATAATAATGGGTGACTTTAATACATGCCTCCTTAAAAAAGACACTCGTTCCAATTCTCTTTCTCACATAGTAGAATCAACCAATCTCCCCATTCTCGATCTTGGTGCTACTCACCATTTTCCTGACTCTGTTCCTTTACTACCTGATCTTAGTTTTGTCTCATCTCTCGGTCACGTCGCTAAGCATGGTCAATGTTCAGCAGACGCCTCTTCCTATCATGATCTAATTTTTCATCCTATAAAATTCACCCCCTTAAGTATAAGTCCAAAACTATTCTGCTTCGCAATTTTGATCGGATGGACTTTGATTGTCGTCGAGAGGATGCCAAGAACATTGACTGGACGCCTACGGTTGCATTTCATCGTTCGACGAGCCGGTTGTTTTTCTGACTTCTGCACTAATTCTAAGCTAAGCTGTACGACAGACATGCACCTATTCGACCTGGAGGGTTAAGCATCTTCCGGCGCCTTGGCTGTCGGATGAAATTAAACTTTTAATCCATAAAAAGCAGCAGCGACATTTAAGTTTAAAGTTACACCCAGTTACGTGTGTACCCAGTGAGAAATTCATCTCAATTAGAAATCACTGCAGCAAGGTGTGTTGAAATGCAAAACGCAAACTGTTTGGTCGTCGGCAGCGTATTTCCATTGAGGACTCCTTTTCTTCTTGGTGTGCCGCAGGGTGGCGTTTTATCTCCTTTACTTTTCGTGCTTTTTATTAATGCTATCACTCAACGACTATCTTCTTTCTACCACTTGTATGCTGATGATCTTCAAATTTACACCCAAGTTCCACTCGTAGTTAGCTGATGCCATTGGAACCTCGCTCGAATTGGTGACTGGAGCGCTGAGTTTGGGCTGAAAATCAATCCTGCTAAGACTCAATAAATTGTTGTTGGTAGTTCTCGTACTACCTCCAGGATCGATTGGACGACACTTCCCCAGATTTCTTTCAATAACACTTTCAACCTTTTAGTCACACTGTGAAGAACTTGGGGATACACATTGACGACACCCTTTCTTGTACTAAACAATTACAGGAAGTTAGTCGTAAAGTTTTGCTTCTGCAAGCTCCTTGAGACGTCTTCGTAAATTTCTTCCCATCTCCACTACAATTGCAATTGTACAAACTCTGCTTCTCCCTATTCCGGGCTATGCTGATGCCAGCTATCTCGACTTGACCCAAGACCAACTGGACAAGCTAGAGTGACTTCAAAATCTCTGTATCAGGTTTATATTTGGCTTGCGCAAGTATGACCACGTTTCTGATTTCCGTGCACAGCTCAAATGGCTTCGTATTCGGTTTCGCCGGAATCTTCACTTACTTTCTCTGCTTTATAATGTGCTCTTTAATCCTTTTACTCCTTTTTACTTTAAGAAACGTTTTCAGTTTCTTTGTGACACACATTCTAGATCCTTGAGATCATCGGAAAATTTAGAATTAAGTATTCGTATGCATTCCATTTCTTTCTTTGACAAATCTTTTACTATTTAAGCAGCTCGTTTGTGGAATGCATTACCCATAGAAGCGAGGCGTGCTCAAACGCTACCAGTGTTCAAAATAATCGTAAAGGAGCATTATCTTTCCCTGTAGGTTTTGCCCTTCTTTCTCAACCGTGCATGTAATATTTATTAGTATATGATTTTTGTATTTTATTATATGTATTTTATATTATTATGTTTCAATGAATATTATTTATGATGTTTGTATACTGACAGTCCTAAATCTGTCTCCTTTAGTTTTGTCCATCCAAAGGTTGTTTGTAAGAGATCGTCCTGAGCTATAGGACCGCCCATTGTACACAAGTTTTAATTTTTGTAGCCAATAAAATATTGGAAGGTGTACAATAAAGTATATAATAAATAATAACAATAAATAAATAAATAGTTGACATTTTGGTTTTTGTTATTAGATAAATTACAAACCGACCCACTTTTTAGCAAAAAAACAAAATCGATTTCCATATCAAAACACTACAGAGCCAAAAATAACTTTAATTTCGGTAGTCGGTGTTATTGGTTCTGCATTTTCTTTTTTTTTTGACATTGCGTACCGAAATTAAAGTTATTTTTGGCTTTGTAGTGTTTTGATCTGGAAGTCGATTTCATTTTATGCTAAAAAGTTTTTCCAGTACATAAAACATTTACATCCATTTTCAGTGTTAAAATTCAAATCTCCATAGTACAGGTCTCATCGTTACAGTGGTCCGCACCCATGACAAAAATGACATGGGCGTTTTCTGGTCACGCACAACATGAAACAAAAACAAAATTAAACCATATCTCTTGCAAAATAAAAGCTATTCTTGTACAGACGTGATTCTAAGCCAACGACCTCGCTGCAGTAATTACTGACAAAGATAACAGGTCGAATAAATTGTGATTTAACGCAGTTGTAATTTCATTAATAGGTATCTATGTTGGACCCCCTTTACGAGAAAGTTTGGTGAATTAAAAATAAATTGTTCTGAGTAAAAGGGCAAAGTTTTCTTTACTGTTAATAATGACATTTAAAAACTCAAAAAGGTTTTCAGGTTCATTCCGAATGTTTTATGCTTTTAGTTTATACAAAAAGCTTTAGAAAATATTTAGGCAATACTGAATGAAAAGAGTGTCCTTGCCTGAACTTCAGTTCCAAAGCACGAAACGGTAGCGTGACCAAAATTATCTAACAGCAATTGGCTAGCCTAAAACAGAAAATCAATTATGCGTAAAAATGTAGTAAAAAAAGTTGTCAGGCAGCGCACACTAGAATAGTTTTTACTAGTTAGTGAATAGGTACTGTTTTTCAGTAGCTTTTCGATACTATGAGATAGTCTTTTTGCCACGTGTACGTGCCATCAACATATCATGGAGGCGCCTCGGCTAAACGTGGGTCCGAAAGTAGGTATTAAAAAGCATGTGTAGGTACTAGATTAGAATTAGGTACATCTGTTGGAAATCTGTACATTTTCAAAGCACATGAAACTTGAAATTTAACTTAAAATTAGGATCAGTTGTATTGCGGAACTGCACTGAGCTCACCCATACTAACTCAAATGATAAATTTATCATTAACTGCCAAACCATTTCTCACATATTTACAGCCTTGGCCAAAAGTATTAGGCACCCCAATAAAACACAGATTATACAAAACGTATTTAAAAAAACAGCTTATATTTTTAACAAAAGCCAAGGTAGGGTCGCCGAACGATAATTGAAACAATGGCAAACGAATTTCTGTGGGCCATAAAACATCTGGTGAGCAAAACCCATAAAATGTGTATTTTCAAAAAATACTCATAATTCTTATCAGTATTCCTTTGCTATTCATAGCATAAAGAAGCTTCCGTGTGTGACTCAGTGGTGAAATTAACATTCCCCTTTTTCGAAAATACCAAAAAAAGTGAACTTTGCTACGAAAAACGAATTAAAATCCAGTTATTACATGAACAAGGGAAGTCCCAAGTAGAGATTGCCAAACTTGTAAAATATTCGCGGTGCGCAGTGCAATTTGCTACGGAAAAATGGTTTGCGGAGAACATTATGATCTGGGGTTGCATGGCAGCCGATGGCGTTGGCGAAATGTTTGTTTGCGAAGGCAGGAAGAACAGTGAAAAGTACATAAATGTGCTCAAAACTGCGCTATTGCCTTCGCTTACACGCATTTTCGGTGACACCAACTTAGGTGGAGTGAAATTCCAACAAGACAATGCTCCTTGTCATAAATCAGCGGCCACCATGCGCTGGTTTAGAAACAACAGTGTCGACTTGTTAGAATGGCCGGCGCAATCCCCAGATCTCAATGCTATCGAGCATCTTTGGGTATTTTGAAGCGTAAGGTCCGAGAGCACAGCATTACATCAAAATCAGCGTTAAAAATGCTTTGATTCAAGAGTGGGACGCCATAAGTGCAGCCGTTTGTAAAAAAATTGTAAGCACCATGCCCTAAAGAATTGCTGCTGTGATCAATGCGAAGGGTGGGCCAACTAAATATTAGTATCTTTTTGTTATTTTATGAGAATATAGTAATTTGGAAAACAATTTTATTTTATTTTTCACCTTAAACACGAAAAAGTCAGAAAATTTGAAGGTGCTTAATACTTTTGGTCAAGGCTGTACGTCCATGTATTGCGGTTGGCTTTTTTTCTAATCTGGTGCAGTTGAGTACTGGTATTCTTCATGGAGTGACCGCTTATTTAAACTCCACAGCCTAGTGCCTGATACTGACTTCTGACTACACGTAACGACTTAATTATGTTAAAATCACCCCCTGACCTTAACGTGCTGTCCGAGAGTAATTCTGAACAACTAATCATTATAATAATTAATAAGGCAGGTGAATTTCCAGAAATTTCGTACTCTAACGTGCATTATTATTTCTTACTTTTTCATTTAAAATATGTTTATTTTGTGAAAAGACTTGGTCCATTTTTTCTTTATTATACTATATAATAAAGAAATATTTTTTTAGAATAATAAATAAAATAATTAAAAATTACTTCCTAAATGCTGTCAAGGCACTGGCGGTATTGCTACATAAATGTTTGATGCTTAAAGACCAAAACAATTGTTGAACACTGAAAAGAAAGAAGCAAACACACATCGCTGATACATTAGATAATATATGTCTGTTGGTAAACTGAAAGCTTTATATTTTAACGTCGCCCTACTTTCCCTAAATCTACTAAAACATATTTCACCGAATGATAAGAATCTGGCACACTGGAAATGGACATGACTTACTTTAACATATACGAATTTTCAAAATACCCATGATTTAAGTTTTTAATATCATTATATTATTATCACGCCAGTATTCTGAGGAGTAGTAATCAGACTAGAAGTGTGTAAGATGTAACTTACTAAGGTAACTACTCATCTCAACCGTAATGTTTAAAAGTATCTGCATTGAACTAAACCCCAACTTATCTTTATTTATCTTATTAGATATTCGTCAATAAACTGAGAACAGGATCTAAGAACATACTCAAGTTTAGAACTTCGACTGACGAGAGAATCTGCAGGTTAACAGAATTAATTAAAATCTGTAAAATTGTAGAAAGAGAATATTTTTTAGACACAAAGTAATACGTCTTCCAAAAAGATGAGCAAGGATAACATATGAAATGAAACATTAAATTGGTTTTTAATCTCATTTTCATAGAATGTCAGGCGTAATTTTATTAAAACTTGCTATGTCTCGGCGAGAATAATTTATCCATTTAATGAACCTAAATCACTGTTGGAACTTAAAAATGGGTAGGTACAAAATATTCTGAATGTAATTATTTTTAATTGTAAACAAAGAAAATAATTAAGAATGTTTAAACAAGGGTTTATAATGAAAAATTATACGAAATTTTATGTATAATTAATAAGAATCAGGTTCAGCTATATGTGCTCAAAATGTTCAATTATGGAAGATTTATTGATATTTGGTGACCATCAATATTTTTATCTACTTCAGTACCTACACATGTAAATTTACAGTTATGATTCGAAAAGTTAACAACAGTCAACTGTAATAAATTTCTATATTTTACGACACACATTCTCTAATAAGGTAACGCTTAAATAACTTCTTTTCTACCATAGACCTGTTAAATCAGATTGATGTATTTTAAAATCACTGATCACGGAATGATGATGTCATAAAAAATACGCAAATTAGTAGCGTTTACTATTTAATAAATATAGTTAATTTTTTTAATGATGGTTGGCTTGCACTTGTCCACTATCTCGCCTGATTAAGCGATGATGTGGTGGAACCACATACCATCATAGATGAAGTACGCTTGCCTGAAAGCAACCGATATAATAATGAAATCAGGTAATGCTAAAAAATTTATAAACATACGATTACCCGGGTTTACTTAGTACTATTTCTACTGTCCAAGCTTTTTGGGTAAAGACTGGTTAAAACCATATACTTCCCTCTGGTCGGTCCATATCGGAGAATCGTGATCACTATCAATGTCGTATCTGGAACGAATGATCTGCCTCCACCGTTTCTTGTCCAGCGCGTCTTTTACGGCCGTTGTAGCGTAAATACAATTAAGTGCACAGTAAAACACAAACCGCTACTTAACACGTTTAATTTTGATTAAAAGGAAAAAGATAGAAAACAAGTACTTAATTAAAAAATATAAATAAGTTAAATATTAGTTATTATTGGGAACCTTTCAGTGATGGCGTGGGTTAACTTAGCGGAAAGAAAAAGAATGTTATCGAAAGTATTATGCAAATATTTTTAACTTACCTAACAAAAAAAATCGATTGCAATCGGTTATAGCTAGGCGAATACGCATTATTAGTAATTTTAATTACAAAAACACTAAGAGCATCCAACGCGTCTTGATAGGCCTTAGGTTAGAAAGAGTTTTTGACGTGAGAATTTTTAGATTAGAAATATACAAATTAGGTGCACTATTTAAAATAGAACTCCTGCTGCGAAAACTCGGTAATTCCTGGACGGCTGAACACGACTGTGGGAAGTAACGTAGAAATCACGGAGCCACTGCGCTGCGGAGTCCGCATCTACCTCGTACCCTCTTCAGGCCTTTGAGATGGACGTCTCAGGCACAGGATGTGCTCGGATACCGGGCGAGAGCGCCCCGACCTCCGTCGTCGATAACCGACGTCGCTTGCCCGTAGGGTGGAGCCAAAAATTGGCTTGTAACGGGATCTAAACAAAAAAGAAACTTCAGACCACCGATGCAAGCTGAATCTTTGATTAATTATGAAACTAGTGCGAAATGGATCGAAAAGAAAAAAGACGACAATACATACCAAATTAACCAGAAAAACACACACAGACTATACTTTTGCTAGGACACTATATTTTTTATTGGGTTTACACCAACAGAAAAAAAACTTTCACTTCATAATTTCGATATTAATCATAAAAAATAAGGTCGACCATCACTTATCGAGTCCCAAAAATGTAATGACGCCGTCAAAAGGCAAACAACCGACGATTTTTTCACGATTCCTGGTTCAAATGTGAATAACAGCTATGAAGAAAAAATTTTTTATTGAAAAGTTTGGATTAAGATTGGAGGAGGTTTTAACCGTTGCGGTTTTACGCTACACCGTGCAGAATTTGGAGATCGATGAGCCTATTGCTTGATCATTCCACCTTGTTGGTGAATGACCGTGCCATCTTTTGCCTTCGGTGTACCCAGCCACGAAAATTTATTGTTATAATTTTGTCTCCTATGCATTGTATTGTGTGGCCGAAATACGAAAGGATTCCATGTTGATATATCATCGATAGCCGAGTTTAATACGGAGCTGAGTCAAGACCCGATGTATTGGTGCGTTTTACCATCCAAGGTATTTATAAAATCCGCCCCAACACCACATCTCCATTGCATCAATCCTTGGTCTCTCTTGGACCGGTATTATCCACGTTTCTACTACATATAATAGAAAACGCGACTTTTACAAAAGGTGCCCTAGAGTCTATGTTAATCTGTAATGACTGTACTTTACTACAACATCCCAAATCATAGCTAACGGGTCAAAATAACATCACTGTAATTAGGTCAAATTGGTCCGTTTGCAGGACCTAATCAACATATTTGCTGTGAAATGTTCGGAACAACATTAAGCTCGCAAAATCCAAATGAATATGTATTAATGAGTAACGTTGAATCTGAATCAGATATTAGCTGGTCTTCAATATTAGATTGATCATCGTTATTGATGACTAACTAACTAACTGACTAACTAATATATTGAAAACATCAATATTTATAGGTTTAAGAAATATATAAATTATCAATGTTATAGTTGTATAAGATTCATAATTTGTATCTTTCTTATATCTGATACATTATATTTTACATTTTATAGTGAGTTGTAGAATACAATTTAAAATTAATATGAAAATTTAAATTGTGGTGTAGGTAAGAATGAGAGGCCCCATCACAGATTGTTAGCCACGTATGGACCTATTTTTGTATTTAAAAGCGTTAATAGCCTAATGGCTAAAGTGTCGGACTTGTGCACACCCATTACACTATTGCCGTGAACCCACTTCAGACTCAATCATATTTAGCTTAGTTGGAGAGGTTAACAAGAGTGCTAGTAATGTAAATTCTACTCATATTATTCTCTTTAAAAAATTAAATAAAAAAGAACAAAATTATAACACACTTAATTTTATCGCGGGTTAAAAATAAGTGAAATGGGTCAAGAACTTTAACAAGACCTAATGCAGTAAGTAGTTTACGAATCCTCAATTATTGAGGTAACCTTTTACTTCCGTGCCTAGGAAATTGGCAGAAGGTAAATAATAGCTATACGATACCATGAAATATTTTCCCTAGTACGGAAAACGGCCACTAAAACCTGCCAAAAAAACAGGCTTGGCGCGGTACCAAAAATAGAAACCGCTCGATGACATGCAGTAGTATCTAGTAACGTATTGGATTTAGTATGAGCGCTGACGTTCGATTTGAATGTTAGCTTTTCCTCAACCGCAATAAAGAAGTCTGTTGAAAACAAGTGGCAAATGCCGATACACTCGACTATGTGTGTGTTTACATGGTGCTTTTGTGCCTTATGTGCGACTGAGGTACAAACATACGTTCAAATTGCTCTTGAAAAATGAAAAAAATTAGTTCATATAATTAAATTATTATCGATCCAATATTTTGTGATATATTGACTCATAGGCGCTGTTTTTTTTCGGTTAGGGTGCCATAATAGATAATTGAATAATTTTAAGTGGTGGTGGTGGTGGTCAAACGTGACGTCTATTAACAATAAAAAAAAGTATGTTGGGACTGACTTTTAATGACTGCCTCCCAATATGGGCGAAGCGGGAGGGTGTGTCAGACTTTTACTCGTCCATATCATAAAATTCATCTGTGTTCCGTCATTTGCCCTTCATATTCCGAGGCCGCGGTAACTCTTTCGAACAATTCCGCAACCCCGGCAGGCAACGGCTCCCTGGTGGACACCGAAAATTTTGCTGACACACTTTGAGGCGCGTGTGGAACACGATGCGCCGTCTACGAGTACAGATGGATACTGATACGATACATGGACTTAGATCGCTGTCGGTCGGCGAAAACCCATTGCTCGCAGCCGGAGGCTGACCTGCAAGTCTTAACAGTATATCAGTATGCAGCCTTTAGAAAAAAAGCATTGAATGTCACATTTACTAATCCAGTAACATCTATTTCAATAATTCAAGTTGTACAGTTTCGTAACTATTTTGGAGAAGATATGCAAAACAACAAAATATTAATGAAACAGTGCTGAAACACAAAATAATTCAAGTTGTATTTGAGTTACACGATGCACAAACTATGCAAGTAGCCAGCGAGTTTAGTTTGCATTCAAAGTTTATATAGCCTGCAATTAAAACGTTTTATTTTAATGTTAAAATGAATAGTTAACATAACGTCGACAAACAGTTACGATGGATTATAGGAGTTGTTTGTTATGCCAGTGATTACATTGCAAATTTCCGAGCTTATTCTTTACCTTAGCTTGATACCTTCGGACACCAGTGACCTAGGAATTCGGTCTGAAGTATTTCATAAACATAATTATGTTATGTTTATGAAATACTTCCTTGCCTATACCGTTCATACTGCTGAGACACAGACCTCCTCTCTTTGACAGAAAATATGTCGTAATCCACCACGCGGCTGTAGTGTGGGTTGGTGGACGTTGTATGTCTTGGGATTTTTCGCTCTAGGATATGCCTGTTTCCTTACGAGGTTTTCCGTCACAATTTCGAGAGTAGTGGTAATGTTGAAAATTACACAAAGCCCAGGCAGGCATATTTGTCTGGGCTCAAACCCACGCCATGACGAATCTATAAGGATTTGTCATTCGGCTACGGAACCCTAAAAATGGTGAATAGCATGAGTTAGTTATAATTAATAAATATGGAAGCCTGAACTTCCAAGTATACAAACATTCAAAGTAAAAGAGCGAGAAATAGTTCCAGAAGATGTAAAACCTCACATTGATAATTGATGAATTAAACAACTGATAATGCCGAAAGGTATTTACTTTGGTATTAATTGTTTAACAAAACGAATATAAAAATGCATGCGACATTACAAGGCGTAGAGAACAGACAAAGAGAAAAAAAAAGGTGAAAGCCACAGACTATGTATGCAACTATAGTCAATTGTAAGGCGCCAAATTTAAATGTTCAACACTCCCTCTAAATTTGAGCCTCCTAAATAAATTTTACAAAATTAAAGAAAACAGCAATCTGTTACTGTTAATAAAACATATTCACAACTGCAGATGAAAGTAAAATACAATATTTTACAATGTGAATGTACATACATTAATGAAATAGAATCACAAAAAAAATGCTTTACACATATTATTGAAATTAAATCATAATTGAGACATGCCTAATTTATCTCTTAAGTACATAAACCTGTCTCTAGATAAGACTTTTGTAAATATATCTGCCAGTTGGTCTTTACTACATACATAGTTCAAATCAATTATTTTTAAATAATATTTTTCTTTTACAAAGTGGTATTTAATGTCTATATGTTTACAACGCTTGTGGTAATTAGTATTTTTAATAACAATTATTGCACTTTGATTGTCTAAGTTCAAACACAAAGATTCTTGGGTAAATTCACTAATATCACACAGTAGCTGCTTGATCCACATAGCCTCTTTAGTAGCTGCACAGGCAGCCATGAATTCAGCTTCTGTAGTGGAGAGGGCAACAGTTTGCTGACGTTGGCTCGACCAGGTGATTGCAGCACCATTTTTGATGAACACATAGCCTGTTACAGATCTTCTAGTGTTCGGATCATTTGCATAATCAGCATCACTGTACCCAATGACAGATGGATCTGGTGTTTTATAATAACATAAGCCATAGGCTTTAGTATCTTTAAGATACTTAAAGATTTTCTTTACTGCAATCCAGTGTGGTTCTTTATAACAAGTTAGGAATCTACTCACCAGGCTCACAGAGAACATTACATCTGGTCGACTCACTGTAGCAAGATGTATGAGTGATCCCACAGCTTGGCGATATGGTATGTTCTTGTCTGGCTGATTATCCCCTTTTTCCAGTGTTACATGTGGATCGGCTGGAATTGCATTTGGATTAGCATCATTCATATTAAAGTCTGTTAGGAGCTGGTTGATATATTTGCACTGATGAATAAAAATAGAGTTGTCATTTTTCTCAATCTGCATACCAACAAAGTTACTTAATTTGCATATTTTTACTTCAAAAATGGTTTGTAACTCATTTATAAATTCTTTTAATACTGATTGACTCTTTGACAGTAACAGTCCGTCGTCAACATAAATACAAAGATAACATTTTGCTCCATTTATATTCCTGACATATACACATTGATCTGCATTACTTTGGATGAACCCAAACTTCTTTAAGACAGCATCAAATTTTGAGTTCCAGCATCTGGGTGCTTGTTTTAAGCCATATAGAGACTTCTTTAATTTACATACAACATTCTCCTCACATAGTAAGCCTTCTGGAGGGAGCATATAAATATCCTCTTCTAAGTCACCATATAAGAAAGCTGTTTTAATATCAAGTTGTATTACCTCAAGGTTATATTGTGCAGCAATAGATAGTAGTATACGTATTGAGTCATACCTTACTGTCGGTGAGAATGTCTCCTGGTAATCGATACCTTTTGTTTGTGCAAACCCCTTTGCACACAGACGGGATTTATAACGTGGACCTGCTGACTCTTCTTTAATTTTGAACACCCACTTGCTTCCTATTGTTTTGACATCTGGGGGCTTCTTGATCAATGTCCATGTTCCATTTGTATCATGAGCTTTGAGTTCTTCATCAATAGAACTTTTCCATTTTTCAGCATCAGGAGATTCTATAGCTTCTTTGTAAGTCTGAGGAATAACATTTAGTTGTAGATCTTCTCCACAGCATAGGTATGTATTTTGTGACTGATTCTTATTAATATTCCTGGATCTTAATGTGATATAACTAGGTTCAGGAGATGAGATTGATATCTCTGGTACATAATCACTATCAGAGCTTTGCTTTTCTTCTTCATTCACTGTGTCAGTAAAATAATCATCTGAGTCACTGAGCTGGTTTTGTGGTGTAATTGTTTTTATCTCTGACAATTCCACTGGTACATAATTTTTCTGGACTGTTGACTCAAGGAATACTGCATCCCGGCTTTTAACAACTGTTTTAGTACTAGGTATGATAAACCTATATCCTTTGGTTTTCTCACAATATCCAATAAACAGGAGTTTCTGAGCTTTGGCGTCCCACTTTCTGCGTTTTTCCTTAGGCAGGTGAACCATGGCCTCACACCCAAACACTCTCATGTGATTGACTTTTGGCTTTTGTCCTGACCACATTTCTTCTGGTGTTTTGTCTGAGAGGGATTTAGTTGGAGATCTGTTTATGATGTAGGCAGCTGTAAGAACTGCTTCAGCCCAATAACATTTTGACAGTTTGGCATTTAGGATCATACACTTTGCTCTCTCAACCAATGTTCGGTTCATGCGCTCTGCTGTGCCGTTCTGTTCTGGAGTATATGGTGTACTAGACTGGTGAATGATTCCAGAGTCCTTCAGATACTTAGAAAATTCTTTGTTCATATATTCAAGACCATTGTCTGTTCTGAGTATTTTGATTTTGCAGTTTAATTGATTTTCCACTTCATTCTTGAATTCTCTAAATTTCTCTAAGACTTCAGATTTCTTGTGAATGGTATAAACAAATATTTTCTTTGAATGATCATCCAGAAATGTTACAAAGTATTTGGCACCTCCAAGCGATTGGGTCTCCATCGGGCCACAGACATCAGAATGGACTAGTTCAAGTAGTTCCTTGGACCTTGTTCCTTGGCTCTTAAAAGGTAACCTGGTCAGTTTACCTTCCTGACAGGTTAAACATGTCAGTTTTTCTGTAATTTTGGGTATGTTGACACCATCTGCATTTTCTGTCATTTTCTCCAGACTTGAGAAGTTCAGATGACCCATGCGTTGATGCCACAGGTAAGTATCGGTTTCATCAACATCAGACATGCATGCATAGCCACCAGGCATATTTAGCCGGTACATGTTATTGATTAAACTTGCAGTAGCTACGACTTCATTTGTACTATTAAGTATGGCACAGCCGCTACTGTTAAAGTTTACTTTACCGCCACTGTTTATTATTTGACTCACAGATATTAAGTTAGTTGCAAGTTCAGGTACATATAAAACATTTTTAAATAATATATTATTTTCTTGACCTTTTCCATTGTAGACACTCAGAGCTATTTCTCCAGATTTTTGCACTGTTAGCATTTTGTCATTTGCAACTTTAATATTTTTAATTAGCGGTACTGTAGCTCTCTGAAGTAGTTCATAATGTCTTGTCATATGGGCCGAGGCTCCTGAGTCAATATACCAGGCTTCATTATTGTTGCAAGTTGCTACAAACACTGCAGAATAACTTGAAGAGGTATCTTTGTTTGTATGATTCTTTTCTTTTCTTCTTGACTTGCACTCGGGGCTCTTATGACCATACTTATTACATGTGTAGCAGCGAGGACCTTTTGACTGTTTCTGAGGTACTTTCTTATGAGATCTGTGATTAATTGCAAAAGCTGTAGAATCAGTATCATTCAATCTGACATCTTGAAGTATTTTTGACTTAACGGAGTCAGCTGATATTTTCATACCTGAGCTTTCTATGGCAATAATCATGGGCTTGTAACTTTCAGGGAGACCGGAGAGTAGCAGGGTACCCAGCCACTCATCATCTACTTGAAATCCTATATTACGAAGCTTATGCGCTGTTGTCATCACTTTGCTAACATATTCTTCAATGTTCTGGCAATCTGCTAGCCTTGTGTTACATAAATCACGCAGCAGACCAACTCGGCGTGTCAGCCCGGAGTCGTCGAAAGCCTTAGCTAAGTTGTCCCACACTTCTTTTGCAGTCGATGCATCCTGAATATGCACGAAATTGATGGGATCAACCAGAAGTATAAGCTTTGATCTTGCTTTAATGTCGTCTTTTGATTCTGGTGCGGTTGTGCGGTCACATTCGATACAATTCCATAATCCTTCGTGTTGTAGAAACGCTTTAACAGCAAAGCGCCACGTAGCATAGTTATCTCGACCGGTTAACTTTTCAATTAATGTCATTTGATTGCTGTTTGCCATATTTCACGAGAATTTCACTGATTTTGCACAATTCACCGGAGTCCGGAAGAACTCGTTTTTTTTGAGGTTATATTTTTCTTGTAAACTATTTTTAGCACTGAGTCTTTCGAATTCTATTTGTTTAGGGCTTTCTGGGCCAATAACCTGATGAATTAAACAACTGATAATGCCGAAAGGTATTTACTTTGGTATTAATTGTTTAACAAAACGAATATAAAAATGCATGCGACATTACAAGGCGTAGAGAACAGACAAAGAGAAAAAAAAGGTGAAAGCCACAGACTATGTATGCAACTATAGTCAATTATAAGGCGCCAAATTTAAATGTTCAACAATAATAATATGGCTGCAGTCCCGCTTCGTTAAACCAGACAAACAATGTTGGCAGAAAAACTTAGTGCTCAAGCTTTAATGCAGTTAGATTAAACGCTAACATTCCAAAGCTTTTGTGAAAAATTGGACCGTGAGGATTTTGTTTTTTTTTTTAAAGAATCCCCGTCTCGTCTGCCATTTTTATTACAACTGTACTTTGCTTTGAAATATGAGATATACCAAAAGGGATTGAAAAGTTCATGCTTGTTCTTATTTACTGGCTTCTAGTTATTTGAGTAATTTCCATACCATAAGAAACACAAAACTTCTGTTTTCTATCCTAAAAATATGTAGATAGTTTGAAAATGATGTAAAAATAAAATGTTCTAATTTGTTGAGTTAAAAAAAGAAAGAAACTTTATAACATGACCTACTTACGCTTTACCAACTTGAAGTTCTTCGGTGTGAAATAAACCATTATTTATTACCGAGTAATTTATGAAATTCGTGTAAGCCGATAGTGTCACTTAAAATAATAAATGCCTATTAAGTCATTAATTACAGTTATTTTAACATTTTTAAGTTATTTTTATCATAATCGTTTTATCAGAAAAATATCCTTAGTATTTAGTGAAACTTTTTAAGGATCAAGATCAAAACTGGTTATTAGAAAGTTCACACTGATCAAATGATTTATATTTTTGCGAGCCAAACAAAAAATACACTTCTTGTTGTCATTGTAAATATACTCGTTAAAAAATTCTGGGTACTTTTCTCACTGACAGCGATGTTGAGGAATTTGTTGATGCCCTATAAATTTGTTTAATACTCGCCTGTAGATAAGTTTTGTAAATATATTATTAGTATATTATAAATATGTCTAAGCGTCATTAGCTTAATAGCTAAGGTGTCTGACTTGTGAATGAGAGGGCACGGGTCTGGACCCCCCCATTACACTATTTTCGTGAACCCACTCTAGGCACAGGTATATTTAGCTTAGTTGGAGGGGTTAATAAGATTGCTAGTAATGTGAAAGCTACGCACGTTTCTCTTTAAAACATATTTTACATACATATTTATGTTACTATAAAAATGTTAAAGGAGATGTTCCAGACATGTATAGAGCCTGGGTTAGTACTATGTACACCTATGTGTATGTATGTACCTGTTTGTATGTATGTGTGTAGCTATTCAATGTAGTATTTTTAATGTTAATTTTCTATATTTTTTTGTTTTATAAATTTATTTGTTAGAATATTGTTGTTACAAGGTGTTACATACAATTTTACGTCCAAAATATTCTGCTGTTTCCAGCGTACAAATATTTTCAAGAAATTAAATTAATATCAATTGATAAAAACCATACAATGTCAAGGATAAGGAAAACATTAACTGTTATCAAATACAATTTCAAGGGATCCTACATTAATGTCAAGAATTATTACATACAATGTCAAAGCATACTAATTAGAATGCCAAGAGTTATCAAATACAATTTAACGGAATACTAAATATGTCAGGAATTATTAAATACAATGTCAAGGCATGCTAAATATAATGTCAAGTTATCAGATGAAATGTCAAGGAATAGATACTAAATATTATGTCAGGTATTAATAAATACAATGTTAAGAATTATTGAATACAATGTCATAGGTATTAGATACAATTCAATTATTAGGAATGTAAGGCAAGTCGTCGTCCAATTTAAGTTTAGAATCAAACTTTTCATTTAAAAACTCATTTGTTGAGTAGTAGCACTTAAACAATAGGAAGTCAAATAATTTCTTTTTAAATGTCATGAAGTTAAGATCTTTAAAATGTCACTTTAGTGTGATATTCACATTAACTCAGTCAAGGAGAGCAACACAATCGATATGGTGGATAAGCCATGTTGCTGTTGAACAGTGATACGAATGTACTTTTGACATGTCGACAAAATACCGTTTTTTTTTTAAATTAATACGTCTATGAGCCTTAGTAGCCTGAAATAAATAAATAAATAAAATAAAAAAATCTTGTCATATCTGGGGAGTAGTTCAAACGTTGATCACCAGATCGTCAGCACGTTTGCGTCATAAGAATATGCATATACCTTCAGATTTTTTTTTCTCGCGAGAGATCGCGTTTTGCCAAAAATCACGTACCAAAATAGTCAATATTACCTAGGTAGGTGCTTTACCTTTACGATTAATATCGATAAATCGATAATTTTTACTCAATAGTAATCGACATAGCATAAAGATATCGATTCCATATTTAATGATATATTTTTTTCACTTGCTCATACCACCTATGACTCACAGAAAGACATGAAACGTCACGAAACTTAAATCTGTCAAACGTCATGTTAAACACGACTGTCATGGCTGCCATATAACAAGGGTATCATACTAAAAAGCTTGCTAAATAATAATTTATCACAGCTATACCCGTCTCCAAAAAGTTTTTTGAATATTTATATGATAATCCCTGTTATATTTTTCTATAAATCATTGTGGTGTACATCTCCTTTTGCAATATTTTGTTCAGGTAGTTTGATTGATTTTTGTTTTAAGCAGCTTGTGATATCGCGAACTGAAAATTAAACGGGAGAAGTGCCAATCTGATAGCAAGTATGTGGATGAACTTTCGAAGAACACATACATCAAATTTCGGAAAGTTGCAAATGGCTCAAATTCGTTTTGCTTACATTTCAACACGATTGCCTAGTTCAAAAATATGTTCTACATCGAATTTGTATTTATGACAAAAAAAAACGAGAGTTTAAGTAGAAATAAAAATTAATAGTTTCGGAGACCGGTAACCATTTATAATTTCATGGTTTAGTTACATAGATACCAACTTAATTTATTTATTTATGACACTTACAAAAAGAAAAAAATACAGACAAAAGAGCACAAAATAATATAATAATATAATAAAATACTTTACTTTCAGACCAAAGTCCATATGGAGACACATTTACACATAAACAAAAAAATAAACACACAAATTTAAAATAAATATAAAATACAATAATAACAAGACAAATTAGAAGAAATATTATAAAATACACTTAAAAAAGTAATTATTTAATGTATGTGAATGACGCTCTGTGAGTCGTCATCCAGTGCCACATTATTGGACTGTTCATCCTGTCGGCGACGACAGCTATCAGGCTGTTGGAGCTATCGCGCACTCGCCGCATCAAGGATGCTATACGCGACCGTATTAATGCAAAAAAATCAGGCACACCTGCCTTCGCAAACATCCCCGACGCACTGCAAAAGCGCGGTAGCCCCAACATTACCCTGAAAGCATTATTGTATTGGACTCGCAGAGCATTGTAGGAGCGTTTAGTGTAATTGACCCATAGGGCGCACGTGTACTGAGACTGACAGTACGCTCTAAAAAATGTGATCTTTACGTCATCAGTACATCGTGCAAACCTACAAGCCAGCATGTTACACCTCACGGCCAATGCTCTGCGCTCCCGTTCTACATCCAAATCGTCGGACAGGTCATCGGTGACCCAGTGTCCCAGGTACTTGAACCGCTTGACTCAAAGGTGCTGCTTATTTTCTAAGA
This sequence comes from Tholera decimalis, assembly GCA_943138885.2. Taxonomy (NCBI): domain Eukaryota; kingdom Metazoa; phylum Arthropoda; class Insecta; order Lepidoptera; family Noctuidae; genus Tholera; species Tholera decimalis. Next base: position 20,138,846 of record OW964562.2, read on the forward strand.
AATTTCTTCCAGCAGGACTGCGACAGGAGAGTTGAAGAGGAGATGATAGACACAGTGTGTATAAATACTAATTACGATAAATATAAAACATACTTAGCTAATAAATTAAATTATAATGATATAATAAACAAAAGTATACTTACATGGAGTTAAAATACATATTTATATTAATGCTATAAAAATATATACCTATAATAAATATATATAATTACGGGATGTTAGATAGGTAATGATCTTTGACCAACTTATTGAAAATACTAATGGATTTAACTTCGCGGATTTTAGCGGGAAATTATTTACACAGTCATACTGCATGAAAGGAGAAGGAGTGGGAATAGAAACGGGTTTTATGGGATGGGAAATTGAGATGGAGTTTAAGGTGGGATCTACAAAGGGCATCAGTAGGACGAGTGAACGAAAAACGATCGCGCAGGTAGCTAGGATATGCAGGGTTGAAAAGGATGTTGCACAAAAGGAATAATAGAAATAAGTTAGTGTTCTAGCTTTACGTGTTCTAATTTTAATGTACTGTACATAAAATGCGTAAAAAGATGAAATAAGTAAGCAGTGAAAGAACGTAAGTAAGTACAGGCTACGTACAATGTAAGGTAGAAGTTCATAAAGTATGAAAGCATGACATGATGATACACAGATTGAAGGACAAACCTTACAGTAAATAAATACTATTACACGTATTAACTTTACAGTAAATAAATACTATTACACGTAGCGGTCATTTCTTCAACTGCAAATTTAACCTTGTAATCGCAAAAAAACTTAAAACTAAGTTTTATTTCCTGTACTACTAAATTTTGACTTAATTCTCGAGAATGTTCAGTTGAAATAATTTATAGCACTGAAATGAATTATACTACGTTAATACGTTTCAATAAATCACAAAATATATTGCAGTGTGAAAGATTCGTTCTATCGTGGAAGAGGTAGTAGCGAATTGGGAATTATTATTTTTTCATTTCCTATAAACGATATGGTCATATCAAATTGGAAGGCATCCAAAGTATTTAGTATTTGTTGACAAATATATTTTTAAGTCCTATTTAAGTAAGTACAGAATAATCATATTTTGTATATCCATTTTATATGGCCATTTTGTGAAGTAAGAAAATACACACGTAAATATAACTTTGATAATGTTAAATAACAGTACCCAAGTTATATTTACGTATAGGTATATTTTCTTTGTTTCTCAGAAAAACCACACATTCTGGGTACAATTTCTCGGGATCCGTAGTAAAACAAAATGCACTCGTAGTTTCGTCAAGTCGGTCAGACTACTTTAAAAATATTAGGAGTTGGCCGAAATAATTATTTTTTATTGCAATTAGTCCAACCAAGAATTTCCAACCCATTACTTACATTGACTCCATCAATAATTTTCCATCGATTCATCGATCATTGCTAACAGTAAAGTAGGTAATCCACCGCCTCACTGGTTTCTTATTTTTTGCTATGTTGCACAGACCCTTGGCATCGTTGGCGTGATTTATAACTTTGTTTACTTCTTCCATAATATTCACCATTGATACAGAAGTGACTCGATTTGTTTATCATTGCAAATGGTACGAAAACATATGGAAATTGATGATTGCGTTTTATTTGAAACATAGAAGTTCTGTGCCGTATGCCAAGGAATTTCGAGCATAGTATATCTACGTTTACAACCCGGTTCGGGCTTATCTACACGTATATAGACGTTGTATATAACATATAGACGTTGGATCAATTACCCTTCCATCCTAAACTTTACCAACCTAATACCCAATATTGTTAATTCTTGTACAACATATATCTACGCGTCTCACAGTTGGTGTTAAAATAAAATTTTTGTCGTAATACCTCCTTATACTGTTCATTTCAGGATAGAAATGGTTTAACACCAAGTGAATGGTCCATATCGACATATTTTGCGGCTGTATCCCAGTTTACGAGTTATCAGGGCGTTCAGATGGACGCTATCGGGCATTATTTGTTGACGGATTTATGATATTTGCTCCTGTGGCCCTTATTGATACACCTAAATATACAAAGAATCATTGTTGATAAATAATAATGCTTGGATTCTAGCTATTTAATCAGCATTCAATATGTGCAGATCATCACAATGATTTTCGATGTCAATTCGAGGATTATTGATGTTTGTAATTCGAAACCTACAATGTGCTTGCTATGCTTGCGTTCTTGATTTATTAGCACACTTTTTTGGCTTTGAGTTCATTAAAAGCGCTGTTAGCATTAAGATTACAAAGAATAGAATTTAATAGATTAGCTGCGTGATTAAAAAAAATACAATCTAAATATATTTACGGGTACAGAATCCAAAGGTGGGATTTTGTACCCGTAAATATATGTATTTTATAGAAATGTCATTGACCCTTCTAATTCAAGTTACTCTATTATATTAATAGATATACAATTTGAATGTTTAGTAATATTTCCGTCGCAGACCGACCCATGTCCAAGAGAAAAGGGTTGTTGTATCGACCATTATAAATTACGATATATACAAACCATTTTACGCTTCACAAAACTACTTTGATTATGCGAATAGGTAGGCTCCAGAGTATACTAAATATGTGGATGGGTATCTATATCTTGAATCATTATCAATGGGTATTGACAAATAGTGCCACATGAAATTGTATTACCATCAAAGATTCTCTCTAATCTCTTAGTTGTAGCAGCGAACGACTAAGTGGTAGAAATCCTCATTTATGTCTTCCGCCCTGGGACGGGCGACGGGGACTGTTATATTCTAAATGTCTAAAATCACACTCGCACACTTGAGCTGGGGGCTGCAGGGTACTTTCATTTTCTTCAACACAACCCCCTGAACTAGGTGTTGCTTAGTGTAAATAAAAACGGGGATAAGTTCAGAAGAATTACTTAACGATTAATAACTGATTACAAGATATTATAACATAAGAACGACAAAGGAACTAAATATCTTGGCCTTGCCAGTAACACGATATATCCAAAGAATCGTGAAAGTCAAAGTCAATATTGCTCGCCGAAAAGATAGTCTATGCAAGCGACATTTTCTAGAGTGGCGCGGAAAACGCAGCAATGACAGGTGCAAATTCGCTGAATGCGAGACATACAGGTTCTGATACGGTGTGTGTGTGTGGCTGAAATGATGATGATGATGTCACACATGCCTATTACACAGTATTTTTTTATTGATAATAGGTTCGCGTTTGACCACCAACTCACGTGATGGTAAGTGATGATGTGGTCGAAGATGGAGCACGCTTACCTAAAATACTAACTAAAATATAGAGGATTTGTGTAATGAGTTGTAATACTTCGTCATGATGGAAGCAAACACTGATTTGAAAGCTGATGGTAAGAAGAAAGTCTGTTTGGCGAGCTTTAATAATAAAATCAAATAAATTTTTCATTTTCATTCATTAGGCCTAGGTCCGATTGGAGGCGTGACATTGACAGATGAACAGTCCTCAAAGACGGAAACTAACTTTATTAATCATTCATGGATTACGTTGATCTATAAGTACAATGATATCCTTAATTCATGAAAAAATCTGTTCGTTACATTGCCTATCGTGCCGGGAAAGCAAACATTTTCATTTCATGTAAATTTAACATAAAACTATGAAACGAAATTTGTTTCAATACAGATATCATCAAAATCTTTTTCCTAGGTACACATACCATTTAATATAGGAAATGCAGAATAAACAATATCCTTGTAAACAAAATAATAAAACTGTCGAGAATCTTATTTGTCGTTTTTTGTTATATTAGTTTATTCTAACCTTTAGGTTTTATTTTGGCTCCATTTAATTCCTTATGTATGAGATTCAACCATGAAGATTTATTGTGAATCGACAAAGATAACAGGAAAGTATTGATACTCAAAACTGCTTTTTGATACTTAGTCCATTATTTGTTTGTTATTGTTTTTGATCATCAATTTTGTATCATCATCATTTATTAAATCCAGTTATTATCAGAAATTTCCCTGACGTTAAACAAATTATTTACTACGTTACCGAAACCATTTAATTTGCTGAGATATTTGAAAAACTCCATGTTTTGCGAACTGGCTTTCCTCCATGGAGCTAATTGACCTTGACTTCATTCGGTTTTGGATCGATTGTAATGTTCAGACTATTTTTAAACAATCCACAAATGCGGGGTAACGCGAGCGCCTACATTTTTAATTATATTGATTCAATCTTTAAATATACTCTTCCGTTTGAATTTTTAACATTGGGTTGGGGCTAAACACTTTTCTTTAGCAATGAAATATTTTGCCTTGTGACAGTCCACAAAAAGCGCTGGTGTATTCACCCTCTCACAAAATCATCATATGAATAGATCTACACAAAAACTTTCTGTGGAGTACTTTAGAAGTGTTCCCGACCTTTCGCGTACTAGACTCCTGAATAATGTGATAGTACCAAATTTACTCATCCATCATCCACTCGGGTCTCCAAGTGGTTATTATGATCAATGTTGGCTAAAACCAGACAGGGATGGATGGCATAAACCATAATTAAGGTTTCGTAAACAACCACTTTTCCTTCCAAACTTTTTGTATCAACATCGAACGGTCCTGAAAGTTTAGTCAATTACCCTGTAGGCCGGTACCAATTATAAGTGAAAGGGGGTATCGGTAATATTTCTTTCAATAAGTAATTGGTCGTTACAGGACTTGGAGTACCTACTGGGTGGTTTCATAATTTATTTATTTACGTTCCTACTTTCCGATGCTACAAAAAGTAACGACTCGTAACGTATAAATATGTAACATGTACTCTGGATATTTTAATGTATCTTCGTTGTAAGATAAAATGATAGTTTGTTTGTGACAAATTGCGATGTATTTGGTCTTTTTAGGGTTCCGTAGCCGAATGGCAAAAAACGGAACCCTTATAGTTTCGACATGTCTGTCCATCTGTCTGTCTGTCCGTCCGTCCATATGTCACAGCCATTTTATTCCGAAACTATTAGGACTATACATGTAAAACTTGGTAGATAGATGTATTCTGTGAACCGATTTCCGATTTTAAGAGAAAATTAAAAAAAATTAAAATAAAGGGGGCTCCCCATACATGGAACTGAAACAGAAAATATTTTTTTTTTCATGAAACCTATACGTGTGTGGTATCTATAGACAGGTCTTTAAAAATGACATTAAGGTTTCTAAAATGACTTTTTCATAAAGTTAATCGTCTAAAATATATACGCTTCCAAATTGGTAAAATGTGTGTCCTCCCCCTCTAACTTCTATAATAATGAAGTGAAAAATCTAAAAAAACCATATGTTGTAGATCTTAATGTAAACTTTCAACCAAAATTGGTTTGAACGAGATCGAGTCGGCATTTTTTGAGATACCTACAGTATATTTTCTTAAACCGCAAAATATAACTTTGTAATTCATACAAATACTATGAAAAACAAAGTTATTTGGCGTAGTTGTAAAAATGTAAATAAGTTAGTTTTAAGAAATTTTTAAGGTTTTTGTTTTTTTTTTTCAATTAAATATATTAAGTATATTATATTTATTATAGTTACCACGGAACCCTTCATGGGCGAGTCCGACTCGCACTTGGCCAATTTTTTTTTTCTACTGCAGAACTTTGATGTTATTTTAATAAGCGTCAATTTGGTTTGAAATCAAAATACGCCTGCAGTACATTAGCGTATAAGCAAAAAGCGCTCGGGTCACATATTCAAAATATAGCGCCAAATTGGTGTTTATTGGTCAGCTTGTGCAACCAGTTTTCGTGCTTCCCCTAATGGGTATAGCCTACCCCATTCATATTTCGCGTTACATCGAAAAGTGGACATTTTCGAATACAAATTTCCTCGTTAATTCACGGCCTACATCCAGTTTCAGAAATTGTAAAGTTCCACAATGATTTAAGCCAGAGTATTCTGTTCGTTAAGCAGTGGTAACCCAGTGGTTACGGCTCAGACTTACGAATTGTAGTTTGCGGGTTTAAGCCCAGATAGACACATTATTTTGTACAACAATAATGTAATCCTCACTGTCCTCAAAACGGAAATGGAAAACATCGTGGGTAAATCTGCGTGTGCGAGACCGAAAATTCGTTGAAATATAATATAAAACCCGCACCAGACCAGCGCGCTAGATTACGGCCCCTGCTTTCTAATAAAAAAGTGGCCTGCAACTCACCAGTGGAACCGTCATGGGCTGATTATAGTATAATTTCGTTTCATAAAGGGAAATAACAATGTGAGGTATATTATACGAGAGAAATATTAATTTCGAGTTTACTTATACTCATATTCCAAAGATGCCATTTTACCAGTACTTTTTTCTGTTCCGTCAATCCAGTTGTCAAAGCTAATCATAACATGTCTTCAATAAAAACGACCAGCAGTTCTTATGACAACATACTTACTGTTTCTCTGTTTCCTTCTCTTAATATAAAATAAAACTCACTAGCACATCCTAATCCCCACCAACTGTGTCCCCACGTTGTCGTCGTGGTGGGGCTTGCGTGTTTCGATGATCTCTGGGGCCATGCCGGTAGAGGCACTCATGCCGGACGGGCCCAGAGGGAGAAACCAGACCAAGAGGGACACACCGGGGGAAATGCGCGCCGTCTGGAGGATCGAGCAGCTAGCTCGAGCTTCTAGGCGGCGCGGGGCCCGGTCTCAGAGATCGGGTCAAGGGGGAGGAAAGGTTCACTTCCGGTATGCGTCTAATCTTTAGACGTAACCGTGAAGTGAACCAGGGGAGGGGAATAGGGGTGTAGGAACAGAGGAACTCACCTCTCTAAAAAAGGAAAAAATATGGCAGACAAAGTTTTTGGAAAAGCTACCCAGGCGGGTCCCAGCTGCTCCGCAGCTGGGGAGTCCCGCACCGGACACGTCCGGTCAGTCCCACCGTACTCTGGGGGGGACAACAAACACTTTTACCCCAGTTTCCCGGCAGTCGCCGCATTGAGCCAGGGAGGCTCACGTGCCCGTGAGGTGGAGTCGCTGGACTTGTCCAGCACGTCCACCTCACCGGCACCGAACATTGAGCGAGCGCAGAGCGCCGCTCCGAGGAGGAAGGGGGCGCTGGTGCTCGGGTCGGAGACCGACTCGGCATCGGACGCCGAGAGCTTCCAGAGTTTGATCTCTGGAAGCGCAGTGAGGAGCGACGAGGGGGGCGCCGACAGGAGGAAGGAGTTCCTCAAGCGCCCCCGCGACGATGAGTCGTCGTCGGAGGAGGGGCTTGTCTCGGCCCGTAAGATCCCCACTAGTGTGCGGGGTAAAGGCCGAGGCAAGACCTCGGGGAGGGGGCCTCCCTCTGGAGAGCCCAACACTGGTCTGGCCCCGAGCGAGGCCAAACTAGAAGAGGCCGTGGCGGCTGCCATCCGTACCATCTCGCGGAAGCGCAACCGAAAGAGTAAGGAGGACGCGATCGGCGAAGCCATGGCCTCCATCAAGGCGGCCGCGCGGACTTACGGCGGGGCTCCGGCTGCAAGGGACGACATGTCCGATCTGCGGCCGGAGGTCACCCGCCTGACTGCCGCCATAGACGCTCTTCAGAGGGAGAACGCCGCCCTCAAGGCGGACCTGGCCGCAATCCGGGGAGCCGGCCAGCGGAATGCGCCGCCGCGGGGCCAAGAGGAGAAAGGCCGGCCCACACCAGCGGAGGACTCGGTTCTCGACCTGGTGCGACAGGAGCTGGCCGCCTTCCAGCAGCGGTTCTCCGTATTGGAGAGCCGCGTGCTGCGACCCCCGCTGGCGGCGACTTCGTACGCGGCTGCGGCCGCGTCCAAGCCTCCCCAGACGACGACGAGGCCGCCTCAGGCGAAGACGGCCACGGTGCGGACGGCACCAGTGACGGCGGCCCCTGCGAGGGCAAAAACGGCCCCGGCCAAGCCGAAATCGGGCCCATCAAAGCCGCCTCCGACCCCGACACCTGCGGGGCCGAAGCAGGCGGCCAGAAAGAAGAAGGCCCAGGCCGGGAACCAGCCGTCCCAGCAGCCTCCTCCAAAGACTCCTCCGGCCGGCGCCGACTGGCAAGTGGCCGGGGAGAAGAGGAAGGCTGCTGGCGCAGCCAGGTCCTCGCGGCGTAGGGAAAGACGGAGGCGGCGAGACGCCGCGGCGCGATTGCGCGCCCCCAAGACCGCGGCTGTGGTGATCACACTGCAGCCGGACGCGGTGAAGAGGGGCGTGTCGTACCGCGACGTGCTCGCGAAGGCGCGACAGGTGATTGACATCACGGAGCTCGGCATCACCGGTGGCCTCCGTCACCGGGTCACTGCGACGGGGGCTCGGATGTTAGAGATCCCCGGCGCGGACAGTGGCCCTACCGCTGACGCTCTGGCCGAACGGCTCAGAGCGTCCTTAAATGCGGAGGAGGCCCGAGTCTCCAGACCCACCAAGCGCGCAGACATGCGCATATTGGGTCTGGATGACTCCGTGACGGCCGAGGAAGTGGTGGCCGCCGTAGCCAGGACTGGGGGGTGCCCTCCCGATCAGGTGAGGGCGGGCGCCCTGCGTCCTGGCTTCACGGGGGGGCAAACCATTACGGTTAGCTGCCCCGTCCCGGCGGCCAAAAAGATCCAGGAGGGCCGAAGGCTCCTGGTTGGTTGGGTGTCTGCGCAGGTGAAAGTCCTGGACCCCAGACCCCTGAGGTGCTTCCGCTGCCAAGTGGGCAACCATGCGGCATGCGTGTGCACCTCGGAGGTAGACCGCAGCGATAGGTGCTTCCGCTGCGGTCAGCCCGGTCACAAGGCCGGCTCGTGCTCCGCCCCGCCTCACTGCTTCGCATGTGAGGCGGTTGGCAAGCCGGCCGATCACCGGGCTGGGGGCAAGTCCTGCGCCCCACCCACCAAAGCCAGGCGCAGAGGTAGGCCCTCTGCCGCCGTCGTCACCGCCACCGCCGCCGCCGCCGTCGCTACTGCCACCGCCGTCGCCGTCGTGGCTGAACCCCCGCGAGGGGCCCTGGAGGAGGCTGCAATGGATCCCGATTAATGGCCCCATTGCGCTTCCTCCAGGCAAACATCAACCACTGCGCCGCTGCTCAGGAACTTTTGCTCCAGAGCATGGCGCAGTGGTTGATCAACGTCGCCGTGGTCGCCGAGCCGTATTTTGTCCTGCCCAGGAACGACTGGGTGGCGGACTTGGACGGCTCGGTGACCCTCGTTTCGTCGGCCGCCGCCGGTACCCCCGCCCCTCGATCGCGTCAAGAGAGGGCGTGGGATCGTCGCGGCACGATTCGGAGAGATCGCTGTGGTAGGCGTTTATTTCTCCCCGAACCGAACTCTCGCCGAGTTCCAGAACTCCCTAACGGAGCTGGGAGACGTCGTCGTCGCCCTCGGTTCCCTCCCCGCCCTCGTCCTCGGGGACTTCAACGCCAAGAGTCCGGCTTGGGGTTCCCGGTCCACGGACTATAGGCGGGGCAGGATGCTCGAGCACTGGGCCCGTGCGCAGGGCCTGGTGATCGAGAACCGGGGTTCTGTCCCCACGTGCGTGCGGTTTACGGGCGAGTCGGTGGTGGACGTTACGTTCGCCACCCCCAGCCTGTCACCGCGCGTCACCGACTGGCGCGTTATGGAGGAGGTGGAGACCTATTCCGACCACCGGTATATCCGGTTCGACGTCTCCGCCCAGACCCCAGACGCGCCGGTCCGACGGGACCTGAGTGGTCCGCGATGGGCGCTGAAGCAGATGGACCGGGAGCTATTCCTGGAAGCCTCGATCGTGCAGGCCTGGGGGTCACCCCCGGACAGGCCTGCCGACATAAACGACGAGGCGGAGTGGTTCCAGGAGGCCATGTCGGAGATCTGCGACGTGGCCATGCCCCGGGTCCGGCAAGGACGCGCCCGGCGTCAGCTGTACTGGTGGTCGAGCGAGCTAGCAGCGCTGCGCGAAGCGTGCGTTGCGGCACGACGCCGGTACACCAGGTTCCGCAGGCGCCGCACCCGACCTCCGGATGCGGCGACTGTAGAGGCGGAGCTGTACGAGGGTTACAGGGCAGCGAAGGCCGTCCTCCGAGACGAGATCTGGCGGGCCAAGGAACTGGCCCGGGAGGAGATGCTGGCGACTCTGGACGGGGACCCATGGGGCCGCCCCTACAAGTGGGTGCGAGAAAAGCTCCGCCCCTGGGCTCCCCCGTTGACGCAGAGTCTCCAGCCTCAGTTCTTGGAGGACGTGGTGAGCGCCCTGTTCCCATCGCGAGGGGAGCACGCTCCCCCGCCCATGGCTCCGTCTCCGATGGAACCTGAAGCTGGCGCAAACGCGGACCACAGCGACGACGACGTCTACGACGCTCCAGAGGTGACCGAGGTAGACTTGAGAGTGGCGGTACAACGGCTCAAGGCCAAAAATACCGCCCCAGGACCCGACGGCTTGCCAGGGAAAGCGTGGGTCCTGGCCTCGGAGACTCTCGGGCCTCGACTAGGGGGGCTCTTTAGCGCATGCCTGGAGAGGGGCCAGTTTCCGCTTCGCTGGAAGACGGGAAAGCTGGTCCTGATCCAGAAAGCCGGGCGCCCTGCGGACTCTCCGTCCGCATTCCGGCCCATCGTGCTGCTCGACGAGGTGGGCAAGCTCTTGGAAAGAGTGATTGCAGACCGCCTCTTCGGGCACCTGAATCGGGTGGGCCCGGATCTTGCGGAGTGCCAGTTTGGCTTCCGCAGGGGGCGCTCGACGGTGGATGCTGTCATGCGCGTGAGAGCCCTCACGACGGGGGACGCGGTATCCCGGGGCAGGGTCGTCTTGGCGGTGTCTTTGGACATCACCAACGCCTTCAACACCCTGCCCTGGAGTTGCATCAGGAAGGCACTCCGGTATCACCGGGTGCCGACCTACCTCCGTCGCATAGTCGAGGACTACCTGACGGACAGAGCCGTCATCTACCCCGGTCACCGGGGAGAGTGGAACCGGCGAGAGATGTCGTGCGGTGTCCCACAGGGTTCGGTCTTGGGGCCGCCCCTGTGGAACATCGGATACGACTGGGTGCTGCGCGGCGACCTCCCTGACGGCGTCAGCGTAGTATGTTACGCTGACGACACGCTCGTCCTGGCGCAGGGAGAGTCGCACCAGGCGGCGGCCGACCTGGCGACGCAAGCGGTTGCGACAGTCGTTCGTAGGATCCGGCAGTTGGGACTCGACGTGGCGCTGCACAAGACCGAGGCCATGTGCTTCCATGGCGGTCGGAACGCGCCACGGTCCGAGTCCCACATAACGGTGGAGGGGGTTCGCATCGGCGTCGGGAGGACGATGAAGTACCTGGGACTCGTCCTCGACAGCCGGTGGAACTTCAGGGAGCACTTCCTGAGTTTGGCCCCAAAGCTGAACCGGGCAGCAGCCGCCTTCAGGCGACTCCTGCCTAATCTCAGCGGGCCAAACGCCTCCTGCCGAAGGCTGTACGCCGGCGTCGTGCGGTCCATGGCCCTCTACGGGTCCCCAGTGTGGGCCCTGTGCATCCGGACGCGACCACTAAAGTTGGTCGCATGCCAGAGGGTCATGGCTATCCGAATGATCCGGGGATACCGCACGATCGCCGGCGAATCGGCCAACCTCCTTGCCGGATTGCTGCCCTGGGATCTGGAGGCGACTGCCCTCCAGCGCGTCTATGAATGGCGCGTGGAGGCGCAGCGCCGGGGCGTATCCCCGCTGCCTCGAGAAGTCGAGGCGCGGCGGGAAGAGCTCCGGCGCGATCTCAGGGCAGTATGGAGGGAACGACTGTCGCAACCGACGGCCGGGCACGCCGCAATTGCGGCGGTAAGACCCCTCTTTGAGGAGTGGCTAGATCGGCGTCACGGCGTCCTGACCTACCGCATGACGCAGGTCCTCACCGGACACGGAAGTTTCGGGAGGTACCTGTGTCTGATGGGTAAGGAAGAGACGCCTGGGTGTCACCACTGCGAGGGTCGCCCTGAGGACACAGTCGAGCACACGGTGCAGGACTGCCCAGCTTGGGCAGAGCACCGACGTGTCCTCACGGCGACAATAGGCGGAGACCTCTCGCGCCCGGCCTTGGTCGAGGCCATGCTGCGGGGCGAGAGGGAGTGGGAAGCGGTCGCCTCCTTCTGCGAAGCAGTCATGCTTCCGAAGGAGGAGGCGGGCCGCGTGAGGGAGAGGATGGCGTCCTCCCTCCAGCCCAGCCGCAGTGGTAGACGCCCACGGCGTCGGACGTCGGCCGACGATCTCCGGCCACCGTAGGCGCGGGCATGCGGACAGCGAGTAAAGGGCAACTCGCTGTCCGACCATGGACCATGCCCGGGTCGACGGCGCGTCGTGTTCCACGCGCGCCTCAAAGAGCGTCAGCAACATGACGAGGCCCCCTCTGCAGAGGGCCGAAGCCCGCCGGGGTCGTGGGACTCATCCCGTTACCGTGGCCCCGGTATGTAAAGGGTTATTGAAGGAACACCGTGGATTTTAGTCAGTAAAAGTCTGACAGTCCCTCCCACCCTGCCCGGAGTGGGAGGACTTATTTGATAATTTTACCACGCTAAAAAAAAAAAAAAAAAAAAAAAGCACATCCTAATTGAGTCATGGATCACCTATATTAATATTAATGCCTACCTATCCATGAATCGCTAATCCCGTTCTAATGTACGTAAAGTTCTCCCGCAAACTGTATATCTTGTTTGCACCACACTGTATATAACTTGAATCACTCCCGTATTATCTAACTACATTCCCTACACTATCATTTTGTAGCCCACCCACACGTATCTACAACTATGTATTTACAAGACCTACGCACGCACACAAAAATATCGAAACAGTTGATCAATACAAGTATATTCAAATTAGCCATTACCTTTATGCAACAAAAGTTTTGAGTTTTTTTACAGCATCTAGAGATTAATTGTAACTGACAAAATTATCTCGTGCGAACTGGATATTGGTGTCAAAATAAGCCGACTGACAATCATATAATTTTTTTTTATGTCACTCTACAAATGGCTCATCTTGTACTGCCTAAAAGTCATGAAATGAAATGGATTTCATCCTGGTGCGGAAAAGTCTATTATATTTTTAATATCAGGTTGTTCGCAACTCCACGAAACTCGAGCGCTGTGCGGGAGACAAGATTTGCGAGACATTTGTCACAATCATATAGATATATATTTTTAAACATCAAAACATGGTCAACACGGTCTTATGCTCTATCCAGCTGTGGTTGCAATGGTAAAGTTCATATAAAATCCACGCAAAAAATGAGAACACTAATTTGAATACTTCATTTACGGAAATAAGCGTCATAAAAACATTACATACATTGCATTGCATCTGCTTGAATCCTTCCCATCTTAATTTGGTTGCGGTGGCCAATCTACGCTAAGATTACGTAGAGTAAGCCGAATATACTCGTACAGTGCGCAAATACAGATATACACTGATCCTGTACTGTATTAGTTCAACGGGATGAGACCAGGCCAAGACAGGTCACAAACCCAACGACCAAACTCCGGGGAAATTCATAATGGAAAAACCAATAACAAGTTTCGTTCGAGCTTAGCAATTGGATCCAAGGCTCCAGGCTCCTATATGCACCAGTGAGAATGCATTATATGTAACTGTTGACAGTTCCTGTGACCCAGATAGTACAGTAGATAGAACTGAATTTTGTGGGTAATTGAATAGATCGCAGTTCGAAAGGCCTGCCCACCTCACGTGTGCGAAGCCACGTGCAATAATCAAAACGGCAAAACAGCTGACATTTGCAGGCGAATTATCAGTTGTGGGTATGCTAGCCTATTTTCGTCATTATCGATCAGCTTTAACTCGAGGCAAGCTTCATAAAAAAGTAATACGTAATTACGGTTTTCCTCCAGAATTTCTGTTGTAAACGTATTTATTTATTGTAATGGTACCGCCAATTAGGCGTTTAGTTACCTCGTGTACTGCTGTGAGACCCATTTTTCTTTCTGCTGTTATTGTTTTCAATTTTACGAGTATGTTAAGAATCGCTTGACTACAGATTAATGTAATTCTGTCAATAATTTTCAAAAAGCCTATGACATAAGTTAGCGGATCGACACTGCATGAATCAAGGAGGTACATGATTTCAAAAAATTATGCTACCCATATTATTCAGATATCACTGCAGAAAATATTTAATAGGATGCTATAAACGCATTAGTGAAATGTACTGCACCCGCCACTCTTTCAAACCCGTATACTTTTAAATAACATCAACGAGACAGGATATTGAACCATTTCTCACTTAGGGCATTAAAATGATAATTTAAACTGTTAATCACTGATACATTTAAATACAGAACACGTTATTACATAGATAGCTTAGCCCATTATCTGTGATAATAATCTAGAATGTAATGTATTACTCTAGAAATAGCTACGTATCTTGCATTGATATCACTAGAGCCCTCATCCATTACATTAATGGCAGAAGGGGTCTTAAGTTTTTTCTAAGGTTGTCTGCAAAATACGAAATTAATTATGCTTCATATGACAAACAAAAGAGAGAAAATATGCAGAAAATAATATCTGAGCAAAACATACAAGCTCATCATAATCCGTCTAAGGGCAAATTTTGAGGTTAATTATTCGACTTCAGAATGTCTGAAGGTATAGGTACTTTAATGCCAGAATTTACAGGTTTTTAGAATATGGTAGAGAAAAGAAGAAAATTTAATATTATACTCAACTTTACACTTTTATTTTAAGAATAGGAAGACTCGTTATCAGCGTGGGAGGATATTCCTGCGGGAGTTCCAATTTTGTGGGAATTCAGGAATAAAAGTAGACTATACTATGTTACCCTATTTGAAAGTTCCATTGCATTATTTAAAAAGATTATGTTTTAGTTTCGTGTAAATACACTTGTAATAAACACTGTGTAATAGACACTTGCAACTTTATAATTATGTATGTATGGGTTAATTTCCTTTGTATGAATGTATGTATTAAACATATAAATTAATGGTTCAGTGAACTTTAAACAAAACGCATACGAGATAAAATGCACCGCATATTCTTTTTCTAACCTCCGACGTTGAAGATTTTAAGTAAGGCTAAAACAAGATGAATATTAAAATTCAACTAAGTACTTCCCGCTTAATTAGTTACATAGTAGTGTCTTGCAGATTAAAAAGCGAGAATGTTCAGCGTTAAAAAAGGCTTGGGAATGAGCTGATCCAATGATAAATATACCTACTTATGTGGGTTTTTTAATATAAGTTTATACTATACTATAAATTGAGTAAATGATTGACATTTTTTTTATTTTAATATTTCTTTTTCTTATATTTTTATTATTGTGAATGTGAGGAATATGTAGGCTATTATTTCTTTTTATATTATTTTCATTATCATTTATAGATGTCTGGCAGTTTGAGTATTTGTGTGGCCAACCCAAATGCCCTTACTTTGGTATTTATCATTAGATCGTTGAGCTCCTTAAGTTCGAAGTTGAGCTACACGATAACTGAGAAATGCTTGCACTGTCTGGACAGGTCCGCTCAAACATGCGTGCTCCTTTCCTCAAAAGACACAACAGACACGAACCTTCATGCTTCTTATATAGTTTGACGAATACGAATTGTATGGACTTTAAAAGAGACGTTGAAACTCAGAGGGAGTTTATGTCCGTGTTTCTTCTCAGAGTTGTCAGTCAGGAAACACCGGCCTCATCTAGCTTAACTTAAAAGACAAAGGAGTTACGTATAAAAGTGTTATTTATAACCAATTTACAAAATAAATATTTCATTTCATTTCGGTATAGTCAGGTTAAGTAGTACCTACTGTGGTCAGAAATTAGAATTATGTGTGTATTCCCTTTTCATTAGTTTTGCCGTATTGAGTTCGGACGCAGCATTATAAAGAAAATTTGCTGAATTTTTTTTATTATTATTATTATTTTCCCTCTCATAAAGACGTGATTTGTGACCCAGCGGTGAGAACGATAAGGCTAAAACTGACCGCTTTTATCTCAGTTTAAATTCCCATTTAGTATTTGGTTTAGCCAGCATAACTCGGGAAATATTATACCAATTTAAAGGAAGCAAAGCTTGTAACATTACCGAACAATAAAGCTCTAAATTGGTTCCGTGGCGTGGTTACAGTGACCGAAATATTATGTATATGTTGTATTAACATAATAAGTTAACATTTAGGATTTAACTGGAATACCCGGAAACTGTGCTTAAAAACATATATTTTGCAACTAACCCTAAACTTTGGTGAAAATCAGGATATGCAATTTTAAACTTTATTTTCTTTATTAATGAAAACATTATTTCTATAAAAAATAATGAGTTAGGTACGTTCTTATTGCATAAGTGAAGTAATAGTACAACACGGCAATTTAGTTTTTTTTATCGCATGGCGTTTGTAAATGAACCAATTGTCATAGGAGGTTGGAGGTTTGTAATTTTATGCCGAGACCAACTTATCAGTCATCTGCTTAGCATTTTTCCAACTATGACGGGGTTGGCATCTAGTCTAACCGGGTGTAGCAGTGAGTACTTTTACATGGAGCTACTGCCTAGTGTTTTACATGGAGCACCTGCCTAGTGTTTTACATGGAGCACCTGCCTAGTGTTTTACATGGAGCAACTGCCTAGTGTTTTACATGGAGCAACTGCCTAGTGTTTAACATGGAGCAACTGCCTAGTGTTTTACATGGAGCACCTGCCTAGTGTTTTACATGGAGCAACTGCCTAGTGTTTTACATGGAGCAACTGCCTAGTGTTTTACATGGAGCAACTGCCTAGTGTTTTACATGGAGCAACTGCCTAGTGTTTTACATGGAGCAACTGCCTAGTGTTTTACATGGAGCAACTGCCTAGTGTTTTACATGGAGCACCTGCCTAGTGTTTTACATGGAGCAACTGCCTTGTGTTTTACATGGAGCAACTGCCTAGTGTTTTACATGGAGCAACTGCCTAGTGTTTTACATGGAGCAACTGCCTAGTGTTTTACATGGAGTAACTACCTAGTGTTTTACATGGAGCAACTGCCTAGTGTTTTACATGGAGCAACTGCCTAGTGTTTTACATGGAGCAACTGCCTAGTGTTTTACATGGAGCACCTGCCTAGTGTTTTACATGGAGCAACTGCCTAGTGTTTTACATGGAGCAACTGCCTAGTGTTTTACATGGAGCAACTGCCTAGTATTTTACATGGAGCAACTGCCTAGTGTTTTACATGGAGCAACTGCCTAGTGTTTTACATGGAGCAACTACCTAGTGTTTTACATGGAGCAACGGCCTAGTGTTTTACATGGAGCAACTGCCTAGTGTTTTACATGGAGGAACTGCCTAGTGTTTTACATGGAGCAACTGCCTAGTGTTTTACATGGAGCAACTGCCTAGTGTTTTACATGGAGCAGCTGCGTAACACGATTCCCACTGGTCAAGACCAGTGTCAGAGTTTCAGGCTTCTGACTATCCGTAACGACTCTCAAAGATGTCCAAATGACAGCCGGGACCAACAGCTTCACGTGCTTTCTGAGGCACGGAGGAATCTCAATATCGCACACCTAGATCTAAAGAGAGCTAACTCAAAAATCTCAATTTTTGAGTTATACATACCATCGAATTACGTAAGGAATTTCATTTCAATTTCAATTTTTCAGCCATCCACATCCTCGGACCGAACTCGGCAAGCGTTGCTTAACCTTAAAGATTGACCTGTTTGGTTGTTATTATTTACCAACCAACTTATCCATACAATATATAAGTAATATAACTTACATTTGAATAATTGAAAGCAACATGATTCTTATCTAAAGGCCTAGTTTCCACTGCGTGCGATATTAATAAATACACATAAAGTATTCTAAAATTAGATTATCATGTTCAATCCAGTGCGGGGTTTGCGTGGTAAATATATAACGCAGTACTTCTGACGGTTTGAAGGCATATATTAATATATGCTATGTTTATGGAAAATCGGAAAGAGAATAGTATATACTGGGTAGAATTGTAAATATACTCCGCATGGGGCGTACTCATTGCTCATCAATCATTTGTACACGGATAGATGATGTATTTGGAGAGGCTCTATATCCATCAACTGAGAAGTGTTGTTTAGCTGGTCTAAAGAAAAAGAAAGGGTTTCATTTCCTAGAAAATAATTTCTTAGGTATTTCAAGTATGAAGGAGATACTTATTTCAAAGAGCAAAGCTACAAGTTGTATCAATAAAAATCTATACTCTCATTAATTGAGAAAGTTTTACTCCTTCAATTTTTTAGCTTTTCATGACTTATCGGTAAAAAATACGGATTCTTATGAAACTTGGCACACGTGTGGATGTGTATATTAAAGGACAAAAATACTTATTTCTCGGTAGTATATACATTATTATGTATACATTATTTTGGGATTATAAAGCCCTTTAAATCCGACTAAAATTGATGGCCAGTGCTAGCGATCATTTAAAAAAACGGCCAAATACAAGTGAGACTGGTACACAAAGAGTTCCGTACCATGAATCGAAATGTCACATTTCTTTTATGAGCTTCTTTTATGAGTTTGCGGTTTCATACTAAAATAACAAAGAACCTTTATAGTTTCGCCTATTGTACAGTCCAGTTAAGTCGCCGCGCTGTAGTGTAAGTCAAAGAGTATTGTTGTAAAGCGTATTCTGGCATTGCTAAATATAGGTGTTAATGATGCCTATAAATTGTAAAACATATAATATATAAAAAATAAAACCGACTTCCATATCAAAACACTACAAAGCCAAAAATAATTTTAATTTCGGTAGTCGGTGTTATTGGTTTTGTATTTTCTTTTTTTTTCACACCGCCTTCCGAAATTAAAATTATTTTTGGCTTTGTAGTGTTTTGATATGGAAGTCGGTTTTATTTTTTGCAAAAAAGTTTTTATTTTAGTACTTTTTAGTGGGTCAGTGAATTTTCCAAATCGGTTCGTAAATGACGGAGTTATGCGCGAACAAAAAACGCAATGCAGAGTAAACGAAAAGATCATCAACGTAAATATTGTTTTTTGACTTTTGTTGATTTTTCAGAAACGGCTTGTTTGATTTCAATAAAATTTTCATGGGACCATTTGGAAAGTATACCCTTTCTAACAAAATAAGAATTTTTCAAATCGGTTTGCAAGCGACGGAGTTATGCGCGGACAAACATAAAAAAAAAAATACAAACATCCGAATTGAGAACCTCCTCCTTTTTTAGAAGTCGGTTAATATTCATTGTTTATGTCTTGATTTATGTCACATATAAAATTAAGCCTCCCAAACAGGGGCCTGCCATTGTGTTGCTTCGGAATTTCGCGAGGATCGACATGGACCAGCTTACCAGAGATGCTAGTGCGATTGATTGGTTCGATGTTGAACAGGCACCGACAGTGGATGGGAAAGTGGAAGCGTTCAATAGGACTCTTCTTCAGCTCATTGATGCTCATGCACCGCTGAGGGCCGTCCGTGTCAAGCGGCCCCCGGCTCCATGGATTAACCCTGGAGTTCGTATGGCGATGAGCCGGCGTGACAAGTTCTTTCAAAAATATAGAAGGGATCGCAGTGTGGAAAACTGGAATCAGTACAAATTGGCAAGAAACCGGTGTAACCAGATGGTAAGAGCCTCTAAACGCCGATATATCTCTGAAAATGTCCTCAACTCTTCACCGGCTGATATATGGAAGTTTCTCAAATCACTCGGCATAACAAAATCTTCCTCTAGTGTTATTTCTTCAAACGTGTCCTTGAGTGATTTAAATAAGCACTTTTCATCTTCCGACATGCTTGCGGTTGCTATTAAAACCCAAACTATTCTTGAGATTACTTCCACGCCAATCTTACCTCCCGATTCTTTCTCTCTTTCTCCTGTGACCGACTCTGAGATCCTCAAGACTTTCTATGCTATTAAGTCCAAGGCTGTTGGCTGTGATGGTGTCAGCAGATCTATGCTATCCCTCATTATTAAAAGTATTCTTCCTATTATTACACACGTTATCAATGCCTCCCTGCAGACTGGGGTATTTCCCACAATCTGGCGTAAGGCTTTCATAATCCCTCTCCCAAAAATATCCAACCCCAGCCTGCTAAATCACTACAGACCTATCTCCATTCTTCCTTTCCTATCTAAGATTCTGGAAGCAGTTGTTCTTAAGCAAATATCTTCCTTTGTGTTTGGGAATAATCTGGTATCCCCTTTCCAATCAGGTTTTCGGCCTGGCCACAGCACAGCCACAGCTTTGCTTAAGGTTACAGAAGATGTAAGGAATGGTCTGGAGAATTCGAGATTAACGGTATTAGTTTTAATTGATTTTTCCAATGCTTTCAATACCGTTGATCACGACATCCTCCTGGCCATTCTGTCACACATTGGGGTATCTTCATTGGCACAAGATTGGTTCTCATCTTATCTTCGTGGTCGCCAGCAAGCGGTTCGTGCTGATCAGATTTTTTCTGAGTGGTGCACCCTGAATACTGGCGTCCCACAAGGCGGCATACTCTCTCCACTTTTATTTTCCCTTTTCATAAACTCTATTACCACTATCCTCAAATGCTCTTACCATTTGTACGCTGATGACCTACAGCTCTACGCGCAAGCTGACGTTGACAACCTGGACAACTGCATCTCATTGCTGAATGCTGATCTTCTAGCTATCAGTGATTGGTCAAGCAGGTTTGGTGTTACTGTCAATGTCAGTAAGTGTCAGGCTATCCTGATCGGTAGCTCATATTTTCTGCGAAACTTGGACACCAGCCTGCTTCTCCCGCTTAACTTCAACAATACTGTCATCCCTCTCTCGCCGCACGTAAAAGACTTAGGCCTATATATTGACGACAGGTTAAGTTGGAATAAGCAGATTGCACAGGTTAGCCAGAGGGTAACATTCTCACTGCGTTCTCTCTATAGATTCAAGCATTTCCTTCCTTGTAGCACTAAAACCACATTGGTCCAATCACTTGTGCTTCCTATCATTGATTATGCTGATGTTTGCTATTCTGATCTTTCCCAAGAACTTCTTAACAAACTGGATCGACTTCTCAACAACTGTATTCGTTTCATTTTTGGTCTTCGTAAATATGATCACATTTCGTCCTTCCGTTCTCAGCTTAAATGGTTGCCTATCCGTCAAAGGAGATCCCTCAGATCCCTCTGTATGCTCTTCACTATTATGAACGATCCTTGTGCTCCTGTTTACTTAAAACAAAATTTTAAATTGTTGGGCAGTTCTCATGATCTTAACCTTCGCGCATCCAAAAACTTACTTCTTCACATTCCTTCTCACCGCACCGGATTTCTATCTAATTCTTACGCTATTTCTACTATTAAACTCTAGAATTTGCTACCCCTTGACATCAAGAAGGCTGAGTCAAAATTTTCTTTTAAGCGTAAAATTAAAAACCACTACTTAAGGAGTTGTTATTCTTAGTTTGGTCTTTGTCATAATTATTTTGAGCTCTCTTATTCAGAAAGAATATTATAAAGCACCGTATCTATTAGTTTGTCATTTTAGCATATATGTGTATTTTATTAGTATTATTATATATTAGTATTATATTTATTAGTATTAAAATATTATTTCATTCCATTTTCTCGTACACCTACCACAGTGTGTTTTTTTTAACCCAAAGGTTGACTGGTAGAGAATGCCTTGCTGCATTAAGTCCGCCCATGTAACACAATTGTACATAAAGTTTAAATAAATAAATAAATAAATTGTTGTTAAAGTGACAATAGAAATATTCACTATGTAAACATTCAACTGTCTGTTTATAACTTAAGGGTCATGATATACAGTCCACTTCTAGACAAACTGTCTTAAGTATATACATACAGCCTAATCTATACTAATATTATAAAGCGTTAAAGTTTGTTTGTGTAAACGTGCTATCTTCGAAATTCCTGGATGGATTTAGATGAAATTTAGTACTAAACTAACTTGAAGCTTGAGGAGGTTAATAGGCTTATTACCCGACTGCAAAAGAAGAAGGATTCAAAGAAGGGTTTCAGTTCAGCTTCAGCTTCAGCTTCATTTTCAGCTTCAGCTTCAGTTTCAGCTTCAGTTTCGGCTTCAGTTTCAGTTTCAGCTTCAGTTTCAGTTTCAGCATCAGTTTCAGTTTCAGCATCAGCTTCAGTTTCAGATTAAGCTTCAGTTTCAGCTTCAGCTTTAGTATCAGCTTCAGCTTCTATCTTTTATTCTAGCTTTTATCGTGATAAATTCCACGGGAGCGTAGCCCTGCCCGACTGCTAGTAGAAGATAAATGGTTCAGAATCGTAAAAAGAATAAAAATCTTCGCCAGTAATTTCAGAGATGTAGTGTTCCTGTTTACTAGTATATAACCTTAACTAAATGCTGTTGAAATCAGACTTAAAAGTGCTCGGGGGCGTTGAGCCAACTACCTGTCGGCTATTACACTTTATTGCAGTTTAAACACTACCAGGTCAGAAGTGTCCTCGACAGTATCTTTGCGGTGTTTCTTTCACAAAACTACAAGGGCACTCTTCTAGAACTTAAGGAAATTTCGATATTAGATCGTCGTGAAATGGCACATTCTTCTCTAAGGGAGAAGTATGTTAATGCTGGAGTGGACGGGAGTGTCAGACTTCTAGTGACTAAAATCTAAAAACCTTGGCAGGCCCCGTTGGGTCCTGTCTTTGCTGCTGACTGCTCTTTTAGGCGCGCGTGAAATACGATGCGCCGTAGATTCGACGTCATATTTAACTATATAATTTAAACAATAAAGCAAGTGTATATTAAAATCTTATATTCTGCAGAGATGGTTACGATATGATGTTTACAGAAATGGTTATCCATCTGCGATAGGTACTTCAGAACACTTGTTTGTAAACACACATTTATAAACAAGAAGTAGTAACATCTCTTTCGGCCTAATTATCAAACTATCATACTTGACATATTTAAACTCTTTTGTAATGTATTGAATCTATATATGTTTCACATAGTAATTATATATACTCGTTAAAATCAAATGAATATTTGTATCATTATGCATGCTAAAATTATAACAATGTTAATTGTAACCAAAATTATGGCAGCCGTTAATCACGGCTTGTTTACCATACCATTACAAGTTCAATTTGCTGTTTAAATACTACCTCACCCCAAAATTTCAACGATAAAAAACATTGACAATAATCATTTTCAACGTTGGGCTTAAAACTGGCGGTGAGCGTAGGAATTGTCTTTTATAACTGTCATAATTTTCCAAAACGTTTGCTCATAACTTGGGACAGCTATTTTCGCACAGAAAAATTTGAGAAAAATAGAGAACAGACGAAAAGTATTGTTAAAGCAGCAACAGTCAGGCAGTTTGATTTATTTTTTCTGGATTTGGATGCATTTTGGTATGGAAGTAGCTTGAAGCTTGAGGAAGGTTATAGGCTACCTTGTACGCGACTGCAAAAAAGGAGAGTTATGTTTTTACCGTGATAGAATCCACGGGAGCGAAGCCCCGCGTGAGTACTAGTTTAATTATAAGTATGAAAACTTATCAATCATAGCAACTTTATTAGAAGAGGTTGACAAGCTCTCACCATCGATTTCCATTTTCCGAGTTTGTTTCGGTATGAGAACACTTCAGGGTAATCAGCTAAGAAACACCGGATTCAACTAATTAATTTAATTTTATGTAAAAAATGACATGTAAAAGTGTTACTTATAACCAGTTTACAAAATAAATATGTCATTATTTTATTTCATTTTCGTCATCTGTTTAGCCTTTTACCAACTATATTGTAGTCAGCTTCCAGTCTAACTGGATGCAGCTGAGTATTAGTGTGTTACATGGAGCGACTGCCTATCTGACCTCCACAACCCAGTAACTGGGTAACACGATACCCTTGGCTAGACCAGTGTCAGATGTATTGGCTTATTTATTTATTTCAGGCTTCTAAGGCCCATAGAAAATATACATACATAATAAGTAACAATAGACTAACACATATTTTTCTAATTCATACAAAAAAATACATTCTATTACAAAATAAACTACATACTAACACATATTTTCATAACACTATCACTATGCACGAAGTAGCGGCGTCGTGTTACGCTGCGGGGTGTCACGGAGTCTCCCACGAAATCGTTGATACACGACACCCTTTGGCCAAAACTCTTCTTTGAGAAAAGTCTCCAGTTGGAGGGTTGGAACTCGTACCACGAACGATTTGAAATTCGTATTGTGGCGCGGCTCCAACTTCACAACCCTCAAAGTCCAGTTGGTCTTCACACGAATGTACTCCACGATCTCCTCAACCTTCGTGGAGTGATTCAATCTGGACACATACAGCTGCGTTGTTGGTACAGCTGAACGCAGCAGCATGTTGGGTCCTGCCAGCGCGGTACCGCACTGGTTCTGACAAAGAGGCCTCCTCTTCTTCTTCTTTTCCATTTTGACGAAACCATCTTTGCCACACATGTCCTTCCTTGAATCACGCTGGGGCTCCTCAGGGATGGGCTTATTGCGTCTCAGTTTCCCCTTTTTCGCTTTATGCGATTGCGACACAGCGGGTTTACTGGTCGCTGCAACAGCTGCGTAGGCACGTTTTTCTAATTTTTAAAGATTTCTAATCTAATTTCTAAAGATTTTCTAATGACAGTCGGGATCTAAGGCTTAACGTAATTTCCGAGGCACAGAGGTATCACACTACCAACCTCCAAACTACGGGCCTACTACGAAATTCCTTACAGAAAAACTCAATAGCAATCTTTGCCCGACCCGAAAATCCAACCCGAGACCTCGTGCTCAGCAGTCCCACTTGTGACCACTCGATTTTAATGTCATTATAGAATTCTTAATTCAAAACCTATAGATGATCTAACACAACTTCACTTACACATATATTGGGACGAAATGGCGACTCAATTCACACACAACACTATCTCACTCAATCAAAGTCATCAGTTTTAGCCCACGTCAGTATATCCCGTATCGGCCATTTGTATTCAAGTCTTGCTTCAATCCCCGATATGTCGTCACCTGACTAGAAGACCAACGCTACCCTATTTGGGCGCAGGAAAATATATATTTCGGGGTAAAATTTATTTCCGCATTGAATTCAGGAACAATGTATTTGAAACTACAGGCATTGTGACATTTTATGGTGGTCGTAAACATACCGACGTGTTGTGTCGCGGTGTTTTGAACTTTACATCTATACTTATCTCTACCAATATAGTTATAAATATTAAAAATTCAATAAATTCTTTATTGCCAAATAAGGTACCTACATATTTAAAATTGAAATTCCGTGGCTCCTGAATTAGTTGTAAACTGTATGACAGGAGCCAGTGCATTCCCTTAAGTGCCGTACAAATAACAAACTGGCAGTTATGCAAATAAATTAAAACAAAAACAATAAACAAAAAAGAACACATAATTATTTTAAAAAAAATTACATTAAAACATACATACATTTTCCATTTCGGATTAGTTGTATTTGTATGTAAAATTAAATTAAAGTTGCGATACTAGACACAGAGATAGGTCATAGTTCGAATTTTTTTTATAGTTGATAGGCTTACGTTTGACCATAATCTCACCTGATGTTAAGCGATGATGTAGTCGAAGATGAAGCACGCTTGCCTAGAAGTAACCTATTCACTCTTGATTTGAAGACTCCCAAGTTATAACTATCAGGAAACAGACTCCGGCAGGGAATTCCACTCCTTAGCCGTACGCACAATGAAAGTATTCCCAAAACGTTTCGTGCGTATGGGTGGGATGTCCACCATGTGACGATGGCGCATCGCCGTTTGTCTTGTAGTCAGATGATGGAACGGGCTTGGTGGAATAAGACTGTGAAATTCCATCGCACACTCCTCGAAATGTAACTGATAGAAAACTGATAGGCTTTCAACATGTCGCCGATGTTCTAGGCTCTGAAGCCTTGTCTCGACCAGTTTCTCGTTGCCGATGAGCCTTTTGGCCCGTTTCTCTATAGACTCAAGTGCATCAAGCTGGTATTTGGCAGATCCGTCCCAGAGATGAGAGCAGTACTCCATACACGACCGAACTTGCGCTTAATAGAGGTTGAGTAGCAGAATTAGCATAAAAAACGTATCCTTTACTTAGGGATAATCTCCACAACTGTGAAGTCATTACACGCACATAATATACAGTATTGTAGAATATTGAATAAAAAGTGCTACTTTTGTTTAAACCTTTTATTTGTACGTTTGCTCAGTCACCATTACAAGTACATAACATAGATAATTCTTTTACAGACGTGAGACGCATAGACTCAAAACACATACGTTCTACAATTTACTTGAATGGCAGTGTTGCCAATACAAACTTACTAACTTATAACATATTACATTGTTTCCAACAAGTATAATTTAAAGCATAGGTATATTGTGAGTTATTTGTTAGTTAGTAGTTTTTTAACCGACTTCTAAAAAAGGAGGAGGTTCTCAATTCGGATGTATGTTTGTTTTTTTTTATGTTTGATCGGGCATAACTCCTTCGCTTGCAAACCGAATTGAAAAATTCTTTTTTGTTGAAAAGTATATACTTTCCAAATGGTCCCATGAAAATTTTATCGAAATCGAACAAGCCGTTTCTGAAAAATCAACAAAAGTCTAAAAAAAATATTTACGTTGATGATCTTTTCGTTTACTCTGCATTGCGTTTTTTGTTCGCGCATAACTGCGTCATGTACGAACCGATTTAGAAAATTCATTGACCCACTAAAAAGCGCGAAAATAAAAACTTTTTTTGCAAAAAAATAAAACCGACTTCAATATCAAAACACTACAAAGCCAAAAATAATTTTAATTTCGGAAGGCGGTGTGAAAAAAAAAAAGAAAATACAAAACCAATAACACCGACTACCGAAATTAAAATTATTTTAGGCAGGCTACTGCAACTTCAAGGCGAAAAAAATTGTATGGTTTTTGAGGGGTAAATAATGGTAGATTTTGCTGTCTCACCTGTTCCGTGCGCTTTCTCTTTCTTTCATGACAGTCAGCTATATTATATGTTTACTTGTCGTGTGTCTTGTAGTATTTTGTAAGTTTGTGCTTATTATTTTCTGGCAGTTAGTTACGGTTAATTTTTTATCTTAATTTGTTACAAGTGTGATCTTGTTCAGTAAACATAATTGTACCATAATGCCACCTAATAGCCGATTTATAACTTGTGAAGTATCGTACTTGTGAAGTCGTAAAGGTAATGAAAAAAGGAAGTTTATAGCAAAATTTCCATTAGATGAGGCTCGATAAGTATTGAATTAGATATTTGATTCTATATTTTATTTAAAACATAGTACTAAAAGGCTTAATCGATCATTTAATTTTCAATTTTATTTTGTGATAGTGATGTGCTGTAACGCAAATGGTTCTTATCAATTATCGATAAATGTTGTGTCTGTTTGTAATTGTTTATAAACAATGTTAATTTTTATTAACATTGTTTATAAACAATTACTTTTGCGAGAGGCATTAAATGAAACCGCATTTGCGTTATGTATAATTTTCAGGCAACACATCAAAAATCAGATCACTAGTTTAGTCACAGGACATTTTTGAAGTTTTTTCTTAGTTAAAACACAAAGTATCTTCCCGAGCACCTGACTGTAGAGGGTGCGTCGCATATCATATAAAGTTATTTGGTATATCATCATTTCAATAACGTTGCAGTTAATGATTATCAAATACAAGAATAAAGTGGACATGGTCACTGACGTTCTGACGACGGAGCTCCATCGAATGAAATATGAAATGTTTATGACCGCTATGTGTTTGCGTACAGAAGAAGATCGGGATTAAATTACTGCAATCATTGACATAATTATATTATTTAGTCTAATAATCTGTAGTAGTTTTATAATTAAGAATATACTGGATTTCTTAAAAACTACAATCCTTGCTTTATTTCAACACAAATCCTTTCATAAATTTGAAAAGTTAAAAGAAAGCCCGTTACCGACCTGTATACTTTATCGATATCGATAAAGAAGTTCTACCATTGCTCAGCACTATTTAGACTGATAGGTTGGTAGTACTGTTGTATGACGTCTTGTTCCCCGTGTATGTTCGTTCAGTTGGTATTGAAGTGAACTTTTACCTGTTTTTATTTTTTTAGTACTAAGTCCCGTCTCTTAAACATAGTGTATTACATACTCTTTGATTTTAGGCTTTGTAGTGTTTTGATATGGAAGTCGGTTTTATTTTTTGCAAAAAAGTTTTTATTTTTTAAAGGAAACATTGTTTACTCCGATCGACTCGGTCGCCGTACAAGCTACAAGAGTCAATTGTACGATATGATTGTACTGGACATAACTTGCATATTTATTTATTCACAAGGCAATTACAACGGGCTATAATGAAATTATAATTTTATTATACACAATAATTTGAAATATTCAGTATATTCCAAATTATTTCTTCGAACACGATTTTTCAAAACTCATTTCTAATCAAAATAATATCCAGATTCAGATGATTTAACCACGTTACATTACATATGACATCATCTACATGTCTCTTAAAATACGCGACCAAGCTTATATCTAAATGTAAAATTTTTATATGTTTAATAACACAAAAAGTTTTCAGAAGTTATGACGGGGAACGAAAAAGTTTTCCTACGTGTTATGAATTTTGTATGAATGAATGTGTTTGAAGAATAAAGACAAAAATATTCGCGTTCCACTCCAACATGTCTAATTCGGTTTTGTTTATTTGTTCAGAGCTATCTGAAGTTAGTTGCTCGTGTGCTTGTTGTACTGAAATTTGTTGTAGTTAGCAAATGAGTGTTTCCTAGAAGAGAATTGTTTCATATATACTAAGAATTTCACACTAAAAATACTTACATAACTACACAAGCGCAGTGAAAAGTAAACATTTTTTAATAATTGTGATAGACAATACAGTTAACCACCACTTCTACCTATCCTATCTTCATTTTCTCCGATATTTCATCTAGGAAAGACTAAACGGGTAGTTCCAGCGAGGACAGTTTATACGAATGGTGCTATTACGATCGGATCACCCAAGTTTAACCGAATTGGCGACGTGATACCGCAGATCTATTCGATATTAGTGCTGGGCCCCGCCGAACGCGGTTTCGATAACTGCTTATTACGCTACCCAGTTAATTTTACGCAATTAAGTAGCGTATGTAAATAAGACTTACATGATTAAAACCTGTGATGAAGATTGAAGCATCGATTGACATTGGAAATAAAACTTTAAATAAATCTTTCTTTGAAACCGCAAATACCGAAATTGGAATTGGAAGCGACGATAGCAATTTCAAAAATAAAGCAATAACTTACGTTGTTTGTGCTCAGTAGTTGGTTTTTCATGAATTCAAATGTTGATTCTCAATTATTTTCATTATCCTGCGCTTTTTAATTTAACTGTAAGTCCCCAATCAAATTTAAGCAATAAAGCTTACGCAATTACGTAACAAACAGCAGTGTGCGCCGAACCACTCACAGTGTAGTATTCTGTAGTTAATCGTCCCGTAAACTATGATAAAGAAATTGTAATTTTACTATAAAATGACATCTATGGAAATACGGTTGATCTTCGAGGTTAAGCAACGCTTACCGAGGTCGATCTTTGGATGGGTGATGGTGGATGATGCCGTAGTTGGTCTCGGTTCTGATTTGTACATCGTTAACAATGGTTACGGGTAGTCAAAACCCAGAAAATCTGACACTGGTCTTAACCCCTCAAGTGTCAACGGTACACCGTTTGTACATAACGTCACGGCTCGCATTGGACGATGTATTTTACGTTTATGTTGCAAGTAACACGATGTGGCTGTATTATTCGACTAATCGATTCATACTTGACTGGTTTTAGCAACATTTTAAAAGGAACACCACTAAAAGGAACGAAAAAAATGGTTACAAAATGCATCTGTGGTTTTTGTTGTGACGCCGCAGACTTTTTTTATTGTGTTATCTAATAGTTTTTATTACTTTAAACATTGCCTACACAGTATTGTATTGTGGTGTTTTTTTTTTTTTCGTGAATATGTGTTTTTTCGTGTCTTCGAATGTGAGTGAAAATTATAAAAGTGAAAACATATCACATCACTGCGAGATAAGGTCAGTTTGATTTGCTTATTGAATGATATAAATAGTTAGATAAACTCATAACGAAGCCAGGAAGGTATAATATACAACGTGTAACGGAAACCCCATATCTATCCAAAAGGACTGAAGACAACATCTGGTATGGAGTCTCTATGCACAGTTTCAGCATAAAATAACTGACTCAAAGAATTGATACCAAATTATTGGTTTCATATATTTGTTGAATACCAATCATAACAAACGTGTCACAGCACTACGAGAGTCAATAACTATCCACGTCACTTGCCAATAACACGATAATTCTTTTCGTTCTGCTTAATTTGAAAAAATCGGTCTCTGGTATCAGTGTATTGGAATTTGTAATAAGTTCTACACACGTAGACTTAGGATTACAAAACCCTTGCCATATCGTTTGTTGTCATCCAAAGAAGCTATGCACTTGGTATGTATATACCCTTTAAATTACACGTTGTATACCATGATAATGGCCATAGATTGCAGATTTATATTTTTTTCTGTCCTAATCTCTCATAAGTCCTACCCAAAAATCAAAAAGTACATTAAACATGAGACACTCGAGGGGTTAATAAGGAGTATGGTGTTACCTAGCTACTGAGTTCGGAATTCAGATAGGCACTCACACCATGGAAAATACTAGAACTAGGCTGCATTTGGTTAGACTGGAAGACGATCCAAGTATAGTTGTGAAAAGGCTAAGCAGATGATAACTGCTCAATAGTTAGAGGTAATAGTTTTCATAGTAACTTGGTGAGAAACAACAACGTTTTGAATATATTTCACATTCCCGTTGGGCACATGGTCACAATATGGCTAACAAAATTAAAAACACTTTAAGGCAACTGCAACAAAGAAAAATGTTTACACAACCTTTTTATGGTTAATATCTTAAACAGAAAGGATTTTCCAGAATTTATTCTTTACCTTTTTTAGAGTCATCAATTTCTATTAACGAGGCAAACTTATAGCTTCGCAACATCTATACCTCAAAACCAGAATCATGAACGGTCATTGGTAAACTATTCTATTTCCTTCGTTTGGCACGGACCTTAAAATACATCTTAGATCTACAAAATAACCCATCTGCAGTTTAAATGATTTTTATCTTAGATTATAAACTGGGAAGAGTAGTAAGAGAAAAAGCGACACAAATTGGACCGCTAATTTTATTTCATTATTTATTAAAACCACTACCATATCACGTAAATTTTCCATTTAGGAAACAAATATTGATCGCTCGTTTTATGTGCATGTCAAATGCAGCGTACACAGAATTAAAAGATGATCGGTTTTGTGCTTAAAATGTGTATAACGTGAAGAAATGTGAGTACATGGTCTTTGGGGTCGCCGGTAAGTATACAGATTATTCACCTAACTTTACCCTAAATGGCTTGAGCATAAGAAGAGTAAAACAATTCAAATATCTGGGACATATGCTTACCGACGACCTGAAAGACATTGTGGATATTGAGAGGGAGCGCAGGGCTTTGGCGGTCTGCGGTAATATGTTGGCTCGTAGATTCGCCCGCTGTATGGACCAGGTAAAAATAACGCTTTTCAAAGCGTATTGTCAGGGTCTATACACGGGTGGTCTGTGGATCAACTACACCAAAAGGTCGCTAGATGTCCTGCGCGTCCAGTACAACAATATGTTTAGAATGCTCTTGAGACTGCCCCGGTTCTGTAGTGCGTCAGAGATGTTTACGCAGAACCGTACCTACTGATGGCTTCCACGCAGTTGTGCAGAAGAAAATAGCGTCTGTGGCTGTTAGAACCCGGGCCGGGGGCAACAGCATTCTAAAAACAGTAACTGAGAATGTGTTTTCCCCTTTTATGAGGCATTTTGTAGAGAAGATGACCGGTTGAGAAACTGGTTTCGTCTTCTTTACAAAGTGACTCATACCCATATAATACCCAAAATATTTTCCTAATTTATGTATATACTAACACTAGGTATAAGGTACTTTACTAAAACTACGGATCTCTGTTATCTGATTATTTGAAATAAATTAAATTTAAAATTAACTATTCTAAAAATATCACTTAATAAATATATGTATAGTTAAAATACTATTTTCTGCACGCGGTATTACCGAAGTATTCTAGGACTCTGCGTAGACACTCGGATGATAGCCGCGAGGAGACTGACTTCTCGGAATATGGAGACGTTAGTCCGAAATAGGTAGTATTCAGGGGATGCGGAGGTAAATTTGAATTAAAATTTAAAATTTTGATGATAACATCGATATATAAGAAATATATTAAATGACTACTACGTCATAAATTGGACCACCACTAGGAACACATTTGGTGGTTGACTTGGATTGATTTGAAAATGGCATCACTGAATGATACACTACTGCTTGCTTTTGCATCGGTCGTGTTGCTTTTGCTGTATTTTATTAAATTATTATTTCGCGTGATCTGTGCTTAAGATGTAGGTGACTAAGTTATACATAAGCTCAGCTCGTCAAAGATATTGATTTACTGATGAAAAAAGTATACATTTTATCCCATGTGCATAATATTGAGATCTATAGTAAGCTTATCATAAGGTTTTGACATTCGGATTTCGAATATTAGTATCAAACATATAATTAGTAATGTGATGCATTATGTTCGAATTAAGAAACAAAAATTGTGGGTACCTGTACCTACTCCCAGAAGAATAGTTACAACATTAGTCAAAAATAAGAAGCCTAGAGGTAAAGAGCGCGCTCTCAATTTCGTAATGCAGACAATCTCTCACTAGTCAGTTTTGATTTCTTTTAAATATTTTAGTGATAAAGTTTTCATGCTTAAATAACGAAAGAATGTGTATTTTTGTTCAGTCCCCGAACTAAGAAAATAATACTTTCTTCAAGCATTAAATGTACTCGTACTCCTCATTCTTTTTAGTATATTTTACAAAATTGCACACCCTCATAAACGACAGCTATTTTACATGCATTCTGCCTTGAGTGGTTTGCACTCAAGGAAGTATGTAAGTATAATGATAATTTCTACGACTGTTATGTGTTATGCAATTGATGTGCTTAATAATGCTGGGGTCGGCTTCTTAGCTGGATAACATAACATTAGTTTTGCCACTATCGGATAGTGGAAATACTGATGTCAGATTTACTGCCGCTGGATATATTCAAATTAAAAAATAAAACTCCAAGCACTAAGCTTATCAGAAATTTCGCTTACATGCTTTCACTTTGCTACACTAAATGGCCGTTGTAGCTTGCATTGTAAACTACAGGTCATGGGTCGCCATTTTAATTAAAATATTCAAACCAGAGGTTGTTAGACGTATTTTGAATACAGAATACAAGTTCATAAAGTTTAATTAAGCAGTGTACACGCAATGATCCAGGTTTATCGTGTTACAACGAGATTAATTTAAGGCTACTGCACACGACGTTACAGTTGGTCGATTTGACGTCTAGACGCATGAACGGTTTAATTTGTGTATTGTGTCACCTTTGAATCCTTCATCCTAACATTATGGAAACAGACGCTCTGGTGATTGCTATACAAAATAGCATTGAAAAAATTCAATTAACAGAGCTCACTATTACAGAAATTAGTCATTTGCTTACGAACAAAATCACAGATAAAAACAACAAAAAATAGAACCTTTCAAACATACGAATTTGCAGGTAAATTGCCTCAATTAAATTAAGCTAATGGAAACCAGGATAACATAATACTCAAAGCGGGTAGCAAAATGCATACACTTAGATAATAAATCTAATTAGTTGCCGGCAGAAACATGCTGGTCAAAAGAGAAAAGAGCTATTTAGCAAATTGTAGCACGTCACATTTCCATCCTTGCTCCACCCGACGTTGCCCTTGGGGCACTCAACTATCCTGAAAATTTTAATTACGCACAAACATGTCTACCAACCAAGAGTTGACTTAGGCACGCAATTTTATTTGCGAAATATCTCAAATATGTCTTTTTTTTTACTTAATTGGATCCTCAAGACTTTTATAACAATTTCTCTTTAGTCAAAAAATTATTTTGCGGTTCGTATATACATAGTACTTACGTTTCAGACCTGGGTCAACGAAATACAACTTCTAATCGCATAACGTATGAATGAAAAGATTCTTAGTATACAACCGTTTTCATTGTAGGTTTCCTCGACATTTCCATAAAGCGTCATTTTATTAATCTTAGGTCAAGGATATTGCGGTATTTCCTCGAGAGCAGCCTTACGATTCAGAGGATAACGGACATTGTTATGTTAAGAAGGGTAAACGGTTACGAGTTCAAAAATACAACGACTCGCGTATCTTAAGTTTTACGAGGAGCTTTATGGTTGAATACAACATAGTCTTAAACGAAAAATTTCAGCGCGGCATATTTATTTCTGAATTTGTATGAAGTCCACATTTATTAATGCGGGAGATGACACATCGTGGATTGAAATAAACACATTAAATATAGAACTGAATCAAAACATTAATATCGCGAAACTGATTTGAGAAACCCACGGACTCCACAGTATGATTTTAATGTGACATGCGGCAGTGTATATTTCGGATCGATATTTCAATTTTGGTGCTTTCGAACTATTTGCTGACAGTATATTTCGGTGCATTCCAGCTGCGGAAGCCGGTGTCGACGCTCTCGATCCCGGGCGCGATGAAGCCGTACTCGGGGGGAGGGAGGGACGCGGGAGGCGAAGAAGCCGGCGTCGCACTAGTCGGCGTGCACAGCGAGTACCCGCGCTTTGGCGAAGAACGAGCGCTTGGCGGCGGCACGTACAAGGGCGGGGGGACAGCCAAGCACAAACCCAATATAGGATATAGGTTAGTGTCCAATGCTCTAGCTGTAATTGGAGTGAATGTGCGTGATGTTTTTATATTGAGTTAAATTGTACCTGACTTCAAGTGTTCAGTCAGACGTGATAGGGATGAGTCGTCGTCGCCTGGATATTGCATTATCCTTTTTAGCACGAATTGTGTTTTCGCAATGAGATTTGCTTCCAATTCTGAAGGTGTACCAATGGGATTGATTCAGTATGTATGTGCCATTGAATTTC
Organism: Tholera decimalis; assembly: GCA_943138885.2. Lineage (NCBI taxonomy): Eukaryota > Metazoa > Arthropoda > Insecta > Lepidoptera > Noctuidae > Tholera > Tholera decimalis. Next base: position 20,173,889 of record OW964562.2, read on the forward strand.
TAATGAATAAAATAGTTTAATATGATATGCAATTGATATTTATTTTACATAGAAAATATTTAATTTTTGCATAAATTACTTCTCTAAATAAAGTATTCAATAATATATTCTCCAATACCGAAATAATAAATTTGAAAGAAAGTCTTAAAAACGCGACGTTTTCAACACATGTAGTGTTTTCAAAAGTCGATCAATGAAATGATAATGAAGAAAGAAGTTGGCACTCCAGCATAATTGGAGAGCGTCTTTGTAAGATCACACAATGCTGAGCTATCCATTCTGCCACGTGGATTCGTGTTTACCTTGGAAACTAAAAACATAAGCAGTCTTTTTTATATTTGACGTTTTAAATTGTTACCATATTTCCATAAGCTTAGTAATAGTGTGCGAACAAATTACTTCTATTCTAATAAAGAAGTAGATTGATGACCAATTTGCTGTAAAATGGATAGTTTTTTAGGTTTATGTTGCTTACATTTTTATCACATAAGTTTCTTAAGGGAACTCTTTAAAATAGCCACTTAGTTAATCCACAACTAAGTATAGAGCTATAACGTTTTAATGTCATGTAATAGGGACGAGTTTTTAATCAACCAAACAAAATGCCCAGCCTCTGGTAAATCCTTATTGAAATACCAAATTATTAGGTGCAGGCAGCAGTGATTTATTAAAAAAAAAACTAGCAATGTGGATAAAATTCACATTACTAGCAATCTTGTTAACCCCTCGAACTAAGCAAAATATAATTGTGTCTGGAAGGGGTTCTCACTTCTCAGCAATAGTGTAGTGGGTGGGTTCGAACCTGCGACCGCTCGATTACTCGGGCTATTGGCGCTTATGATTAAAACGAAAGTTTAAATGTTGTGTAAATACTTGCCAATTATATTCACGTTTCCTCTTCGATTCAGAGCTCAAAATTCACAACCCAATTGAATTCGAAACGCAAATTAAAATCATGTAGTTTCACTATCATTTGATGCTCAGTACTCAGTAAAATAACAGACGTGACTTAAAAATTCAATTCGTTTTTGGCGCGCGTTCGACTAAATAACGATGACACGTTTCGTGTTCTTCACTTGTTTTTAGCACAGTTACATACGTATTGAATTGGTTTTTAAAACAGAAAATAAAACGTGTTTGCAACATGCTTACATGTATCAAAAAGGTTTTTTTCATGATGTCTGACTTGGAGACTGCTTTGTAACTGGCGTATATTTTTAAAGAGGTTTTTTTATTAAAAAAGTCACTCAAAGTTATTAAAAAAATTCGTAATACAAGTCAGTGTCAAAATGGAGACATTAGAGGCGTTTTCTAACTAACATAGGAAAGCCGGGATAGCCAGTGTTATAAACGCCCCGATTTTAATTACTAAGTATATTTACATGCGCAGATGAATCGCTTGCTATTTTATGTATCTATTGATATATATATGATAGTTGGTTTAATAACTAACTATCACTTAATGGACTATACTACCTCAAAGGGCTTAGCATGGATTAATTTTAGGTACTAAGTATGTTTGTCGAAAACACGATTCCATAAAATTTTCTTGACAGAAATAAAATCCAAAGTTACCTCCAAACCGAACAATAAACAGCTGGTATTTAAAAATAACTTCAAATTAGATAATAAAACTTTGCATATTAATTGAACTAACTATAAAGTAGGTCTTATGTTATTTACTTTTTTAACAGACTTCTAAAAAAGGAGGAGGTTCTTAATTCGGTAGTTTCTATTTTTTTTTGTGTTTGTTCGGGCATAACTCCGTCGCTTGGCAACTGATTTGAAAAATTCTTTTTTTGTTGGAAAGGGTATACTTTCCAAAAAGTCCCATGAAAATTTTATCGAAACTGGACAAGCCGTTTCTGAAAAATCAACAAAAAACTAAAAAAAATCTACATTGACGGTCTTTTCGTTTACTCTGCATTGCGTTTTTTATTCGCGCATGTCTCCGTCATTTACGGACCGATTTGGAAAATTATTTTTTTTTTGTTCCAAAGCCAAAGTTCCAAAAAGACCAATTGGAAAGCATTGCCAATTAGTCCCATAGTCACCAAGTCGGGATCTGATGATGGAATCTTGGCGAAATCGAGGCAACTTTTAAAATTTTATAGAAAACGAAAAGCGATTTTGGTATTTTCTAAAACAAGTGAAGCATTTGCGTTCAATAAGAACCATTCTATTCTTCTATCAGATCTGATGATGAATCCAAGAGACAGGCACCGGAACTCCATAACAAGACAATGTATCTTAGCTGTGTTTGGGCTTGTTGGAATTGTAATGGTATGCACTTTCTAGGTGTACCACGAATATAAAAAGAAATAGAATCGTTTTTAATTCTCAGTTTCAGTTCGACGCCGTTTTCTCATACGAGAAGTATATTTACTAGCGCTACCCATATTTTATAAGATTAAAAATATGTCACTAAAAATTAACAAATAAAAAAATTTTTGCAAATAAAGAAACCGACTTCAAAAACTATAAAAGCACCAAATGTTAAAAATAATACTATAACCTGCCTATATTAATAAACCTAACCTAACCTACGATTAACCTATAATAAAATTTAACAATTTTTTGGAGTCGGTGTCAAGCAATGTACGATATCTAAATGACTATAATATAACTAAAGACTAAGGCCAGAAAAAAACAAAACAACAAAACTTAATATTAATTTAAATCGGAAAACAAAACCAAAATACAAAAATACTTTACGATAGATTACCTAATACCTAATATTTAGACACAAAGAAAAGGATACTAACGTTAATGTTTAATCAATAAAATCAGAGCAAACACAGTTTACACAATGCAACAACGCAAGAAAAGCAAGGAGTTCTAGGATTAAAATGGGAAAATACTCTGGAATTACCAGTCGTTTCATTACCTAGTTTGGCACCGACTCCAAACAAATTGTTAAATTTTATTATAGGTTAATCGTAAGTTAGGTTAGGTTTATTAATATAGGCAGGTTATAGTATTATTTTTAACTTTTTAGTGCTTTTATAGTTTTTTGAAGTCGGTTTCTTTTTTGCAATTTATTTTTAAATTACCATTATTTTCACCGTAAAAAGAAATAAACTAAATTATCGGTGTCTTTGAGTCTTTTCCCTGCCACCCTGTCTCGCTTGCTCGCGTGACCGCGGCCAGTAATGTGCGAGCGAGATAAAGAGTAAGAAGCGCTGAGGTAGTATAAGCCCTTAACCGCCTGTGTCTCATGTCGCTGTGCGATTGCATGGAATGGCAAAACGCGACCGAAGTCTTACGGGATAAATGCCCTGATTTTCGTTGAGTCGTATATTCTAAACATAATTTATATGGGTTAGGCAATTTATATGGAATAGTGGTCCCAGGACATTGAGAACCGCAAAACTCACTAATGGTCTGAAAATATCAAAGACAATGATTTTAATTCTTCACAGATTTGTAAACAATAAATCCAATGTCCACCTATTTTAAAAATAAAATATTTTTATGATATGTTTTTGTGCTCGGAGATACAAACCAATTTTGAAAATCGTGACCGCTATCTTTTACTCCACAAAATAAAAGCAAGTTACAGCCACTACATAAGTAGGCATGATCATAATTTTTCTCCTGAAATCTGTCAGTGCTCGCTTTCACAATGCAAACAGAGCATACGATCACTCACGATCAAATCATCCACGATTCGGAACCGCAAACCTGGGAAAGATTTATACCTACACCCACCGTTTTGGTCCGATTTCAATATGAAATTTCCGTTTCACAGTGGACCAACGTTCGCTTTGAAACACTGTGTGTAAACGCAACTCGAGAGTATATATAGTAAATACGGTTAGGTATCAATATTAAAAAAAAAAACTTCAAAAGTTTAGGATTCACATGGTTTTGGTGCGTGAAGATTTTGATCATCGTGTTAGATCAAATACCAAATTTCAGTTATAGTACATGTAGTTAGTTAGTAGTTGATAGGTAGTTACTTCTTCGATGTGTCTTTTATTATTACATCAAGTTATTTTTTTCTGTAAAAATAACCTCGTATTTTCAATTCAAACCAAACATTCACAACCGCGGTTCAAAGCGAAGGTTTATCCATATTAATAACACATCATCTGCGGAAGAACTTTTACGAGCAATATAAAAAGGAATCCTTATACCATTCGTAAAATGCGACCAATGAAACCGCAGTTAATACAACATATCATTATTATGGCGTACTTCATTGTTTTCCCGATATCTGATCCTACTATTTTCATTAAGTCTCGTGGGTTATATAAAACCAATAAGCAAGGTAATAAAGCTAAGGTCAATCTTTGGTCGAAAGCTGACGAGTTTATTCTCCCGAGAGTTGAATGCGTAACGATGTATCATCCTACATAGTCCAACCATGTCTGAGTACAATAAAGACATGACAAATAGGTAGTTTTCTTCAAAACAATGGTCTTCACGTGATTCTATTCACTTTAATTGAGACTGTGTTGTGTTGATAATTTCGTTTGGTATAGTTGAAGAATGGCGTACAATGAGAGAGGCAGCATAGTAGTCTAGTCTATTTACTAGACTTGATTTTCCATCTTTGAATATAGCGGAAAAGCCTGTCATACTTCTCTACTGATTAAAAACCAACTCAGTTCCTTTAATCGATCTTGCGTTTGGGGTATCTCGTTAGAACGTTTCCACAACCCCGGCAGGTCATAGGCCCAACCTATATTCAAAATTTAATAATCACGATATGAAAATAATTACTCATAGACTTTTAATGAATACTATATTTTAGTGGCAGCATTCCATAAATTTTATTAGGAGCGGACGGATGCCTCCTTATGCGTAGGAACAGTCGTAAACCACGGACGTCGGCGTTGACTTCAACTGCGACTTTGTCTGCATGGATTTTGATACACCTTAGTGCTAAAGAAAGATTTTTACAATTACATTATTAGAACCGAAGATTACCCCTTACATACAAGGAGAAGTGGAAGAGAAGGATGGGCATTTGCCCTACGTGGGGCACAATAGGCTTATAATAATAAAATAAAATACTGTGCGCGGGTGGTATGTTGGATTCGCATGGATTCTCTAAGCCCTTGAGAAAATACAGCTATTTTGAAATCACAGACCGACATTAATTGATTTTTAGGGTTCCGTAGCCGAATGACAAAAAGTGGAACCCTTATAGTATATGTCTGTCTGTCCGTCCATCCGTATGTCACAGCCATTTTATTCCGAAACTATTAAGACTACACATATGAAACTTGGCAGGTAGATGTACTCTGTGAACCTCTTTCTGATTTCTAGACAAATATATATATATAAAATTAAGGGGAGCTCCCCATACATGGAACAGAAACTATTTTTTTTTTCATCGAACCTATATTTATAAGTGTGTATCTATAGACAGGTCTTTAAAAATGAAATTGATGTTTCTAAAATTACTTTTTCTTAAAGTTAATCGTTTAAAAGATATACGCTTCCAAAGTGGCAAAATGTGTCGTCGTCGTCCCTCTAACTTTTATAATAATGGAGTGAAAAATCTAATATATATATATATATATATATATATATATATGTTGTAGATATTAATAATAACTTTCAAGGAAAATTGGTTTGAACGGGATACAGTCAGTAGTTTCTGAGATATAGCACATTTTCTAAAACCGCAAATAAAACTTTGCATTTCATAAAAACCAAAGTTATTTTGCGTTGTTACTACGGAACCCTTCATGGGCGAGTCTGACTTGCACTTGGCCAATTTGTTTATTATTCTTAATAGGCTCGCGTTTGACTACTGTCTCACTGATGGTAAGCGATGATGTGGTCGAAGATGAAGCACGCTGGCCTATAACTCTTGACTTAAAGACTGGGGGTCTTTAAGTCAAAAGTTCTAGGCTAGGTTATAGCTAACAGGAAATATAGACCGGCAGGAAATTCCACTCCTTGAATTTTATTTATATGTGTAATATGAAATGATAAAACGTCTGTTATACCGCGTCTACTTTCATCAGGAATGTAAAGGTACTTACTGAAAGCCTCTATTTAAACAAAACATCAAGCGGAATCGTAATATTTTACTTTTCACAACTGTGAAAATACTTTTTGTTTACTATTATTGAAGTGAGTCATGCATGCTATTTTCTTTTTATTTTATATTTGTTTGTCAACAAAACACACTTTACATTCATGATCCTCAGATTCAACGAGAATCGTTTAACAGCTGAAGAGCCATAAAAAATCTCTAAAAATGATTCAGCAGTTTTGGAGTGGCGTTCTGATCGAGTCAAACACAATAAAATATCTATAAAATGGAAATCCAAATAGCTGCTTTCAATCCAGATTTGCAAATATTTACATCGTTCCCATTCATACTGCCCTTATTATCATTTTAATTCATGATTGCTATATAAAAACGATTTAAATCTCGTTCAAGTACTCATTGAGTTGTTACAAACTCTACAGAATTATATGTAATTTCAATTTATGCGGATCTGTTAACATTAATATCATCAACATCGAATATAGTTGTAATATTTTAATATACCAGAAACCTTTTATGTCCAGAATTACCGCACTCATCGGTCATTTAATTAAACTAAATCAATGTTTTTGTTTGCTTATTATTAAACTGGAAAAATATCATTAAAGGTAGGTATCTACTTATAATCATTTAATATTTTGCTAAATTATGAAAACGTCTGCTTTGCCGATAGCGACAGTACTAATTAGGTACTATTACACAAATGTGACCACAATCTAGGTGGTGCCTCAAAGAATGAACAGTTCAGATGAAACTTGGAATACGGGTAGATATCATGCACTAGTAAAAAGGATTCTCTTATCATAGTAGAACGTATGTAGCTTGGCCCAATTTCCGACTTTCACACAATGACACAAGCAGAAGCTAGCTATGCCTTGCCTACAAATCATCGTTTACCTTGCCTATTCCCAATTGTGTTGAGCGTGACTACCAGTCATCTGGATGCAGCTGTGTATCAATATTTTGTAGGTCATATAGGCGATTGCTTAAAAGAAATCGCCTATATGACCTCTACAACCAGGGCCCCAAGTCTGCTATTTTTATAAATTTGTCATTCCATCACGATCCCATTGTCATTTTGCTAATAGTTCGTAATCTACTAAATTCATAATGGTTGGTCAGTAGTCTCGTATTAGAATGACATTGCCGTATTGCCATTATTATAAAACCCGTTAATAGTAATGATTTTCGAAAAACTACCCCTAAATTTGAACATTTATTCATGCCAGATTTTATTTCTATTTAACTTTTTATATTATTTCGTTCAATGAAGTGTCAGTGGTTGACCATTGGAAAGCCATTATATTAGTAGATTACCAAACTTGTCAAAATCAACAATTTTGAAATCAATGATAGACTATTTTGACACTATTGTAATAGCAGACTTGAGGCCCAGGTAACTGGATTACATGATAAAATCTGACTAAGGAGTCAGATTTTGTTGCTTCTGGCTACCTGCAACGACTATCGAAGATGCATACATGACAGCCGGGACTAAAAGCTTAACATGCTTTTGGAAGGAATCTCGATATAGTAATAGTATTTATTTCATAGTATTGTGATAGTAATCTATACGCAGACTGACCTCGGGAAGCGTTGCTTAACCATGATGATGGACAGGCTATAAGTACAAAAACTCATAAAAATTCAACAACACTAACGTACATTGTGTTTCTACAAAGATACGAGGGGCATACCAACCAAAATCCTTTCCGAGCACTTTATACGGTAGTTTATGGGTTCCAAGCGTGCCCCTATCAGCATTGTATCATCGAACCCAAGCTTTTTAGGACCTCTAGTAAATACAAACGAATATAATATGTAAAGTGAGTTTTCCGCACCGATAAGCTCACCTTACGAGTGAATGATCATAATGAATTTCAGTGTTTACATGTAAAATTATTTTAGACACTTTTTAATGAGCGTTGGTAGGCAAATTATGTAAAATAATATGAGGTTATGGGTTTTAGAAGTATGTATACTATGTAAAAATGTTGTATGTAGAAGAACCTGTATACAGGTTCTTCTACATACAACTTTTTTTTTTTTAATTATATAATATATTTACAAAAACTAACTGATATGTGAAATATTTTAGTCAAAATAATCTATGCAAAAGTTAAAAACCCGAATAATGCTCCCACATTGCTCTAGTGTTTTCTCCAAATGTTGGGTTATATGAATATTTAACAGATTATTAATTATCTATACTAATATTATAAAGCGGAAAAGTTTGTTTGTTTGTTTGCTTGAACGCGCTAATCTTCAAAAGTACTGGGTGGATTTGGATGCAATTTGGTATGGAAGTAGCTTGAAGCTTGAGGAAGGTTATAGGCTACTTTTTACGCGACTGCAAAAAAGGAGAGTTATGTTTTTACCGTGATAGAATCCACGGGAGCGAAGCCCCGCGTGAGTACTAGTTAAATATACTCAGATAAGTTAAAATAAGGAATAATTTGTTATCATCTTTATACCTAAATCAACAAAATGAAGTATTTTATTATATGTACATAGGCACTGCGATATTTATGTATTTTTATGTTTGTAAGGGGGCTCACTGGTCTAAAGCTTTTATTATATTTCAGTTCAGTGTTATCATTTCATATAATAAAATAAGTCCAATGTTTCGAGTGCTTTCACAATTAAATGAAACGAAGCATAATTATCCACAGTTATATATTATATACGTGTTGTACTATACATAGAGTTTCTGGGTGACTAAAATGTGGCGTGCAGTTGTTTTAAGAGGTTCTTTTTTTTCGAGGTGGAATATATTTCCATAATTAAGAGGAACATATATCCACTTATCAAATACATATATAAACCATTTCTGTACGAATATGTCGATAAAGCTTCAATTCAAACGTAACCAAGAAATATATAAATCACACGAAACTCGCTTCATGGAGCGGACACAATCTAGAAACGTTTTAATAATGCCTATCAGCCTTGGACAAAAGGAAATAACTTGCATCAGGGTCGCATCGATTTTGTTTGTCTTCAGAATATTTAAGTGCAGTATGTATTGATGTTATCATCATTAATTTAGCCATATTTTTAACCGACTTCAAAAAAAGGAGGAGGTTCTTAGTTCATCTTGAACTTTTTTTATGTATAACTCGGAGACGGCTGGACCGATTTCGAAAATTCTTTTTTCGTTTTAAAGGGTATACTTTCTAGTTGGTCCCATTGTTATGAAATCAGGATCTGATGATGGGATCCTGGAGAAATCGAGGGAACTCTTCAAATATTATAGGCACACCTATAGCGTTTTGGGTATTTCTTATAGTACCTTGATCAGCTGCTTTAGATAAGCACCATTTGGGGAAGTTGAACTGATGATGAAGACCACAGATGGCCACTGAAACTAGTCAATAATTCTGTGCCTCCTGTGATGAGTGATATAAGTAAAAAATCAACACTTTACAGGAGATCAAAAACAAGATTTTAAAAATTCTAGTTCGTGAACTAAGTGGGCTTGGTTACACATATGTACCTTTTTTTGTAGATAAAAACATTCACTTTCGCTGTGCATTTTAATTTGTATGGTAAATATTATAGTTTTAAAGTAATTCATGAAAAACTGTAAGTTGTACCTTTTTTATTTCCAATAAGTGTTAAAATTACCTACGTGATAAATGATACAAGTGCAGTTAAATTATAATGCACCTAAAAGTTGTCTTTGAAGAAGTAAAAAATCGAATAACTCATTAGAATATGTTCCTAACACAATGTTGCTCAAACAAATGATAAAAATACTACTTCATATATTAGATTGATTTACTTATATTATGAGTATTTTCATAATTTACCTGAATTGTATCAGTTTGCTTAAATTCTAGTCTTTTAAATGTATGTCAAATTATACAAATCAAGATATACCCCTCATGAAAATATGTATTTATTGTGTAAATAAATACAATTTTTAGAAAAATAATTAACATTTATTAATCTCCTTCAAAACCATTCACTTACAAATAAGCCACAGTTTTATTAAAATTCTTAAGAGAGGTAAATTTAGATCTTTTCAAAGGCAAGTAGTTTTAAACTTAAAACTAATAAATGGCACAGATCAGTCTTACGCAGGAATCATAATAAGCAATGTGAACCTACTCAGTACAAAACATGGTAACACAATAATTGTCTAAATCCTAAAAAATCTAGTAAAATAATAAGAAATCGCTTTTAGCGATAAGACCGCCCATTGTATCACCCTTTTTAGTTGTAAAGTCCTTATTGTTTTACTGTTATGGTGTACAATAAAGAATATATCTATCTATCTATAACAAAATTGCTAACACCTTGAAACTTACACAGTGCAGTTCACAGCTTAAAAGCTGTCAATCTATCCTATATGCAGTAATTCCACTCTATGAGATGGGCAATTTGCAGTAAATGAACATGTAATAATATGAAATCTATACTATCTATACTAATATTATAAAGCGGAAAAGTTTGTTAGTTTGTTTGTTTGTTTGTTTGTTTGTTTGCTTGAACGCGCTAATCTTCGAAAGTAATGGGTGGATTTGGATGAAATTTGGTATGGAAGTAGCTTGAAGCTTGAGGAAGGTTATAGGCTACTTTTTACCCGACTGCAAAAAAGGAGAGTTATGTTTTTACCGTGATAGAATCCACGGGAGCGAAGCCCCGCGAGAGTACTAGTAATATTATAAAGCGGAAAAATGTGTTTGTTTGTTTGCTTGAACGCGCTAATCTTCGAAAGTACTGGGTGGATTTGGATGTAATTTGGTATAGAAGTAGCATGTAGCTTGAGGAAGGTTATAGGCTTTTTACGCGACTGCAAAAAAGGAGAGTTATGTTTTTACCGTGATAGAATCCACGGGAGCGAAGCCCCGCGTGAGTACTAGTATACATATAATGAGAAAACCTTTTAAAAAAATACCAACCAGTAGGTGACTAACGTTATAACATAACTATAACAAAGAAAGAATAAAAAATCCTAATAAGTCTTAGGAGTTAGATTAAGTAGAAATTACTCATCATCAGAATCATCATTATCCGGAGGAGTGTCTTTAACATCATTCTTGTAGCTTAGATAGATAGACATATTATTTATTGTACACCATAACAATAAAACAAATAAGGACTTCACAGCTAAAAGGGTGATACAATGGGCGGTCTTATCGCTAAAAGCGATCTTTTACAGACAACCTTTTGATGGATTTGACACAGAAGAAGACTTCTGTAAAACCCATTAGCGCTCTCATGAATAAAGCACAGCAAATCTAATGAATCCTTCTTTTTTTCGGTTGAAATAGTAATGTTGGAGTACTACTACAGTACCGTATTTATTGTAATCATATCGTAAGTTTTACCCTGTTTAGAACAATCCATGGTCATGTACTCAACATTCTTGAATTCTTTTTCGTAAAAAAGCGGGATATGTTTTCTTAGGTATACAAAACAGATCGAAGTCCCACCACAGAAAATTTTCATTGGCTGTATTGGTTTTTCTAATAGTACGAATTATTGTTTGAGAAAATGTTGAAATCATAAAACATATCACGAGTCATCTCAATAATATTAAACTTTGCTGTTTTGTTTGAAACTGTAAACACTAGCTGGTACCAATCTCTTGGCAAGTGAATAAACATACTCGTATGCTATGCTTCTTCTTACGCTCAAACAACGCATAGTCGGTGTCAGCCTTCATGAGAGTATGACTGGGTACGAAAAATTTATGTTCAATAGATTGTAATTATGGGGATAGTTTAGCAACCAGCATTAATTGTTATAAAAATTGAATTTTTATTTTGACCCGGGCAACTAACAGAGTAATGATCAGCTTCTTGGCGTTTGGGTTTAAATTCGGCAGTTGATTTATAATAAAATCGTATTGAAATAAAGCATTGTCGTTCTATTCCCTTCACATACCAGCCACATGTAATAGAAAGCTTTATTTGTTGTTAAATCATGTATGGTCAAATTAAAAGTCCAAACCTGTCTCTTGTAAAATGTTACGTTCGTTTGCAAGTTGAAGGGTAAACATTGTTGCAAATCAAATATTATGACCATTACATCTTCGCATGACTGAGCCAGTTGTTTTTCTTTTAATTTTCTTCGTAAGCAACCTTAAATGCTTTTTGGTGTTCTTTGGTGATCTTCGTCAAATTTGCAGCCTATGCCTCTGATGCGTACTCAAGTTTCATATTTATGCGATCACATTTTGAACAAGTATATTGTGATAGCTCTCCCCTGATTCTGATCCCCGACCTCGCGTCACTTTACTCCTGCACTACCCCCCGTACCCCAGCCACCCTCATCATGTGCGCACTTGTATTATTTAGCACATCTTGTTCTTCATAAAAAATAATTGATTTGGTTTGTGTTTTAGATACAATTTATATTATATCTGTTGACATATATATAAGATTGTGTAGAATGATTTAAGTCAAGTTGTATCACTTTTAACAAAAATGGACATGCCGTACATTCAGATTGATAGATACATCTCGATTTGTACCCTAGAGGCATATTGAAAGAATTAGTCCAACGGGATATTACTCTAGTTACATCAATATCCACGATAAAATATACTGATAAATAAAATGTGAAATTAAATACAATAGCATTTAAATCACGAAGCACGAAAAATAGTGTGTTAAGTGACTGGTTTTGGGGTAACAACTTGTCAAGTATCGATTTTCTCAAACTTTTTGCCAAAATCCCAATAGTTGTATCACTTTGCACAAAATTTTCTCCGAAACTATAGCAGAAAGAACGTGAGTTAGACCAGAAAAATCGCAATTTTTTTTTTTTATAATGCTCATGTGAATATCTATGATGTGAAAATCACAAAAAGGGTACAACTCGAGTTATATCACTTATCACAGGAGGCACAGAATTAGTATTTCGTGGATTGCGATTTGATTACTTGAGTACGGATGTTAAGCACTTTATGCTATCACAATGCATATGGAGATGTAGAGCTGATGGTGAAGTACCAGGAAAACTCCTCAAAAATTAACGGCTACGCATCGGGAAAAGCAATATTTTGTAAAAGGTGATAAGTTGTTGACATTATGGCTTTTGTAACTAGATAAATTACAAACCAACCCACTAAAAAGCGTGAAAAAAATTTTAGCAAATAATAGAACCTATTTAACGAAGAAATTAAAGTTATTTTTGGCTTTGTAGTGCTTTAATAAGGAAGTTTCGGGAGGTACCTGTGCCTGATGGGAAAGGAGGAAACGCCTGGGTGTCACCACTGCGAGGGTCGCCCTGAGGACACCGTGGAGCACACGGTGCAAGACTGCCCCGCCTGGGCAGAGCACCGACGTGTCCTCACGGTGACAATAGGCGGAGACCTCTCGCGCCCGGCCTTGGTCGAGGCCATGCTGCGGGGCGAGAGGGAGTGGGAAGCGGTCGCCTCCTTCTGCGAAGCAGTCATGCTTCCGAAGGAGGAGGCGGGCCGCGTGAGGGAGAGGATGGCGTCCTCCCTCCAGCCCAGCCGTAGTGGTAGACGCCCACGGCGTCGGACGCCGGCCGACGATCTCCGGCCACCGTAGGCGCGGGCATGCGGACAGCGAGTAAAGGGCAACTCGCTGCCCGACCATGGACCATGCCCGGGTCGACGGCGCGTCGTGTTCCACGCGCGCCTCAAAGAGCGTCAGCAACATGACGAGGCCCCCTCTGCAGAGGGCCGAAGCCCGCCGGGGTCGTGGGACTCATCCCGTTACCGTGGCCCCGGTATGTAAAGGGTTATTGAAGGAACACCGTGGATTTTAGTCAGTAAAAGTCTGACAGTCCCTCCCACCCTGCCCGGAGTGGGAGGACTTATTTGATAATTTTACCACGTTAAAAAAAAAAAAAAAAAAGTATATCCACTGACGCCATAGGTTTGCTTTTTCTGAGAATGTCCAAGGCTTGTGAGAACACTGTTGTTATTGATCAATAGGACGTATTAAAAATAGGAAATGTGTTAACAGAGCACAAAACGGTTTTCTTCGCAATATTTCATATTACAGAGTAATCAGAACGGAAAGCGGTAGCAACGTGAGATGCATCGATGTTACTAGAGGCACGTACTCTAAACGTGCTAGATATAAAGGTCACTCACTATTCTCAAAATAATAGCAATTAATTAGATGAAGATACAGTGCAGCTTTATAATGCTTTAGAAGACTATAATTATTATGTATAATAGTCATAAGCAACAAAAAACACCAAAGCAAAATTACATTATTTTTCCACTGCCAACTCATTCGAAGCTAGAAATTATTCCTTTTAGAAACCAAGTTACCGATACATCAGGCGTCAAGTGTGATCATCAGGATGTTTGTGAGGTACTAATTAATGTGGGCCTTTATCTATGCAGTTTAATCGCGTGGGCTTTCGGCACGAAATTTTTGAAGTGGGTCTCGTTTAGCTTAGGCTAAACGAGACCCACTTTTCGATATCCGGTGATTTTTAAATCGGTCTGAAATTTTACGCTGATTCTGTAGAGAAATAAGTTCTCTGCATCATCTCCATCTAAATTTTAACTAACCCAGCCTTTTCCCACCTAAGTAAGGGTCAGCTTTCACTCTAATCAGGCTACTCAGCTCAGGGACCCAGAGCAGAAGAAGTCATTCGATGATATTCCCACCCAAAAAAAAAAGCCCATCTGATCTCCATTATCTAGTCCTCAGCGTATCCTTAGCGAGACTGGTATCAGATTTTCTGTCAGCTGACATAGACATAAAGGGTAGTCACCAGTTTTGGCTGTCAAAAATTACAAATTTTATGATAGCCGGGACTAACGTCTGAAAGTGCTTGCCGAGGCACGGAGGACTCTCTATACAATAAGATGATCACACTTCCACGGATCCTGTTGCTTGCTGAGAAGCAAGCGGAGCATAACCTGGAAAATTGACCTATACGGTTCTTCTTATTTTGTCATTAGTTCTTATTCTATGCATATAAAATGTAAATATAAAAATATTTTTTTTATTTTCAGGTTAGGTAGAAGAAAGGCGTTATTCGAAAAAAGGAAACGAATAAGTGATTACGCTTTAGTAATGGGAATGTTTGGTATTATAATTATGGTTATAGAAAATGAACTTTCAAGTGCTGGTGTATATACTAAGGTAATGTAACATTTGAGATTATAAATTAATTGTGCCTTATAATTCACTTGACGTTAATGTGTTGCTGTTTCATTCCAGGCGTCAATATATTCGCAGGCGTTGAAGACGCTTATATCAATGTCGACTGTGATTTTACTTGGCCTAATCGTCGCGTATCACGCTTTAGAAGTACAGGTAACAAATTCAACTTAATAAACTTTGCCTAAAAGATTCTGAGACGGAAACTTTCTTAATTAATTTCCGTCTCCTTAATGCAGTGGATCAATAAAGCAATATCACGGCACTCCTTGCAAACCTTGCGATTTTTATTAAGAAATTTAAGAAGTTTGAACTTTGAACACATGCGTTTTCAAATATTTATTAATTTTGTAAAAACTTCATTAATATCTTGTGCGTGTTTTGCTTAGTTATATTTTATTGTTTTCCAGTTATTTATGATAGACAACTGCGCTGACGACTGGCGGATAGCAATGACGTGGCAGCGAATAGCACAAATTGGCCTCGAGCTCGCTATTTGCGCCGTGCACCCTATCCCCGGACAATATACTTTTACTTGGACCACAAAACTTGCGAACAAAGGAGGTGTCATAGGCGTAGAAGTAGTAAGTACAAATTCTCTTATATTTACTTATATTTCGTATACTCTAGGTATTTAGATGTCACTATCATTCAAGCATTTTGGTCTCTTTATGTAGTCTATCAACTTTTAAGTATTTTTTGAAAAGCTTGATTCAAGTATGCTTTTTGTTTATTTAGAAGATTTCATAGTTAAAATTTATCTTGATGTAAGGCGTATTCCATTTACTTATCTCTAGACCAATTTAGAAAATTGTGCATGTTTGTTGGTATATACAAGAAGATAAAACGACGAATGTGCTCTTAATCATAACATCATTTTTATTTATAAAGTTTTTGTACATACTAAATTCAGTTTTTTAATTATTATCTGGCAAGACTCAAACCTGTGCTATATTTGCGGACTGACGTTCATTTTTCAATTTTCTCTTTAGGGCACGATGTTTAAACAAATTCAGGTCTGTATCCTTGAGTTGAAGTGTTACCAAGTTTTAAGTGATGTTAGAGTCCTCGTCTTGAGCATGTATCCAATTTATGTTCTACCAGAACTCTGTTGTTTTTGTTGATGTGAACTTAATAAATTGTTATAGTGATAGTGGATGGTACTTTTTTTTTTGTTTTATGCCTGAATTACACGAATCAAGTTCGTCTTCAAATCTTTCAAATTGAGTAATAGTGAATCATTTTATGTTACGCACCATTTAATCAATTTTGTTGAACCATATAATATTTACCTAACATTGCATAATTGTTCATCATATATGTTCAGTATTGTTTTAGTTGTATGCATGTAGGAATTAATGTAATTTACTAAAGAGATTTGGAATTCAGATTTTGATTATCATTATTTAAACTAAGAATATTATTTAGTATATTTTTTTTATGAATGGCTGATGCAGCCACATTCATATAATCTTTTGTGAATATTTTGAGTGACTGCATTGTATTTAACAAAACTACACGATACCTGTGGGTAAAATATAACTGTAGATTGTACTAGTGATTTGAGGTTTTTATTGAACTAAGTTTATATATTGAACTAATTTTGATTGAATAAAAAATAAAAATAAGCAATGATTGGTTTACTTCGGTACCTGCCAACACATTTTATTCTTAATTTATGTTTTTATGTGCTAAATATAACACCACCTTGGCACAAAGCACTTAGTTATATTTGTTTTCACAAAATTACTACTGACATCACTTGAAATGTTTTCATTACGACTACTTCAAATGCTGTGTTATAATATTTTGTCATAAATGTACGAGTATAATATTGTCACGTGCCTTAAGGTTGCCAATTCAGAATCCTCTTCACCTCCTACAAAATGTATTCCTACTAAGTGATTGCTTTTCTCATTCCAGGTTCCTTATGATGTCACACTGTCTCTACCGATGTTCTTTCGACTCTACTTAATATGCAGGGTCATGTTACTTCACAGTAAATTATTCACAGATGCTTCATCAAGAAGTATAGGAGCTTTAAACAGAATTAATTTTAACACTAGGTAATTATTAAAAGACTCACATTTCCAATATACATATTTTATGTATCATATCTATCATCATTTTTAAATGAGGCATTGGACTCAAAAATATATTTTATTGTATGCAGTTCTTGTTATTTGTTTTAATGACATTGTGAAATTTACAGTTTTTTTTTTCTTTGCTTTCCATGTTTTAATTACTTTCGTTACCTGTTCACAGATTTGTCTTGAAGACACTTATGACAATTTGCCCAGGCACCGTGTTACTAGTATTTATGGTATCCCTGTGGATAATCGCAAGTTGGACGCTTCGGCAGTGCGAAAGGTTGGTATTGTTGTTATTTATGTGTTGTTGGTGACGTATCTTAATTTGCGTAATATTATGTGTTCAAAATCTTGGGTGGGGTATTCCAATCCTGTAATAGTATTTGGGAAGTTGATTTGTTCATTCAATTTGTTCCAAAATTTTACTTTCTCACCAAAAGTCGTCCCTAATTGTCTGTCAGTATCTTCGCTTCCATCGTATAGTTTGATGTCCACATTATTTGTTTGACACTCAAGTTATCAAGTTTTAAATTCACCGGTGTACTGCCTATGTGGGCATGCCAATGCTTTTGTACTGTGGCGTTGTAAATATGTTTATTTTTGCTTCTTATACCCACTGTGTTTTTGTTTTCAATGTCTACGTTAATTTTTTTACGGAGAGTTAATGTAGCGAAGCTAGGTTCATGATCATCACAAAAATACAAGAGTTTGACTTTGACTATTTTCGCAAAATGTAGCTTTTGTAAGAAGTATTGAGAACACAAGTGCTGTAATTTATATTTTGTTAGTTGATGTGTTAGATGTAGTGGATGAATCAAAACGTTGTTAAGAGGATGCTTATTGTGATATAGTAGAATCAAATTCAACTGACAACATTGAATCACTATTACTGCACAATAAGACTTTTAATATAGATTCTGTGGATCTATATTACGTCTTAGACAAAGCAGCATAAAAATCACAGCACAGCTTACCACAATAAATGATATTGCAGATATCCAACACAAACAAAAATTGAACAAATAATAAGACTTTTATCACGCACAAAATGGCTCTAGGTTACAACACAGTAAATGTTAGATAAAGCTTCTGACTTACCATCAACATGCACAGAACCATTTTACTTTATCATTATCATGCATCAAACAAGTTACCTCTTCTTCCCGATTGAAGCAAGTTGCTTGTAACTCTATCAGTTTTACGTGTTTTCCTTCTCTCTTCTCGCCAATCTATCTACTAAATGTTTATCTGTGTTATCATGATCTTCACCTAAGGTTTAAAATTTAATTCACGCATGGCTACAAGTATAATTATTTGGTATTCAACCCAGATATATGTTTAGAATGCACGTTGTATTTAAAAATCTTTATATTCGGTATTAGAACGTACAATGTCTGTGTAGTAAGAAAGTTTTGTTTTTCCATAGGCATGACAAAATTTTCTTTTGTGTATTAGGACTTCTTTATCACATTAATGTTTATCAAAATTAAAATTGATTCCCTAAATTTAAATAGACGTGTCTTTTCCATTAATTTTGCCACAAAATCTTTGCTTAGAGGTTCCTGTTTAAATTATACATTATATGTATCTTTGAAATTGAACTTATATTGACTTTAGTAGAAACAACCGGTTATCTGTGGTTCTTGTCGGGCATTTTGGCTCTCAGGTTCCACGATGAAGACCATGCCAATTTGCTAAACTCAATGTGGCTGACAGCTATAACGTTCCTCTGTGTTGGCTACGGTGATATAGTCCCCAACACTTACTGCGGCCGTGGCATTACCCTCACCTGCGGTATGGTGGTATGTATAAAAACATAGTAGGATACTTTGGGTTGGTTTGTCAATTTTTACATCTTTCATACGTTTTATGTGGCTAGGAGTGAACTGTACTAGGCATCGCAAGCTTTGCGACAGTTTTTACTATGGATAAATTACAAAACCTTGCTTTGTCTAGGTGGCACTATATTAGGTCGGTAAAGGTGAGCCATTTTATGTGTTGTTAATAACGTCACAATATGTTTGAAGCAATTTCACAGTTCAATTTTAATCAAAGTCAAACTCTTCAATTCCACACGGATTCCCCCTCTCTTTTCTTTTGTTTCATCTCTTTCTACATTTAAGCCACTGCGCGTGTAGGGATTGGCTTGCGTGCGATGAATCAGTAGGTAGGGTTTGTGAATGAACACTTCTTTATCGAACGCGTCGAACTTTAGGATAGACAGGTCAATGAGTAAAGCGTTGAAATTTATTAACCATTCAGGTTTCACGACGAAGAACACGCTAACCTACTGAATGCGATGTGGCTTATTGCGATTACCTTTCTCTCCGTCGGTTTTGGTGACATAGTGCCAAACACATATTGCGGCAGAGGTATTGCTGTTAGCACCGGCATTATGGTAAGTTCCTTACAAACAAACTTATGACTGTATGTGTTGACTGACACGATTTTACCAAGTTTATAATTACAGCATTTATACGAATTATTATGATAATATTTTTGAATGTTGATGTGCGCCAAATCACGCCAACAAAACACTGTTGGAATGCTTTCGCCATAATACAATGTTTGGAATTTGTTTGATGTGGAAGTCAGTCAACACAATGTTTCAATGTACCAAACAATTCACACACCACACTAAAATGCTTCACACTCTCGAGAACTTACGCTAAATCACAACTTTGTCGCTGTATTCTATGTTATAAATATTTATAAAGTATATTGATGTTCACAGATCTGTAACACAAACTGTTTATGTTGAAATATTGTGAATGCAGTATTATATCTATGTACACACACCTGTATTATGTCACTACTTCTGTAACACTCAGTATACACAATATTTTGAATATAGGGTTACTATCGTATAATTTTATTCGTAGTTCTTGCAGGCAACAGCATTATTTGGAATACCTATATCAATAATATAAGTACGGTTTCAATATTTTTTTAAATAAACTTACGTCCATTTCCCTGTTAAAGCCAGCTATTAGAAATTATATAATTTGTAGTATGGAATGCTTCATTTCTCCTAACTTACTATTTCTAGCTCTCTCTTCACTTAAATATTTCACTGGATTGCACAATACGTTTGTTTTTAAAATGGCTCACTTTTCCTAACATTATTTTAATACAGAAGTGTACAGTAAACCTTAATGCACCTAAAATAGTGTTTGTGTAAATGTTGATCAAGTTAAAGAGATACTATTAGATGTTCTTAATGTTAAAATGGAAGTAAACGTCGAATTTATTCAGTCTTGTGCACCTATTAGATGGAAATGCACTCAAATTAACTGTCGTGTTTGATGACAACTTGTTAATTGTTGTAAACAAATTGAAATTACAATAAAAGAAGGAAGCCAATGACTTAATGAAATTATCACATTAAACATTTCGATAGGTAAGACATTTCCTTCTTTTATTATATTTGCATAGTGTTTCTGCATTTTAGCACAAAAGGTTTGAATAATCTTAAGTAAAATGAATAAATAATACCAACCGAGATATAAATAGTATTTTTTAAATATTAATGCTGTCGATGAGGGTAACTGAGACAATAGTGCGCGGTCATTTCGCGTCGTCTTTATGATGACAGTCTTATTGTGTCTGGTATCCTTAATAAAAAATAATTTATAATAACAATAATTAATAATTAATCTAAAGGATAGCACATAGCTGAAAAATTATAGTTTATTTTTGATTTTTAGCCTTCAAACTTGCATTATTGGAATGAAAAATTCTTGAATGCTTCTACACGTTCGCTTGCATTTTACATTAAGGTATTCACTTAACAGGGAGCTGGATGCACAGCGTTATTAGTCGCGGTTGTTTCAAGAAAATTAGAATTAACTAGAGCCGAGAAGCACGTTCATAACTTCATGATGGACACACAACTTACTAAAAGAGTAAGTATTGCTGTGATATAAGTTCATCACAATTATTGTTAATCTAATTAACAGGGGGCGGGATGTACAGCATTATTAGTGACCGTTGCTTCGAGAAAATTAGAATTAACTAGAGCGGAGAAACATGTCCATAACTTCATGATGGAAACCCAGCTAACAAAAAAGGTAAGGTGACTGTTATTTAAGTAACAGTTTAAGGAGACTATGAAGGTAAGATTTACCCGCTAGGTTATGCTAAAGAAAATAATATTAAACGATAATGATACTAATCTGCTTGAAATTGATGCTTGATACAGTGAGTAACACACATTAGATGAACCTAAAGGTTACACAAAAGAAGCGACACTTCGCTAGATACTAAATAAACTTAACTAATAAATAAATGGAAATTAAGTAATAATGTTGAATAATAACTTTGAGCTAACAAATAGCTTGAACCACAGAATGCTTAAAATATTGGACACCATTGTGTTGTCATTCTTGATATGTTTGGTAATATTGAGAAGGATTAATGAATTGACTGATTGAATAAATGGATACTTACAGCTGAAAAATGCAGCTGCCAACGTGCTTCGGGAGACATGGTTAATATACAAACACACGAGACTCGTGAAACGAGTACATCCTGGAAGAGTGAGAACTCATCAAAGAAAGTTTTTGTTAGCTATTTATGCGTAAGTATTGTTATTATAATAATATTAACCGACCAATCGTTCATTTAGTACTACTTAGTATTAATAAACCTAACATACCTACCTATATAGTCAAAATAAAATAAGGGATAGTTCTTATTTTTAAGATTTGGGTAAATTTATTAACTTAAATGCATATTTAAGTGGCTGATACTTATGAGACGTTATTGTTGAGTGTTGATAAATATGCATTCAAGTTAATGAATTAACTCAAATGTTAAAAAGAAGCAGTGGCCCTTATTTTGTTTTGACTAGTATATAAGACTGGTAGTATAATGTTTCTATTCGCTTGCATATGTAAGCTATAGTGCGCTCGGAACTATTTGGCCGCGCCTTAGGTGGCGACAGGGGCGAGGGGGCGGGTTGCCTACTACTCGCAACGCACATGAGATTAGACAGTGATGACCAATCTCTATAAATTCTATATAAATTCCAGGCTCCGACGAAGATTCCCAACATTTTTGGACATTGTGACTTACGTAAGTTTCGTCCAAAAAGAATATATTTCGTTTGTCTTCTCTGAATTTTCTTATGGCCCTCAAATATTTCACTCGCCATTTAACAATGTTTGGTCTCTCTATTAAAAGGGATCTCTTCGATTTACATTTTTTAAAAGGATATCCCAGTTTGTGTAAAAGTTCTCTTAAAAAAAGTTAATCCGCAATCTAAAATATTATCCTCTTTTAACACAGCATTTAGTTTTCGTAGACTTGGAAAAACAAAATCATCAACTTGTTTGTTCTTTTTTATTTCTTTTGGTCTCCGCTGAGAACTAAATTTTGCTTCCCTTATATTTTGCAAGGAAGTTTTACTTTCAGCAATCACTCACCTTACACTTCGTTCTAATATCCCTGTTGCTTCTGCTACTAATTTATGTAAATTCGCATCAGTTTTATATTCTAAACTATTGACATCGGCTTTCAGTTCTTTAAAAAAGTATGCACTTTAAATATTGTTTCCTTAGATTGTCTTTGTCAGCGGACTCATCTCGCTATTGAAATCTCATGTGCGTTTTGTCTAAACTATTCGGAACTTTTAACGCGTGTTGTCGTCGTGAAGTATGGCGCCTCACTGAGTAATGACAGCAAGCGCCCCTGCCTCTCCGTCCCACCGCTCACATACCTAAGGCGCGGCCAACTAGTTCCGCGCGCACTATACTACAGTGACGCTTCTTCGCAAAAAACTATTCATCGTCTGCTTAGTTTTTTTCCGACTACGAGTATGTTAGGTTCGGCTTCCAGTCTAACCGGATGCAGCTAAGTACTAGTATTTTCTATGGATTGACTGCCTATTTGACCTCCACAACCAAGTAGCTGGGTAGCACGATACTCCTTGGCAAGATTGGTAAGTATCAGATTTTTGACGTGACAACGTCTTATAATTCGATGAAGCTGGCTGCATGCACAAAAATACATGACTCATGCGGCGTTACCTTGCTCTGAGGCGTTCCATTTAAGGCTTGAAGTGCAAGCGAGAGCGCGGAACGAGCGACAAAGAGGCACAATCGGCCTCCGCGTTCGGCAGCGTTCGACATCTGTCTCTCTCCTACTTGAGTGAGTGACGTTGTCACGTTCAACTGTCGTC
Organism: Tholera decimalis; assembly: GCA_943138885.2. Classification (NCBI taxonomy): domain Eukaryota; kingdom Metazoa; phylum Arthropoda; class Insecta; order Lepidoptera; family Noctuidae; genus Tholera; species Tholera decimalis. The sequence goes on from OW964562.2 coordinate 20,197,280, forward strand.
AGTAAACCGACTTTACAGACAACCAATTTTTGGCTTCTGACCACTCGTTACGACGTCTAAATATGTACAAGAGATAGCCGGGACGAACAGGTTAACGTGCTTTTCAAGACTTGGAGTAATCTTGATACACTAAGATGGTCACCCATCCAAGGATCGACCTCGGCAAGCGTTGCTTAACCATGAAGATAGACCCCTTGGCTGTGATTATTTAGCCATCGGGCCCTTAGGCACTACTTCAAAACTACCCGGTGATCATAAAACTAACATACCTACCTACAAAATTGGCAGTAAATTCTATTTGCTAGCATATATAGGCTCCTATAGCTAGCATATATCCTATAGCTAGCATATATATAGCTCCTGTCGGAGTTGCGGGAATGTTTTGCTGGGGTTGAAGGAATGTTCTAACGAGATAACGTGACCCCGGAACTTAAGGGCAGTTGAAGGAGCAGGGTGGGCTTTTAAGTCTGACACTCCCTTCCGCTCCAACCAGAGCAGGAGGGTCATTTGATGTTTTTCCCACCGGAAAAATAAAGCATATGATAGCAGCCTATAGTGACGATGTGTTGCAATAAATAATTGCATATTTTTTTAGTCTTTGCCATAAAATACGAGTTATAAAGTATATGATATTCTATAAGAACTGGCCGATCATTTTATACAAACCTAATGTATACCATATGAGAGGCCTATTTTTTCATAATTTTACACAAGTTTCCATAAATGACTTTAAGTAATATGTTTTTAAGACTACAAGTTTTACTTTAGAATCGTTCTTTTAGTTGTTTATTGTAACTGAAGACGCTCTATCACACACACATACAGTATGTTAGGTTAAACGAGGGACTTATTGAGGGAGGGTATTCAGTATTCGATTCTCGTCCCAAATATGTGAAAAACCTATAACCAAAATTTTTAACGTAATTGTCCGATAAAATACGTTTATCACGAACACTGAGCCGCAAGAGGTGAATGAACTTGTAAACAGTACTTAAAGTAATCCTGTGGCAAAACAAGCGCCGATCCTGCCAAAAAAGCGATAATATTAAAACGTTAGCGAAAGGATGTAGTATACACGTTGTGAAACTTGCGAAGTTTTTGGTATGGTAAGTCTGTTATTTATCAGTGTTTTTTTTGTTCATATTTTTATTAGAATCATGTAAGCTTACACTATTGTGGGTTTGAATATGTCCCTCGTTTAAACTAACATACTGTATATGTACCATCAAACCTGACTTGCTAGAAAAGTTAGGCAAAAATGTTTACCAAGTCGATTGCTTTTATTAAATAAACTACAATATAACGCGTAGAAACCTCATGGGTGGCCAAATTTTGTGATAGACACGTAGAAAAGCTATACATATACTATACAAAGCCAACTGCGGCTCCTTTACTTATTATAATTACTTTCCGAAGTCCGCAACTCAATAATGTTGAACCTTAGCTAATTAACTCTTAATCATACACCATAAATAAACTTCCTCATTCATTGCTATGACCCCGCTCCAGACACAAACATATTTAGTTTAGTTGGAGGAGTTAACAAGATTGCTAGTAATGTGAATACAATCCAACTTGCTAGTTGCCTTTAAAAAATGTGTACCTTAATTATACACGTATAATTCGTAACGACAAAGTCATTATAGAAAGAAATCAAGAGTATAACTTATTTTTTAACACGCTTTTATTAGGTCGACCTGTATGTAACTAACTATGTAATGAAATCTAAGGTAACTAATTTAACCATCTTCCAAGGGTCGTAGCGTAATGAAAATTGGCAGCTGTATGTAGTTCTGATGACAATACAATAATATGGTACTGTCGAACTGATCTGATGATGGAGCCGGAAGATATGAACTGGAACTTCATGATGGAAAATCGTATCATAGCTGTTTTGGATTTCTTAGAAAAGTCTTGTAATGAACTTTGACAACGATTAGGTTTCAAGGTCTGATGATAAAGCCGGAAGATAGGCACTGGCATTCCATGATGGAATATCGTATCATAGTCGTGTTTGCACTTGTGAGAAAGGCCACGTAATGGACTTTGGACACGATCAGGTTTCAAAGTTATTATAACAAACCTAAAGAAAATCCGTTATCGGTTTTCTTAACTTTTTTGAATTACCGCGTAATCCATAGATTTAATTTTTTATAGATGTCACTTTCAAATCCTCTGGGGTGATCGACCGTTTAATTGTTCACTACTCGTGGGAATAATATGGCAAAAACTACAAAAAAGAAACAGCAACACAGAGAAAACGGAGTCTACAAAAAAAAGGAAAAGCGCGAACAAATTTTTTGCTTTTACGTGCATTTATAAAAGCGTGTTTTTCTAGTGATTCTAAAACTATTAATTTATTTGTATTAAGTATATCACTTGTATAAGCACATCGGCTAAGTATGATAAATAATACAGAATGCAGGAACTTTGGCATACATATTTGAAGATATATAGCTTTAGAATTAGGTCATATAACTACCTAGAATGTTGTGGTTCTTAATAAAACTTATATCAGATATCTCTGGAGACTAAGAGAGAAATCGTTACAAAAAAAGTAATGTTTCAACATATCCTTTTGAGTTGTATAATTTAGATATGTTGGAACTAGCCACATTTCTTACATTTTTATTTATAAAAACGAACCACGGAAAAGAAATAAAAGGGGCACCATTACATTTCAGGTTGCGGAAAGTGAAGATGGATCAAAGAAAACTTATGGACAACGCAAACACAATAACAGATATGGCAAAGGTACGCTGAATTCCATAAATTATATGTACCGCTATTGCTACACTCATACACTCATTTAGTGGTAGAACCCTAGTTAGCACTTTAGGTATGCAAAAATAGATTCAGCGGTAGAAGTCCTCTAAGATGTTTTATAGATTTCCTGCCAACCCCTTTTTGGAACCAAGTCTCCCATAGATGCTATATTTTGTTAAAGAAACACTCGGGTTTTTAAAACCTAAAACGCATTGGAGTTTGAATCATAGCATGCTAAAAAAACTGTTTCAGACCCATTGGCCACTTGCTTTGCGCATGCATTTCTTAGATCAAAATTATTTTGCTGATATAGAACACACTCCCGCTAAAAACGTGCATGATTTAGAATTAGAAATCACAATATTTTCCTTAATAAAAGAGGACATGCACAATATTATAGACATTCGTTTTATACTGCAGGACACACATAAGACAGACAAATATACAGTAACTCCTACACTGACACGAACTAGTGATTAGAAACTACAGTTAATAATGAACTACAAAGCGATTGATATTAGGACCCCTTTCTCTTACAGACCCAGAACACAGTCTACGAAATTGTTTCGGACATGAGCACGAGACAGGACACCATAGAAGAGAGGCTGACTAGTTTAGAAGAAAAACTTACTTCATTACAGGTAATTAGTCACATGATTTAAAAAAAAAACGCAATTTTGGCATTTTTTTAAAGAGAATTAAAATATAGATAGAATTCACATTACTAGCAATCTCGTTAACCCCTGTAACTAAGCTAAATATGCTTGTGTCTGAAGTGGGTTCACGGCAATATTGTAATGGGTACGGTTCAATCACGTGACCTCTCGATCACAAGATAGATAGATATATTCTTTATTGTACACCATAACAGTAAAATAAATTATGGACTTAACAATTAAAAAGGGTGATACAATGGGCGGTCTTATCGCTAAAAGCGATCTTTTACAGACAAACTTTGGATGGATTTGACACAGAAGGAGAAAATAAATACGCGGGTAGTCCACGGTGTACTATTTATCTATATAAAATACAAAACAATAAATAACGTTCTCAAAACATATATATACATATAAATATTTTTTTAAAAAGAAAGAAACAAAGACATACATAATAACAACAATTTAAGGACAGAGATAAAGATCTTTTACTAAGTTTTTGAAAGAAGATAGGGTTTGTGCTTGTCTTACTGACACTGGTAGAGCATTCCACAGCCGTACTGCTTGAGCTGCGAACGACTTACCATAGAAATTGGTGGCATGACTCGGTACCGCAAGCCTTAAGTTTTCGGATGACCTCAGAGATTTTGCATGTGTGTCATGAAGGAATTTAAATCGTTCTTTAAGATTACACCATAGCATTAGGTTATTGTCGCTTTGCTGTATTGGCATGTACCATCTGTTGCGAAATCGAGACCATATTGTGCATCTCGCATAAGGAAATATTTTTGTAAAAACAAATACGATGTACAAGTTGGATAGGTTCATTTCTTTATCTGAATGAGTGATAGTTTCTTCGGTAGATTTAAAAGGTGGTCGAAAAGTATCAATATTTGCAGTCAAGCTATCAAGTTTTCTTGAATTTAATACTTTGCTATTGCTGGATTAGTATAGTTTAAGCTAGTGTTAAAATAGGTGTGATGACTAATACAAATGCTAGTACTAATCAGTAATTCATAATACAATTTTTGTGAAGTTTGTAGTTGATATAAAATAATCAGCTTATAACGTTCCCATTACTGAGACACAGGCCTCCTCTCTATGTGAGAGAATGGGCCGTAATCCACCACGCGGGCCTATTGCTGGTCGTGTAAATAACTATGAGTCATGGCAGTTAACACACAAATTCACAATTACGAACATCAAAATTATTCACTATACGAACATCAACATTATTCATTATACGAACATCAACATTATCGTTTTTAAATCATATCAACAGAATTAATCAAAATTATCAATGAAAAAAATTATTTAGTTTTCCCTGCACTAAAACTATCCTTACAACATATTTCAGGAACAAGTAAATAATTTACCGGATGTCATGGCTCGGTGTCTACAGCAGTGTTGGGAACGGGCGGAGCAGAGAAGAAACTTTCTGCATCCCGACACTGCTGCTGTACCTACTCCGCCCTCATCTACTATTACGCCTTATACCAGGTGGGTTTTTACCGATGAATTATATATATTAATATTATTTATTTATGCACCAGACATCCAGTCTACCAGACGCACTGCTGGGTATCATCCACACCTGGTTGGTATACTGTCTTGTCGTACCAAGCGCTTCTCCTCCACATTTATTGTGCGCACAGCCAAGTTGTGGAACTCTCTGCCAGTTTCTATATTCCCTGCCACTTATTCTCTCAGCTTTTAAAGAAAGTGTGAAAAGGCATCTTCTGGGCTCGCTCGTTCCATCGCATTCCTCATCTATCGCCTACCATCAGGCGAGATCGAGGTCAAGAGTGGGCTTATCCGGAATAATAAAATAATATTATTAGTATAAGTATAGGTTACATTAGAATCTTAAAAATAAGCCAATGCCCCACAAAACCGTTTACACGGTTTGTCTGTGCGTATAAAAATGTACAAAGAATGTACTAACACATTTTGCCTAGGTTCAAGTATCGGGTTGCCAGCACCTAAACTTCCAGCCACAAGAATTAAGACTTAATTAAAATCGTAATTTTTCTTCGGGCGAAATCGTAATAATATTTAAATGAATATAATTATGTTTAAGCAACATAACAAAAATAATCTCAAGAAAAACATAAAGGAAAATAATACAGAATGTGCTTTTGGGCACTTGTAGGACCAATAAGTGTCCGGGTTTCACACAAACACATATTTGGTGAATCAACAACACTCTCCAAAATACGACGCATGGCAGCTTTACTCAAGTAGTATGTATATGTATGTATATGTTTGATGTCATATTCTCAAGACTCAAAAGAAATATACCTTTGGACTTTAATGACACAGTAGAAAAGATGAGGACCATGTCACTTGATCTGGACCACATACAATTACTATTTAAATAAAATTGTTAAATAATAGCTAAATGTCCATGAGGAGATAGATCGAAGAATATAATTAAATGAAGAGTTTTGAATAGGTTTTTTTTGTTACTGAATACTGATAAGCCTGCTCTTGACATCGATGACGCCTGATGGTAAGCAATTGATAAGGTTTACGATGAAAGGGAGCCCAAAAGAGTCCTACTATATACTGCTTCTGATTATAGATATATTTGATTCTCATATGATTTAAACTTTAATATAGTATGGATTTTAAAAGATATTTCATGCTCTGATTTTGTTTTGGTCACAGAGGTCTTAGAGAAGATCTAGTTTAATTTATTATTTTGAATATTAAATGTTAATTATTATTTATTTATTATATACTTTACTAGCTTCTACCCGCGACTTCGTACGCGTGGGAAGGTTTTCCCGCGCAAATCCCGATCCCGTGGGAATTTCGGGATAAAAAGTAGCCTATGTGTTATTCCAGGCTGCCAACTATATACTTACCAAATTTCATTCAAATCCGTTCAGTAGTTTTTGCGTGAAAGAGTAACAAACATCCATCCATCCTCACAAACTTTCGCATTTATAATATTAGTAGGAAGTAGGAAGTAGGAAGTAGGATTGTACACCTCACAATATTTCTATGGATACAAAAATTTAAACTAGTATACAGTGGGCGGTCTTATCGCATAGGGCGATCTCTTAAGCCTCCTCTACACGTCTGCGGATGCGTGACCATGAGCTGTCCACACGTCTGCAGGTCGATCAGTCTAGGCCCAAGTAGCACAGATAGCTGTATAACTACTCACTTTTAGGCCTATTTGAAACTCTATGCGTATTAAGACTCTTTTAAGAGTACACTGGTGATCCTACAGCTGCATAATAGCTGTCAGTGATATTTAAACAGCTTAGGCTAATTAAGAGCTGCATTAAGGCTGATTAAGACCGACAAAACTACCATTAATACGCTTAGAGTGCTGTAAAGGTACATTTTCAACGATGCTATTCAGCTTTTAACTTTTTCTAATGCCTTAGCAGTAGTAACGGCTGTTTAGTGGATGAAATTACGCCAGATGCTTTATAAGAAGGAATTTGTGAACTCCTATTACACTGACTTATTAAAGGGGCACGTGTGAACTATTATGACGTTAATAGCAGTATAATGGATGATTTGTGGCCCACATTACAGCTTATTTCTTTTGTAATTGATTGCGACTTTTGTAAGGCCACGGGGCATGTCATGGCACATTGCTCGGCCTTTTTGAACTTGCACGTAAGTGCCCGTCGCCGAATTGTCAACGCACGCCGTCTGTGCTTCTCGTGCTTGGGGGCCCACTTCCATCGGGACTGTACCAAACCCCGCCCGTGTAGAATTTGTGAAGGGTCCCACCTTGAGATTCTGTGCGCCAACGCGAACCGCTCCAGCAGACCAGCTTCTGAGGAAGGTTCGCGCAGGGGGGGTATTCCGGAGACGAGCACCGGGCTGAGGCCCGCAATTCTGCTCGCCGCACTCCATCCCCCGCGCAAGTTGAACGGGAGCTCCGCGAGCGCCATTTGGTCTCCCCTCGTCAGGGGGAACGCGCGGCTGCTGCTAGGCAACAGTGGCCAGACCAGCACCGCTACCTTTCCCCTCCGTTGGCGGAACGTCCCCGGTTGGAGTCGCGCCCTCCGCTATTCAAGCATCCGGTGGGATATTTTTCCAGCGATGGCAAGCGGCTCGGGACACCGCGCGGACGAACCATTCGAATGTTACCCTCGTCGTGAATGAAGACAGCCTGGATGCGGCGATCGGTCGCCGCCCAGGCATCGCTAGGAAATTGGCGCCTGCCCCGCTAAAGGACCCCCCCCCCCCGATCAAGACGGTTTTGTTGCCCAACGGCCTTGGTCAAGGTCTGGGGACCCTTGGGTGACTCGATTGTGGTCCGTGCCATTTTGGACACGGGAGCCCAGGGTTGCCTTTTGTCGTCTTGGTTAGCGGGACAGGTGGGCCTGAAGGTGAACGACTTTTCAGGCAAGATTCAGGGAATTGGCGAAACGGCTGTCACCACTGTTGAGGGAAGGACCTGGTTTGAAATCACCCCTGTGAGTTGTCTGTACCCTAAAATTGGTGCTCCTGCCCTTGTTCTGCCGACTGTCCCCGACTGTGCCCGATTGTCAGTTGCCTTTGAATGTTCTACGGTTGACGTCAGGTCTGGATTTGGCTGACACCCGGTTTGATTCCCCTTGTACGGTGCATTTGTTGTTGGGTTCTGATGTTCTAGGGAGAATATTGTTGGGAAATACGACGGTCTTGCAGCCGGAGACCCCATGGCGCCACGAGAGGGGCTTGGTGGCGGTCTCAACCATCTTCGGCTTTGCGGTTATGGGTCCAGTGTTGGAAGTGCCCCCTCCACCTGAATCTGGTTTAGCGTTGGTGTCCGGCTCAGCCCTCTCTGACGCCGTTCAGAGGTTTTGGGAAGTTGAAGAGCCCCCTCAGGTTGCCCGCTTGAATCCGGAACACGAAGAGTGCGAGTTGTTCTATCAGAACAACACCGGTCGACTCCGTTCCGGTCGGCTTGTGACCCGGCTGCCCTTTGTTGCGGTGCGACCACCTCTCGGCCAATCCAGACCTACGGCTGAGAAAAGATTGTTGGCAATGGAGCGCCGCATGGCCAGGGACCCGGTGCTGCGGCAAAAATATGTAGATTTTATGCGTGAGTATGCAGATTTGGGACACATGTCGGTGTCAGATTTGGATTGGCGCTCAGTAGAGCATTTCTTCTTGCCACATCACGCGGTCCTCAAGCCATCCACTGGTAAACTACGCACAGTGTTTGATGGGTCTGCGCGGACTTCTTCTGGCGTCTCGTTGAATGATTGCCTGCATTCCGGCCCCAAATTTTTGAAGGATCTTTGTGACGTCATCACGTCATTTCGTCGTCATCAAGTAGTCTTTGTGGCTGACATCAAAATGATGTTCCGGCAAACGGTTATTCACCGGGATGACAGACGTTATCAGTTGATCCTGTGGCGGGAGCATTCCCAGGACCCCATGATTGTATACGAGCTCAACACGAATACGTACGGCCTTCGATCAAGCCCCTTTATTGCTATTCGTTCACTTTGGGAGCTTGCGGACCGGGAGCGTTTGAGGTTCCCTCGTACGTCCGCCATCTTGAAAACGGACCTATACGTCGATGATGTCTGCACTGGAGCTCCTACGGTTGAGGAAGCTATCCTGTTGCGTGATGAGTTGGTCCAGATTCTGGCTTCTGCTGGCTATGAGTTGCGTAAATGGGTGTCCAACTCGCCAGCACTATTGGAAGGTGTGCTGGAGGATCATAAGCAGGATCCTCATTTGTTTGAAAACGTTGACAACCCCGCCATGATGGCCGTCCTCGGCGTTCAGTACCGACCAGTTCAAGACACCTTTACGTACGATGTCGACTTGGAGTCACCTCAAATTTGGACTAAACGACTGGTGTCGTCCACTGTAGCAAGGACCTTTGACCCTAATGGTTGGATCTGCCCGGTATTATTTTGGGCAAAATGCTTCCTTCAGCGCCTTTGGACCGCTGAACTTGGTTGGGACGAGCCACTTCGGGAAACCCTGTTGGAAGACTGGCTCCAATTTGTATCCGCACTCCCTGCGGTCAATAAGGTCGCGCTACCACGCGCCATCCTCCCGGTTATGCCGCCGTTGTTTATCTGCGCACCGTCAGTGCCACAGGCCAGGTGAAGTTGTCACTGGTCATGGCCAAGAGCAAGGTGGCCCCCTCCGGACGGCATTGACTATCCCTAAGTTGGAGTTGTCAGGGGCGGTGCTTCTTGTGCGTCTTCTAAACTACGTTGCGCACACTTTGGGTGGAACTGTTGACATTCGGGCTTCTTACGCCTGGACGGATAGTCAAATTGTTTTGTGTTGTTTGAAGACGTCCGTCCACTCTTTGGAGGTCTTTGTTGCGAACCGAGTGTCTCAGATTCAAGATTCTGAAACGCCTTTGATTTGGAGGCACGTGCCTGGTGAGACCTGAACCCGGGCGACGTAGCCTCACGCGGGTGCATGGCCCCCCGCTTGATTGCTCACCCCCTCTGGTGGGGACCGGACTGGCTGACTCGCCCCGAGGACGATTGGCCTCGAACGCCAGTCTTGATGTCGGATCCTTTGCCCGGAATTAAGGTGTTCGCTGCTGGGACGAAGGACCCTCCGTTTGATCCTGATTTTTTGTTGAATCGATACAGCTCCATCGACAAATTGTTGAACGTTACCTCGTGGATCCGGCGTTTTGGTTACAATTCTAGGAATCCAGGGGACAAGCGCCTGTCACCAGTTCTCTCTCCTCAAGAGCGACAGGAGTCACTCCTCCTTTGGGTCCGCCCTGTGCAGGCTGCACACTTTGAAAAGGAGATCGAGGTCTTGAAGTCTGGTAGGGTTAAGTTGTCGGGAGCCGTTAGTAAGCTGAATCCCTTCTTGGATAAGACGGGCCTTTTGCGTGTTGGAGGACGGTTGAGGCACTCTAACCTTCCTTATGGGGCCCGTCACCCCCTTTTGTTGCCCAAGGAGGGCCACTTGGTTCAATTGTTGGCGACTGATCGTCACGTTAAGAACTCGCATGCCGGTTGCAATGCGCTGTTGGCCATTCTGCAGCGAGAATTTTGGATTTTGTCGGCTCGTCGTACTATTCGTAGTATTGTCTTCCGTTGTATGCCGTGCTATCGGACTAAGGCCTCCACTATGCAGCCCCTAATGGGAGACTTGCCGGCTGATCGTGTCAATGAGGCGAGGCCCTTTGCTGGCGTCGGAACGGACTTTGCTGGTCCCTTTTCGGTGAAGACGTCCACCCTTCGTAACAGTAAAATTGTCAAGGCTTATTTGTGTGTTTTTGTCTGCCTGTCAACCAAAGCAGTACATTTGGAGCTGGTAACCTCCCTCTCGACAGAGGCCTTTGTGGCGACTTTGGAAAGATTTGTGTCTCGCCGTGGGTTACCTTCTTTGATTAGGTCTGATTGCGGTACGAACTACAAGGGTACAAGTAACTATTTGAAGGAAGTATACACCTTCCTTAATGAGAGCCAGGTTGACATTGGTAACAAATTGGCCCGCCGAGGGGTCACTTGGTTGTTTGACCCGCCAGCCTGCCCCCATTGGGGGGGTAGTTTTGAGGCCGCGGTGAAAGCGGCAAAGGGACACTGGCGGAGATTGTTGGGAGACACCGTTCTCACCTTTGAGGAACTAGCTACAGTATTTTGCCGCATTGAAGCTGTGCTAAATTCGCGCCCATTATGCCCGCTCTAACGCCGGGCCATTTCTTGATTGGACAGCCACTTGTCGCCTTGCCGGAGTACCCTCTTGTTGATGTGAGCCAAAATTGGCTTTCGCAGTTTCAGTTGGTGCAACAGCTCGCTCAGAGCTTTTGGAAGCGTTGGAGCTTAGAGTATCTGCACATCCTCCAGCAACGCGTCAAGTGGACGGACAAAACTCATCCGCTCAAGATCGGAGACCTCGTCCTGATTAAGGATGCAAACCTTAAGCCTTTGTATTGGCGCAGGGGGCGCATTCTCAATTTAGTGGCTGGCACCGACGGGGTCCCTCGTTTTGCTGTGGTTTTGGAGGACGGATCCGTCATGAGGAGAGCGGTCGCAACCTTGTCAATGCTTCAAATTGGTTAGCGGACGGGTAGGCCCGTCCGGGGGGGGGTAGATGTTTAGTACCGTACGTATTTCCGAACGCATCTCTTTGACATAAGGATTTGTCATTTGATTTTGACACTTGACTTAACCTTTTTTTTCTTGTTAGCGCTAGAACCGCGTTTTTGATTGATTGATTTTCTTTTTTATTGAGTGAAATCGTGAATCCGGGTTAATCCCTTTTGTTATCGACAAGTTGGTCGCGATTCATGATTTGTTGGACTTTGGAATCCCGTGTGGATAAAACCCTGGGATAATTTTGTGTCTTGGAACAATAATGCCGAATTGAGGTTAGATTTAGCCGGCACGTTAATTGGTGAAGTAGCTGCTCGAATCTAGTGCGAATTGGTGTTACCACTACGGCCAGTAACACGCTGTGAAAACCTGCGTTTCTTTGTGACCGCCGTGCACACCACTTGACAACATTACTCACTCAAATTTACACTGACACACACACACCACGGACGTGATCTGAGAACAGGTCGGCGCCGTCGTCCCCAGCGTTGGTGAGTATAAAAATATTATTGTAAGGCAACGTAAGTTAGGGCTCCGCGTAGCAGCGGACAGTTCGACAACCAGTTTCGTTGCGCTGGGATCGGGATCGAACCTGAAACCTGATACAGACATTTTGAAGCCGCTCTAGCTTGTCTAATTGGTCTTGGGTCAAGTCGAGATAGCTGGCATCAGCTAGTCCAGAACATATATCGGGACTGTCTCCGTCATTAGGTCTTCTGTCCCGACAAAGCACTAATACGTCCGGTTTTATTGCACGGTCACGAGAATTCGAATACGCGTGCCGAATTACTTGCCCGCGCGCTTGCGACGATTTCCGCGCTGGAGATGGGAGGTAGTCATCAAGGCATCATAAAAATTTCAACTAATTGTGTGTCCCTTCCATATCATCAATAGGTACACTAATCGCTTTTTGTGGAAACAATACTAATACCAACTTTTCATAAAATAAATGAAGAACTTAATAAACGTTTAGAAGGAATTGGGGGCGCAGCCCATATTCTGCATATGATTGTATCAAGTGCAGCTGGAATCTTAGCTGTGGATATAGAAATCATTGTCCTGATAATATTTAATCATTTTAAAAAGAATATACTGTCAGGACTGAGAAGTTGAAGAAATTTTGCTCTTGTGTGGATATAACTCATCAAAATTTACTGTCGAACTCAAGAACAAGATGGCTTTATCTGATGCCCGCGGTGGAAAAGGTCCTTAAAGTTTACCTGACTCCACTAAAACTATGTTTTTAGATTTTTTGGAAAGTCCATTCAGTGAATTTTTTTTACAATTTATACAGACCAATCTGATTCATTAAAAAAATTAGAATGGAAATGATACTATAGTGTATTGATATTATAGTGTATTGATATTATAGTAGGTTAACTTCAATATTTATGTATTTGTAAAAGGACAGAAAGAATTACTTAAAAAGTAAATGCTTCAACAAAATAGGTCCAGGCATTTTTTTTTTTGGGTGGGAAATTCATGTAATTAATTCTCCCGCTCTGGATGGAGCAGAAGGAAGTGTCAGACTTCTTCTGCTTCTACGACAAAAACCTACCCTGCTCCTTCAGTTGCGTTCGTTCGTTAAGTTCTCTTGCGTTCCGGGGCCGCGGTATCTCCATAGAACATTCCCGCAACCCCGAAAAGCTCGCGCCAACAGTGGCTAAAGATCGGCTGGCGAACCCCGACTGCCTAGCAGTAATTTTTTTTTTTTTTAATAAAATATTCATATTTACATTTTTTCTGTCATTGCGTCCCGACACGAGCCTTGGCAAATATGGCGACCCTAATAATTATTGACCCACGCCTACTATATGGTAAAAAAAAATATCTATCTGTGAAACTCTATGGTGGATGCTTACTTATACAAATTTGATAAAAGCGAGAGGCGTTAAATGAAACCACATTTACTTTCTCATTTTGAGGCAACACACCAAAAATCAGATCAATAGAAATTTTTGAAGTTTTTTTTTTAGTTCAAACTCAAATTCAAATTCAAAATGTTTTATTTCATATAGGCCTACACGGACAATTACAAAATGGCTGCAGTTAGGGCACGGTTCAAAATTGGTAGTTTTTCATGAAGAAGAACCGGCAAGAAACTCCACAGTTACTCTTTTCAAATCAAAATATAATTTTTACAATGTATCCATAATACTAATCAGGTTAGTCAGGTATAAGAGGACAGTATAGACCAAATAATACAGCACAATGGTATTATAAATAAAAAATTCTAAAACAACAGTGTTCTCCTATTCACAAAAAAGCTTTATAATATAATAAAATAAACTTGAGAAGCGACAACATTAGACTTCAATAATGAAGGATAAATTAATAATAAAAATGAAAATCAAAAAGAAAATTGTCGAATCGGATGAATTATCGTAGGGGGAAATAAAAACACACACTCACGAAAGTGGAATCGTTAATACACTAGTCGATAACGCAATTACAATAAGCCAGGGAAGCCACATGTGCAGAAGGAAGGAATCATCGCCAAGCAGTCATGTCTTCAACGTAGTCCCGAATCTTATAATACGCTTTTTTGATAAGGACATGTTTGACGTGAGTTTTAAATTTTCCCTCGCTAAGTTCTGTAACAGAATTTGGCAACTTGTTACAAAAGCGTATGCTATTTATGAGGATTGACTTGCTTGTCTTGGCTAATCTCCATTTAGGTATAACAATTTCATCTTTGTTGCATGTATTTATTGTGTGAATATTGCTTCTAATCTTATAAAGTCCTAAGTTTTTGCGTACATATAATAAGCTTTCTATAAAGTGAAGGCAGAGTCAGTACATCGACCTCTCTAAAAACATTTCGAAGGGACTCGCAAGGACCCATTTTCTACGTTATGTCACTATGAAAACAAAGCGTCAAAGGGGTTTGAATCTTTTTGTATGGAAGCTGGCATGTTGACCCGCTGCCATTTTGAGTTTTTTCGAAATCATAGCGCACGATTTAAATGGTATATATGGGTAGAGGACACATAAACTTACCAAAAACGTAGACTTATCACATGTCTTTGCACATCAGATTGTATCCAATTATCATTCCCAGGTTGATTGTTATTATTATTACTGTTAATTGAATGTGAGTAAATATAAACATTTAGACTACATTACAGACTACTAGGAGTAGGAGAACACTACTACTACAATTAATTATTTATTCACTAAAGAGCATCGCAATGAAACGCAGTCGACTTATCGCTGTCGCAAATCACGTGACATGCGACTTTCAAAGAGCGCGGGCGCATCGGAGATTCCGTAGTGCTACAGAATCCGTCACAGACAAGAAGCACGTCCGGTGATACACTGACCAAGTGACTGCGACCTAGATAGAGAATATGACTACCTCTCCCGTACACCCGCGCGGCTTCCCCCGTGCGCCTCGTCCGTTCGCGGAACGACATCGGTTTGTGATGACACGTTTTATGACTCTTACGGCCCTAGCATACGGTATAATTTGCATTGATTTATATCAGACAATAAGGTTTAGAAAAAAAAGGCGTAGGTTTTTGCTGTAGCGAGCTGGCAACGTGTGAAATTATACCAGTGCGCCTGGGTGTTGTTAACCTGTCGCTCTCCTATTAACAGTACATCACGTAGAAAATGCTTTAAATGAAAAATAATGTACTGTAGCTAAACTAATGGATATATTCGATTGATTTTTTGTGTGCGGGTTGGGAATATAATAACTTATACGAAGTTTTATTTAAGGTCATATAGTCCTCTCCACGCTGTATACATCCACGTATCTAGAGTCTAGTGTTAGTATTTGAGATGATATCTTCGTAACTGCATTTTTAGTCCAAATATTTTAGGACACTGTTTTAATTTTACTTATTGTATAAAACCCTAGAGTTATGGGATATAATTGCATCAATACTAATATTATAAAGTGGTAAAACTAGTTTGGATGTTTTTATTTAGGGGTAATCTCCGGAAGCAATGAACCAATTCTAATAAAAAAAAAACATGGGTAAAAGTGAGTATATACTCTCAATACAGCTCGCAAAACATAAACCGAAATATTCAAGTACCGTTTAATCACATGTTTTTCTTTTCTTCATAAAATTGCAAATCAAAACGAACAGTGTACCATGTGAAGATTTATATTTTTTTAATTTGTACCTAGTATCTTATTGACACATGAAGTAAATTTGTTTACTTAAACTATTTTCTACATCTTTATCTTACGTTGGGTGATGAACGCATTAAAGTGAGGTGAATTATATTTTGTGAGTAGGCTATCCGAAATCCGCGCAAACGAAGTCGTGGTCGAAGTGCTAGTATTGAAACTAACCCTAGAATTATGGGAGATAAAAAAACTCATTGTATTTTTTATTTTTAATGTTTATATTTAATTTTTTTTAAGTAAACTTATACATCTGGCCTATTGCTCATGACATTTATGTAATTTCCAGGACGCTAGCCACAGCGTCGCACCCGTGGCCGGCGAGCCCGGTGGCGGCGGCGCGCGCGCACTCGGCCCCCGAGAGTGGCGCGCCGCAGTCGCCGGCGCCCGCGCAGCCTGCCAGCCCCGCCCCCCCCGCGTGTCGCCCGCCTCTACCCAGCTGAGTACCGCCCTCCAACTCCGAACTCCTGTGCTGAACTCGACGAAACTCGGCGCCCGTCCTCTGACCCCCCCTTCACGACTACGCCCCAAAGAGATTGCCCGAGAAGTTGTTTTACTACGGAAGACAGAGATTTGAAGATACCAGTTCAATGAACGCTTTGCACGAAAAATATTGATTTATTCAGAACAAGCCACGATATGCAAATTGCAAATTTGCTATTGTTTCTTGCCAAAATCTCAATACAGCACGCAAAACATAAACTGAAATATTCAAGTAACGTTTAATCTCATGTTTTTCTTTTCTTCATAAAATTGCAAATCAAATGAACAGTATCATGTAAAGATTTGTATTTTGATATCGACACACGAAGTAAATTTGTTTATTGAAACTATTTTCGACATCTTTATCTTGCGTTGGGTGACGAACGGATTAAAGTGAAACGGTTTTCTCGGCAAGCCGAAGGACCACGCCGCGGTGCGAGACAAGGTCAGCCGTAGTTTTCTTCGCTGTTCCCCAAAGTTTCGGATGTGCCAGACTGTTTGTTAGTGATATTGTTTAGATAGTGAAAAGAAATGAGGCGGTACGGACTTGCTGTTGTGATTATACAAATGCTTTATCGATAGACGCTTTAGCTAATTACGTTAGACGATATTTTGAATACATTATCAGCATTAGTATAGGTAGTTATTACCTACACGTCTGTTCACGTTTATCTGATGTTCGAGGAACCAATAACACTGTTTTATAAGCTGAGTGTGTTTTTACTAAGGTTTTTGTGAACGCCACCGATATTATGTCATTGAGAAGTCTTTGGAAATGAATTCAAGATTAGTCACTTTCATAGATTTCTTAATGGACAGACATTAGCGGTAATCAAAATAAATATAGTGACTAAAGAAAAAATAGAAAACACATAGATTTGCATTTATATAATGCATTCAATAAGTAAACTGACTGTATAGGCATTTGCTGTAAAGTACACATAGTGGTCACTATAGATTGGTTTCGGTTCTTTGTGTAAGTAATTACCGTTATATGAACAGTAACATGATTTGAATAATTATATCACAATGCCAGATTTAGCTATGAAATAATAACTATACATAACTCCATCTACTATAGAATTGTAAATGTCGGCTTCGATAGTATTCGAATAGTAATTGGAATATATTTTATACAAACTGTGACTACGATAATCTGACCACTCTATGAGTAATATATTTTAAATAAATAAAGACTCTATAAAACAAAGTTTTATTGAGATTTAACACTAAAGTGAACTATGTTTTAAAGAGACAACGAAACAAAATTGAATAATAAATATTGAGGTCAGATTTTGGCTGCGTGTAACGTGGTTTAGCATAAGCTTTGTGTGATTCCGTTTCATTTGTTGAAGTACTATCGAAGTGAGATAATTGCACATATTCTAAAAGAACCTGTATACACACTTTTAGGTATATGATTAGGTAAATTGAATTGTTACTACCTGCCTATTGACATGTAGATTGTAAACAATTTTTTCTAAGAATTAGATATAAGTGAAGCTTTGTATAAGACATAAGATTGATGGCTGTCTACATAGTGCCTAAAACACTACGAAATTTCGATAATTCAGTTTTATTATCTTAATAACTTATGAATGTAAATAAATAATCTAAAATTTGAGAGCATAATATTTAGGAAATATCTAAATTTTGTAGCTGTACGAGTTGTATGATGGGATCAATTTGTTTGTACATTTTAGTTTTAAAACGTTCCCTTCCTAATTAAATTGTTTCATAATTTTCTTGAAAGTCTATAAAAAATAACGGAATTTGCATTGAACATATTTTATCAAAACCTATATAATTATGGACTTTGCTCAAACAAATCTGCACTGATAATCACGAGTCAAACATTCATATTAAAATAAAATAGCGGGTGTTTTGGCACGCATGTTAAACGAACATAGAATAGACTAATAATGTGGTGAAATAGAAATAGACTTAACCAATAGACTTAAAGGCCTGTTTACCTTAGCCGAGATTGAATGGGCGTATGGATCAGAATGAGATTAGACCCTTATCAATACTAAAACCTCAACAATATTTTATAAAGCACTATGAAACTCCCTCGCCTTTACAATAAAAGAAACCATTCAACGAAAATGTAGAATTTTCATTTGTATAAAACTTTTGCAAATCAAATACCTACAGGAAAAGTGATGGGTACCGAAAAAATATAATTTATTATCTAAATTATTATTTTCGAATGCTGTAATGACTGAAATATCAACTAATGAGAATTAATACATTGTAATAAGTGATTTTTTACAGAAATAGGTATGCACTGTACAGAAATACTTAGTATTTTCACCAGTATTCTTTATGTGTTTATTTGGTTTTATGTGTAATTCACTAGGATGAAAATTGCATGCCTTTGAAAAGTAATCCAATTTTCTTAACCTCATGTTCCATGAAAAGAAGCTCAGCTCTTTATATTCTAATAGCTAACAAAAATGTCACATAAGAGCTCTACTCATTTCATTTTCGGTACTTATTGTTAATTAATTTAATTGATGAAGTTTATAAAGAAATAAATATTGTTACCCAAAAATGCACATTTACCCAAGGATTAGCTGACAATGGAGTGAATTACATTCAGAGCCATTACATTATTCTCAGTTATATTATAATAGCTGTAATAATTAGGTAGGGTAATAATTAATAATCCTATAGTTAATTGTTCATAATATTATACAAAAAAACACCAACTAGTATATTTAGATATACAACAGATTTAGTGTAGAAATTAAAATATTTCCTGCATTATATTTATTATTAAATAATATCTTACCCATCTTATTAAAACTTTTCCTAAAAATTTTCAAAAACAGTGTTTATATAATACTTTCTATATTCCCTAGTATTTGTAACTACCTCGACATTTTTACACGTCATTATTACCTACAGTTTAACTATTAACTGCCAGTTTAAGTGTTTTCCTTTAAAAAAATCCTATTTTACTTCTGTCTTTCCCACCATTAATTTTAAACATATTATTTAATTCATCTTTTTTTTCTATATCCTTGAGTCTATTTCCAAAGCGCACAATATTAAAAATATTAAAAGTGGCATTTTAGTAAAACTAGGTATTTACATTATCGGTCTTTACCTAACAGTAGCCTAATGAATTGTCCCCATTATGAAGAATTTTAAAGAGTCTAGTCACTAAAATTAATTGCTTTATAGTCTGTTTTGTCTAGGGCAGTTGTTCACAAAAGTGTTTGTAATCGTACTATTTATATTTTATCAATTGAACTCTTCTATTTCTACCGACTACTATATAATTTATACCTTTCAAAAATATTAAAAAATATAATGATTTCTATCGAACACTTTTGCGAGTGAGTCCCAATTTTAGCTAAATTTCAAAGTATAAAAACTATTTATTTATAAATAAGAATTGACCAAAATGTTGTTTAAGAAACGTAGAATTTGTAAATAATAAGCAAAAATCAGTAAGACATTATGTATAAAATAATAATGTAAATACCAGTTGTATTTGCGAATTTTAATGTAAATAAAGTAAAAATAATAAAATATGGTTCCAGTAAAATTATTTTTAAATAATACGTTCAATTGTATAATGAAATTTTAAGTTGTATGCCAACGGAATGTTCTATGCGGTGCGTAAACAAAAGAAATGAAACTTTTGTGATCATTGTTGATGAAATGAAAGTGTAACTTCGATTATATGAGCTGTAGTATTTTTTAAATTGATTTTTATTTACACCCTTTGCCTGAAGTTGAAAATAAACTTGAAAAAGTAATCTGGTGTCCAAATTTATTTTCCTTGTAATTTTTCACTCCTTATATAGCCTGTTTTTTAAGCTCGGAGACAGAATTGACACAATGCAAATGTCAAGATTAGAAATAATGTTGCCCGCTCTTTTGTGCAGTGTTATACCTACGATACCGGTTTGTTGAATCGTAACTTTTTACCCAACTGCGACGCAAAGAAGGGTAATGTGTTTCACAGTCTATGTATGCATGTATATTTGTACATATGTTGCGTTGTACAGGCCAAACGCGTGGGCCAATTCGAATAATTCTCACGTTAATCAATTCGTCATAACCATCTGAGTGTCACTAGAGATATGACAGATTATAAAAAATCGGCAAACTATATCAAGTGGGATGAGACTTATTCAACGAGAATAAGGCTGGAAACAGTGCTCGACCGACGGTCAGCGCTGACCGTCAGTCGGCGTAGCTATATCTATGCAAGCCTATGAATGCGCACTCAGCTACGCTGACGATTTTCACGACCGACGGTCAGCGCTGACGGTCAAAATGTACGGTCAGCGCTGACCGTCGTTCGAGCACTGTTTCCAGCCTTAGTCTTTTTTATGTAGAGAACTACTAGTGTGAGTATAATTCACATTACTAGCAATTTCGTTGACTTCTCCAACTAAGCTAAATAATAAATATACTTGTGTCTGGAGCATGTCTGAAGTGGGTTCACGACAATAGTGATAGTGTAATGGGAGGGGCTCGATCCCGCGACCTCTCGATCACAAGTCATCTTAAGGATTTTTTCTCTATTTTTCATTTAAAGCAATCGCTTAGGATATATAAGTTTTAAAACGGATCAGTGCCATATTCAGGGTGCGGCTTTTTTGCATTAATAAAATTGTAGGGAACAGTGTCTCATTGGCCCAGCCTAACACCGACATTACCTACAAGGGATGATCTTAGCTATGAATGATGTATTTAGCTTCTAATTTATTAATAAAAGGTCTATCTATATTGTATGTATTTATTTAAACTTTATGTACAATAGTGTTACATGGGCGGACTTAATGCAACAAGGCATTCTCTACCAGTCAACCTTTGGGTTAAAAAAAACATTGTGGGAAGTAGTTGTACGAAAAAATTGTATTGAGCAGAAGATGGCACTAGAAGGCTCTATTTGTACAGTTGATCCGAATAAACTTCTGAATACGCAAGAATTAAATAATCTGTGAAATCTTTATGATATTTAAACTAAAACGCTACAAATAAAAAGGTAATAAAAATAAACTAAAGATCCCGACTGCTCAACTGAAAGGAAAGAAACAAGCACATTTTTATTTTAAAAAAGACAATACCCATCCCAATTTTATAAACATATATTATGTTCGATTGGGTCCCGCCTGCTTGTACACAATAAATACTGAGTTATTGTGTGTTTTTATTTGTTATCTGGACCATAATTATAGTCGATAACATTACTGATAGGTTTATCATAGACATAGGTGGCGATTTTGATGATTCAGAATATTCCTAAGATATGGAGTCATTATATCTGAATCTGATAAACGAATACCTGTAATTAATTATGTTATCAAAGATATACAGTATGTTAACTAACAGAGGGCGTTCCCGTTAAAATAAATAAATAAATAGTGTAAGCACATCAATTAGATCGCCGTACACGCGACCCGTCATTCATAAATAAATTGCGACGTTGCCGTCCTTCAAGTACGCGTATGTACAGAGTGTTTCTTTTAGGTATCATTTTTAACAGTTTTAGTGTATAGTTTAATACTAAAAAAAATTTTTTTTCGAATGGTAATATTTTTTTAACATGTATGGATGCTATACTATTGCGGGTTAACGGGAACGCCCTCTGTTAGTTAACATACTGTATATGTCTTACATAATAATTTTGTATTTCTACGTTTTAAATTAGCACCTACACATTATTTCAGGATAACATATTATATGAAACCGATACTTGATTTGATTAACGTTAAGTTTCGATAGTGGCAAGTCACTATTTAAGAATTGCAAAAAACTGGCAACCTTCATAATGTCAACTTTGTCTCTGATATTAAAAAACAGACTGTAGTCTCTTGACTGTTAAGTAACCCTATTTAAAGTTATCTGTGAAGTAACCCTGACTTATTTAAAGTTATCTGTGAAGTAACCTACCATATTCAAAGCCTGTAAGTCACTATGGATTAGAAGGGTTATGTAGGTATGTTTCGGGCGTTGGTATAGTACGAACTATAGTTTGTCTGAGTTCACATTTTAGAAACAACATTATTTAAATACACACTAAACAGAAAAGAAGAAAAATAAAATGGTGCTGACTATTTCACAATAGTTTGTTTCCAACCTCTTTCCAACAGATTTGTGACAGGAGAGGTGGATAAATCAAAGAGAATGTAATACACTATGTTTTAGGATAAATGACTATAACATAGATATCTCTTAAGAAATTTTAAAAAGGTTTCATATCGAGGCCTTTTGTATAGCTATCCAGTCCTCCCGTCTAATCTCCGAAGAAACTAACCTTATAATATTTCATAAACATACTGATAGAATCTTGTTTCTTATAGTATATCCCTTTACACCCGACGGTACACGATAGTGCGGGTAACTTTAAAAAAATCTCAAGACCGTGCGGATTCATTTTTGCGAAAGCAACCGACGACGGTCGATCGTAACTCGTGAGAGATGTATTCTCGAGGTTGTTATAAAACATAGTGTATTACATTCTCTTTGGTTAGCACCCAGCGTGGAACTCATACCATATGAATACTCAGGGGAGACGACTCTTCGCGGACGCGGAAGCCTTTGGCTACACAGTGTCCGGCCCAGAGACGCCTACCCGGTACCCGGACGACCCCAATCACATGCCGGACGTGCTGGACATTGTGATCCACCAAGGGCTAAGCTGCCAGATCGCACAGCACGTGATAGACGACGAGCTACAATCGGACCACCAACCTGTACTCGTCGTCATATCTGGAATGCCGACCCGACAGAAGCCACAAACGCCACGTCGACTCCTGGACTGGAAGAAGTTCACAGAAAAGGTTGAGGCCACGACGCCAACTCGGCCCATCACTACCGCCGCTGACGTCGATCAGTTTGCGGAAGAAGTCACTGCTTGCGTCCAACACGCGATAGAAGAGGCGATCATACCACCACCGACGCAGGGGAGAGGGCTATTGCCGCCCCTGCCACCGCGACTACGTGCTATGATCGCCGAGAAGAGACGCTTACGCAAGCAGTGGCAACAAACGAGATGTCCGACCATGAGGACCCAACTGAATCGACTCGCGGAGAAGATAAAGGCCAAGTTACAAGCGTCGGCCACCGTGAGCTGGGAGGAACACATTGACGCCACGGCTGACAGCTGGCCGTCAATACACAAACTGTGCCGAACATTCACGAATACCCCAGCCCCGGTGCGCCCACTACGAGGCAACGACGGGGCTCTTAAGTACGTAGCGGAGGATCGCGCGGAGGTCTTCGCCGAGCACCTGGAGCGTCAGTTCCGACCGAATCCGACTGACCAGCACGCACACGTCGCGGCAGTCGAGCAACACCTTGGGGACTACTTCGCGACGCCGATAGCTCCCGAGGAAGACCCGATATTTTTCTCGCCGGGCGCAGTCAGACGCGCCATCCTAAGAACGAAGCTTAGAAAGGCTCCCGGGGCCGACGGCATCACAAACGCCGCGCTACGCCACCTGCCGCACCGTATGGTGGCGGCGCTGGCGCACCTGTATACGGCGGTGCTGCGCACGGGGGCCTTTCCCGCCGCATGGAAGGAGGGGCGCGTCATAATGCTGCCCAAGGCGGGGAAAAATGTGTCGAAGCCGGAGAGCTATCGGCCCATCGCTCTGCTGTCCACCATCTCCAAGGTGTTCGAATCGCTCCTGCTGCGACACCTTACGCCACATATAACGCCGAGGCCTGAGCAGTTCGGGTTCAGGGCGGAGCATAGCACGACGCTCCAGCTGTCGAGAGTACTCTACCAGCTGTCCACCACAATGAACAAGAAAGAGTACGCGGTAGCAGTACTTCTCGACATGGAGAAGGCCTTCGACCGCGTATGGCATGAGGGCTTAATATACAAACTAGCCACCTCCGACACGCCCCGTCGCGTTGTCAAAGTGGTCCAATCTTTTCTGTCCCACAGGAGCTTCAGGGTGCTGGTCGACGGAGCACTCTCTGCACCCCGCCCCATCGAGGCGGGAGTACCACAAGGCAGCTGCGTATCGCCTGCGTGTTACTCACGTTACACCGACGACATCCCAACCACAGTGGACACGACGCTCGCGCTGTACGCCGACGACGCCGCGTACATCTCCACCTCACTGAGTCCCAAGTACGCGGCGAAGAAGATGCAGCGCGCGCTGAATATGCTCCCGGAGTGGCTCGCCAAATGGCGGCTATCCGTAAACGTGAGTAAAACGCAGGCTATGCTCACTGGCCAAAAACACCCTCCACCACCCCTGAAGCTCATGGGAGCTGAGGTCGCGTGGTCGTCGCAGGTCAAGTACCTCGGCGTCACCATCGACCGTCAGCTCTCGATGCGGCCGCACGTCATACAAGTCGCGGCGCGGACAAGGGTTGCCCGTGCACTGCTCTACCCAGTGCTCTCGTCCCGCCTCCCGGCGCGTGTCAAGCTGGGCGTGTACAAGCTGTACATACGCCCGCTCCTAACATACGCCGCCCCCGCCTAGTTCGCCCTCACTAGCGAGTCGTCACGCAAGAAGCTCAGTGCGCAGCAGAACGTGGCGCTGCGCACCATATTCCACGCCCCTCGCTATGTGAGAAACGATGTTATCAGGCGGGACTCCGGGACTGAGAGCCTGGAAGAGTTTGTGCAGCGCCTTGCGAAGGCAATGTTCGCGCGTGCCGACGCCTCTGCTTGGCCCCACGTCAAGCACTTGGCGCCCTGGCATGCGCGCCCGCCTGACGCGAGGCGGCTCCCCAGAGATCTGCTCCCGACAGACGTTGCGGCCCCATCCCCCCCGGACTTGACTCCTGGGTAAGTCGCCCCACGTTACACGCGACTTACTCAAACAGTTATACTACTCATAACTACATTCACCCGGTACGTAACGTGTTCTAAGTTAATATAGGCACGTTACGTACTATAAACATACATTCATGACTCTACATGCGCTATATATAACTAGCACCGGATAGCAGCGCACGCTATTCGGTGCAGACGCACTGAGCGGCGACACACAGTACAATGCCGCTCACACATACATACTCGGCTCTGCGGTCCGAAACGTAACCGGCTAGATCTGGAAGCGGGACGGACGGGAGCCTCGCATTCACTATAGGTGCGTCTGAGTCGGCACTCCTGTCGCTGGTCGGCTTCCGCTGGGCTTCCCCCTTAGGGGGGTTTCACCTGGCGGGGTTAGACCGCCGGAGTGTCGTGAAGAAACGACGCCGAAAATCGGCGTCGCGGCGCGCCTATAGTCACACAATAGCAATTAATCACACGGGTGTGCGTTTGCCGTTCACTTTTGGACAGGCGCTTAACGCACACCCGAACATCTACGCCGTAACTAGGCTACCCAACGACGGTCCCGTATTGACGGGACACGGTATTGCTCCTGCGACCAGGGGGCGAAGCCCTGAGGCTGCTCGCCGCGCCCCTAGCGGGGCGCAGCGACTGCCAAGGTCTCTTTGGTTAGTTTGTCTCAATCGAAGGTACAAGATGGCTGCGTATTTTGATCTGACCGGCGGCCATTGAGGTAGTACATATTACCTCAATGCCGGCGGCACGTGTAAGTATTGTGTTTTATTGTTTTTCGTTATATTTTGAGTATTGTTATTGTTTTATTTTACTATCAAAACATTAACCCACTTGTTACTAGCGTCCTTTAAAGTCCGCTCATAAACAAAAATCGTGTGATTTATGTGGTTAGTATAAACAATTTTTATTGATGCAATTTCAAAGCTGAGATATGTGGCAGTATAATACAAGTATTGTCAGTGAAATATCATTACTTATATTATAAAAAAGTTTTTTAGCACTTATTTTACGTAAAAAATACCCTAAGTAACATGGGGTGATATATTTTATTATTATTACATTTTCAAACTATTTGACAGTGTATAATCAAAGCTCAAACCGTCTTTTAAGTGATAAAAGCATTCATCAGCGGCAGCCAGTCCCCGCATTGACTCTCTGAAGATGTCACCTATTGACTCAGAGACCATTTTAACTGAGATCAAAAGGCTGTCAACCCAAATGGAGGCATTGCCAGCGCTGGTTGAAACCATAAGGGCAATCCAAATTGAGCTCGTGGAGTTAAAATCCATCAGGTCTGATTTCTCTGAGATGAAGTCTTCCTTTGCGTTATTTTGTGATGATGTGAGTGCCTTAACATGCAAGGTATCGTCACTGGAACAGGAAATTGAGTCTATGAAGAAGGCAAGAGACGAAGTATCTGTCTTACAAGATCGTGTGGAGAAGCTCGAGCACCAGCTATGTGAGAGTGACCAGAGATCCCGAATGAACAACATTGAGATCAAAGGAGTACCTATGTCTAAAGACGAGAACCTGTTCACATTATTGGCCAAGATCGGGGATGTTATCAAATATCATATTCCAAGAGAACAGATAAATTATATTGCAAGGGTGCCAATGCGTAACGACAAGCAAAACAAAAATATAATATGTTCGTTACACAACAGCTACACGAAAAATGATTTTGTAGCTGCCGCGAAAAAACACAAGTCACTGTATGCTGCTGACTTGGGACTGCGTGGCGAGAACAAGATCTATATTAATGACCACTTAACACTCGAAAACAAAATCCTACTTAATAAGACCAAAGCCATAGCTAAAGAACGCGGATTTGAGCATGTGTGGGTGAGAGGGTGCAAGATAATGTTACGGAAGAATGATGCCTCACCAAAATACCACATTAAATCTGAACGGGATTTAAAGAAGTTTTTATGCTAATGATGTCGTCTCAACACTCTGGCAAGTTATTTGTTTACATTAGCTCATTAAGGTTAACTAACACCTGTACTATTTTTTTCTACGCATTCCATTCTCGCCGGCCTATTGTTCGCTTGTCGCTTGGTGTTAATTACACCTCACTATTTTTATTTTACGATTTTAATCGCTATTTTGCTACTCCTAAGGATATTTTTTGCCTGTTAATTAAACAACACCGAGTTTTTTATAACAATATTTCTTATTCTCTTCCCTACTCATGCAGAATGCTAACCGAACCCTATACATATGTCGTTAAAATGCTAATTTGCACACTCACAGAGATTGGTCTTAATTTTGGACTTATTATTAATTGTTCCCAGGAATTGAATGTACCTTACACTCTTATTTGTATTATTATCTATGTTATGCGTTTGATTTTTATTATAATTTACAATGGTTCCCCTTAATATTTACTATCAAAACGTGCGGGGGCTACGAACTAAAACAGAACTATTCTATAGAAATATATGTTTCAATGATTATGATGTTGTTTGCCTGACTGAGACATGGCTAAATGATGGAATATCTGACTCCGAAGTATTTGACGACAGATATCTCGTATGGAGACGGGACCGCGACTATGCTAATACTAATCAAGGTTTAGGAGGAGGTGTTTTAATCGCGGTGCGACGTGAACTAGTGGCGGACTCTCGCAGTGAGTGGTGCTCGAGTGCTGAGGACATGTGGGTTACATTAACACTGTCGCGAAAGAAACCAAGGGCTTCATATAAAATGCATATATGCGTTGCTTACATGTGCCGCCAGAATCTAGGAAACTCTTTAGCAGTCCAGCTGCGCAATTTTTCCGATAACCTAGCCGACAATGTCCTTAAGCATTCTGCTGACAAGTTTGTGATCCTGGGGGACTTTAATCAACCTAATATAATGTGGCAGCCGGCTGCTGATGGTTATTCGTTTTATCCAACTGGGGTGTGTGGGGATGTGCAAACTAACCTAATTGACAATTTAAATATATGTAACCTTTCACAGTATAATAATCACCTTAATAAGAACAATAAGATTCTGGATCTGGTGCTATCCAATGACGTAGTCACTGTCACACATTGTAGTGATCCACTGGTACCTGAAGATCCGCATCACGGGGCATTATGTGTGACTGCGGACTTTGTGGAATTGCATTGTCTCCCAGTTCGTCAATATGTGAAACTTCTTTATCATGTGGCTGACTATGTTGCAATAAACAGCGAACTTAATCAGGTTGATTGGCAAAGTGACTTGAGCTGTCGGTCTTTAGAAGACGCCGTTAAATATTTTTATTCTATTATTGATAGACTATGCAATACTTATACACCAAGAAAAACAGTCATTTCAAGTTCAAAATATCCACCTTGGTACAAAAGCTCGCTGGTCAAAATAATTAAAGAAAAGGCTAAATACCACGCTAAGTTTAAAAAATATGGTAACCATTCTGATTCCCACAGTTTTGTTTTATTGCGACAGCGGGCTAAAGACATCGAAAAAGTAATGTTTGACGATTACATGAAAAAAATAGAAATGGATATTAGTAAGAACCCTCGAGCCTTTTGGAGTTACGTTAAAGCAAGGAAACATTCCAACTCATATCCGTCGGTATTACACTTTGGGCAGCAATCTTCTGGTGATGGTGACGTAATTTGCAATATGTTTGCTGACTGTTTTCAGTCCAACTTTCTTGCAAGCACTAATGCAGACAATAGTGATTTTCATCGTGATATGGGCCACAGAAGTGCGGTACAGAGTACGTCAGATATCAGTACTATTGAAATAAATGATGATGAGGTTTATAGGCTACTTAAACAAGTTGACCTTAAGAAGTCCGCGGGACCAGACAATATTCCACCGGTTTTCATAGTAAACTGCGCAAAAAGTCTCTCTTTCCCTCTCTCGATCCTCTTCAGAATATCACTAGACCTTGGTGTTGTACCTGCGATATGGATTATATATTATTATTATATATATACGTAACACCAATATACAAAAAAGGACCTAAAACTTTTGTTGAAAATTACAGACCGATCTCCAAACTGTGCGTGTTTGCAAAAATACTAGAGAAATTAGTCTATAAACAAGTTTATTCGGCTCTTCAACATAGTTTTAGTGAAAATCAGCACGGCTTTTAAGAGGTCGGTCTACCACGTCCAACCTGGTTCTCTGTGGTGAATTCCTTTCAGAGTCCATGTCGCATCGGTCCCAGGTCGATGTTATTTATACCGATTACAGTAAATGTTTTGATAGAATAGATCACGTTATCTTAATGCGTAAACTTTTATCGATGGGTATCAGGGGTAACCTCTATAGATGGTTCATGTCGTATGTTGAGGGTAGATGCCAGACTGTGGTGCTGAATGGTTACTCGTCTAGAGCTATGCGTATTCCCTCGGGAGTTCCCCAGGGATCGTTATTAGGGCCGCTCTTGTTCAATATTTTCATTAACGACGTAATATTCTGTTTCCAGCACTCTAAAATATTGATGTATGCAGACGACATGAAAATCATGAAACAGATTACAAGCCAGACAGATGCTCTTCTACTGCAGGCAGATCTAGAGGCTTTTCAAGCATACTGCAAATTAAATAAGCTGGACTTAAACGTCTCCAAATGCTATGTGTGTACTTTCACCCGCAAACCGCACCCTATATGTTTCTCCTACAATCTCTTAGATACCCCAATTCAAAGGGTCAATGTAATAAAGGACCTTGGGGTTACTTTCGACTCAAAACTTATTTTTGACACACATATTGATAACATTGTCAACAAAGCGTCGAAGGCGCTAGGTTTCATTTGTAGGGTCTCATCAGAGTTCAGGAGCATCAAAACTATTAAAATATTGTATTGCTCCTTTGTTCGTAGTCATCTCGAGTATGCCTCTCAAATCTGGAACCCTAAGTATAATTTGTATATCAGTCGATTAGAGGGCATACAAAAGAGGTTTTTAAGGTACATTCAATTTCGTTCCAGAACATATCTACCAAACTATCTTAAACGATGCAAAAGATTTCATATTCTCCCGTTATACGAACGTAGAAAAATATCCGACTTGGTCTTACTAACTAATATTGCGAACGGATCCAGTGATGTCCCTGAGTTGTTGAGCAAAATTGGGCTGCGTGTACCTGGTTCGTTCTTACGTACATCCCGTTTATTGCACACACCAACGACAAGAACTAACTATAGGCAAAACTCGTACATGGTTAGGTCGAGCCGTGTGTACAATGCGACTTGCCAGGAGGTTGATATCGACATCTTTAATACTAGCGTGTCTAAGTTTAAGAAGACTCTATGTAGGCATTTCTTTGAAAATATTTAAATTTTTTTTTTTAACAATTTGTACTTATTTATATTTTTTTTTCTCTCTGTATCTCAGCTAACCTGTCTGTATTATTATATTGTATATCTAGTTATTAGTGAAAACTTGTAATTGGCCATATTGTAATTATTATCCTTGTTATTTTCTCTGTCTAGCTGTAAGTTTTCCAAACATAATAAAATAAAATAAAATAACAAAATTAACTATTTTATAATGTTTCTTACTTTATTTGGCTATTTTGTTTGGTGTTCTTTATAAAGCCCAGTATTAATATCGACTGCTATTTCATATAAATTTTATATTTATTTTATTAGAAAAATATTTGGAAAATCATGAGAATCTCAACTCCATGAAATCATCGAATACTTGGAACTTGATTATGAAGCACTTATTCCTGATAGTATCACATTTGACCACCTGAAAACTGTAATGCTGGTGTCACTAACAGGGATTACGGGGACGAAAATCAAGTACAAAGTCAAAATATACTGATGACCGCATCTTGGAACTCCTTGGTGATGGAAACGAGTCAGATATAGAAGGATTTCACGACGATGAAGATTTTGAAGTAGAACCACGTGTTCTCGCTGATCTTGTAGGCGAGGATGACAATTCTGAAGATTCAGGCGATGAAATGGAACCTGAACCTCTAAGTCAGGTAATAACCCCAAATAGGGGACTCTCTCGTAGTACTCCTTTGCAGCAAATTGGAAACAGAGGGCGTTCTTGTGGTACTGCTTCGCAGCGAATGCAATCACACCGAGGACGTTCTCGTACTACTACGACTAGGCGAAATCTGCAGCAACATGGTCATGGAGACACCTGAAAGGATATTCCCTTTACCGATAAGCCACATGACTATACTGCAACTTTACCAAAAAACCCAGTTCGTACACCATCCGCATATCTTAATGATTATTTTGATGAAGGCTTCTACGAGGAGACTGCTCGGTGTACAAACTTATATTTCATGCGTAAGACTGGCCAAGAACTCAAAACAACAAAAGCGAAAATAGCTAGTCTTTGGTGTGCATATTCTCATGGGATGCCTTCCATACCCACGAATGCCGAAGTATTGGCGAGCTAATATGAGGATTGGATTCATTGCCGACAAAATAGTTCGCGACCGATTTATTACTTTACGCAATGCTCTTCAGTTGAAACTAAGACTAACAATCTACTTTAGAAGGTGCAACCAATTATCAAACGGGTTCAGGATACCTGCAACAAACTGGAAAGAGTTCCATGTTACTATTCAGTAGATGAACAGATGATACCATTGAGTGGCCGTTGTTCTTTGCGTCAGGTCGTCAAAAATAAACCACGACCAGTACCTCTACCATGAGTTTACGCAATCAAAACTCGCTAGCGTCTCCGTAAATTGTTTGTATGAAATATTGTACAGCGCCCCTAGCGGTCACAGAAAGAATTAAAATTCGTACCATGAGCACTATAGATTACGATAGGTTTAAAACCTAACGTAATCTATACGATAGTCACTAACGTTTTTTAACTGTCACCATACAAAACGGTACCATGAGTCACTAATTCGACAGGCGCTAGCGAACGATACGCTTACGGTAGTAGTTACGTTGCTCACTAGCATTTTGCCGGGTGAAACATGTGTTTACATTAATACATTTAATACGTTTTGAGTATAATAAAGTAAGTCTAATAATATCTGCAAGAACATATTTAGCGTGGAATATGTAAGTGGCCGCTGAATTTGAAGATCAACGACGTGAACAACGTGAATTTCAAGCCAACATGAGAATTCATGTTGTTTTATAAGCTTTGTTTTTTTTTATATATAGGAATAATTTATACATCAATTAATTGTAGCATATGCTGGAACCAAATATAACACCAATTGTACTAAATTCTTAAAAATAAATATTGTTTATTTAATTTGATATTAGTAGAAAGTTGAAACATACCTTTCCATGAACTTCACCATCAATTGGAACTGTGAGACACTGGTCCTCATTGTATTAAATAATCCACACTTTTAAACCACACAAAGCACCTCTGTGACACAACATCAACAAACAAAAATACAAATTGAATAGACGACAATGACGTTACAAGAACCACTCGAAATTCAAAAGCCACTAAATACCATAAGTAGTGCACTAATCGTAAACTTTTCAATTTTGTTGGTTTATTTTGTGATGTTGACTGTCTTAACATTTTTAGCATAGCGATAACACTACATTTTGAGCTTAAGAGCAGTTCTCTCTTCTTATTAGCGGGAAAGAAAGAAACAGAACATAAGTAGTGACCCATAGACGAAAGTATTCTACGAGTGGAGTGAAGTTAGCTAGACGACATGATCTATAGAGCTCACGTTAGCGCCTCCGTAAATTTCCTTAAATCTCATGGTGCAAGCATTATCGAAATCTATTCGATCCACGTTTGTACGCTAGTCGCTAGCGAGTTCAGCGCTAGCGAGTAAGTTGTCGATGACAACTCACGGTAGAGGTACAGTACCTCTACCATGAGTTTACGCAACCAAAACTCGCTAGCGTCTTCGTAAATTATTTGTATGAAATATTGTACAGCGCACCTAGCGGTCACAGAAAGAATTAAAATTCGTACCATGAGCACTATAGATTACGATAGGTTTAAAACCTAACGTAATCTATACGATAGTCACTAACGTTTTTTAGCTGTCACCATACAAAACGGTACCATGAGTCACTAATTCGACAGGCGCTAGCGAACGATACGCTTACGGTAGTAGTTACGTTACTCACTAGCATTTTGGCGTGTGAATCATGTGTTTACATTAACATTTAATACGTTTTGATTATAATAAAGTTATAATAATGTCTGCAAGAGCATATTTAGCGTGGAATATGTTAGTGGTCGCTGAATTTGAAGATCAACGTCGTGAATAACGTGAATTTCAAGCCAACATGAGAATTCATGTTGGCTACCAATTGAAAAATATTAGTAAAAGAAAGTTTATTAAACTTTAGATACTCTCAAAAGACTCTTAAAATTAAATATTTATTTAATTTGATATTAGTAGAAAGTTGAAACATATCTTTCCATGAACTCTACCATCAGTTGGAACTGTGAGACACTGGTCCTCATTGTATTAAATAATCCAAACTTTTAAACCACACAAAGCACACAACATCAATAAACAAAAATATAAATTGAATAGACGACAATGACGTTACAAGAACCACTCGAAATTCAAAAGCCACTAAATACCATAAGTAGTGCACTAATCGTAAACTTTTCAATTTTGTTGGTTTATTTTGTGATATTGACTATCTTAACATTTTTACCATAGCGATAACACTACATTTTGAGCTTAAGAGCTATTCTCTCTTCTTATTAGCGGGAAAGAAAGAAACAGAACATAAGTAGTGACCCATAGACGAAAGTATTCTACGAGTGGAGTGAAGTTAGCTAGACGACATGATCTATCGAGCTCACGTTAGCGCCTCCGTAAATTTCCTTAAATCTCATGGTGCAAACATTATCGAAATCTATTCGATCCACGTTTTTACGCTAGCGACTGCAGCGCTAGCGAGTAAGTTGTCGATGACAACTCATGGTAGAGGTACAGAAGGTTTGAAAAATGTTGTTCTAGTTACGTGTTTTTTTTTAAACTGTTAGTTTTTGTTATTCCTACTCTAATTCTAAATAACTTGTGATCTCGTTTTTGTTCCTAAAACTTAATATAATTGTTATTCTGTGATTTTAAGTTTGTCATAAATCGACATTGTTTATTTTGAGAAATTTACTAATTTTTGTTAGATAATTATTAAGTAATGTTAAGGTTAATCAAACTAATAAATATTGATTAGTTTAGAATTCGTTGTTTCTTTTAAGAAAAAACAAATACAAAAAGATCACACTCACTATTGTGAGTAGTGTTGCCAGGTCCGATGTGTTTTAAATCGGGACAGAAGTTAAAGAAAATCGGGATTTAGGTTTGTAGATCGGGACAAACAAAAAAAAGATTTTTTAAAAGTAATATTAATTTATTCGTTTTCGTCGCATATAAAACGATGAATCTTTATTCTAAAAAATGTTATAGTCAGACTTGCTTGATAGACTACTCTAAACACGTGGAAGCGTGTCCAACCAAGTTTAAGGAAAACAGAACTAAATGGAGCGGTGTCCAGGCAGGTATCACCTTGAGTAACAGTTGCACTCTTGGTATTACCGTCACTTAAGGCTGCTGTCTCGAAAAAAGCTTGAAAAAAGCATTCAGATGAAGCAACTTTTCGTCGGCAATTACAGAGAAATTACATCTGAAAAAAATTGTTAGTCATCTACATGGTATGAACCGTAATTTGGTTTAGCCACAATTTTTCTATCGGTATCACATAATAAGAAAAAAAAATGCCAAATCACCTCCAAATCATTGAGATGAAACCATTTTACTCCTTAATTTCTTATCAAAAGAGTATAAAAAATATACTACTGCTTTGCAATACAAATGAAAATAATTTGGTTTAGTTACTTTTTACAAACATGTATTATTTTTATTGCAATAAATTAAAAATGCGTCCAATTAAAGACTGCGTTTACATCACCCCCGCACTCGTCCACAAATTCAGTGCGGGGCGCATTGTGTTGCTAGGTGGACGTACGTCGCGTTGCGAGAGCTCAAGCACTACGAAATAATATCGTAAAATATTACTGCAAAAATTAATTTTGTAAATAGTGGAATAGCTTTTTAACCGACTTTAGAAAAAGGAGGAGGTTCTCAATTCGTCTTGAACTTTTTTTTATGATGTTACTCATTACTCGCAGATGGCTGGACCGATTTGGAAAATTCTTTTTTTGTTTGAAAGAATATACATTCTAGTTAGTTCTATTGTCGTCACGTTTGGATCTGATGATGAAATCATGGAGAAATCGAGGGAACTCTTTAAATATTATAGGCATAACTATAGCGTTTTGGGTATTTCTTATAGGACCTTGTTTAGTTTCTCTCAAAAAGCACCATTTGAGGAAGTGGAACTGATGACGAAGACCCCAGATGGCCATCGAAACTACTCAATAATAAGTATTTCGTGGATTGCGATTAGATTACTTGAATATAGATGTTAAGCACTTTATGCTCGTCACAATGCATATGGTGAAGTAGAGCTGATAGTGATGTACCAGGAGAACTCCTCAAAAATTAACGGCTCTGCACCGGGAAAAGCGATATTTTGTAAAAAGTGATAAGTAGTTGACATTTTGGCTTTTGTAACTAGATAAGTTACAAACCGACCCACTAAAAAGCGTGAAATAAAACTTATTATCAAAAAGTTGAACCGACTTTCGATTCGTCAAAAAGTTTTATTTCTGATTCTTGTTTATAAGTTAAAAAGTATTCTATGTATCTATAAGTAGTGTTAGTGTTATAAACTCATAGTATTTTACAGTTTTAGTAGTGTTTAAATTTAGTTTGTAAAACATGGGAATAAGCAGAAACGAATGAAGAGAGGTCTAAAAAAATATTACAAACAAAAGGTTATACATTTATTATCAAGGTAAGTTTAAAGTTTTATCTACATATTTCATTATAAACTATCACTTTACTTACCTCGCATAAAAGTAGATAGCACAGAGTAAACGGACAGAGGGTAAGCTTCATACAACTGCGCTATGATAGGTACACTACTACAAGCAAGGCGCGTGTGTGCGCTTCGTCTGAGCGAGGCCTGGCTTGAGCCGATATGCACCGGTTTCTCTTCGTACGGACGAAGCCGCCAGTTGAGATAGAGAGATAGAGTTAAGATAATGTACAAGAGAAAGAAGAAAACGACAAAGAGAAGGAAATAGAACTAAGGAAAGAAAAATAGATTGATGAGAAAAATGAAGAAAACGAGAACGAAGAAGGACGAAAAGAAAACATAGAACAAGATTTTATATGGCTATCAATATTTCTAAAAATAAATGTATGTGAACACGGAGAAATAAATGAGGACGAAGAAGTTCAACCAACCAAAAGAATAAAAATACTTGGTGAAAGAAAGTTAAATTTCAGTGAATTTTAGTTATAATCTATTTGTTTATAAAAAATGAAACAAATAATATGACATACACTAGTAATAATTATACTACCTATCTACCTTACTCTAAGTTCTTACCTACATACCTACCTTACCTACCTACCTACCATTTTTCTCTTAATAGAAACCTTTCTCAGACTATAACGAATATTCGAAAAAAAAATCCGTATTGGTCCAGCCATTCCTGAGTTTTGCGCTTAGCAACACATTTAGCCATTAATTTTTATTTATATATAATTAAGTTAAAAAGATACATCAAGTTGTTTACCTCATGTTTCGAGCCAGGCTGATCTATAATAGAGGTATAGTTTCTACAGTACATACTCAAAGTGCATCTATATCAATAGATAATAAATAAAAACAAAATTTGACCACTTTTGATGAGGTACAAATAAAAATGAATTTAACTTTCACGATGACTTGACCTTCTGTGATTTCGATACTCTGTGCCGAGACTAGGCGAAGCGACGACGCATGCCGGCGGCGCAGGCGCGGGCCGAGCGCGCCTCTCTTTTCTGTTGCATGCGGGTAGCGGAGAGCTGCGCGGAGTGACGCGCGGAGAGGGGTCGTTAGCTCCGCCCAAATGGTCAAGGTTATTGGCATGAATACAAGCCTTAAGTCGGTATCTGCGCCGCATCTCCAGGATCCGGTCTTCAGGATACCACTCCATTTGAGGAGGCCTAAATAAAAAACATTACCCATTTCCATAAAATTACAAATAAAATCATCGGATAACTGAAAATTATTGATATATTAGTGAAAATCAACGAAGTTAAGTATGAAAGTAGTTTACAGATAATTTTTTTTTATTTAATTTATATTTTTCATTATTTTTGCTGCCTTAAGAAGACCCTTGTTTTTTATTACGTAGTTGTGAAATTCACCGCAAGCCATGCTGAAGTTAGTTTATATTTGAATCTCGGCTTTGACATGTTTCGGTGTCAAATGGTTTCGCCTCACAAATAAAATTAAGAGTTGGTTTGTGAAAATATTCTTTCCGTTGCCGCGTTCGACACCCGCGGAATTGACGTCATAAAAACTTTTTAGCAAAAAATAAAACCGCCTTCCATATTTTTATTTTTTTTATTATTTAGTTAATTTATTTACATACAGAGGTATCACTTAAATCTAAACTCGCCAAACTTTTACGTTTGATGGCGAGAGGCGCTCTTTATACATTAACATTAACCATTCCAATTACTTCTACACAATATGTTGCAATACAATCCTATATCTATAATCTCACAGTAACAATGTGTTAATTACCTAAATATATGATTAGCATTCCAATATCTTTTTTAGTTTTTAACACTACAAAGTCAAAAATAACTTTCAATTTCGATAATTGGTGTTATTGGTTTTGTATTTTCTTTTTTTGACACTACCTTCTGAAATTAAAGTTATTCTTGGCTTTGTAGTGTTTTGATGTGGAAGTCGGTTTAATTTTTTGCTAAAAAGTTTTTTTCACAATTTTTGGTGGGTCGGTTTGTAACTTATCCAGTTACAAAAGCCAAAATGAAGTACTTATCACCTTATCATTAGAACTTTAAACGGGATATTTACCATGTGTATTTATTGTTTTGAGTTTCCGATATTTCAGCACTGTTGCAAGCGCCATGATCACGGATGAACTGAAGTAATTGCGGGTGGAAGTTTATGAGCGTCTACAAATCGGTCTAACCTCTCTCTCGTTCGTTTTCTGTTAGCTACACCGCTACCACTGTCACATGTATCACTAAACACTCGATTCTGTACCCGACACACAAAACTCACCGTGTCGACTCGCGAACTTTCTACGGAACTTTTTCGGTTTTTACACTTTTTAACCACTGGATTCCCGGCCCTCGACAGTTGAAACCCATCCTCCCGATTGAAATTGTCGTATTTGGTAATCTCAATCGCTTCCCTTACCAGTCTTAGTATATAGTGGCGTTCTGTCGAGATGACTTGAGAGTTAAATATCCCGTTTTAAGCTCTAATGATACTGTTAGTGACCATGTTAGCTTAAAAACTTATCACCTTGTACAAAATATTGCTTTTCCCGATGCAGAGCCGTTAATTTCTGAGGAGTTCTCCTGGTACTTCACCATCAGCTCTACATCACCATATGCATTGTGACGAGCATTAAGTGCTTAACATCCATATTCAAGTAATCGAATCCCCATCCACGAAATAATTATTATTGAGTAGTTTCGGTAGCCATCTGTCATCTTCATCATCAGTTCCACTTCCCAAAATGGTGCGCACAAGGTACTATTGGAAATACCCAAAACGCTATAGGTGTGCCTATAATATTTGAAGAGTTCCCTCGATTACTGGAGGATCTCATCATCAGATCCTGATTTCATAACAATGGGACCAACTTGAAACTATACCCTTTAAAACGAATAAAGAATTTTCCAAATCGGTCCAGCCGTCTTCAAGTTATGAGGTAACATACATAAAAAAAAAGTTCAGGACGAACTGAGAACCTCTT
Source organism: Tholera decimalis (assembly GCA_943138885.2). Lineage (NCBI taxonomy): Eukaryota > Metazoa > Arthropoda > Insecta > Lepidoptera > Noctuidae > Tholera > Tholera decimalis. The sequence goes on from OW964562.2 coordinate 20,235,936, forward strand.
CCTTTTTTTGAAGTCGGTTAAAAAGATTATAACTTCAGAAGATTTGCGAGGTCTTGATTCTCCTTAAAATGATTTGCCATTTTTGTAGCGGCACGCCGCTCTTTGCTATCTTTGTTCTGCACTGCTACTTTCACCAAGTCTTTGACTGTACACACTTCTTCATAAAATTGATCCATGTTGAAGAACTCATAATTTTTTTTTTAAATAATCCTAATTTGCTACCATTGAGTTCATAATTATTTGGTCTTTGGTGTAATGAGACATTTTTGTACCGTTGTGTTTGTTGTATTTGTAAAGTTACGAAAATAAAAAACGACTGTTGTGCATACAACAGTCGTTTTTTATTTTCGTAACTTTATCATCAGACTATTGTTTAAATAATTTGCTGCATGTGAATACCACAAACTCATCTTCGATCCTCAGACTTCAGCTCAATTGCAATAATGGTTATATTAAGTAAGCAATTGCTGATGCACACAGCAATTTTTCGTATTCAAGACATGATACTGCATCCTGTAAAACCTTAAAATTTAATGCTTATCTGCAAACAATTTATATTTTATCTGAAATAATTATTAAAATATTATAGGTATAGAATATTAAAATTGCAAAACCCGTACGATGAACCCCAGTAATAATTATTATGATCGTCAGATCATAATAATACCTAATGAATGGACGAACGAAGATCAATGATTGAGTAAAGCCAAATTGTATGCGCCCACAGGCGTGTCTTTCATAGAGAAAACAAAAATCGATTGACTGAGCAAAGCCAAAGTGTAAATGCACACGATTGTGTCTCTTATGCTGTAGAATAGAAAATTTTGTTACTTGGCTAAGGCCTCTGGAGCGAGTAAAGTAACAAAATATAGCACTAGTGATCTGATGCGTGTTATTTTGAGCGCATTGTTACAACCAACATGATAATGTGATGCGTAATTTGATTTATTTTTCTAACAATAGTGATTATTGTTATTTTTTTATTTATCGGGACAATTGCCGTCCCGATCAGCGGCAAATCGGGACGCGTCCCCAGACCCCTAATAATCGGGACCTGGCAACACTAATTGTGAGACTTGTAAATTATACCTAAGTGTCACGATCGTGACACTTGTGACACTCCCACTCACCTTTTCAGGAAAACTGAAAATGCAGTTATTTTTTCACATTTTTCTTAAGTTTCCTTAGACTCCTATAAATTCAGTCAATTAACTTTTCTAATGTTTGCAACTTTTTTCTTCGGGTGTAAAGGGTTAATTACGTATCATGAAAAAGACTAAGGATACGCACGCAGCCGCGATTTGTAGGTACTTAGCTGTTTTCTTAAATCATCACAAGCTTTGTCTGTATAGGTGTTAAGGTGGTGGCTACAAAACTTTTCTTACCTATCTGTAAAATTGATATTTTCACGTACTAGAAACTAACAAAAATCTCATACTAAAGCTTGGGAACAGCGCCATCTTACGGATAACTTTTGTACGAATACATGACTATGTTTCCGAATTATTTTTCTATAATCCGCGAGAGGGCGGTCATCAGTCATTTTCGTCGATTCAATTAGTCAAAATAAATATTATTTGTACTTCATTTTTTTATTAAAATAATTAATTAAAGTGCTCGTTTAGAGTTTTTTTTTTATTTAGTCTTCAACTTAAATTTATTTATGGTTTCACAAACTTCATTGACTTGCTAAACTGCAGTTTGATGTCAAGCAAGAATCGAAGTTAAACATGAATAATTTATAATTAAATAATCAGCCTTTAGCGTTAACACTGCTAGGATTTGGGTTGCCAGATGGGAAGACTAAAAATCTGGATGTAGTTGGGATTTTGGGATCATAGCCGGGACAAAAAAAAACTATGGAACTAATCCACTTTTCATTAATTACATTTTAAAATGATTACAAAAGTCTACTCTTAGTATAGCTATATAATTACTAATACAGAATCAATTTAGCTATTTGCCATCGACACGCTAAGAAGAAGATGTCACAATTCACAATCATATCGACGCTTGAAAGGCAAAAATTACCAAGCGACATGTAGCCAACTTCACAGTAGAGCAATTTAAAGTATTAATTTTTGGAAAAAAGAATCGTTAAAAATCACCTATTTGTCATAACTACGTAATTCCAACGAATTATAAATGCAGCTTACAGGCTTAATAAACTGGCATTTAAAGATTATGGATTTTCTCATTAGGTTATGAAATAGTGTCGGTTAGTAATAATTTTATCAAAATCACAAACAGGTAAAAGTTACTTACCGACATCAAAATTTAATTAAAAAACAAGTAAAGTTAACTAAACCCCATTATTTTATTATTGTGTTTGAAGAAAAATTACGCATCCTGGAGTGGCGCATGTTTGACTTAAAGGTAAAATGATCTAAATAGAAAACAAAAACACTTTTCTACCAGCCTATTTTAACCATAGTACAAACTAAATAAGGTTAGTGTAAGCTTGTTTTGAATAAGTAACAATAAATTTAGGTTTTAATACCCAAAATCAAAGACTTTTGGACAAACTATATAGGTACGGATTTTATAAAGAATGTGGGCTGTCATTGAGGCATTTTAATTTTAAAAGGTATTTATTAGTAATTTCAAAATCAGTACAGGTAAATTAAACACGATTTCAACTAAGAAGAAAATTGCTATCAAGTTTTTTTCTTTATCTGATGAGCCCGCTCTTGACCACGATCTCGCCTGATGGTAAGCGATAGATGGGGTCTAAGATGTGCTAAGCTTTCCATAACACCCGTTTGTAGACCTTAGCAGCAGCGTTAAGCGCTGTCTTCAATGCGTGAACACCGATACTTGCACTGCCGCAACTGCGGACCGAGGCCCAGGCCTGGTAAGCCTGCTGCTTGAGAAATTCGGCTTGTGCACAAGCTGCATTATACCAAGGCCGAGCCTCATAGCCAAGTGGGACGTCAGAAAATGGGATAAAATATTCCAAAGCCTGACGTACCACGTCGACAATTGCATCAGCGCAGATGATGATGGGTTGCACGATGAGAAACAAGCTTGCCGCCATGGGTAGGATGCAAAAAAGTGCCGCATCTCAACCCAATCTGCTGACTTGTACTTCCATATTCGCCTCATGCCCCTAGAGCTTTTATCCGAAGGAGAGTAGGATGACACAGTTTTCACCAGACAGTGGTCAGATGATCCGAGTGGGGCCTAGATCGAAACAGAGTGTCTGTCTGGATCGGTTAACAGCAGAAGATCCAAGCAATTGGGTGTATGGCCACTGACATTCGAAATGCGGGTAGCTTGATCAACCAACTGGCCGAGATCTAGTGATACAGCAAACCTGCGCGCTTCTCTGCCAGCATGGTCTGTTTTCTGGTACGGGAACAAACATTCTTTGTGATGGGCATTGATATCCCCCAGAAAAACAAGCTCCGCCATTGGGTATTTGAGCAGGGCCAGTTCAGTTGCCTCCGTAAGATGGTCGAAAAGTCTAGTTGTCTCCTGTTTTTGAGTTTTCAAAAATTACTGTTACACAAAATGCAAAATTGGAATTGGTTTGTGTTAACCTACCTTTTTATTTCTTAATTTCTTTATTGTTCAAATTTAATATAACTACAATATTAATAATAGTTTTATTTTATTTTATTATAACCTTACTAATCTTGAACTAACTAACCTTACTAACCCTACTTAACCTTCCTACGCGTCAGTTCAGTGAAGACTCATATATCTATGAGTCTTCACTGAACAGAAGATGTATGATGATGTATTTTACCAACAGCCATTCAATTTCTGCTTTATAACGCTCTAATGCGACAAAACAAAACAGGTGCAACGGGGATAAACTCTCTTTTATACAAATTTAATATCAGAAATAGTTATCTAAGTTACAAAAACAGTAAAAAAAACGACAGGTAAAATATTACCAAACGACAAAATTAATCCTTTTTGGCAGGAAAAATAGTACTAAATTACGTTTTAAAGTACATTGTATTTAGGAAGAAAATACTAAATGGATATGAATACATAATTAAGGTGTGTTAAAAAGTCTTAAATGAAGAAAAAAATAAAATAATAATCAGGTAAAATTTCTTAAGCATACCGTAAATAAAAAAATACTTTATGTTTAAACGCATTAATTCAAGTCAAGGCAAAAATTACTAAGTGTAAAAGCTTAAAATATAATATCTACCAAGTGAAGCTTATTTATAAATCGGTAAAATTTTGGTCGCTTAGTCGCCGAAAATGGTGAAAAAATGTATTTTTCGACAGCAAAACTCTTCCTAGCGATACGAGAGTATGATCAATCGACGCAGAATTTTTTGCTGATTTCAATGATGTATATAACTCAATATCGCCCAAAATGTCGCTTGGTAAGTTTTGCCTTTCAAGCGTCGATATACTTGACATTCCCTTTGACAGATTCGTTCCTCGTTCCGCCCGCCTGCTACTGCTGCCACAGCCCGCACTGCAGCACAATCATGTACACTCCGCGCGTCGTTCAATCGAGCGATTAAATAGATGTTTATTTTCTATTTTTAACCGACTTCAAAAAAGGAGTTTCTCAATTCGTCTTGAACTTTTTTTTTAATGTATGTTACCTCATAACTCGGAGACGGCTGGACCGATTTGGAAAATTCTTTTTGCGTTTGAAAGGGTATACTTTCTAATTGGTCCCATTGTTACGAAATCAGGATCTGATGATGGGATCCTGGAGAAATCGAGGGAAGTCTTCAAATATTATAGGTAAACCTATAGCGTTTTGGGTATTTCTTATAGTACCTTGAGCAGTTGCTTTTGAAAAGTACCATTTGGGGAAGTTGAACTGATGATGACGACCATAGATGGCCACTGAAACTACTCAATAATAAGTATTTCGTGGATTGCGATTCGATTACTTGAGTACGGATGTTAAACACTTTATGCTTGTTGTGTAGTATGGTGATGTAGAGCTGATGGTCAAGTACCAGGAGAACTCCTCAAAATTTAACGGTTATGCATCGGGAAAAGCAATATTTTGTAAAAGGTGATAATTTGTTGACATTATGGCTTTTGTAACTAGATAAATTACAAACCGACCCACTAAAAAGAGTGAAATTTTTTTTTTACAAAAAATAGAACCGACTTCTATATCAAAACACTACAAAGGCAAAAATAACTTTAATTTCGGAAGGTGGTGTGAAAAAAAAGAAAATCCAAAACCAATAACACCCACTACCGAAATTAAAGTTATTTTTGGCTTTGTAGTGTCTTGATATAGAAGTCGGTTCTACTTTTTGTAAAAAAAATTTTTGTAAGAACATATTTGATTTTTTGGGACTCTAGACATTATACGAAATGAGGGGACAATCCAGACAAATCCTAGTTGGGTCTCCTCTCTCTGTGAGGAAGAGGGAATGGGCCGTAATTTCATTTGCACTTTCCAAACACTAAGCTATTTTAGACAAGAAGACATTGTGTAGTTTCCCAAACGCAGCCCAGCCGATTTAGATTCGCCGATTCTCGAACGGTTCTCTTCGATATCTCTCAAAGTTGGACCTACATAACCAGACCGATTGAAGACCGCGAGTAGGTACAACGGTTCGACATGGATATTAAACATAGATTACACAGAGTTTAGTGTTGTCCATGTTCGTTTTATGGCACTATTGAGATCACGAAACATTCGTCCTAGGTCTAACAGTGACTTGTATTGTTCGAGTAACTAGTATCCATTTCATCAACACTCAGTTGTCCTCATTGAGGTAATACCTATGTACTGTACATATTACCTCAATGGTCGTCCTATGCTTTTGACAGCGTAGGTACTTACCAATTTCGTAGCAACAATAATGGTTTTGTAGTTCAAGAGAACCGAAGCTGACATGTCTTTCACCGTATAGTTTATTTTACAATGCCATAGAGGCCCGTGTAGAGAGGCCCATTAGAAACATTGAATAAAGAAAACAATTTACAATAAAACATTTAAAATAAAACTCAGCTAGACAGATTGCATTCAGCGCGTTTCTGATGATCGTCTCGATTGCTCTCATGAGGTGGATTGGCTACGATTTGCCCTAAAACTCTGTAGATACTTACAACATTGTGAGCAATATTTTGTAGTAAAATAAATGTGTATTTGATCTTAAAAAAAATGCTAAGTAGGTATTTGTTAGTGTTCACCTATAGGCTTATGTAAAAAGACGATTCTCGGGGACTGGATATTAAAAGCAGGATAATTTTCAGTACCTAATAGAGTGTGATTGGAGAATGAAGAATCAATATTCAACAGTTCAGCGCCAATAGCCTAATGGCTAAGATGTCGAACTTGAGATCGAGAGGTTGCGGGTTTTAACCCCACCCATTATAATATGGCCATAAACCCACTCCAGACACAAGCATACCTATTTAGCTTAGTTGGAGCCACAGAAATAAAAAATACAGGAGAAGTGGTAAGGGGACGTATCGGTGTCCGCGCGACATGGCCACAGGGCTCATGTCACAGGCAAGTGGCCGTCTCCGCGAACTAGTGCGCTTTCGACGGCGATCGTGATAACATATATGAATGCCGAGTTGTTCTGTGGTATCTTGTAAAAAGCGAAGCCAAAATCAAATCTATGTGAATCATGGAATCACTTACCATATGTAAGTACAAGTATTTTACAATATTTGTCTTTAAAATCATGAAAAACAATAAATCGTAAAATATTTCTTGTATTTACTATGTTATTTTTGTTTTCAAATATCAGGGCGACTGTACTACTTCTGCTACAAATACATTGCTCCATAACCACTACCTGAGTTCGTCACTAAGTAACTGGACAAGCAATGTAAAAATAACATACGAAACTGTATTACGCGGATTCATCGCGTAGTGAGGCCGCCACTTCTTGCGACGAATTAGTGATGTGTTTGTGCAGATCCACTAACGTAGGCTGTCGACAGCAATGTCGATTGACGAATGAAATATTGCTATTACAGTTTAGGGATTTTTCAACCGACGACAAAAAAAAGAGGAGGTTATCAATTCGACGCGTATATTATTATAATTTTTTATGTATGATCACCGATTACTCGGAGACGGCTGAACCGATTTGGAAAATTCTATTTTTGTTTGAAAGGGTATACTTTGATATTGGTCCCATTGTCACCAAGTCAGGATCTGATGATGGGATCCTGGAGAAATCGAGGGAACTCTTCAAATATTATAGGCACACCTATAGTGATTTGAGTATTTTTTATAGTAACTTGTGTAGTTGCATTCGAAAAGCACCATTTTGAAGTAGACCTGATGATGAAGACCACCGATGGCCATTGGAACTACTCAATATATAAGTAGGAATAATAAGTAGTTCATGTGTTCCGCTTCGATTACTTGAATATGGTTATTAAGCACAATATGCTCGTCACAATGCATATGGTCAAGTGAAGCTGATGGTGAACTACCAGGACAACTCCTCAACAAATAATAGCCCAACATTGGGAAAAGCAATATTTTGTAAATGAATATAAGTAGTTGACATTTAGGCTCTTGTAACTAGGTAAATTAAAAATCGACCAACTAAAAAGAGTAAAATAAAATCCTTTTACCAAAAAATTTAACCGACTCCCATAAAACACTGCAAAGTGTAAAATAACTTTAATTTCGGTAGTCAGTGTCTTTAGTTTTGTATTTTCGTTTTTGGCACCGACTTCCGAAATTAAAGTTATTTTTCACTTTGCAGTGTTTTTTGGGAGTCTATTTAATTTTTTGGTAAAAAGTTTTTTATAACATACGGAAACCTCTAAGAAAATATGTTTAACTTTTATTTTACATGAGATGACAGAAATAAAAATACGTTGAAAAGTCAAGTGTACAAAAAGTAAAAAAAAAAAAATTATTTTACGCCCGCAGCATGCGTAAGAAGTTCCGAGGTCGCCGTCGCACGGTGGGCTGAAAAACGGCTTTCATAGACTTAGGCATTTTATTTTGCAAGTGCCAGTTTTTGTGCCGGATATCACTTCTATTTGTTATAACAATATACAAAAATGACACCAGAATTGATTCTGCACAAAAACGAAGGAATTATAATTTTTTTACGAAAATTTTGTATGGAGCTAGTATGAAAAATCGAAATATCTCTGAAACGGCAGCGATAACCGTAATATCCTTATAGGAGGTTTTAGTACTAATTATTTATGATTTTTTGACATACGTTACATAATGGTTGTAGATGCCTTTTTTTTTTTAAATCGTCAAAATATTTTTATTTATTTTTACATATTAAACGTTCCTTTTAGTGTTTAAGTTGAAGAATTCAGAGCTTTAACAACTCTTAACATAAAATAGCATCACCCCTATAGACCCGAAGGACTAGACAGAGGTGTGTAGTATCTTGTTGATCTTGTAAGATTTCCAACAATACCAAATAGTTGAATATCAGTGTCAAAGTGCCCATGCTGTCGCTTCTTTTAGAAAGATAGGGGAATGAAATTGTTAATTGATCATACCCTAAAAGTATGATTACAACATAACCGGACACATAATAATATCGACACAAAAGGAATTTTAAAACCTTGCATACGTTCAAAATACAAAATAACATATTGTGTAGTAATCTAATGAGTCTGATGACAAGTAATTAAGTAATTAGAATGATGGTTGTAGTCTTCTGATTCTAATGAGCCTATTAAGTGATTAAATGATTTGAAATATCTCGCAACAATACCAACTAAGAACTGCATTCACCTTTTTATAATTAGTGAGCTAATGTGATTTGCTAATGTTGATTAGTTCTACTATGAGTTCTACGAAATGTTTTTGACGATTATAAATTTTTATTATCATATCTTTTATAACTTTAATGAGGGTAGTTAACTAATTATTGACTTTATACAATAAAAGGGCTATAATTTTGTTCCATAATTTAGATTGTTCACAACCGTGTAACTGCTAACACTAAAACTATTTGCTTTGCAACTACAAAATCTTAGAATGGAAAGTTTAATCACCAACTTAGATTTGTTTGTTCTTCTAAAAAGTGAGTGTCCTTCATTTAATCATGAAGTATTGTTTAGTGCAATTGTGTCCCGCATAGGCGATTGCCTTTCTGCCGAAGATCAAGTAACTCTCAAAGAATTTTGCCGGAGATTCACGCGAGCTGCTTTAAACAGGTGGCAGAAATCTAAACGATTCTTTGATAAGTTTAGAAATACGTACGGAGAGTGGTTGCAAGCAAATATTGATTGGCCGAGTTGCGTGCAAACTTTAATAAATCAAGAACCAACTGTTGATGAGATACCAAGAGCACGCTCAGTCTCTCCAGAACCTTCGACATCATCGACTGTTGGAACAATGACAAAAAGGTCCCGAAAACCATTCAAAGATCTGGGAAGCAAACAGAAAAAGAGAAGATCTAGTGAGCACATAGGCGAGGATTCCTGTGAATTGGCATATGCAGCTGCAGCACGTTTAAAAGAAGAAGGTTATGAAGATATCGCATCTGTAATCAATTATATGATCAAAAATCCAGAAGCTGCCGTTAAAATCAAGGAAAGCATTAAGAAAACAGTAATATTTACACCAGAGAAAGCACTTGGATTGCTTCTTTCACTTAAGCTTTCAAAGTGGCAATATATTACGTTGCGAGAGACTGCCATTCGGGAAGGTGCTAAGGATATTTACCCATCCTACTATAAACTGCATAAACTAAGCTTGCATGCTACCCTCCTAATCAATCAGTATCAGTTACGGATTCATCAGCTAGAATTACACTTCAAGCTTTACTTGACATCACGGTGAAGCGGATTCTTCAAAGTCTTTCTGATAATGTGGAAAATAAGCAGTTAAAGCTGATATCGAAGTGGGGATTTGATGGTGCTTCCAATCAAAGCCGATACAAGCATAAAATGGACGGCGAGCATGATGATTCAAGCATTTTCATGACGTCCTTGGTGCCACTGAAACTGACAGATGGAGATAATACTATATGGACAAACCCGAAACCATGCTCAACTTTTTATTGTCGTCCGGTTCAGTTCACTTTTGTAAAAGAAAGCCATGCAGTTGTCATTGATAACAAAAGAAAAATGGATGAGGAAATTGAGGCCCTTAACCCCACAGAGTGCATTAATAGTAACAGGGTGACTCATAAACTAATGATGACAATGATCGACGCAAAAGTCTGCACGTACCTTTCTGAAGCTAGATCAAATGCATCATGCTACCTGTGCTTAGCAAAACCAACAGAAATGAACCACTTAGATGCTGTAACATCAAAAACTGTGTGTTCTGACATATATGAATTTGGCCTATCATCCCTACATGCCCGTATAAATTGCAAGGAATGTCTGTTACACATTGCGTACAGACTTGACTTCAAACAGTGGGCAGCAAGAAGTAATGAGCATAAAGATATGTTACAAAACAGAAAAAAAAACATTCAAAATAAATTTAAAGAGGAGCTCAATCTGTTAATTGATATAGTAAAACAAGGCTCGGGAACTACCAATGACGGGAATACCGCAAGGAAGTTTTTCGAGTTTCCCAATAAAACTGCAGCTATTACTGGGTTGGATCAAAACCTGATAAAAAGATTTGCTGTTATTTTGCAAGCAATAACATCTGGTGAGAAGATCGATGTCATCAAATTTAAAGATTTTGCTCGCAAAACAGCAGAAAAGTACGTGGAATTATACGACTGGTACTACATGTCATCAACCGTACATAAACTATTAATACACGGAGCTGACATAATCGAAAAAAATGATATTGTCCCGATTGGGACTCTCTCGGAAGAAGCCTCAGAGTCTCGAAACAAAGATTTTAGGAGGTTCCGGGAACATCATTCGCGGAAAAGAAGCAGGCAAGATTCTAATCAAGATATCCTAAATATGCTTGTTGTTTCTTCGGATCCTTTTCTAAGTGCACAAAGGCCGAAGTTAGATGCCAAAAGGAAGACAACCTTTTTTGCTGAAACTCTCGACCTAATACAGTTTCCGGAAACTGAGTTCGAGTTTGTAGGTATATCCGATCTGGATTCTGACCCGGAATAGGAGTCCGGCAACGAAAGTTGTAAAGAAAATTTGTAAAATTTAATTATTTTTCTTTATGTTCTTTTGTTATTTATGTTAGTTTATTGTACCAATATGTTTAGTTAATAATTTCATAAATTATAGTTTCAAATATGTATTTTGTATAATTGAATTTATTAGATATTATTTTTGTTACTTCTGTTTTATTTAAATTACCTATCAATAAAAAGTTTATATGCAGTCTTTTTTTTTCACATATTCTTAATATTTGGGGAAAAAGCATGCTTCCTAACGATGTTCTTAACTTTGACACAGTTCATGGATCGTTTTGAACAGTTTCATATGTTAAAATAAATAATGTTAGTACTATAATCCCCTATAAGGATATTATTATTATTATGTGTCCGGTTATGTTGTAATCATACTTTTAGGGTATGATCAATCAACAATTTCATTCCCCTATCTTTCAAAAAGAAGCGACAGCATGGGCACTTTGACACTGATATTCAACTATTTGGTATTGTTGGAAATCTTACAAGATCAACAAGATACTACACACCTCTGTCTAGTCCTTCAGGTCTATAGGGGTGATGCTATTTTATGTTAAGAGTTGTTAAAGCTCTGAATTCTTCAACTTAAACACTAAAAGGAACGTTTAATATGTAAAAATAAATAAAAATATTTTGACGATTTAAAAAAAAAAAGGCATCTACAACCATTATGTAACGTATGTCAAAAAATCATAAATAATTAGTACTAAAACCTCCTATAAGGATATTACGGTTATCGCTGCCGTTTCAGAGATATTTCGAGTTTTCATACTAGCTCCATACAAAATTTTCGTAAAAAATTTATAATTCCTTCGTTTCTGTGCAGAATCAATTCTGGTGTCATTTTTGTATATTGTTATAACTAATAGAAGTGATATCCGGCAAAAAAACTCGCACTTGCAAAATAAAATGCCTAAGTCTATGAAAGCCGATTTTCAGCCCACTGTGCGTCGCTACAATAGTTTATTTTTCAATCTGTCAACCGTTTTAGCCCGGTTGGAAGATCGATGTAAATAATGTTTTTTTACTTATTTAGATTTTTTTGCAGAGTAGTAGAGAAATGCGTAACCAATATTCGTAAAGTAAGTTACTTTAATTTTAGGTTAATAATCGGTGGTGTTTTTCGGTTTAGAATTATCGTATGTTATGCCTTATCATATGTTGCTGTTTCTTTATTTTTTTATGGTTTTTGTATTTTGCTTCCGTTGAAGCTTCGAATGCGTTATAATAATCGGCATGGTTCAGATATATATTTGTGTATTTAGCTTAAAATAAGTCAATATATTCATGCTATTTATTTGTTATGCATGGATGTGTGTTTGTTTTCATATATTTAACAATTTCTCTACTAACTAGGATTTTTCTTATAACAAAAACCTATTATAACCTACTAAACTATTACCTGCGGGGTAATTGCGTAACACACTTACAGTAGGAATCGGTTTTATTATGCTAAATAACACTCACTGCGGTATTTACGTTGTTGAGCAGACCAATATTTCGAACATATGAAGCAATGGATTAGCAATATACGTCAAAATCATTCAGATCTTGATTTATAGTGTGTTACGTAATTATTGCGATGCTTATTATATGGTGACGTTTAGAAGTAGCTTAGGATGTATGTAACAGATAAATAAGTGCTTTTCGTACTTTTCAGCCTCCCAAAAGATGGTAACATAAAAATGGAATGGATTGATGCCACAGGCATGCCCCTAACTGGTACCCTACAAAAAATAGCACCATATGCTCGGTTCACTTCAACGCAGAAATGTTCCAGCCTCTAAAGAAAAGTCGCAGGCTTTTTGAATGGACAATTCCAAAATTAAGAGTACAACTGATTTTTGCAGAAGTGGGTTAAATTTTATTTTATTACTGAAAGCTATTTTCATGTTTTAGGGCATTCATAAAATCAGTCATTCAACTTTTCAGGATTCTATAAGGTTGTATAGAATCCTGAATAGTTGAATATTACGGCTGGTATGTTCCGATCAAGAGCGTAATGTAAGTTAACATCAACTTCTATTTGACCTATCACTATGATAATTAAATATTAAGATTTAAGTCGAAAGCGCCAGGGTAGCCCTTAATACTTAGTAGGTAGTACTTAATAATAATTATGTAATGTTATGTTCTTAATAATATGTTTATTGTTATTATAATATTTTCTGGACATGCCATTTTTTATTTGGTTAATTTTCAGGTGCCCAAAAAAAGTTGTACAATAATAAATGGAAGAATCGATAACTTTCCGATTTAGTCAATCACTAGCGTATATGTAAAATAAATTGCTTTTGCACAGCACAACGATAGCGCCCGATGTTTTTGTGTGGGTAAGTTCTACGGTGCATGGTAAATACACGCTGTGTTTGACGGAATAAGGTTTATTATTGATTGTATAGTACGTTCTGATTTAAGAAATGCGGGTGTGTGCGCGAGTGCGTATCTATTGATTTTATTAAACTGCATGTGTAGTTGTTGCCCCGCCCAGCGCCTAACTGGAGACACACGGTTCCGATATAATTTCGTCTGTTCACCATATCTACTTATTTATTTTATCTATGGTTGGAGCGGTTAACAGGATTACTAGTAATGTGAATTCTACCCATATTGCTATTAGTCTTCGTAAAAAAAAGTTGTAGATATATATAGTCAGTAGTTCTACAACTTATGATTAGCAGTCCACTGTAGTGATAGCACAGATGTAGTGATAGCTTATCCTAGTACGTATAATGTTCAACCTAGCCTCTGTGAATAAAATTCTCTGTTAACGTGTTGATTTCTATGTACCTACAATACATTCATGTTTCCTTCACTCAAGGTAAGTACCTACCTATATAGCCCTCTCCTTTGCACTCTGGGTGCCTTCAAACCTATTATATAACTACAGAAAACGGGCGATACGACCAAAAAGTTCTGGCGTCGCAACAGTGCACTAAAACTCTCAGTGTTAGAAAGGCTCTCACAATGTGCATGACCTGTGAAGGCTAAAGGAATGTGTTGTATTTGAAACGAACAGGACCTGTCGATATGACAACAACATGTCCGGTACATATGGTTCTCATATGACTTGACCAGTGGGTAGGTACAGATTGTTTGGGCTTCAAAAGAGACTGACCTCTAAGTTTGTTTCGGTGCTTCTTTTCAGTGCAGTCAATTAGGAAACCCCGGTCTTATCTAGTTTCCTAATTTAACGAAATAAATTAATAGTGTAAAAAACTAAAAACACGCTTTTAAGACGAATGTAATGAGCACAAACTTGACATGTTTGCTAGTAGGCAGTCCAAGGTTCCATCAGCCATCTTTCAGCACCATCATCAGACCAGTTCAAAGTTACCTATCATATTATGTCATCGTCATCAGGAGAAATTGACCGAATATGTTAAGACGATCAAATGAGCCCAAACTCGATACGTTTGCTAATACGCAGTCCAAGGTTCCATCAGCCACCTACTAATTCCATCATCAGACCAGCTCGATGGTATTATAATATTGTATTGTGATCTAATAATATACATACACATAATCGCCAAGTTTCATGACGATACAACAATAATTAGAAGTGCGTGAAGTCAGATTCTTAGATTTTATTACATACTAGCCGACCCGTGCCCACTTCGTTGAGCGTTAATTATATTTTTGTGATGCAATTATGTTGTGGAGTTCTTAGTAGGTACTAAGTTTTATCAGGTTCATTGTTTAGAATTAGCTGGTATTGGATGTGGTACTTATATTAATTGTTGAAGACTTTTGAACTACCTATCTCCTAAATTACACAACCAATTAGTTACAACATAGTCGTTTAAAGTATGTTATTCATACTTTAAATGACTAATTTTATCTTCACAAAATCATTTATTTTGATATAGATTCATGTTTTTTTCATAAAAAAGACATCTCAACTTCACATAAAATTTCTTTCTTTCATTTACCTAATAAAAAAGTCTTTGTAGTGATTAAAAAAAAAGCAAGCTATACGCGGACTTTTTTGTAGAAATAATAGAGACCAACATTTTTGATCAACATTATGTTCGTCTATACTGAACTATTTAGTCAGCGCACGCCGGTAAAGCATCATATCTTGCCCAATTTCCGCTGACTTGATATACATTGCCATTATTTTTCTCTGAACTTTTTATTCAGTCTTAATAAAATATAGCCTCCTGAATGGTGTAGCTTTCTGATTGTGAAGGAATTTCCATGATCGATTCAGTATTTTTGAAGATTAGCCTTTTATACAAACAAACAAACAAACAAAGTTACAAACTTTACCTCTTTATAATATTAGTATAGATTTTGTCACAGCTCGACCTAATAAAAGCAATCAATCAAATCAATTTAATAATCAATTTGCAAAAATAGTTAAGTATCATGTTATTTCAGCGGGAGTAAGATTTTAGCTGAAATGATGATAACGATGATAATATTGTTGGTTCCTAACAAAGTCACTGAAAATTCTTGAATTTTTGTCCAGGTAAAATATATACCTAAAGTAAACATTTAATTTTCGACTGAAATTCACCAATAACTCGCCAAGTAAAAATTTCGTGCCTATTTAAAAATGGTTTCCAATGCGACTAATGGTTCGCAGTTAAAACCATTGAAGTGCCTTTACAAAGTGTTATTTCTAAAGGCAACTGTGACAAAATTAGCCTCATAATCTCCTAAAAGGACGGTTAAAGGCTATTTTAGTACTTAGAATCCAATTTAAATAGTCAATTGTTATGGCAAACTTTTAAGAACATTTTGATAATTAAGAACATTCAGTTACAAAATTAATAATATTAGATACCCATATTATAACATATGCAGAGTGTTTTGATCATTATAAATGATTATCAAATACCGCGTTATGATGACACGCAACATGATGAATAGGCTCCGCGGTGGAGCATTTGGCACATGTTTGCAAAAGACTCTGTCGCCTGTTTGAAAGATATGCATGTTTTAAGCCGGGTCCGCTGCGACGTGTTTTCGTGTTTACAAACAGTATAACATTGTTTGCTAACCGAATATAGGCGTGGCTTAACAGTTTGGTTAGCAAAAACACAATAACATGTTTGCCGTCTCGAATGGATAACATCCCCCGCGTTCGCCTGCGGGGAGGGAAAGTGACGCATTTTGTGTTCGCGCTCGCTAGAGGAAGACGGAATCGTTCGAAGAGTATGTTGATTGTATATGACAATTCTCTTTAGTTTGTGATGGAGTGGAATAAAGAAAATACTTTGTCTTTTAATACTTTGTTTTCTTCTCTATATCTGGTAAAATTAATGATAAAAGCTCTTGATAATCACTTTCTGAACATCTAAAACTAAACAAAAACATTACAACAATTGGCGCAGCGGACGGGCGGTTTTATTAACATGTTTTGATAACATGTTCATAACTCAAAGACAGCTGGACCGATTTGGAAAATTCTTCTTTGGTTTGACAGGGTAAACTTTCTTGTTGTTCCCATTGTCATCAAGTCAGGATCTGATGATGGAATCATGGAGAACTCGAAGGAACTCTTCGCCTATAGCGATTTGGGTATTTTTTATAGTATCTTGTACAGTTGTTCTCGAAAAGCACCATTTGGTGAAGTGGAATTGATGATGAAGACCACAGATGGCCACCGGAACTATTTAATAATAAGTATTTCGTGGATTGCGATTCGATTACTTGAATACGGTTGTTAAGCACTTTATGCTCGTCACTCGAAGTAAATCTGATGGTGAAGTACTAGGAGAACTCCTCAAAACTTAACGGCTCTGCATCGGGAAAAGCATTATTTTATAAAACGTGATAAGTAGTTGACATTTTGGCTTTTGTAACTAGATAAATTACAAACCGACCCACTAAAAAGCGTGAAAAAAACTTGTCTTGACTTTGGAAGTCAGTGTCAAAATAAAAATACAAAACACTGGAAAGAGTGTTCAATACTCAATACTCAATCATTTATTGCGTTCCACAATGTGAACTTAGGTGGTAGGTGTATACAAAAATATACATAGTTTATAGATCATTGTGGACCCTGTCGGGCACAGCAAATTATAATAGAGGAAGAGGGCTTTACAATTATTATAAACTAGCTTTTGCCCGCGACTTCGTCCGCGTGGAATAATTACTTTGGGCTAACGTTAAATTTAACCCCGATTTTGAAGCATTCTTTATTGGCGCTCCGCTTCTATTGGCCTTAGCGTAATCCTACTTCCTACTAATCCTATCCTACTAATCCTACTAATCCTACTCCTACTAATATTATAAATGCGAAAGTTTGTGAGGATGGACGGATGTTTGTTACTCTTTCACGCAAAAACTACTGAACGGATCTGAATTAAATTTGGTCAGTAGATAATTGACATTCTGGAATAACACATAGGCTACTTTTTATCCCGAAATTCCCACGGGATCGGGATTTGCGCGGGAAAACCTTCGCACGCGAACGAAGTCGCGGGCAGAAGCTAGTATTATAAATGCGAAAGTTTGTGAGGATGGATGGATGTTTGTTACTCTTTCACGCAAAAACTACTGAACGGATCTCAATGAAATTTGGTAAGTAGATATTTGACATCCTGGAATAACACATAGGCTACTTTTTATCCCGAAATTCCCACGGGATCGGGATTTGCACGGGAAAACCTTCCCACGCGTACGAAGTCGCGGGCAGAGGCTAGTATTATAAATGCGAAAGTTTGTGAGGATGGATGGATGTTTGTTACTCTTTCACGCAAAAACTACTGAACGGATCTGTTTGAAATTTGGTAAGTATATAGTTGGCAGCCTGGAATAACACATAGGCTACAATTTATCCCAAAATTCCCACGGGATCGGGATTTGCGTGGGAAAACCTTGCCACGCGTACGAAGTCGCGGGTAGAAGCGAGTGATATATAATATAGCCTTTCTCTATAAATAGACTATTTAATTAAAAAAAAATTTTTCAATTCGAACCAGTAGTTCCTGATATTATCGCGTTCAAACAAACAAACAAACTCTTCAGACTTATATTATTAGTATAAATAGCTGTTGCCCGCGACTTCGTCCGCGATTCCGTCGTTTTTCGTAAAAAAAAGTAGCCTATGTCCTTCCCCATTGTTCAGTGGTTTTGATGTAAGAAACAGATTAACTTTCGTAATTTAGTAAGGAAATATAATATGTCAATCTATAATACTGTTGAAAAATATCGCAGTACGGTACCTCACAATATTATTGTTAATAGCTGTGCCCGCGACTCCGTCAGCGTGTAACTCCTTGTGTGTTATTAAGTTAATGTATTGGTAATATTGTTTAGATCACGTTCACATGAGGCTTAAGTACCTATTGAACGAAATTTTATACTTCTTCTTCTTCGGGCGAGAGACGCGTCGAGCGCGGCGACCGATTCTCAAAAATAATCCTTATAGCATGATTCAGTATTCACGCGCGATGGCTTATTATTAGCGTATTTCATGTATAACTTTGGTGTTTCTATACCGATTTATATGATTATTTTTTATGGAATAGTTAATAATGTTAACTTTTTCAATTAGGGGTTACTGAGAGTGTTATAAACGTAAGAGTAGACAAATATTATAATCAGAAAGCTTCGAACTGCTAAGCTATCGGGAGTTACACGTGTTATTGTGAGTCAACCATAAAAGATAGACATATGCTGTCGTGGAATATTTTTTATATAATTTTAAGGAGAACATTTTCGTCATGAAATGATTTGTGTAGCTTTAACCATTAAGGTTGCACACGCGACGGAAGCTTAAAAAATGGAGTAACTTCTCCCATTTTCCCAACATTTCCCTTCACTGCTCTGCTCCTATTGATTGTAGCGTGATGAAAAGTATACTATAACCCGCTCAGTAGTATGAAAAATAATTGTACCAAGTTTCGTTAAAATCCGTCGAGTAGTTTTTGTTTCTATAACGGTTATACAGACAGACAGACAGACAGACAAAAATCTAACTGATTGCATTTTTGGCATCAGTATCGATCCTTAATCACCCCCTGATAGTTATTTTGGAAATATATTTCATGTACAGAATTGACCTCTCTACAGATTTATTATAAGTATAGATAAAATGTGTATATGTTTATAACTTAAACTACTCCTACATAGGTTTTATACATTTTTAAGATACTATATTTTTTATACATGTATTTTATTTATCACTGAAATATTCATTTACATCATAATAACATTTATAGATAAGAAATTATTTTAATTTATTCATTATCATATTACATTTTTGTTCATTTTTAATTGTATCTGGCAATTTATTGTATATTTTTACTGACATTACTAAGGTGCTGACGAAACTGAAGTTACACTCCACAAGAGTGTAACTTCAGTTTTGAGCCCCCAGGTAAGTTAAGCCTATTTTTGTGTCGTAGTGTATAGTGAGTTTGTATGTGTTCTCGTGTAGTAAATAAGTGTTGATTGTGTCTAACGAATTTGCATATTTTCAAGATGTAAATATAGGGAAGGGTTAAAAGTTTGTGTTCTTGGAAGTATGGTTTGCAGCTATCTGTGTTCTCTATGTTTACCAGTATTCTGATGAGTCGTTTTTGTAGTGTGAAAAGTGTTGGTGCATGTGTACTGTTTCCCCATAGTATTACGTCATAACTTAACCATGCGTATGCGTAGGCGTAATATGTAACCAGAGCAGTGTGGAGATCCGTAGTTTTTTTAATTTCACGAAGGGCATAAGCAAATTTTGATAGTTTTAACCGAATTTTTTTAATGTGCGATTTCCAGTTTAAGTTTGTATCTATTGATAAGCCGAGTAGATTGAATTCTTGGACTGTTTATTCTTGTGTTATAATAGATGAATTTTATGTCTAAAGGAGTTTTTTGACGCGGGTGGAAGGACATGATTTTAGTTTTATTAAAGTTAATTTCGAGGTTGTGTTCGTCCATCCAAGTTATTATTTTGTTCAGTGTGTTTGTAAATGCTTCCACAAAGTTAATATTGTTTTGGCATGAAGTAAGTATTGAGATATCATCAGCGAATGACTCATATATGATTTTTGGGAGGTCGTTTATATAAATGATAAATAATAGGCAGCCAATAATACTTCCTTCCTTGGGGGATTGAGGCGTTAATTTTATTACGATCCGATCGAATTTATTAAATTTGTATTTTCGTCCTAGTATTCAATCTCGACCTGGTGTTCTCTATTTTCTAAGTAAGACTTAAACCATTCGAGAGTTTTTCCACAGATCCCTATTCCTTGTAGCTTATTAAGTAAGATATCATATTGCACTTTATCGTAAGCCTTTGTCATATCTAACAGTATACCTACAGCGTATTTTTTTTTGTTAATTAGATTAATTGCTTCCTGAATAGACTTATACACTGCTAGAACTGTAGAACGTTTTTTTTTTTCGAAAACCATTTTGTGACTCGATAAAAATGTCGTATTTTTTACAGAACGAATAAACACCGTTACACATCGCTTTTTCAAATATCTTTGAGGCATTAGGTAAAAGTGCTATAGGACGGTAATTAGTGGGATCAGTTTTTGAGTTTTTTTTTGTGAACTGGTTTTATTATAGCTTTCTTAAGGTAGTTCGGAAACCTACCTTCCTCAAAAGACTGATTTACAAGCAAGTAAAATGGCAGGGTAAGCTCATTGGCATACTGTCTCACTAAAGTTGGTGGCATTTCGTCGATTCCATGGCTATTTTTGTTTTTAAGGCTTTTAATAACAAATTTATTTCACCGGGATCTACTGTGCTTAGAAATAATGTTTAGTGTGGGATGGAGCACTGACGTGCCTCTCGGCTCCTTCCCCTTTCCGATAGACGCAAAAAAAAATATTAAATATATTTGCAATTTGCTTAGGTTCCGAGACAATATTATCATTTATTTGTATCGTCACATTGCTTTTGTTTTTTTTTTACATTTTTATTCGTCCTTTCATTTATAATTTTCCACATGGTTTTTACTTTATTATTAGATTTTAATAATCTATTTATATATTGTAGTGTTTAGCTTTATTTACAACTGTTTTTAAAGTTTTTTCATACATTTTGTAATTGTTTTTAATTAAAGGGTTATTAGTTTTAAGTAAGAGTATTTTTTCTAGTCTTTTATTTTGACATGAAATTTTGATTCCTTTGGTAAGAAACTAAGGTATTTCCTCGAGAAGGAATAGAGGTAACCGTCTGATCAAGTTAAAAAATCTTTGCCTTTTGCAAAGACAATATAATGAGTTACTACTTCTGACCCATGGAGCGTATATTAATCACGGTTAATTACTGGTGAAAACACAGGACTGCAGGGTTCGACTGGCTGGAGAACGGGTGCGTATATGGTATTGGCGAATCCTTCCAACACGTAGAGTCCTGTAATCAATATCCAGGGAACACTATAATATCATTTTAACGACTTGGGAAGGACTCAGAGATCACTTTCAAACACCAATACACCAAAATCCTTACCTTTTAAAACATGGGATAAAGGAGAATGCCAAGGCTTCCTTCAAGACTCGGCCAGAACCGACAAAGATGAACTATATATTATAAAAAATCGGTCAAGTGCGTGTCGGGCCACGCGCAGTGTAGGGTTCCGTAGTTTTTATAACAGCCAAGTGCGTGTCGTATTCGCTGACTGATCGTTTTGTACCATGCTCTAACTAAGGCCGTGCGCACACTGCGTTGCGTTTTGGAAACGCAAAATCTATGAAGTATGGAGTGTCATAGAAGTGCGCGCATTGCGGTGGAATAAACGCGTGCGGTAGAGTCACCGGTGCACATACAGGTATTTTATTGATCTAGGCGGCCAAAAGTCAAAATAAAAAAGTTTAAGGAATGCTTATTATATTGATTACCTGAGGCAGGGGACATTCCAACGATCAATAGACCGCCACCCCTACACTTCTTCCGTTGCGCGTTTTCAGGTAAATTCAGTCGGAAGTTGATCATCGAACTTTGTGAACGTGTCTCTTTTCGGTGATTTAAAAAATCGTTAACTTTGAGTGTTAAACTGAAGTTTTCTGTGTTGACCTGGTGCAAAATAGCAATGGATTCGGAGACTACAGGTATCTAATAATCAAAATATGATATAATTTGTTAAAATTTGTTTTATTTTAATATACTTTTAGTGGTCGAGAAAAACGTCTGAAATAAGGATATTTTTTAAAGAAATTTATGTTTAGAAAACTATTTGTTTTAGTATCGGGATAGATCCGGCAACTTTTGTAGTTTATTTAAAAAGTATAGACCTTTAAGTTACGAATAGTAAATAAATTAGCCGCGGAATAGCGCGGATGCGCAAAAACGTAGAACATTGAATTTCACAGCCAAAATGAGCTTAATTCGAAAAAAAAGTATTTATGTCTAAAAACAATATTTACTTGTTCCAGATACAGTGGGTACTTCCGAAGTGAGAATAATGACTCGTAAATTCCTCTTTTATATTATGAAAAATTAAAATTTACTTAATTTGGAAGAAAAACTACGCTTTTTGAGAGACCACCTTTTCACTCGTGACGACCTTACTGATGATCAGTTAAATAAACTGAACAACGATTTTGCACATTTTAAATCGGAAATGAAGCAAAGGTGGATTAAATCTCATAAAAAAGAAGAAGTTTTATTGAAAAACAACCAACTTTGGCTGGAAAGTACATTCAAAATTCCAGTCACAACGGCAAATCGTATAGGTCGCCCTCGTAAATCGTTAGGGGAATCTATGGAAGGGAGCAAAAGAAGAAAAACGGAACGGATCCGATCTATTGTAGAGTGTCAGAAAGTGCAGGTGAATTGATTTGAAAAAATATGTATTGTTATTGATAAATTAATTAATGTAAGAATATATATATATACATATATATAAAGTATGTATATAAGAGTATGTAAGATTATGTAAATATATGGTGTAATATATATATAAAACAACAAAAAAAATGAATTAAAATGCTGAAAATAGGCCATATATATATATATATACATATGGCCTATTTTCAGCATTTTTTATTCATTTTTTTTGTTGTTTTTGTGTTTTATTGCTTTTTTTTAAGGAAATTATAAAAGTTATTGTCTGTTTATATTTTTCTTGTTTTATTTCCGTCATTTTAAACCAAAAAACCCGCACAAATATTTTTGGCCGGCTAGATTAATGAAATACCCCTATGTGCGGTGGCCCCGGTCATTCTACCGGTGCGGTAGAACTACCGCAATTGCGGCCACCGCAAGGCAGTGCGCGCACGGCCTAAAAGCCAAACATGACTACCTAACTAATTTGACTTCCTATACAAATCCTCACCTGATCCGACAATTTTGCACGGAAAGTTTTAATTTTTTTTAGAGATTTGTATAAAACTTGTTGTATAAAGCCGGTGTTTTGAATTTAAATACGGACACAGAGCTACACTTCTCAATCGTCACAAGAAACTAGCACGATACAACTGGCGCTTAGAGTCATCTATCGACATTTCTATAGAGTTGTTCGAAATTTTCGAGTCAAATACAATTGGTCGACTATTACTCGTAAACTTGTAAAGCCCACTTATGTGTGATAGTTTTTTTTTTTTTTTTTTTTTGTGTGTGGCATCTCGCAGGTCAACCTCTGAGGTTGTCGGCTGCTTAACCGGGCTTGCCTGTGGTTGCCTTAATTAATAAATTAATTAAAGCCTCCAGCCAGGGCATATTAGAAAACTTACAAACTAGGCGACTACACGCTAAGGGCACCCCCTGTGGGGTACGGACCTCGGCTTAGGGCGTCGCAGCTAGGGACAGGCTGGATCATGTCATTTTTATTATTAATAAGGGAATTTAAAGCTACTGGCTCAGCGTCGCGGGCTGGCTCTGGCAAGGGTCGGGGCGGACTATTACGGGGACGTCGCGGCGGGCCTCGGCGGCGAGGACGGAAGGACGGTCGGTTTTTGTTTTTGTGTGCCACTGTACTTGTTTCCCTACGGCTCTCTTGGAGCAGGGTGATTGCGTCATCGGGAGTGACAAGGGTATGCCTTGGTCGGCGAATCTTAGAGATACGCGAGGGTTCGTATTGGGCGGCCGATACGATAAGGGGATTCCTATGTTGGATTGCAGTATCAAAGAAACGCTTGGAGACACGTTTCATGAACTGCTGGATGGTGGGCATCTTGAGGTCTACGTGAAGAAGCTCATTTCGAACATAAAAGGGGGCTCCCGTGACTCTACGGAGGAATCGGTTTTGAAGGGTCTGCATCTTGTGGAGGAGGTAGGGCTTTGCGTGTGCGAAAACAACGCAGGCGTAGGTCATGATGGGACGGATGACCGCGGTGAAAATACGCAGCTTGCACCTGAGTGATAACTTGCTGCGGGAGCTAAGAATGAAGTGGAGCCTACCTAGAGCGAAAGCGGCGCGCGAACGTGCCTGCTTTATGTGCTCAGCGAAGGAAAGGTGTTTATCGAGGACCACGCCTAAGTATTTGGCTTGCTTTTCCCAGGGGATCGGCTTGCCGTACATGGTAATCGGACGGGGGGAGGGTGGGTTTATCCGCGGCTTAGAAAAGAGGACTGCCTGGCTTTTGTCTGGATTGACTTCGATTCTCCATTTCCGGAACCACTTGGCCAGAGTGTTTGCGGAAGTTTGGAGAGTGCGAGCGATGGCATCGGGTTTAAGACCGGTATAATAGATAGCCGTATCGTCGGCAAATAGGGCTAGCTGAGTATTTTTATGCTTGGGGATATCGCTAGTGAATAGCGTGAAAACGAGGGGGGATAGTACGGAGCCTTGAGGAACTCCTGCGCGAATGGGATGGGGGGAGGAAAGCTCCCCCTCAATTCGGTAACGAAAGGTGCGATTCGATAAAAAGTCCCGTAGGATGAGCACGAGACGGTCAGGCACGCCGAGTTGGTATAGCTTATAAATTAAGCCATTGTGCCAGACTTTGTCGAACGCTTTCGCTATGTCGAAGAATAAGGCTCCCGTTATTGCGCCCCGTTGGAAGCCGGCGCTGACGTGTTCTATGATGCGGTGGACTTGTTGGATACATGAGTGTTCGGTTCTAAATCCAAACTGCTCATTGGGTATAAGACTCTTTGCTTCGGCAAAATCTTTGAGCCGCTTATATATAAGCCTTTCATAGATTTTACCAAGGACGTTGAGTAAGCTAATGGGACGGTAGCTAGACGGGTCAGACTTGGGCTTGCCTGGTTTGGGAATACCTATGACGGTGGCCTGTTTCCAGGTTGCGGGGAACATATTATTGCTCAATGCACCATTGAAGATGGCAGTCATTAGCACTATAAGCTGGGCGGGGAAAAGTTTGAAAACCCTATTGGTGATGCCATCGGAGCCAGGGGCTTTTCGCGGTTGGAGACTTTTAATGATATCCTGGACCTCATCAAGAGTGATGGGGGCCAGTGGATTATCGGGATCTTCGACGGGCGGAAGGGAAGTTCTACGTTCGACTTCGGCGTTCACCATATCGAGGTGGGCTTGGTCTACTGGTTGAGAGCTGGGAGAACACTGGGACTCTAGGCTGTCGGCTAGGCATTCTGCTTTTTCAGAGTTATCGAAGGCGACACTCTTATCGGGACGAATGAGAGGAGGCATTGTGGCCTCTTCAGTGGATCGTAACTTCCTCTGAAGCTGCCAGAAGGCAAGATGGGTGGGCTCAAGTTCGCTCAGCATCTTGTCCCAGCTCGCATTACGCTGCTCGGTAATGCGTTTCCTTACAGCACGCTGTAAGTTGCGCATGTGAGCTTTGTTTGCGGCGCAGGGAAAAGCGCTGTACGCACGGATGGCTGCGTTCTTCTCGGTTATCAGATTCCGTACATCGTCCGGGAGTTTCCAGCGGTGGTCTTCCACTACAGGAACTTCCCTTGAACAATCGTTCAGGACGGATGTTACGTGATTTGTAAGCGAGTCGATCGCCGCCGTCGTGTCAGCGACTGAGACTATGTGGTCAGGAATGGTGTCCAATTGAGGCGACGTGGTGGATTTCAGTTTTTCACTTACTTTCCTCCAGTCAGTGATCAATTGGGTCGGAGGAGGTTGGGTAGGATCATGGTTACCCGAGCGGGAACCTAGGTGTAGGATAACGGGACGGTGATCCGAGTTGAGCTCGTGAAGCGCTTCTATGGAGTGTAAACGGAGGTTTACATTCTTTAGGAGCGCCACATCGAGGACATCGGGGTTATGGTTGGGGTCGTGTGGGTAGTGGGTGGGAGTCATCGGAGCGATGACGTCGTAGTTTAGGGTCGCGCCTAGGTTATACACGATTCTGCCTCTGGCATTTGTCGTGTTGCTGTTCCAAGCGGGGTGTTTGGCGTTGAGATCGCCCGCTAGTAAGACGGAGTCACTCAGGCCGAAGAGAGTCGTGAGATCGCTGGTGAGCGCGATAGGATCGTCTGAAGCAAGAGACGCGACCGATGGTGGGGGATGGTAGGCAGAGATGATGGTTATCGGAGGATGACCAGTCATGCCTAGTCGACAGGTAGAGTACTCTAGGTGAGAGAGAGGCGCGGGTGGGGTCAGAGGGATGCAGTATAACTCCTTTCTATAATAAATAAGGGTACCGCCGCCGTGGCAACGTGTTCTGTCATTGCGAACTAGACGGCAATTCGCAATTTTGGGATCAGCGCGGTGGGGTTTCAAAAGGGTCTCCTGTATAAGGAGGACGTCTAATTGGTGGTCGCGGAGGAATTTAGTTATTTCGGCGCGTTGGTTGAAAATGCCATTGGCGTTGAAAAAACCTAATTTGAGGGATCGAGGCCTAGTGTGGTTTGTGCGTTGGGAATCCATTGGATCAGTCCATCGCATCCATCTGGTCGAGACCTAGCACCACATCACTGTGTGTGCTGAATATTTGGCTGTACATTGCCGTCGTAATTTTGCCGTTATTCTGCTGTTCGGCAGCCAGAAGGGCATCGCGGAGAGATCTGGCTTGGCGGGTCATAAATAACCTATAATGGCGCAGTATAGTCTGAACGCAAGCCTCGCCGTGCGCGACGGGTGAGGGATTGGGCGGTTGTTTGACTGCAGGAGCAGCAGTGGTTTGAGGCGCGGGTTTGTGACTGGCTGTGGGCTCTGTAGCCACGGCTATAGGCAGGATCTGCGCTGCGATGTGTATATCCATCAGTGCCTGCAAAGGTTTGGCAGGGGCTAAGGAGGGAAAGGCTTTTTCGTGGTTTAGCCTGTTCCACGGGGATGGTCTCTGAGGAGCGAGACGTTGGGGAATTTGAGAAGAAGGTGCCTCTCTCTGTTGGCGGGTGTTGGCGCGCTTCGCTAATTTAGGAGCGAGTTTGGGGGCTTTGGGACAGCCGCGGTAGTTTGCCGGGTGACCGGTCTGGCCGCAGAGAACGCAGCTGGGTGGTTCCGAACAGAGGGTTCGGTCTTTGGGCCGTGGGCAGTCCGCAGTGCTATGCTCGCCCAGACACTTGACGCATCTGGGAGTCGCATAGCAGTTGCTCTGCGCATGGCCATACAGTTGGCAACGATGGCATTGTCCCACTGTTGCGGTTTTGTAGGGCTTTTCTATTGAGATACCGGATAGGGAGCAAATAGACTTAATCTTAAATATTGGGTGATGACCTTCGGTTGGTTCACAAATGACAAGAACCATGTCGTACAACTCACCGCCTCTCGCTTTATGTAAGCGATGGACGGCGATCACTGGTATACCTTGATCGGCAAGGTCGTCTTTAATATCCTGTACTAGGATTTCTTTAGGGACACGTTTAATAATAACACGAGTGGGCGTGTCCTCGGGGAAGGAGAAAGTGTGAAAGGAAATATTCCTTTCACGGAGGGCGCGATATAATTCCCTATAGTCGTTCGACGTAGGGACGGTGACTTTAATGCCATTTTGGCAGGCACGGGCGTTTGTGTAGTTGATCTTTCGATCAACACACATCTTAGACACATCAGTCCATTTCCCCTTGTCCTGGATGTAAAATGGGGGTGGAGGGCGTTGCTTCCTTTGGGTTGAGGAAGTTTGGGCTATCGGGCTGGGGGGACGACTATCCTGCGCGCGAGTGGAGGTCGTTGGGACGGGGCTAGCGGGTCGTACGGGCGTTTGAGTTGGGGACGGGGGTGACGCGGTGGTCTTTTTGGCCTTGCTGGCCTGGGAGGTTTTCCCTTTCTTCCTCTTGCCGCCGGTGACGACTTGAAAGTCGTCTTCCGAGGATGAGGGGCATGATGACAAATCATTGTCGGAGTTGTTATTGGACATAGGTTCGGTGATGTCCATTTCACGGAATTCAGGTGCAGCGCACACCTGCGCGGCGTCCATTGTTTTATGAACAATGGGATTAGTAGGTGGGCCGGAAACAATGGGTGATTTCGGGAATCGGGCGATCGGCACGACTTTGTCGGCGGGCAGGGGCAATAGAGGGCTATCTACCTGGAAGTCGTTCGTTGTTTGATGAACAATGGGATCGGAGTTAATAAACACTTCCGTGAATTGACCAACTGGGATGCCTTGATCGGCAAGCGGGGGAGATAATGGGCTGTCAAGCGCGTCACTAAAATCAGCGACGTTGGCTTCGGTAGCCGGAGGACTATTAGCGATTTCACGCTGGATTTTTCCGCCATATTTGGCGGAAATAGCAGGGTTTTCCCTAAGGATCTCTAACAATATCTCCAAAATATTGGAGTTCGCCATGATTGGCGAATGGATCAAAAATTTAATGAGGAAATTTTGGAGATTTCTCTCCCGCGGGGGGCCTATTTAAAGCCTAACTGGCCTAACTCCCCGGATGGATGGGTCCGGGGGTGTGTAACCCTCCCAGTCGGGTAAAGACTGGGAGGTGAGTACCTAATGGTGAGCCCTAAGCTTGTAACCGGTCGCCAGTCTTATTGTGCGAACCGGGCCCTATTGGGTCTAGTGCGAAGGGGTAGACACACCCAACCGACACTAGGTGAGTAGCTGAAAAGGAAACTCAGTAACTAGGTTTGACTAGGAGATCCCCCAAGGCCAAAACCTAGCACTCGACTCCAATTGACTGCTTCACCCTGAAGGGGATCAGCGGGTGCGTCGGGTCAGCACCCCCTTGGTTTTGTTGACACCGTGAGGTTTCCACCAAGGACCACGAAGCTGTGGTTTTACCCTGAAGGGGCCAAACCAAATTGTTTTTGACGATACTCTGTTAGAGAAACAGGAAATCCTTCACCACCTCGAAAAAGGCGGATCCGGACCAGGCGTCGTAGTCGGCGCCTACGAATGACGTCACGGCGAGCGCGACGAAGCGATGACACAGACACAGAACGATCGAGAGCGCGGAGCGGTACGACCGTCGCGGGCGAGCGTCGGAAGCGGAATGTGTGATAGTTTTCTTGTAACAGTCGCTG
The DNA here is from genome assembly GCA_943138885.2 of Tholera decimalis. Lineage (NCBI taxonomy): Eukaryota > Metazoa > Arthropoda > Insecta > Lepidoptera > Noctuidae > Tholera > Tholera decimalis. Next base: position 20,265,210 of record OW964562.2, read on the forward strand.
CGCCCCCGAAGGGGGCGCGGCAAGTGATATCGGGGCGTATGCCCCCCGATCACGGTGGCCAACCTCGGCCCGCGACAGCGGGCCCGTCGTTGGGTTGCCTTTGTGTTGGCGTGACCTGCTTGTGCGCGCGCCCTGCCTGCGCGTAGTTCGCGCGGTTGGCGCGCACGCATATTATGTTTATGAAGTGTAAACTGTAAGCGCACCGCGACGCCGTTATTCGGCGTCGTTTCTTCACGACACCTCGGCGGTCTGCGCCCGCCAGGTGAGACCCCCAGTTGCCTGAGGGAGGCCTAGCGGAGCGCGACCAGCGGCGAAGGTGCCGGCTTAGGCGAGCCTACAGTTGGATGCGTGGCTCCGGCCCGTCCCGCTTCCAGATCTAGCCGGTTACGTTCCGAGCCGTAGAGCCGTGTTGTGCGTGTGTGAGCGGCATTGTTGTGTGCGTCACCGCTCAGTGCGTCGACGCCGAATAGCAAGCTATCCGGCGCTGTTATGTATACATGTATGTATCGTGGCGCATGTGTGATTCGGTACGTAACGTGCCTATATTAACTTAGCACACGTTACGTATCGTGGTGTATGTATTATGAATAGTTTCATTGTTTGGATAAGCCGCGTGTAGTGTGGAGGCGACTTACCCAGGCGTCAGTAGGTAGGGGGATATGACATAAATAAATCCCAAGGAGAGGCGGAGTGGGCGACTTGTCCCTGTGGGCCGCGGGCTTCTGTTGGTCGTGCTCGGCGGCCTAGCGACTGCAAAGTGTTGCCAACTCCGCTAGGCCGTCTAGCACGACTTGCTCTATATCCTGTCCCTGTCTCAGCGCTCTTATGAGGCCGAGTAATATCTTAATGGCGCAGGATGTGGCTTCGGAATATGCCACCCTCTGGGTGGGCTCGGCTTCGGTGTTGGGTCGTGCTTTGGCGAGCGTGCCGGTGCTTTCATGTGCGCCGGCGCGCCGTGTCCGCGTTGCGTGGGTGTTTGATTTGACTTCTTTTTCCTGCGCCATTGTAGGGACAGGGGCGGCCGTGGGGACCTCTTCTTGGGTCGCTGAGGGGGTGGGTAACTGGGGGTTGGGTTTTCTCCCCTTGCCCCCGCGCCCCCGTTTTCTCCGCCGTGAGGAGGTGGTTGCGTCTCTGTTCGTGGGCCCGTTGGCTGCCGCCATCAGCGACGTGCCTTGGGCCTCTTCTGTGGCCTCTGTAGTTGCCGGGTGGGTGAAGACTTCGGAGCGGCGCGTCACTGTCTTGGTGATGGCGACAGTCCCCGCTCGCTTGTTGAGCATCTCCCGTTGGAAGACGGGGCATCTTACGTGGCATGCTGGATGGGGGCCGCAGTTGGCGCAGGTGGCCGGCTCCTCTCTGGGCCTCGGGCAATCCTTGGCCAGATGCCCCTCTCCGCATTTGACGCAAGCGAGCGGCCGGTGGCACTGGTGTGAAGAGTGCCTAAATTTTTGGCACCGGTGGCATTGGGCGGGCCCACGTTTTCTCCGCCACATCTCTATCTTGACGCCACGCATGCACATGAATGTCGTGACGTCGAAGATGCTACGCACGTTCGTCGTGCGCTCGAGCACCGCGTGGAACACGCAGCCGGGTCGTCCCTGGCGCGCCCTTATGTGGCGCACGTACTCCGGCTCGTATCCCAGGGTGCGGAGCTCCTCCTCGATCTCCTTGGGATCTGTGTCGGCAGGCAGCCCCCGTATTGCTACCTTCATTTTCAGCTCAGCTGGTGGTGAGTAGGAGAACCAGCTGAGCCCTGTCTCCTCCTCAAGCTTCATTAAGTAACGCTGGACCAGCCGATACTCGTCTCCAGAAGCCGGCGTAAAGCGGACGCCGGCGCCGTACGGACGAGCGTTCGGTGGCTGGCCCAGCTGAGTGGCGATGGCCCGGAAGTGCCTCGCCCAGTCTGGTAGCCGCTCAACTACCAGAGGCGGGTAGCGCTCCCGTTTTCCTCCCTTGTTCCCACTTTGGGCCGCGCTACTCGCGGCTGCGTTCGCGGGGGGGGGGCTGCCTTGACACTTGGGGGGGGTAATTAATAGTACCACTGACCTCTGTTTCCCTCGTGGGTGACTCGTCACTGTCCCGACCCCGCGGCGAACGTACACGTGGAGTACGTGGCGGGTCGAGGCAGTAGCGCTTCGCCTCCTCCTCTTCGTCGGTACTACGCCGACGGCGCTGGGCACGCGAGTTGTACGGGCGCTCCGTCTCCGCCTCGGAGTCGGTGCTAGCAGGCACTTCGGTGGCGTATGACGCCAACGACATATTGGACCCCGCGCGCGATAATGTGGCCGAGTACATCGCCGGCGAGTCGTACGCGGCGGTGCGCGGCGGCGCGGGCGAGGTTAGGCTAGATGGCGTCGGTATCGCGGTCGACCGGCGCAGGCGTGGATCGCGGGACGCGGCCGGCGCTACACTGGTCGGCCGCGGTGGCGCGCTCGCTTGGGTGTGTCGGGCGGGGGCGCTCGAAGCTTCTCGAACCGTCTCGGCGCGCGGCGGAGCGGCGGCGCGCGGGGTGGCGGTAGGGGTCGCGGGCGGCACGGTGGGTGGGGCGGTGGCTGTCTGCGCGTACGAGCGAGACGGCAGCATCGCCCGTTGTGCGGCGAGTTCACGGCGGGGCGCCTGGGGCGCGGTACCGCTCGGTGACCTCGCGACTTGTGCCGGGGTCTTGGTGGGTACATTATATTGCGGGGTACCCACCTGTGTGTCCGTTATGGCGGCTTGCTGGGGTGATGGTGGTTTCTTCGACGACGACTTCTGCGGCCAGTTCAACGGCGTCGCAGGCACAACGCGCGCAGGTGCCGGCGGTGCCGGTGGGCTGGTGGCAGGCGACGTCTTCTTCTTCTTCTTCTTGGGCTTGGGCTTGGGCTTCGGCGCGTCAGACCATGGGCCGCGTGTCGCGAACTGGACGTTCGGGAGCGACACGGCATGGTCCATCAGCGGCTGGCACTCGCGGCAGCGGCATTTTTCTCTGTCCTCTTCTGCGTGGGCTTCCTTTTCGGCTAGCGTTGGGGCGTCGCCGCGACTCTCGGAGTCGCGGGCGCTAGGCTTCGGCATGGCACGGCAGTTGGAGATTCAAAATTTTATATCGTGGATAACGCGACCGCGTCGGTGGAGGGCCACCGGGCGGCAACTAGTAGTCGGTCCGAGCGTTCTGAGTGGGAAAGCACTAACTAGGCACGTCCACTCATTACAACCACGAGACGTTCCGTGATAGTTTTCCTTTAAATTTCGTTATATATAGGTACTACTGCCGTGAAATTTGAATGTCTAACTATAACCGTTTAGTTCATAGAGGGGGGGACACTTGACTCTAACGAAAATTGGTACTTTAAAGCTTGATAAGTCACGAACGGTTTACTTAATCAAAAAACGGTCTTACCAAACCCCTAATATTTTTGAAAGACCTATCCAACGATATCCCACACTATGGGAAGAAAGAAAAAAAAAATATCATCCCACTTTACATGTATGGGAGGTACCCTAAATAATTGATTTTTTTTCGAAATTTTATTTTACCACTTTTTTGGCGTCATTAACGTGTATACTCATGCCAAAGTACAACTTTCTAGTACCAATAGTTTTTGAGCGAAACCGCGGACAGACGGACAGACAGACGGACATGGCGAAACTATAAGGGTTCCTTGTTGACTACGGAACCCTAAAAAGAAAAATAATTATATAATTTGACTGTATAGTTAGTTTTCTATAAAAAGTACACCAAAAATGTTATAGTTCTTTGAAGTTGACCACTTAATACTTCTAATTTTAACGATAACATGAAATAAACTATAATATTATTGAATAATGACTATTGAATTTGTTTTCAACAGCCAAGGTAGTCGTTAGCAAAAAAGAAATCGGAGTCCGGTAACAAAGCATATTTATTGCTTTGTTACCGGACTCCGATTTCTTTTCAAAACTCATAAGACACTTCGTCGCTCGTCATAAAACGCGGGAGAAGTAAAAATTTTGACAATTATCACTGACAACTACAAGATTATGTGTTACAAGCACTAAATAACTATTCTAAACTGTATCGATAATTGAATTGAATTACTTTAAAGTATTATTAGATATTTATTTATTTATTTATTTAAGAAGTATGGAGGACTAACAGCTATTAAATACAGAAAATAAGTAGTATAGTAGACAATGAGCCAATTAAAACTCCTCACGTTTAGAGGCACGTTTATCTATACTAATATTATAAAGCTGAAGAGTTTGTTTGTTTGTTTGTTTGTTTGTTTGCTTGAACGCGCTAATCTCAGGACTACCGTTCTGATTTGAAAAATTCTTTCAGTGTTAGATAGCCCATTTATCGAGGAAGGCTATAGGCTATATATCATCACGCTAACACCAATAGGAGCGGAGCAGTAATGAAGAATGTTTCAAAATCGGGGGATTTTTTTTCCACGGGGACGAAGTCGCGGGCGGAAGCTAGTTAAAAAATATAACTAAACATTATTAATTATTATAAGAATTACGAGTTATGACTTTAGTAACTAATAAATTCACACGTGGGTTCATAATGATAATGATATAATCGATTTTCAAGTGCAATTTCGTATCGATATTATTTTATTTTGGTACTAGCTTTTGCCCGCGACTTTGTCCGCGTGGAATAGTTACTTTGGGCTAACGTTAAATTTAACCCCGATTTTGAAGCATTCTTCATTGGTGCTCCGCTCTTATTGGCCTTAGCGTAATGATATATAGCCTATAGCCTTTCTCTAAAAATTGACTATTTAGTTAAAAATATTTTTTCAATTCGAACCAGTAGTTCCTGAGATTATCGCGTTCAAACAAACAAACAAACTCTTCAGCCTTATATATTAGCATAGATAGCTGTTGCCCGCGACTTCGTCCACGTTTCCGTCGTTTTTCGTAAAAAAAGTAGCCTATGTCCTTCCTCACGGTTCAGTGATTTTGATGTAACACACAGATTAACTTTCGTAATTTAGTAGGGAAATATAATATGTCAAACTATAATACTGTTGAAAAATATCGCAATACCGAACCGCACAATATTATTGTTAATAGCTGTGCCCGCGACTCCGTCAGCGTGTAACTCCTTGTGTGTTATTAAGTTAATGTATTGGTAATATTGTTTAGATCACGTTCACATGAGGCTTAAGTACCTATAGAACGACAATACTTCAGCGCAAAGCTTCCGGGTAAACTATGTTGAAAGTTGACCCGTCCAGCACGTGAACATAAAAATTTCTAGAACTGCTAACCCGGGAAAGAGCGACGTACAACTGACCATGCGAGAAACAACTGACACCGAGATCTACTCCAGCAACACGAAAAGTCTGCCCTTGAGCCTTATTAATTGTCATTGCATAACACACCGATACTGGGAATCGCGTTCTTTTAAATTAGAATGGAAAATTATTTGGTTTTATGGGAATTCTGGGAATAAAGACGGTTTCTCCTGCACCGCAACCTGTTAAATTTTGAGCCTCGATTATATTTTGTTGCAACTGGGTTACTTTTAGCCGAGTTCCATTGCAAAGTTGTGGTGTTTTAAATTTCGGAGCAGAATAATAATCAGAAAGCTTCGAACTGCTAAGCTATCGGAAGTTACACGTGTTATTGTGAGTCAACCATAAAAGATAGATATATGCTGTCGTGGGATATTTTTTATATAATTTTAAGGAGAACATTTCCGTCATAAATGATTTCTGTGTAGCTTTAACCATTAAGGTTGCACGCGACGGAAGCTTAAAAAATGGAGTAACTTCTCCCGTTTTCCCAACATTTCCCTTCACTGCTCTGCTCCTATTGATTGTAGCGTGATGTAGAGTATACTATAACCAGCTCAGGAGTATGAATAATAATTGTACCAAGTTTCGTTACAATCCGTCGTGTAGTTTTTGTTTCTATAACGGTTATACAGACAGACAGACAGACAGACAGACAGACAGACAAAAATTTTACTGATTGCATTTTTGGCATCAGTATCGATCCCTAATCACCCCCTGATAGTTATTTTGTAAATATATTTCATGTACAGAATTGACCTCTCTACAGATTTATTATAAGTATAGATTGGCAACATTTCTAATTGAAATTGTAGATAGAAAACGTATTGATAAATTGAATAACTATTTAAAATGACTTTTAAACGGTGTACTTCTACAATTTACAATTCTTATAATGAAAAAAATAATTTCACTTCCGTTTATTAAGTATTTTAACCAAAAGCTGAAAACTATTAAGGATCGGTCCTTTCGATATTATTTCGATGGCTTCCAATCAATTTGCTAAAATTAACTAATATCGATTCAAAACTAAAACTGCAAATCAGCAAGATGTCCCCGGCCGCCAGATGTCACCTCCGTCAGGAACTGACGTACAACTGAATGACATTTGGAATGTAAACAACCGCACTTAATTACGATGTAATGGCTCTAATTTATTGTGAAAGCCTGTTTAATAGGGTTTTGAATAGTGATTCAACGTCAGAAAGTGTTACCAAAGAGTCCAATGACGAAGTACAGATGAAGGGATCAGGATAAAAAACAACGTAACAATAGGAATGACTCGATCGAACGCAGGGCTACAAGGCTCACAGGTGACGAGGTTCTGGCAGGCAAGCTTCACAGCTTGGCTTACCGGAGAAACGTTGCTTGCCTGTCTATCTTCTACAGATTGTACTTCGGAGAGTGTGCGCAGGTGCTCCACGACCTAATCCCTTCATCCCTCTTTTACTACCGGTCTACCAGACGTACCGCAGGATACCATCCACACTTGGTCGATATACCGTCTTGTCGTACTATGGGTTTTTTTCAACATTCATTGTGCGCACAGCCAAGGTGTGCAACTCTCTGCCGGCTTCTGTGTTCCCTGCCACATGTGACCCGTCAGCCTTTAAAGCAAGAGTGAATAGGCATTTCCTGGACTCGCTCGTTCGATCGTAGACTTATTTTACAATTACCATCAGGTGTGATCGAGGTCAAGAGCGTGCTCATTCGTAATAAAAAAAGATAAGGCCGACTTCCCTTGAGTATCAAGCCAGGCATCCAGCAGTCCTCAGCAAGTTTTTCACTCGTCCAGCAAGCAGCATAAGCAGCAATCCAATCCAATTTTGCTTTCGTTGAAATTCAAATTCGACTCTTTATGAATGCAGTATTCTGCTTCAATATCGAAGACGGTCGCCAATTGTTGAAGATAAGAATTAAAAGGACTCGCTTAAATAATATAGATTTAATACCGATTTAGGTTACAATATAACTTAAATAAAATAGATCACGCGGTACGTCCGCCGATGACCGTATCGGTAGGCGAGTAGTGGGGTGCGCGCCCGGCCGTTGCAGCTAGCTCGATCAGCTGTGTGACAGCTCGCCCACGCGTCTCCCGCTGCTGGTATATGCGTGAATATCCTCCGGCGCGTTGAAAGCCTTAGCTTTCAAGACGTAGACGAAGTAGGGAGCCTGGAAGTGACCCTCTTTGCTTCGTTGTCATTTTTGGATTCTGAAGTTGGCAAAAGGCATAGTTTATTGATAGCCCTTCGTATAACGCCCCTTGAAGTAGTGACGTCAGCTACCCTGCTGACGCCACCAACTCCCGGATATACCCCACGAGGTGCACGCACGGCCGCTGGCTCGATCAGCTGTGTGACCACTGTACCCGCGCATCTTGCGCCGCTGCTAGTACACGCGTATCACGCGTGAACTCAAGATATTGCTGAACATCGCAGGCTACCCTCTTTGTTATTTTAAGTTCTTTCAGTCCATCTAAAAGTTGTCTGGTAGATATAGCTCACACTTGGTAATCAATTGGTAGAGGTTCTTAAACCCAAAAGGACCGCTTTGACGTGATTTACTCATAGCAGTTCCTTGCAAGATTTAAATCAAAGAAAATTTCATCAAACTTGCATCCAGAAAGGCCCTTCACTTGGACGTTTGATTCTGAGAAAATGGATCGATCTTATACGTTAACATTAAACTTGGGCAAATGCAGTGTTCACAACAAAGACAAAATAGGTAGGTAATTTCTTATGTGGTAGCAAAACTAGACTGTTAAAACTAGACTTATTTTTAGTGTACGGATCGACAATATGATCCAAATTCATTAAAACGTTGATTGATACGCCTACTTTCCGTAATGTAACCGTGCCGATAACCGATCGTATTGAGCTTCTTGGGATAACACTAACTTCCACCCTCAATTTTGGTCCGTTTATCGAGGCTAAGGCTCAACTAGCATCAAGAAAGTTGGAAATTCTAGCAAAGGTGAGACGGAACTGCATACCGGAATAAGTGCTTGATTTGTATCAAGCCCAGGTTCGGTCGTGTATGGAGTACTTCTCTCATCATTGGGATGAATCTGCCAAGTACCAACTGGACGCACTTGAGTCTATCGAGAAACCTAACCTAACCTCTGGACCTTGAACATTGACGACAAGTTGGTAGTCTATCGGTTTTCTATCGGTTACATTTCGGAGAGTGTGCGATGGAATTACACAATATAATTCCGCCAATCCCGTTCCATCATCGGACTACAAGGCAAACGGCGATGCGCCATCGTTACATGGTGGACATCCCACACATACACAAAAAAACGTTTTAGAAATACTTTCATTGTGCGTACGGCTAATTAGTGGAATTCTCTGCTGGAGTCTGTGTTTCCCGATAGCTATAATCTAGGAATCTTCAAGTCAAGAGTCAATAGGTTCTTTTTAGGTAACCATGATCCATCTTCGACCACATCATCACTTACCATCAGGTGAGATGGTGGTCAAACACGAACCTATTATCAATAGAAAAAAATACAATGTTAAAGTATGTCGCATAATGTAGCCGTATGAAAAAATTAATACTTACACCAACCAACGAACACTGGGCCCGTGTGATGGATTACGGCCCATTCCATCTCATAGAGGAATCCCTGTGTCCCAGCATTATGACAATTTACGTTAACGAATAAGAAGATGTAGCTTTGTTTTATTTATTAATACTTTATGCAACACAAATGGTATAAAGGCAGACTTAAAACTTAGGCATTCACTATCAGTCAACCGTGACTCAATTAACCACTTTGGTCACAAGATCTAAATACACAAAATCGTACGTAAAATGTGTAGAATGGTATTTTGGCCGTCGCATTACCTACATGTCAGTATTGAGATCTCATTTTTTGATCATCTGATTCATAAACTGAGATCTCCTGGCTAAATAATAATAGCAGCACGGGTCGATCTTTAAAGTTGCTGAAGTTGGTAGGTGGATGGTTGATTCCTCCGTGCCGCGAAAAGCACGTTTAGCTGCTGGTGATTTGTACATCTTAAGGCGGGTCCGAAGCGCCAATTTTCTAACAAAACATTTTATCAAAACAAGTTAACAAAACATGTTAGCAAAGACGCCAGTCCGCTGCGCCTATTGTTGTAATGTTTTTGTTTAATTTCAAAAATGAGTTCCGACGAAGAAGACGTGGAAGCTGTTATAGTAATAGTAGATTTAGTTCTCCAAAGAAGACTATTTCCGACAGGGCATCTAGTTTTTTATATTTATCTCTGTGATCTTACAACGTAACATCCCAAAGCACCGATCTTTCTCTAATCAGATGTACAAAAAACAAAGTATTTTCTTTATTCCACTCCATCACAAACCAAAGAGAATTGTCACATACAATCAACACACTCTTCGAACGTCTTCCTCTAGTGAGCGCGAACACAAAATGCGTCACTTTCCCTCCCCGCAGGCGAACGCGGGGTATGTTATCCATTCGTCTCGGATAACATGTTACTGTGTTTTTGCTAACTAAACTGTTACCACGCCTATATTCGGTTAGCAAACAATGTTATACTGTTTGCAAACACGAAAACACGGCGCAGCGGACCCGGCTTTAGATAATCATTACGACAGCAGGACATAAAATCTGACACCAGTCTTGCCGAGAGGTGTTACCCAGCTATTGGGTTTTGGAGGTTGGATACGAAGTCGTTCCATATAAAACACTGATGTGGAAGTGTGTGGAGTGGAAGCCGACCCCATTTAGTTGAGAAAAGGCTAAACAGATGATGATTCACAAACTGAGAATGATAATTTGAAACATTAAAACGATATTAGGCAACGTTCACATAATTACTACATCAAATTTGGATGGTACTAAAGAACAACAGTGTTACCGAATATAGATGATAGAACGATCCAGAGATGATAGATTAACAATTAAACGCCCACTTGGTTTATTGTTGTTTTTACATTAAGCCGAATAATGCGTGGGCTCAATCATACAAAAACAAAATCTATGAGGCGATAATAGTTTGCTTATTTACTTCTTACAACAATATTCCAGAAGAATACTAGCTTTGTGGGAAGGTTTTCCTGCGTAAATACCGATCCCGTGGGAATACCGATATGAAATGCTTAACACCTCCTCTATCATACAGTGAAAGTCCCATTAAAATCAACTTACCAGAGATGTATGTAGGATGGTTATGAAAATATAACACTTTTAAACGTATTTTTTTGCCGTTTTAGGTTTGGCAATGGGTTGGCATTGGGTGGAATGGATGGGTTTGAGTTTAATATCGTTTAGGTAATAAAACAATAATTTTTAAATCACAGACCCCAACAGATAACGTGGACAATAAAACACAGTATTCGATAGATAACTATTTAATTTTTTCTAGACTGCTTGCTGTTGCTTGCAACTATCTTCGAAGGGAAATTTCACATATACATCTCAGGAAATCTGAAAGAATTTTTTTATAGATCTTGATTAGATTAGATTGGAGGCGAGCAAGCCTACGACACCCAAGCGGCGCAAATACTGACACTTTTTAGCCATTACAGTTTTGAGCCGTTTGGGGTCGAAAATCTTGGGTTATGGGGTCCGAGTACGTGCTCAGTTTTCAAACATATAACTCGCGAATTGAGCGACTTGCGTTAAGAGACAGCTGACGCTTTCTTTTCTTAAAACGTTGATGTTGCTGAAAGCGATGTGAAGAAGAACTGCAACGCCTAAGTGTACATTGTTTTTGTTGTATATATCATGGGCGTGCGCTCCTTGTAAGCAGAAATGCAGTGCTTTACTTGCCATTCACAGATATTTAATGAAACGTTCGTACGTTTTAGATGACTTTAATTAATAGTAAATAAATGAATAAACAAAATATAATAACTTAAAAACGCCTAATATTTTATAAATAGCACCTATTTGCAAGCACACAAACATTGTTTGCCAGGCGCTGCAAATTAACGTACCTATTCTCAAGTCCTGCCGCCCTCTACTGCAGGATTTTTGTTCGCATGTGTGCAGTACTTTTGCTATTTGTGCACAATCGCCTACGCACACAACCATGAATTTCGAAAACTGCAGATACTGTGGCATGATACGAAACTTCGGCAGTTGTCGGGAATAATCGTAAATGTTCGTTGCCTATAATCTGAGTAAAAATAATGTTTTTTGTTCGCGGAGCGGAAGCCATTTTGCTTTTTGTGTTTCTGTAACTGCGTGAAATATTTGTTATATATATATTTCTTAGAAGATTTTTCATTTTAAGATTTGAAAGTGTGAACATTTAACAGTTTATTACTGAGTTTCGATAATAATTGTAGTGATTTGCTTTTACTAGTGCGTTTGTAGATATTTTTTAAATATTATTTGATTGAGGTTTGTGTTGAAAATGTGTGTTTATTAAAAATTAAAAATAACAAGTTCTCACAATTGTTATTCAGTGAACAGATTCAAATTGTGTTTAATGTAGGAATGTAGCTCGAAAGTTTCATGTTAAAAGTTATGAAATGTATAAATAACTGGCTGTGTGGTGTGTACACACGATTAAATTATATTATTTTCATTGCATATTGTTTAGTAATTCTAGTACAGTGTGGATGATTATGATATATTAGATATTCATATTTAAATATTCAGATTTAATTAATTTCTATTCCGCGGCGAAAATTGAAGCTGACTAGGTGAGTAGTTATAATATTTTAGCTTATTATTTTACTTATTAGAATTTCTTCCGCCGCGAATTTCGATCGATCGCTGTTTTGTCTGCTTTGCCGTAGAAGATGTACATGAATAGTAGTACATCTAAGACTTGTTCTGTTGGCATGGTTTTCTACTTAGAGATCCGTCGCGTGGCTATGGCTATGCTAAAAATCTATAAAAGAAATAGGCATGCGTCCACAGAAATAAAAAATGTAGGAGAAGTGGTAAGGGGGCGTATCGGTGTCCGCGCGACATGGCCACCGGGCTCATGTCACAGGCAAGTGGCCGTCTCCGCGAACTAGTGCGCTTTCGACGGCGATCGTGATAACATATATGAATGCCGAGTTGTTCTGTGGTATCTTGTAAAAACTGAAGCCAAAATCAAATCTATGTGAATCATGGAATCACTTACCATATGTAAGTACAAGTATTTTACAATATTTGTCTTTAAAATCATGAAAAACAATAAATCGTAAAATATTTCTTGGTTTTACTATGTTATTTTTGTTTTCAAATATCAGAGCGACTGTACTACTTGTGCTATAAATACATTGCTCCTTAACCACTACCTGAGTTCGTCACTAAGTAACTGGACAAGCAATGTAAAAATAACATACCAAACTGTATTACGCGGATTCATCGCGTAGTGAGGCCGCCACTTCTTGCGACGAATTAGTGATGTGCTTGTACAGATCCACTAACGTAGGCTATCGACAGCAATGTTGATTGACGAATGAAATATTGCTATTATAGTTTAGGGGTTTTTCAACCGACGGCAAAAAAAGGAGGAGGTTATCAATTCGACGCGTATATTATTATTATTTTTTATGTATGATCACCGATTACTCGGAGACGACTGAACCGATGTGGAAAATTCTTTTTTGTTTGAAAGGATATACTTTGAAATTGGTCCCATTGTCACCAGGTCAGGATCTGATGATGGGATCCTGGAGAAATCGAGGGAACTCTTCAAATATTATAGGCACACCTATATTGATTTGAGTATTTTTTATAGTAACTTGTGTAGTTGCATTCGAAAAGCACCATTTTGAAGTAGACCTGATGATGAAGACCACCAATGGCCACTGGAACTACTCAATATATAAGTAGGAATAATAAGTAGTTCATTTGTTCCGCTTCGATTACTTGAATGTGGTTATTAAGCACAATATGCTCGTCACAATGCATATGGTGAAATGAAGCTGATGGTGAACTACCAGGAGAACTCCTCAACAAATAACATTAGAAATAAAATTAGAAATTAAAGTTATTTTTCACTTTGCAGTGTTTTTTGGGAGTCTGTTTAATTTTTTGGTAAAAAGTTTTTTATAACATACGGAAATCTCTAAGAAAATATGTTTAACTTTTATTTTACATGAGATGACAGAAATAAAAATACGTTGAAAAGTCAAGTGTACAAAAAAGTAAAAAAAAAAAAAACAATTTATTTTACGCCCGCAGCATGCGTAAGGAGTTCCGACGTGGCCGTCGCTACAATAATTTATTTTTCAATCTGTCAACCGTTTTAGCCCGGTTGGAAGATCGTTGTAAATAATGTTTTTTTACTCTTTTTGATTTTTTTACAGAGTAGTCTACTACTCTGTAAAAAAATCAAAAAGAGATTTCTCTGGAAATGCGTAACCAATATTCGTAAAGTAAGTTACTTTAATTTTAGGTTAATAATCGGTGGTGTTTTTGGGTTTAGAATTATCGTATGTTATGCCTTATCCTATGTTGCTGTTTCTTTATTTTTTATAGTTTTTGTATTTTGCTTCCGTTGAAGCTTCGAATGCGTTATAATAATCGGCATGGTTCAGATAGTATATTTGTGATTTTAGCTTAAAATACGTCAATATATTCATGCTATTTATTTGTTATGCATGGATGTGTGTTTGTTTTCATATATTTAACAATTTCTCTACTAACTAGGATTTTTCTTATAACAAAAACCTATTATAACCTACTAAACTATTACCTGCGGGGTAATTGCGTAACACACTTACAGTAGGAATCGGTTTCATTATGCTAAATCAACAACACTCACTGCGGTATTTACGTTGTTGAGCAGAACAATATTTCGAACATATGAAGCAATGGATTAGCAATATACGTCAAAATCATTCAGATCTTGATTTATAGTGTGTTACGTAATAATTTCGGTGCTTATTATATGGTGACGTTTAGAAGTAGCTTAGGATGTATGTAAATGATAAATAAGTGCTTTTCGTATTTTCAGCTTCCCAAAAGATGGTAACATAAAAAAGGAATGGATTGATGCCACAGGCATGCCACCTAACTGGTACCCTACAAAAAATAGCACCATATGCTCGGTTCACTTCAGCGCAGAAATGTTCCAGCCTCTAAAGAAAAGTCGCAGGCTTTTTGAATGGACAATTCCAAAATTAAAAGTACAACTGATTTTTGCAGAAGTGGGTTAAATTTTATTTTATTACTGAAAGCTATTCTCATGTTTTAGGGCATTCATAAAATCAGTCATTCAACTTTTCAGGATTCTATACAACCTATACGGCTGGTATGTTCTGATCAAGAGCGTAATGTAAGTTAACATCAACTTCTATTTGACCTATCACTATGTGGTTGCGCTGATATACGATTCTTTTCGTTTATATTTTTAATTATTGGCAACACGCATAATCGCTAATTGGTTAGACATTCCCCTTCCGCATATTATCCTTTCTCCCTTGCACTAGACCTTCGTCTATTCGAGAGTGAGGGAGAGAGACTATACCGCTCTAGAAAAATCGATCGCGTCTGGATCTTCCGATGGACGATCGGACCTTCAATGGCTGTCGAGTCGCGTTAGAGCACACACGCATCGAATCGCATTTGAACGGTCGCGTCGTTTTGTGCGACCAATTCGTAGCAGAAGAACGGTTATACTGTGGTGGTGAACTGTGATCAGAGTGCTGGCAGTCCTGAATATCCTGGATTATCAAGGTTAGTGCTGCCTTTCCTATACGACGCTGGACTCTTGTCTTTTGTTCCAACCAGCGCCGGTTCCCGTCAATTGTGTAACCGAAAACTTCTAAGTCGCATACGTTGCATTACCGCCCATCCATTTAATGGTCCTTCCCGAGTCGGATAATAATCAGCACAGCCATTCCCTAGAATTCGCTAGGTATATCGTAGTTTCGTATTCGTATTTCGTAGTCAACCCCGCATAGATACTTATTTGCCAACGCGTGGCAAGTAAGTACATCGTAATTCATTACGTCGTTTTCGTGTCTTCCTAGCTAATAATCGATTAGTAAGGAATTTCGCAACCCCGCTTAGTAGTTAATTATCGTTACTTGTAAAGTAAATACCAATCGGTCGAGTCAAGGTTACTCGAGACCGCGTCGCGCACCCGGCCGTTATTTCGCAAAACGGTGGGTAGTTACTAAATATCTTATAATAATTAGTTTGATATTCATAGCTCATAAATATGGCACCGACCGATATTACTCTTAAAAGATTGATAGCAAAGAGAGATCGTATCTTTGCTCGCATGCAGAGTATTGCAGATAAAATAAAACACATTCATTCGGATGAAAGCATTAAGGAATCATTTTTGTGCGACATCTCGTTAGTACAATCACTACGTGTGGATTTTGAAAGTGCTTTGGATGAAATTATTATTCATGAGCTAAAATTAAATCCTGAATATGTTGTAGATTATCAATCGCTTTCTGCGTTCGAAGACCTTTTAGGGCGCATTTTACGGGCTGAGAAGAACCTGACGGCTCACTCACATAGTGAGGTCCAAAGGTCACCTCGATTGCCGCCAATTGAAATACCCGAATTCAACGGAGATATTAAGAATTGGCCATTATTCGTCGCTAGTTATCGTAATGTCGTGCATAATAATGTTTCTCTAACAGACTGTGAGAAATTATATTATTTATTAGGTAAATTAACACATAAAGCTCGTACAATTTTCGCTGGTATTAACCCGTCTGCGGATAATTACCCACTCATTTTCGATTTGCTTTGTAAAAAATATGAAGATAGTCGACAATCGGCAACTTCATACTTAACTCAAATATTTGAATTTAAATCTATTACATCAGGTACCCCTAGTAGTTTAGAATTATTTATTGATAAGTTCGCTTCGTCGGTAGTTGCTTTAAAACATACAAAAGTCAGTGACCTGGCTGATTTTATATTATTGCATGTCGCGCTTAAAAAACTGGACCCAGACACCGTTCGTACGTTCGAATCCAATTATCAATTAAAGTCGAATGGATCCGAAATCCCATTGTTTTCCGATTTAGTTAATTTCGTTAGTGATCATATAAAGGTTTTAGAACGAACTTCGATACCTGTTGCTCGAGTCAATACTAATAAAAGGCCTTTAGATCGTAAATCAAGTAACGCATATGTGTCCAGTTCTCAACCAGTCGCTTGTAGTTTGTGTAAGGAAAACCATGACTACATTTATAAGTGTACGGTTTTTAAGAGTTATAACCCCGATCAACGTTTTAAATTCGTTAAGTCAAACAACTTGTGTATAAATTGCTTAAGTAGTGGTCATCGCGTGTCTGCGTGTGAGTCGACGTCTACATGTAAAAAATGTAGGTACAAACATCATACATTGCTATGTTTTGGAAATAGGCCTGCGTCAAATATGTCGCCGTCACGCTCAGTCGAAGAGCCGAGCGCTGGTTCGATTCCCGCGAATTCGGATGTAGCATTATGCTCAAGTGCAGTCGGCCCTTATAAAGGCTCTAGAACTGTGTTGTTGGGTACCGCACGTATCGTTATTCTAGATTCTCGTGGTCACGAACATTGCGTTCGTGCATTGTTGGACAGCGCGTCTCAGAGTAGCTTTATTACTCGCGATTGCTGTCAACGTTTAGGATTAAACATAAATAATAGACCTACTTGTTCCACTGTTAGGGGTATAGGAGGTTCGAGTAAACCCATTCAAGGTTCCGTACAATTTAAAATTCATTCTCGTTTCGATCATAATATAACTTATGATATTGAGTCGTTGGTAATAGATAGGATTACCGAACGTCTGCCAACCGCGACAGTCGACACTTCGCGACTGTCTAACTTCGAAGACTTACCGTTGGCAGACGATACATATTATTCATCAGGCCCGATTCACGTATTGATCGGCGCTTCGATTTTTCCGCACCTGCTTTTGTCGAACAGAGTTCAAGGATCGACTTCGAATTTATCGCCGCTCGCATTAGAAACGGTCCTTGGCTATGTGATCGTAGGTGACGCACCAGCATGTACTGACGGTAATTCGACCGTATCGCATTGCTGTATCGCGGACACATTAGACTCTGCTGTCCGGAAATTCTGGGAATTAGAGGAAGTGAGTGTTCCCCCGGTATTCAGCCCGGACGACCAATTGTGTGAGGAATTTTACACCCGCACTACCACTCGGGATAGTGAGGGACGTTACGTAGTAGCTTTGCCTTTCAAGGCTGATGTCGAATCCCTTGGCAATTCGCGCCAAGCAAGTGAACGGCGGTTTTACTGCTTGGAAAGGAAGATGCAAGCTTCTCCACAATTAAGGGTCGCGTATGACAGTGTCATCCGGGAATATTTAGAAAAGGGCTACATTTCATCTACGAATCCTGATTCGGCGGGAAGTTCGTATTTTATTCCGCATCATGGTGTGATCCGAGATGATAAGGTCACAACCAAACTTCGTGTCGTTCTCGATGGTAGTTGTAAAACTACTACCCGCATCTCGCTTAATGATCTCTTGTATGGTGGACAGAACCTACAAGGGAACTTGTTCAATATTATTATTGGTTTTCGTTTGTTTTCGATAGCGCTTTCCGCAGACATTCGTCAGATGTTTCTCAGCATTGGAGTCCGAGAATCTGATCGGCGTTTCCAACGCATTTTGTATCGCTTTTCCCCGCAAGAACCTTTACAGGTTTATGAATTTAATCGTGTCGTTTTTGGGCTTAAGTCTAGCCCCTTTCATGCACTTCGAACTATTAAGCAGTTGGCTGAGGATGAGGGTGACTCCTACCCTCAGGCCAAAGATATTGTCGCTGCGGGGTTGTATATGGACGACTACATCCATTCCGTTCGCACGGAAGACGAGGGCATTTCCACCGCTTCGGAAATGATAGGTCTCATGAAGGCTGGTCAATTTGAGCTAGTTAAGTGGACCAGTAATTCCCAAGTCGTATTAGATTCGATCCCACCCTCGCACCGCCTGCCAGTTGTCAAGGAATTCGATGAGTCCGACCAATATAAAGTACTGGGCTTGTGTTGGTCACCTACGTCGGACAACTTCGGCATGAAAATTAATACTCCCGCTCAGATTTGTACTAAGCGTACAATATTGTCGTGTGTCGCTAAAATATGGGACGTCATGGGATTTGTCGCACCTGTTGTCCTGTACGCTAAACTTCTAATCAAGCAGCTTTGGCTGTCTGATTGTGACTGGGATGATACTCCACCTGAAGATATAGTCAGGCTGTGGATTCGCTTCAAAGAAGAGCTTCCCTTGCTCTGTAATATAAGGATCCCACGTCACGTTGGTATCATCGGCGATAGTGTGGTTACTATATTGGCTTTCGCGGACGCCAGTGAGAAAGCATACGGGGGGGTTATTTACTTCCACGTTCAAAATAGTGATGGCAATATCGTTAGGTTGTTGACCGCTAAGTCGAAGGTCTCCCCTAAAAAGGTCGTTTCTCTTGCTCGTCTGGAGCTGTGCGCTATTCTTGTGCTAGCTCAACTCATAAAAAATGTCGTAGTCGCTTGTCAAAACCGCATTATATTTCGCAACATATTCGCATTTTCGGATTCAACAGTCGCTCTCTGTTGGGTACATTCGTCGCCCCATCGGTGGAACACCTTCGTGGCCAACAGAGTCTCGAAAATACAGGACGACTTATCGCCACAAAACCTGTATCACGTGTCCGGTACGGACAATCCCGCAGATTGTCTGTCACGTGGGCTCACACCTTCCCAAATCATTGATCATCCGCTTTGGTTCAGTGGTCCTCCGTGGGCCAGCTTAGACGTTTCAAAGTGGCCTGTCGTCCCCTTCAATCCCTCTTCGGTATGCGAAGTGCCTGAAGAGAAGAAACATTCGTTGCTCTCCGCTGCACCAACCGAAAGATCTACTATTCTTTCTTTGGTCGATCGTATCTCGTCTTGGAGTAAATTACTTCGAGTAGTAATTTACATTTGTCGTTTCGCTAAACTATTGCCTATTGGTTACCGCATGGCGGCAGCGGATTACAACTTCGCTGAATTGCTCATACTTCGCGAGCTTCAACGCTTTTATTTCTCCACTGAGTTGGTTAAACTCAGGAAAGGCAAACATTGTAGTCCTGCTTTTCGACACTTAAAACCGTTTCTCGAAGACGGACTCATTAGAGTCGGAGGCCGTTTAAGAAACTCGGATTTAAGTTATGATGGGAAACATCCCATTCTGCTTCCAAGCAAGGACCTCGTTTTGAATTTGTTAGTCGATTATCATCATAAATTGAACTGTCACGCAGGTCCCGACCTGCTAATGTCGCTCTTGCGTCAGAAGTATTGGATCCTTTCTGCACGCAATTTAATTAGGAATAGGATCCATAAGTGCCTTCCCTGCTTTCGGCTGCGCCCTAAGCAGAGCTTTCCTGAGATGGCCGATCATCGCTCTTGTCGTATCGTTCAAACCGCTAAGCCATTCGTCCACACGGGCACGGACTACGCCGGTCCGTTTAAGGTTACGATGTCTCGCGGTCGAGGTGTTCGCTCCACCAAGGCCTACGTGTGTCTGTTCGTCTGCATGACTACACGCGCGGTGCACATAGAGCTCGCTGGGGATCTTAGCACAGCTAGTTTTATGGGCGCCTTTAAACGGTTCCTGTCAAGGCGTGGCCCGGTTAGTAGAATTTATTCCGATAACGGGACTAATTACATAGGCGCTAAACGGAAACTCTCGGAACTTCACGCATTTCTTTGTTCGAAGTACCATAATTCGGAATATGGTCATACATTAGCTATAAATCGAATAGATTGGTCACTCAATGTCCCGACGGCTAGTCACTTTGGCGGCAATTGGGAAGCTAATATTAAAAGTTTAAAGTCACACCTATATCGGGTCATAGGCGATACTATTCTGTCGTTTGAAGAATTAAGTACCGTTCTTATTCAAATAGAATCGGTAATGAACACTAGACCTCTTTGTAGGACACTCTCTAGTGATCCTTCAGAGCCGCTCGCATTGACTCCAGCGCACTTTTTGAATCTCACGCCTCTGAAATACTTGCCTGCCGAGGAAATAGACGAGAGAACTCTTACTGCTAGACACGAGCTACTAGATAAGTTAGTACAGTCGTTTTGGAAGCGCTGGAGAACTGGATATCTCCATACTTTGCAATCTCGCCGCAAATGGAACACGCCGGTCGATCCGGTCTCTGTCGGCACGGTCGTGATTCTTATATCCGACAACTCGCCCCCACTACACTGGCCTTTGGGTGTCGTGGAGGAAATTTTCCCTGACTCAACCGGAGTCACTCGTATCGTTCGGGTTAAGACAACCACTGGATCCTACTTGCGTCCCGTGGTGCGTCTTTGCCCATTGCCTAACCAGTAGTTTATTTAATTCGTCTTTAAGGTTAGGTTAATATTAGTTATTAGGTATTTAGTTTCGTAGTTATAGGATAGTAATTATCGAATAGATTCGTTTTCTTGTGGTTTGCCTCACTCTTGAAGGCATCCCTTCAAGCCCGGGGGAATGGTTGCGCTGATATACGATTCTTTTCGTTTATATTTTTAATTATTGGCAACACGCATAATCGCTAATTGGTTAGACATTCCCCTTCCGCATATTATCCTTTCTCCCTTGCACTAGACCTTCGTCTATTCGAGAGTGAGGGAGAGAGACTATACCGCTCTAGAAAAATCGATCGCGTCTGGATCTTCCGATGGACGATCGGACCTTCAATGGCTGTCGAGTCGCGTTAGAGCACACACGCATCGAATCGCATTTGAACGGTCGCGTCGTTTTGTGCGACCAATTCGTAGCAGAAGAACGGTTATACTGTGGTGGTGAACTGTGATCAGAGTGCTGGCAGTCCTGAATATCCTGGATTATCAAGGTTAGTGCTGCCTTTCCTATACGACGCTGGACTCTTGTCTTTTGTTCCAACCAGCGCCGGTTCCCGTCAATTGTGTAACCGAAAACTTCTAAGTCGCATACGTTGCATTACCGCCCATCCACTATGATAATTAAACATTAAGATTTAAGTCGAAAGCGCCAGGGTAGCCCTTAATACTTAGTAGGTAGTACTTAATAATAATTATGTAATGTTATGTTCTTGATAATATGTTTATTGTTATTATAATATTTTCTGGACATGCCATTTTTTATTTGGTTCATTTTCAGGTGCCCAAAAAAATTGTACTAAATAAATGGAAGAATCGATAACTTTCCGATTTAGTCAATCACTAGCGTATATGTAAAATAAATTGCTTTTGCACAGCACAACGATAGCGACCGATGTTTTTGTGTGGGTAAGTTCTACGGTGCATAGTAAATACACGATGTGTTTGACGGAATAAGGTTTATTATTGATTGTATAGTACGTTCTGATTTAAGAAATGCGGGTGTGTGCGCGAGTGCGTATCTATTGATTTTATTAAACTGCATGTGTAGTTGTTGCCCCGCCCAGCGCCTAACTGGAGACACACGGTTCCGATATAATTTCGTCTGTTGACCACATCTACTTATTTATTTTATCTATGCATGCGTCCGATATATCAAAACGTATTCAAAATCAGATTTCAAACACAAATCGTTTCGTATCGATTTCTCAAACTTGAAGATCTGATTTTAAAATCTACCTAGCCGAACCAAATGCAAACGATCTACCACCAAACGAATCGACGCAATCGAAATCCATTTCAAATTCAAATCCAAGGTTGGATTTCGTTAGAAATTCGCTTTGTCTCTTTCTAACTTAGTGTAACATAGCCGAGTGAAAAGGATAGCGCGAATTTTGTGATTTAGATTTCGGTTTTCGGAAATCTAACAGACATTATAATGCTATCAATATCATCTTTACTGCCAAGTATTTAAAGACTACATTTTCGAGATTATACGTTGGTGTATTTTGGTTTATGCTTCAATGTTTCTTGGAACTAAAAAGAATGTACACTTCTGGACACATCTATTGGCCCACCTTAGAGTTTAGGTTTCGATGGCCCCTACCGAAATATGATTGCTAGATTGAACAAAAACTGTTGATGCAGTTTTAAACCTGATACATTTTACCATCTTTTTCGATCGTATAGTTTTAAATTTGAATTCAGAATACCATACGACATGGACCTACGCCTAACAAGTCGGATATGCGCCTTGTTAAAGGCAATTAATTTTTGAATAAAAAACATGTTTTATCAAATAAAGGTTTAATTTAATAACGCGTGTTGCCTCCATGGGCATCTACCACAGCTCTCATACGATTAGGCATAGAGTTTATCAACCGCTCTATGAAATTTTGAGGGATCATCTCCCATTCCTCTTCTATGGCAGTTTTCAACTCCTGCATCGTCTGGGCAACTGGCTGACGAGCCCTAACACGCCTTTTTAGCTCGTCCCACATGTGCTCAATGGGGTTCATGTCTGGGCTTCTGGCTGGCCAGTCCATAACTGTGATGTTCACATCCCGAAGATATTCCCTGACGATGCCGGCCGCATGGGCTCTTGCATTATCATGCATAAAAAGGAAATTTGGGCCCACATAGTCCGCGTATGGTATCACGTGAGGTTCTAAGCACTCACGAATGTATCTTTCAGCATTTAATGTTGGCAGCCGTGGTCCTGTAACAACCTCAAGTTGAGTTTTGCCGCTCGCGGATATACCGCCCCAGACAGTCCATGAGCCACCGCCATAAGCAACCCTCTCTTCAAAGCAGCATTGTGCGAAACGCTCTCCCTTACGCCGGTAGACCTTCTTCCTTCCATCATTGCCATGTAACACAATTTTAGACTCATCAGAAAAGAGTACACGGCTCCAATCTTGCTGTGTCCAATTTAAATGACTGCGTGCGAAATGAAGGCGCGCTGTTCGGTGGGATCGCTTTAGTTTGGGCACATTAGCTGGCTTGTGTGGTACCATATCGCGTTCTTTTAACCTTCTCCGAACAGTTCGAGCGCTCACAGATACTCCGTGGAAGTCGCGAAGTTGGTTTTGTATCTCAATGGAGGTAAGGTGACGATTTCTCAAGCTGGTCGTCACGATGAATCGATCCTGCCTTTCAGTTGTGACCCGAGATCGTGGCCTTCCTTGGCGATGAACAAAGCCGCCAGTCTCTAGGTACCTCCGATAAACATTTCGGACCGCAGATCGACTTAAATTAAGTTGAGCACTCACGTTTCTTTGGCTGTGTCCGGCCTGAATAAGTGCCACAGCTTGGGCGGCGACTTCAGGTGAAGTATCCATAGATTATTGATAGAACCTCACCTTAATGTTAAGAATAAGTAATGTTTGTTGCAAAAGCAAAGATATCAATCACTTTTTCAAGAATTAAATCCAAGTAAACCAATAAAACCAAGTTTTCTTAGTCTTCGATTGTTTGATATCAACAAACAGGCTCCAAATTGTCTTTTGTTTCTTTAAATTCTGTGTTCGAAATTCAAAAAAAGACTATTGAATGAAATTGTGAATGTGCCAGGTTCAAAACTGCATAAAAACTTTTTGCTCGACCTAATATAAAATTTTAGCTAGGACCAAACGAAACTGAAAATACAAGGTGGGCCAATAGATGTGTCCAGAAGTGTATATACCTAATGTTTGTTTACGTAATTTCAACTAAATACTAATACATATTTGACCTTGGTGACAAGAGCGCGCTTCGCATTGTAATTAAGACAAGACAAGTGAATTGCATAACTGCCGATTTTTTATTAGGTACCTTCCTACGTATTTATTTAGTGGTTTCGTTTTTAGAGTAAACATGATAGACAATAATAATTATTTAGTGAATTGTATATATTGCTATACTTGAGTTTTTAAACGCAAATCTGGATTCAACAAGGTTTGAAAAAAAAAATATATAACAAGAATATAAAAAAAAAACCAGACATTATTGTAAAAATACCGATTTTTAAATGCGCTGGTAAAGTTTTACGCGTAATCTTAAATAAAACTTTTCTGCTAGTCCTAAGCCTAGATTAAAGCATGAAGGAAAATCGCGCAATCTCTATCTGATTCCAACGAAATCTAAGTACGCAAGCGAATTGGCGAGGCTAGATCGATAGGCTAAATCGGATTTCTAAAATCAAATTTTGAAATCGATTTTGAAATCTGAAATCAGATAAATATCAGTCTGCGTTCAAAACCAAAAACGCCTAAAAAGAAAAAGTTTTTGTAACGAGTACTCCGCCGCATATAGGGTTGCCAACTATACTTTATAATAACGTATCCTACTTTATTTTTGGTAATTATACTTTATACTTTTGCATACAAATAAAGTATGTGAAAATACTTTATTTCCAACCTTTACTGCGATACATAGAACAAAAAATTCATTATGAGATTTATGGGTAAGTACTTAACTATTTAACGGTACATAGGTATAAGTTAAAACAGATGCTGGAAACGATTTATAATTACTGAACGAAATATTAGATGTCAGATGTTAATGTGACAGTGACAGGTCACATTATCACAGATTTCACTATCGACGTATCGACGAAATTGTATGAAAATTGTCCGTTGTTTTGGTTCATAATTCAAGAATCAATTTTTTTAAGTGAAAATTAATGCTTAAAATTACGAGTAATTCTGATAGTGATACTCCAGTGACTCCTAAAAAAGCTAAAATGACCAGTCTTACAAAAGTATAAGCTTTCACTGAGAGGATTTTTACAGTAATGAATCTGAAACGGCGAGAAAAGAGAAATAGAGCTTCAATAAATTTAATTAGAAAATAATTGTTTATTTATTTTTAAATATTGACTGTCAAACAAGCTTTGAAACATTTAAAAATAGTAAAAAAAAATGTTACTTAGCTTGTGCTAAATGCACACAAAAATACGTTTTTAGGCAATAAAGCCATAAAATTAGATTTTTTTTCTTTAAAATACTTTTTTTCCTATTCATACAATTTTATACGTCTTTTTCGTCAAAAAAAGTTGGCAACCCTAGTCGCATTACCAGTCTCATAATCCTGTGCCCGCCCCTGGTATATATGTACATACGTATTGATTATTCAGCGAGACACGTCCTTAAAAAGGAAATGTACGCTTGGACACCATGACTCAGTGTTTGTTTTTGAGATTGAACCAATTTTTTATTCATTGTCTGCTTACCCTTTCCCCAATTATGTTGGGGAAAGGCTTTCAGTCTAACCTGATGCAGCTGAGTATTAGTGTTTTACATGGAGCGACTGCCTATCTGACCTCCACATCCCAGTACCTGGGTAACTCAATACACCTTGGCTAGACCAGTGTCAGATTGACTGGCTTCTGACTACCCGTAACGACTGTCAAAGATGTTCAATTGACAGCCGGGACCAACGACTTAACGTGCTTCCCGAGGCACGGTGGTATCACACCGCCAACTTCCAAACTCCGGGCTACTACTGAGAATATCCTTACAGAAAAATCCAATAGCACTTTTGGCTCGACCCGGGAATTGAAGACCAAAACCTTGTGCTCAGCAGTCGCGCTTGCGACCACTCGACCAACGAGACAGTAGTAGGTAGTAGTAATTAGTTTTATTTATTAAAACTCCAGATATCTACGTAACAAAGCCTTATGCAAAGTTTTATGCATTCTTTTCCCGGGCCTCTGAAAAAATCTTGTAAGGATCTCCACGTATGTGTTTAAGTCGACCTCTTCTACCTCCAATCCAGAATTAGACCGTCAAACTATCGAATATTACCAAGATATCCAAGCAAACATGTTGCATACATTAAGTTTCCGTCTCGACAAGATTTCTCACCTTTATATTTCTCGTTTCCGCCAAGAAATACAGTACAATATGAACAGAGGATGCCGTGACATTTGTCTCAGCTTCCATTCTCAATACATCTAGTTATACAATACGGCCTCGCGTTCATTTGCATAAATTGCACGTCCTGTAAGAATTGAAATGTTCACAGTATTCAGAACATCGTCTTCGTTTCGGTATTTGAATGCAAATGTCATGGATCAAGGAAAGAAACATTGTCACATCACATTTCATGATAGCAGCGACTAAATGATAATGCCATGATATGGCCCACGTCAAACACGTTTTGAAAGATAATCAAAAAATATAAGTATTTTAAATAGGAAATTTCCGTTTAAGTTCCATCTCTAACTATGACGCCGTGATTTTAGCAAATAAATAAGTAATTTAACTAATAGATCAATGCGAGTTTCAATGTCAGACGAAGTTTAGGGTTGCCATTATATATGGTCAATTTATTTCGATTAAAATATTTAATAAATCTAGTCGATTACGGATTACTTAATAATAATATAAAATATTGGTATAAAAAATAAAATATAATTACTTATAAACTAAAACCCAACAGTGAAAAAGAAAAGCAAGTTGTCGGCTACTATTTATTAAAACTTGAGCATTTATGCTCTTGACTTCGGGAAGCGCTTTTACTAAATACGTTAGTCGGATTACATTTTTTTCGATTACCATAGAAATTATTTGAAAACGACGCGTCCACACATACATAAACATAAAAAAGTAAAATCACTGTATTCTATAAGGCTTTGCGGTAGTTAGATAAAAATTGATTTGATCAAGACCAACAATCGATGCAACTAATTGATTATATTTTAAAATATGGCAGCATTATTCTTGACAGATGATAGACTTGACAGTAAACTGATTTACTGTAATCTAACTACTCATTACTCACTCTGCACTCGCGCTCACTATGATGATAGGAGAACTAGTATTTTGGAAGGTTCACTTTTTCATAATGATTGCTTTTTATTAAGGGCCCGAATCCAAAGCAGGCATATTAGCCGAAAGACATACTTTGTCTATATTTTAATAAGAAATAATACCACTGGAAGAGCAGCCATACAACAGTACTGCTGTAATTGTATTGTGGGCCGGAGGACTGTAGGATGCTGTGCCCACGTCTTGTATGTGGTCTGGTATCTTGGGTGGGCATGGCATCAAACTAATATAGTTCCTCCAGCACAGTTTTTAAACAGTGTCTTATTAGTTTATGATGCTGATGATACAATAGAATAAATATATTTATCGTTATTGTTTTAAAAGATTACTTTTTAAAAGATGTTTTTAGGAGTGTCTCCATATATATACGCAATAGTGCATATATATACAGGGTTATTTGAAAGACCAAACCTGAAATCGCGAAAATAAAAAAAAATGCTGTTCCTATTTAAGTTCGGTTAACTCGTCAAAATGTAGGGAACAGCTGATTTTTTTTCGCGATTTCAGTTTTGGTAACATAGTAAAAGTTGTTCATAATGACGAGTACAATAACCTCTTAAGAGGTTGTTGGTGTTTTTCCAATAACCCTGTTTATAATAGTTTTCTTATATGTTAGCTTTTTATATTGAGATTGTTTTTTTTTATATTGAGTGTTGGTGGTGGTGTTTGGGACAAATGATAAGCATTCATTAATAAATAAATAAAAAATATACAATAACTCCAAAATCTTTTGAGCTATCCATTAGATATAACTGATCAGGACTACAATAGGCCAGCCAACGGTAACTGGACGTGTCCGGAACTTTTCCACGATACGTGGAGACTACCGTTGCTTTTCAAAACTATAAACAGGGTTACACAATGGCCTGCCTCTACTAGGCTTCGGCCTACAACAATAAAAACAAAAATGTACCACTAACCTGAGTGCTGGGGACGCCAACTTCGACCTTCCAAGGTCACGCTCCAAGTGTGGTTTGTATGTAATATGAGGGTGAGTAATTGAAAGGTGTGATGTAAGTCAAGTGTTGTAGAACGTTCACTAGGCGCCGATCTCCAGCTGGCGCGGTCACAACAGCAATCACAGCACAACTCGTTTCCAGCAAGCGCGCGCTACGCGTGGTAGGCAATAAGGCGATATGTTCCAAGAAATATCACTGGATTCTTGTTAATCCGAGATTACAAAGTTCAATCAATCACTGAACACAATTAATATGTTAATCTCACGTGAGATCCAAGCTGATTTCCAATTATTCCGCGTGCCACGAGGTGACGCAATACGGCGTATGATTCAACAATATCCCGGGGTTCTCGGCAAATGGGGAATACACTTCAAACAACAAATAGATAATTCGCGACCCAATTATCGGTCTCAACAGGCGAATCCAACAATATTTTACCAATTAATTAACTCAACAGGGTTCCGACGACCGGCATTTTTTCCAAGCAAGCAAAGTCAATCTGTCAAGTCAGAGAGGTTATGTCAAGTCCACAGATAATTAATGTTGCCGGCCAAAAGGTGCGTTCTGTTTCACGTCGGACCGAACATCTACCCCCCCCGGACGGGCCTACCCGTCCGCTAATCAATTGGAAGTCTTGACAAGGTTGCAAATTCAACACAGCTTCAATGCGGCCAAATACCGTAGCTAGTTCATTAAAGGTGAGAACGGTGTCTCCCAACAATCTCCGCCAGCGTCCCTTTGCCGCTTTCACCGCGGCCCCAAAAATACCCCCCCAATGGGGGGCAGGCTGGCGGGTCAAACAACCAAGTGACCCCTCGGCGGGCCAAACTATTACCAATATCAACCTGGTTCTCATTAAGGAAGGCGTATACCTCCTTCAAATAGTTACTTGTACCCTTGTAATTCGTACCGCAATCAGACCTAATCAACGAAGGTAACCCACGGCGAGACACAAATCCTTCCAAAGTCGCCTCAAAGGCCTCTGTCGAGAGGGAGGTTACCAGCTCCAAATGTACTGCCTTGGTTGACAGGCAGACAAACACACAAATAAGCCCATCAATCCCCAACAATCTTGCTATTACGAAGGGTGGACGTCTTCAACAAAGGGGGACCAACAAAATCCGTTACGACGCCAGCAAAGGGCCTCGCCTCATTGACGCGATCAGCCGACAAAATCCAAAATTCTCGCTGCAGAATGGCCAACAGCGCATTGCAACCGGCATGCGAGTTCTTAGTGTGACGATCAGTCACCAACAATTGAACCAAGTTCAGTTATAACAAGGGCAGGAGCACCAATTTTAGGGTAAGGACAACTCACAAGGGTGATTTCAAACCAGGTCCTTCCCTCAACAGTGGTGTCAGCCGGTTCGCCAATTCCCCAAATCTTGCCTGAAAGGTCGTTCACTTTCAGGCCAACCTGTCCCGCTAACCAAGAAGACAAAAGGCAACCCCGGACTCCCGTCTCCAAAATGGCACAGACCACAATCGAGTCACCCAAGGGTCCCCAGACCGTGACCGAGGCCGTTGGCAACAAAACCGTCTTGATCGGGGGGTTCCTTTAGCGGGGCAGGCGTCAATCTCTTAGTGATGCCTGGGCGGCGACCGATCGCCGCTTCCAGGCTGCCTTCGTTCACGACGAGGCCAACAATCAAACCATTCGTCCGCGCGGTGTCCCAAGCCGCTCGCCATCACTGGAGGGGCATATCCCACCGAATGCCCGAATGGCGGAGGGCGCGACTCCAGCCGAGGACGTTCCGCCAACGGAGGGGAAAGGCAGCGGCGCCGACCCGGCCACTGCTGCCTAGCAGCCAATGCGCGTTCTCCCTGACGAGGGAAGACCAAATGGCGCTCGTGGGGCTCCCGTTCAACTTGCGCGGGGGGTGGAGTGTGGCGTACAGAATCGCGGGTCTCAGCTCGGTGCTCGTCTCCGGGGTACCCTCCCCTGCGCGAACCCCCCTCAGAAGCTGGTCTGCTGGGGCGGTTCGCGTTGGCGCACAAAATCTCCAAGTGGGACCCTTCACAAATTCTACACGGGCGGGGGTCGGGGCAGTCCCGATGGAAGTGGGCCCCCAAGCACGAAAAGCACAAACGGCGTGCGTTGACAATACGGCGGCGGGCACTTACATGCAAATTCAAAAAATCCGGGCAACGCGCCATGACATGCCCCGTTGCCTTACAAAAGTCACAATGATGAGGACTCCGGGCACCAGCAAAACGGGGGGCGGGGCGAACATCAACAGGCCCCCTAGCCCGAGGACTCCGGGCGCCAGCCAAACGGGGGGCGGGGCGATCATCAACAGGCCCCCTAGCCCGAGGACTCCGGGCGCCAGCAAAACGGGGGGCGGGGCGATCATCAACAGGCCCTCTAGCCCGAGGACTCCGGGCGCCAGCCAAACGGGGGGCGGGGCGATCATCAACAGGCCCCCTAGCCCGAGGACTCCGGGCGCCAGCAAAACGGGGGGCGGGGCGATCATCAACAGGCCCTCTAGCCCGAGGACTCCGGGCGCCAGCAAAACGGGGGGCGGGGCGATCATCAACAGGCCCCCTAGCCCGAGGACTCCGGGCGCCAGCAAAACGGGGGGCGGGGCGAACATCAACAGGCCCCCTAGCCCGAGGACTCCGGGCGCCAGCAATACGGGGGGCGGGGGGAACATCAACAGGCCCCCGGGCCCTAGTCCGTCCCTGGTCTCTGGGCTGAGAAGGTAGTGGGGGTGACCCCGTGGCGCCACGAGTGTTATCCGCAAACCGACACTCGTCTTCCAAAAATTTGAGGAGGTCGTCAAAGGGGGGAAGATGGGTGGCACTATCCCCACCATACTTCTGCTCAAAACGTGACCTCAACTCCGCGGGGAGCAACTGCAGCACTATGTGCACCAACAAGTAGGACCAATGTTCTACCGGTAACTCCAAGCGTCTCAAAGCGTTGGTCGCTGAGACCAACGGATTCAGCAAGTCAGTGCGCAACGTCGACGCGCTGACAATGGCCGGTAGCCCCAAAATCTGGTCGATGTGCACATCAACCAGGCAGCGCTTGTTCTGATACCGTCGGGAGAGAAGCTCCAGAGCGGTCGGGTAAGAGGAATCCGTCACCGGCAAGTGCTGCACCAAGGCTCTGGCTTCGCCCTCCAGGACAGACAATAAATAGGCCAGCTTCTGGGCAGGTCCGAGGTCCGAGCGTGCATCGACAAGACTCTCAAAGAGATCTAGGAAGCCCAGCCAGTGGTCCAAGCGACCGTCAAAACGTGGCAGCTCCAGGGTGGGCAGCCTACTCAATAGTCCAGGGCCTGCAACAACAGGGGTCTGCGGCTTGGCCGCATCAGGCACCCGGCTCTTCAAAATTTCCCGCGCTCGCAGACATATGACATCCCCCAGGTGGATAATCTGGTCATAGTCACCCAAAATCCTATCGCGGGCCGTCTGATCCATCACCCCCAAATCCACGTCCATGATGTACTCGTTGAAGCGTGTGAGCGTAGCATCAGCTGACTTGATCCTCTCAATCACCTGCCCATACCGAGCAAGGGTGAGCTCTTCCAATTCCACACGCTCAACAGTTGCAGCTGCCGATGTGAACCATCTCAACTGTGAGGTCAATCCCGCAGCAGCCTCCCTGACTGCCCTTAATGAGGCCATTGCAACAATCAAATATTAATACAAAACAACAATCAACAACCAACAATCAAATATTAAACAAACAGCAATGACTTGTTAGCCGGCCAAATATATTCAACAAAATAAAAATTCAAATTCAATTATTTCAAGTCCAAATCCAACACTGTACTTATTCCAAGTATGAATCTAGCTTGCTAAGGATGGCTAGTTACAAAATAAATAACAATTCAATGTATATATTGTGCAGGATCACACCAACAATTAAATACAACAATAGAAGTATAATATTGAGCCGGAGAATCTCTATCAACAATCCAATAATTACTATAAATGCAATAACCAATACACACAATTCAAGTCCTATTATGTTAGACTATGTGTAATTATTATTTAGATAACCTTTCAAATTCAGATCAATGACATTCAATTATTAATTGCCACAAATACCAAACAACTTTTACAACAATATACCAACTTATGTACCAAATACAACCAATAATTCCCAATTTCACAAACAAATCTTACCTGTCAATACAATAAAGGGCTACAGTACAAATTACAAATACAACTTCAATTGATTCAACTTCAATTAGATAGCCCGGATGACATGGTAATATATTCAAAACTTATTAAGTTATAAGTTGTGTTAAGTAATCAAACCAAAGTTACTTTCAAAACTTCCAATGTACTATGTGGATCTTATAAAACCACGCTCTGCTACCACTTTGATCAGGACTACAATAGGCCAGCCAACGGTAACTGGACGTGTCCGGAACTTTTCCACGATACGTGGAGACTACCGTTGCTTTTCAAAACTATAAACAGGGTTACACAATGGCCTGCCTCTACTAGGCTTCGGCCTACAACAATAAAAACAAAAATGTACCACTAACCTGAGTGCTGGGGACGCCAACTTCGACCTTCCAAGGTCACGCTCCAAGTGTGGTTTGTATGTAATATGAGGGTGAGTAATTGAAAGGTGTGATGTAAGTCAAGTGTTGTAGAACGTTCACTAGGCGCCGATCTCCAGCTGGCGCGGTCACAACAGCAATCACAGCACAACTCGTTTCCAGCAAGCGCGCGCTACGCGTGGTAGGCAATAAGGCGATATGTTCCAAGAAATATCACTGGATTCTTGTTAATCCGAGATTACAAAGTTCAATCAATCACTGAACACAATTAATATGTTAATCTCACGTGAGATCCAAGCTGATTTCCAATTATTCCGCGTGCCACGAGGTGACGCAATACGGCGTATGATTCAACAATATCCCGGGGTTCTCGGCAAATGGGGAATACACTTCAAACAACAAATAGATAATTCGCGACCCAATTATCGGTCTCAACAGGCGAATCCAACAATATTTTACCAATTAATTAACTCAACAGGGTTCCGACGACCGGCATTTTTTCCAAGCAAGCAAAGTCAATCTGTCAAGTCAGAGAGGTTATGTCAAGTCCACAGATAATTAATGTTGCCGGCCAAAAGGTGCGTTCTGTTTCACGTCGGACCGAACAATAACTGTACCGATTTTTATTAAAATGGAACCCATAGCTGTTTAAACTTAGAAGGTGACTATTATTGAAAAGGTTAAAATGAGTTAAAAAGTTATGTACTTACCATTCAAAAGTTATTTTAAGTGTTTATAATATGTCTGTGCTTATGAAAAAATAAATGATATAAAAAAATAAAAAGTGTTTTATTTCCAAATGGCGACTTATTTTCTTAACTGATAAGTACTAGAAGGTGTTCGTAACAACTTAAACTATAATTGCATAAACTATTTATCAGTGTTCACTGTAGGCCACGGTTGTTCTAACAATGTGGGCATTGACCTTTACACCTTAACCCGTTTTGCTCATTCTTCGACATGACCAGAACTTGTTTATCAAAACAAGCCTGTATTTGCATTTCATAATGGCTAGTACGTACCTACTTTGTTTTTTTATTACGTTATGCCCATATGATAATGGTCCATACGGTAAGTGGTTATTTTTTCATGATGATGTTTTGTCCCCACAATTTCCTAACAAACATCGTGGGAACAGTACCTACAATATTTTTTTTATTGATTTTAAGGTCATGCCTTATATAAGCCGTTAGCTGTGCCCCGCAGTATCGACCGCGTTATTTTTTTATTTATTTATGATAGGCTTGCATTTGACCACTACCTAACTTGATGTTAAACGATGATGTGGTCGAAGATGAAGCACACTTGCCTAGAACTTATTCACTCTTGACTTAAAGACTCTCTGGTTATAGCTATCAGAAAACACAGACTCCGGCAGAGAATTCTACTCCTTGGCTGTACGCACAAAGAAACTATTATTATTTATATTATATTTGAACAAAAACCTACAAAAATAATATATTCGATTACTTAGTGTGTAAATTACTCAAGCAGCTGTGTTACCACGCTGAGCTACCAATGCCAGCGGTACCTATTTGAGCATTTTTTTTGACTTTGCATTTTTGAATACCTCGGAATGGGATGGATGGAAAAAATAAAACAAAAGAAAACCATTTTCCTGTTTTGATCCGATCCAATTATAAATTCACATAGGTACATGGATACGATACACTGGATACGAATGTAACCCAGATCCTGTAAACGAGTTAACATGCAAATATTCACCAATGAAACAAACATCCGTGGTTCGGAAACCGTGTGAATGAAGATCCCATTTTGGTAGGCAGCACGCGCAGTTTAACCACAGATTACTAAATAGTTACTTCGTAACCTTTGTGGTGGAAGTTTCTCTTAAACTTCCATTTAATGAAATTTATCATCTGTTTAGCTTTAACCGAATAAAATAAAAAGTAGGATAAGGAAGCTAAGGAAGGAAATATACAAAAATAAGAATAATTTTGCACTTATAAATATATTAGTCGTTATGAAAATAAGATTTCAATTCAAATACAATTACCCTGCTCCAATAACCTTAAAAGTGTTTTCCAGTTTTTGAACTCTTACCGGTTTAAAAAGAGGACGTGTATTATTATTGGGCCTCGTATAGAAAGGAATTCCATTGTCAGTATGAATATTAGTAGAGTAGATATTTCTTAAATGAAGTATCCACTGCAAATTAAAAGTGATTTTTTTCCTAAAGGACCACTGCTATGAGATTTTGTATTCCAATAAAGCGGTGCCCGAAATAGTAACAGCCAATTTTAGTTTTTTTGCCAACATGGGGTCGGCGACCACAAAATGCTGTTGTTTGTACGGCGAGCCAAGCTGCACCCACCGCGGTGTGTCCTTGAATATGTTTATGTGGTATCATCTCGTTAGTAATATGTAGGAACGATTATTACGAGCACTTTTGTTATTCAAAGGTATTTCATTTGTTAGACTCTTGGGTAGCATTGTTTATTAGTAGGATTAAGCAACTCATAGCTAAATAATAAAGACATTACCAATCGGTTCTCATGGTTAAGCAACACTCGCTGAGGTCGGAGATTCTTGCGTGGCTTGAAAAGCTCGTTAAGCTGTTGAACCTGGCTGTCAGGATTCTCAAGGTAAAGCAACGCTCTCCGAGGTGAACAGTTGATGGGTAACCGACTTGAATCATTTTGCTTTCCCAGGAAAGCATTAAAGCCATTAGATCCGGGTGTCATATATAATGTGTAACGGAAACCCCATATCTATCCAAAAGGGCTGAAGACAACATCTGTTATGGAGTCTCTATGCACAGTTTCAGCTCAAAATAACTGACTCAAAGAATTGTTACCAAATTATCGGTTTCATATATTTCTTGAATAACAATCATAACAAACGTGTCACAGCACTACGAGGGTCAATAACTTTCTACGTCACTTGCCAATAACACGATAATTCTCTTCGTTCTTCTTAATTTGAAAAATTCGGTCTCTGGTATCAGTGTATTGGTATTTGTAATAAGTTCTACACACGTAGATTTAGGATTACAAAACCCTTGCCATAGGTATCGTTTGTTATCATCCAAAGAAGCCATGCACTTGGTATGTATATACCCTTTAAATTTTGTTGTATAAATCTTTAACTGCCATTACAGGCAGTCAGAAGCCAGAAAACGTGTCACCAGTCTTGACAAGATATACCCGGGCAAGAACTGTGTCTTATTTTCGTCTGACCCAGTTGCAAATTAGTTGTGGAGGCAAAGAGGCGTTAAAATTGTGGAAATCTGCGGTATCCAGTTCAACTGTAACCCGTTACCCGACCTCAATATAGTTGGAATTAGGCCAGAGAGATGATGTTAAACTGAATTGAGTATACCTACAGACTTTATCTCAAAAGTTTATAAGGTTTCCAGCTAAAGTAGCGTTTGACAAATACTAAATGTCAAATTCTTTATTCAGAAGTTCGGATTTGGTCTCGTTTCATTCTAAAACAAAAAAATCTTCACTATGATTGAATTTCAACACAGTTACATCTTGGACAATGTCCCGATCGGAATAATAATAATCGATCGGATGTAATAAAAAAATAAAAAAAATATGGGATAGGATAAATATTATGATGGGAAACAATAAACAATCGGTAGATGAATTAATTCCAGCTAACATGGAAGTATTATAGATAATATAAGTAATAAATTTGCGCTAACCTTCGATAAAGAAATAGTAGATATAAAACATAAGTACGTGTCGTGAGACTTGGTTGGACAGACAGACCTATGTAAAAACCACGGACCTATCTATGAGGTGGCAACCAGTAAGTTCAAAATACTTATGTCAAAAACATAATAAATAACATGAATACAGATAAATGACCAGGTAGCGACCTTATGCGAATATCCGACCTTAAAACAATTATTAATAAAGTGAGCCCCGTGTTTGTTAAACTAATAACCTTAACTGTCAAGAGCTACAAATTTCCAAAGAAGCAATAGTCCACCCAATCCACAAAAAATGTGATCGCAAAAATTTAACAAACTTTAGACCTATATCAATTTTATCTAGTATAGATAAAACTATAGAAAAGTGTATCGTCAACCAATTAAGTAATTATCTACCAAAAAATAACATCATTAACGAATGTCAACACAGTTTTTAGGGTTCCGTAGCCGAATGGCAAAAAACGGAACCCTTATAGTTTCGATATGTCTGTCCGTCTGTCTGTCTGTCTGTCTGTCCGTCCGTATGTCACAGTCATTTTATTCCGAAACTATTAAGACTATACATGTGAAACTTAGTAGGTAGATGTATTCTGTGAACCTCTTTCCGATTTAAAGAAAAAAATCAAAAAATATTTAAAATAAAGGGGGGTCCCTATACATGGAACTAAAATTGAAAATATTTTTTTTTCATGAAACCTATGCGTGTGTGGTATCTATATACAGGTCTTTAAAAATGATATTAGGGTTTCTAAAACCACTTTTTCATAAAGTCAATCGTTTAAAAGATATAAGCTTCCAAAGTGGTAAAATTTGTGTCCGCCCGCTAACTTCTATAATAATGGAATGAAAAATCTAAAAAAATATATGTCTGCAGATCTTAATGTAAACTTTCAACCAAAATTGGTTTGAACGAAATCGGGTCAGCAGTTTTTGAGATACAGCATATTTTCTAAAACCGCAAATATAACCTTGTAATTCATACAAATACTATGAAAAAATGTAAACACTATGAAAAATTTTAAAAATGTAAATAAGCTAGTTTTAAGAAATTTTTAAGGTTTTTTTTATTCGTCAAATAATTATACATATTATTATAGTTACTACGGAACCCTTCATGGGCGAATCTGACTCGCACTTGGCCAATTTTTTAAAAGGGAAAGTACAAATATGTACAATGCTAGCAAAATTCACAGACGAAATTAATAGTTACTTAGATAATAAACAATTTGTTATTGCAATATTTTTCGATTATGAAAAAGCATTCGATACTTTGCAATTTGATACCATCCTCAATGCCATGGGGGGAATGCGGGGTGAGAGAACAACTGAATCCATGGTTCCGTGATTACCTCACCGCGCGCTCTTACCGTGTGTGGGTGGAGGACACGCTTAGTGACAGAGTCGAGTCCGAGTGGCGTGGCACAGGGCTCGGGATGTGGACCTATTTGCTATCTTATGCATGTTAACAGCTGGTGCCGAGTGGTTCAATTTCATTGTTCAGCGTAGGTATAATTGTTTGCAGATGACTTGTGCATACTTCGCTCCGGTACTAACAACTAGACGATACCTGTCAGCCTTAGAATAACAACGCATAGAAGAGGCGTCTAGAACAAAACACAAGCGATTTCGTGTGTCCACTTTATTTTCTTTGTGTGCGTGAGCCGAATGTGTCTACGTTCTTCAAACGCACACAAATATAGCTTTCAGTGATACCATTACCAGTACCATTACCACAAAAATGGGAAAACGCACTATTATGTTGCTGGATCAAATCAAGTATTTTATGTTATGAAACTAAATAAGATGATGTTTTTTCATGTAATATGACATATATTTACGGAAGGTAAACGAAATGAGATATCGTTTATTGCGTTTAGAATGTTTGATGTGTAATGTGTTATAATGATATTATAGAAATGTATTAATTGCTTGAAAAATCTCGTTTGATATCAATTAAAAGTATGTGTTGTATTTATGAAATAGAAAAATATTATTGAGAACATTACTTAAATGAAAAAAATCTTAATCAATAAAATTGTCATCTTTATGATGCCACTCTTCGAACTAACAGTAACTTTTAGTTATAAAACACTGTAGGTAGTAGCTGTAAATAAATATAGTTTAGTTTGACGCATACATAATTGCCGCCAAAACTATATTTTTTAAACAAAAATAAGCACAAAAGAAATCAATATGGGTATTTTTTTCCTCACGGATAGCAACATTGAATTGTGATAAGTTAGGTTATTAGAATTTTTGTTTGATGGTCGATTTACTTAAATATAATGTATAAAATGTAAGTATTTACTTGTGAAATGTAATTTGATCACACGTTTTTTGTTTTCCTGAAGGACTATGACATCCCTTTACGCTACAAACGGTCGTTTTAAATTATTTACTCGCGAGCTCTGTTCGGCAGAATGTGACCTTGAATACTGACGGCTCGTCGAGCAAAGTTAGCCAAAAATGGCTAAGTTTTAGTTGCCTCACTTTTTGCACTCGTACTATCCTTCTATGCGTTGTTATTCTAAGCTGTCAGCGCGTTCAGCAAGATATAGACAATGTTGTTAAGTGGTCGCATGACAATGGCATTATATTAAACGCCAAATCTATGCTAAGTCATTCGCCATATTTGCGACCTCATAGTGCAACTCCACCTTTATTGACACATGATTATATTTGCCACCATAATAACTTACTGAACTGTAAATGTAAGCCTATTGAAAACGTTGACTGTGTAACTTATCTTGGCATGAAAATAGATGAGAACTTTTCCCAACATGTAAACTTATTTGTAGTAAATTAAGAATATTATTAAGTAAAATGTACCACCTAAGCTTTAATGTTCCTATAAACATATTAAGGATGTATATACATGTCATTAGTAGATTCAATTATGATTTATGTTCTTGACAGCTATGGATTAATATTCAAAAGTAACTTGGATAAAGTAGAAGCTCTTCAAACTCGATTCTTAAAACTACTTGTTACTCAAAAAACTAAATATAATTGTAAATGAGATTATAGAAAACTATTTAAAATATGTAAAATTCTACCTATTAGTTTATTTAAAATATGTAAAAGTATATTTTAGCAGTGAACCATCATGGTACCCAAGAGCGTAAACTGACTCATGTAATCACACGATCTATGGCTGCTGGCAAATTCTTTGTACCCAGAGTCAATTACTATGGTGACAGAACCCTAAAAAAACGAATACCATATATTTTAAATAGTCTGCGAGCGGACATAAGGAGTGAAAAAAAACAAAAACAAATTAAAAAATAAGTTTAAAAAATATTACTTAGAAATATGCCAAAGTGCTATCAATAAATAAATTATTATTCGTTTTGTAAGTAAAGTTAAAAGTAAAAGTAAGTTTTAAAAATAAGTTTACGAATAAATCTATAATTATTAGTTTTTAATTTTTAAATGTATGAGGCTCATTGACCCCACAGTTAAACCACTACTACGGTTTTGTGGGGCTTAGTTTATAAGTTATTTGTAATTAGTGTTTATAAACCTACTACCTATAGTAGTAAAGTTCTACATTATAGTTCCTTCCTACCTACTCTGAATATAAGGCTTATGTGTGATAAATCAGATTAATGTAAGGTATTTCCTTTGTTTTTTCCTTTCTAAGGAAAAATGAAAGAAGCCAAATATTTATGACATCTCTTATTCCTTATGGAGAACAAATAAGTGTATTTTCCGGGAAGTTATCGTATCTGAGAGAAACTTTTACTAGAACTTAACGTAAATTAGGTAAACCATGAACATGAGGCGTAAGAATAAAAAGAATAAAAAAAGCGGTCATGTGAGCGCCTGGTCTCGTATTTTAAGACACGTTTTAAAAGTTTAGCAGTTTTAAACTGTAACATTGTGTGTTTTGGCAAAAGAAAAAAATACAATATTCAATTTTTTTTATAGTTTTTTTTTTTAAATGTTATTATGATTAGAAATTAAAAATTGGCCAAGGGCGAGTCGGACTCGCCCATGAAGGGTTCCGTGGTAACTATAATAAATATAATATACTTAATATATTTATTTGAAAAAATAAAAAAAACAAAAAACCTTAAAAATTTCTTAAAACTAGCTTATTTACAATTTTTACAACTACGTCAAATAACTTTGTTTTTCATAGTATTTGTATGAATTACAAAGTTATATTTGCGGTTTTAGAAAATATACTGTATCTCAAAAACTGCCGACTCGATCTCGTTCAAACCAATTTTGGTTGAAAGTTTACATTAAGAACTACAACATATGGTTATTTTAGATTTTTCACTTCATTATTATAGAAGTTAGAGGGGGGGACACACATTTTACCACTTTGGAAGCGTATATCTTTTAAACGATTAACTTTATGAAAAAGTCATTATAGAAACGATTTCTTTTTTTTTTTTTAACGTGGTAAAATTATCAAATAAGTCCTCCCACTCCGGGCAGGGTGGGAGGGACTGTCAGACTTTTAATGACTAAAATCCACGGTGTTCCTTCAATAACCCTTTACATACCGGGGCCACGGTAACGGGATGAGTCCCACGACCCTGGCGGGCTTCGGCCCTCTGCAGAGGGGGCCTCGTCATGTTGCTGACGCTCTTTGAGGCGTGCGTGGAACACGACGCGCCGTCGACCCGGGCATGGTCCATGGTCGGACAGCGAGTTGCCCTTTACTCGCTGTCCGCATGCCCGCGCCTACGGTGGCCGGAGATCGTCAGCCGACGTCCGACGCCGTGGGCGTCTACCACTGCGGCTGGGCTGGAGGGAGGACGCCATCCTCTCCCTCACGCGGCCCGCCTCCTCCTTCGGAAGCATGACTGCTTCGCAGAAGGAGGCGACCGCTTCCCACTCCCTCTCGCCCCGCAGCATGGCCTCGACCAAGGCCGGGCGCGAGAGGTCTCCGCCTATTGTCGCCGTGAGGACACGTCGGTGCTCTGCCCAAGCTGGGCAGTCCTGCACCGTGTGCTCGACTGTGTCCTCAGGGCGACCCTCGCAGTGGTGACACCCAGGCGTCTCTTCCTTACCCATCAGACACAGGTACCTCCCGAAACTTCCGTGTCCAGTGAGGACCTGCGTCATGCGGTAGGTCAGGACGCCGTGACGCCGATCTAGCCACTCCTCAAAGAGGGGTCTTACCGCCGCAATTGCGGCGTGCCCGATTATAGAAACCTTAATGTTATTTTTATAGACCTGTCTATAGATACCACATACGTATAGGTTTCATGGTAAAAAATATTTTCAGTTTCAGTTCCATGTATGGGGAGCCCCCTTTATTTTAAATGTTTTTTTAAATTTTCTCTTAAAATCGGAAAGCGGTTCACAGAATACATCTATCTACCAAGGTTTACATGTATAGTCCTAATAGTTTCGGAATAAAATGGCTGTGACATACGGACGGACGGACAGACAGACAGACGGACAGACATGTCGAAACTATAAGGGTTCCGTTTTTTGCCATTCGGCTACGGAACCCTAAAAATGGAATATTTACCTACCATGTGTACTGTTGCAAGCGTCATGAGCTCATAATTACGAATGAACTGAAGTTATTGCTGGTGGATAAAATAATAATAATAATATTCCACAATTTTCACACAACGCCATCTAGTCCCAAACTAAGCAGAGCTTGTGCTATGAGTACTAGACAACTGATAAACATACATATATATTTCTAAATACACACATATTATAGATAATTTACACCCAGACAAAGAACAAATGATCGTGCTCATCACACAAACATTTGTCCTGGGTGGGAATCGAACCCACAACCTTGAGCATAGCAGTCAGGGCCACCGACCACTAGACCAACAGGCCTGGATGAGCAGACAAATCGGTCTCCCTGTAAGTTACCTACCTTGTCAGTTTAAAAATATATTATTTATTTTACAAGTTGTTTGTTAATTAAGTCTTTTTAAGTACTCTTTTTTTAAAAAGAGAACTTGCATACTGGTCTACCCACATTGCAAGTTCTCTTTTTTTTCTTCTTCATATTACAAGCAATCTTGTTAAACCCTCTAACTAAGCTAAATATGCTTGTGTCTGGAGTAGGTTCACGGCAATAGTGTAATGGGTGGAGTTCAAACTCGCGACCTCTCGATCACAAGTCCGACATTTTAGTCATTAGGCTATTGGCGATTAATTTAAACTAGATAAGGCCGGTGGTTTAGTCTGGTTATATAAAATCTTTAATCTAATATAGATGATCTGATCAGTAAGGGCCCTTCCCCGGTGGCACTATTAGTGCGGTAGGTTCGCAGGAATGTTCTAACGAGACACCGCAGCCCCGGAGCTTAAGGGTAACTGAACAAACAGATTGGGTTTTTAGTCAGTCGAGTCTGACAGTTCCGATCTTGCTAGAGCGAGAGAGGAGACATTTCATGTTTTAAACCACAGGAAAAAAGTCCCCGACTCAAGAGTTCCCTCAAACACGTGGTGGTGAAGGTGATTAGAGGCTGACAGAACCCTTCACTCACCCCATAGCGGAGGTCTTCTTCGAAATGTTAGATCCACCCCCGACATTGTGCTCTATAAGCTTGGCCACATATTAATTAATTACCTACCTATAATATTTACAAAAACATATTGTTTTCGTCGACGGCCGGGCACGCCGCAATTGCGGCGGTAAGACCCCTCTTTGAGGAGTGGCTAGATCGGCGTCACGGCGTCCTGACCTACCGCATGACGCAGGTCCTCACCGGACACGGAAGTTTCGGGAGGTACCTGTGTCTGATGGGAAAGGAGGAAACGCCTGGGTGTCACCACTGCGAGGTTCGCCCTGAGGACACCGTAGAGCACACGGTGCAAGACTGCCCCGCCTGGGCAGAGCACCGACGTGTCCTCACGGCGGCGATAGGCGGAGACCTCTCGCGCCCGGCATTGGTCGAGGCCATGCTGCGGGGCGAGAGGGAGTGGGAAGCGGTCGCCTCCTTCTGCGAAGCAGTCATGCTTCCTAAGGAGGAGGCGGGCCGCGTGAGGGAGAGGATGGCGTCCTCCCTCCAGCCCAGCCGCAGTGGTAGACGCCCACGGCATCGGACGTCGGCCGACGATCTCCGGCCACCGTAGGCGCGGGCATGCGGACAGCGAGTAAAGGGCAACTCGCTGTCCGACCATGGACCATGCCCGGGTCGACGGCGCGTCGTATTCCACGCGCGCCTCAAAGAGCGTCAGCAACATGACGAGGCCCCCTCTGCAGAGGGCCGAAGCCTGCCGGGGTCGTGGAACTCATCCCGTTACCGTGGCCCCGGTACGTAAAGGGCTATTGAAGGAGCACCGTGGATTTTAGTCAGTAAAAGTCTGACAGTCCCTCCCACCCTGCTCGGAGTGGGAGGACTTATTTGATAATTTTACCACGTTAAAAAAAAAGGGTCGTCTTTAGCTACAAAATAGCTAAAATTATACCTGGAGGTGTGATCATTTATTAGAGTGGCTATTCAACTGTTATAATTAATTATCATACAGCACCAAATTTTACATAACATCATGTGTGCCACAAATACATATTTAGCCCATTGTTCTGTCTTTATTGCTTTACCTGCGTTTCTTAATTGTGGTGGAAAATCTACTTTAATAAGTCACGGTTATAATAGATAAGGCATTGATTGCTAAATTACCTTTTATCCATTTTTTTTATTTTCGCAGGCATTAATGTGATGAAAAATATAATTGGTATAATAAAAAACCGACTAAGTAGTAGGTAGATATATCTTACTTTTCGATTATCTTATTTGGAGATCGTTAAATACTCTCGTCAAAACTTGCGCCGCCAAAATGTGATAACCTGTTATATTTGCTACAAGTAATATCCATTACATAATATGTACCGGGTCTCCTCTGAGTCTCATCGCTAAGCACGGGGGCTCGCTAACACGTAATCACCATACCGCCATCTTTCCAAGAATCTCCCGGTTGACAGAAGGCTCAATAAAAAGCTTTGAGTACCTAAAAACATATTATATATCACAGCAATGTTTCTGTCTTGAGTACATACTTCTTAAAGAACTCAATTAAGATGAAAACCAAATCAATTATCTTTAATTAATCAAGTTGTTTAACGCAATTTGTTAAAGATAATGGTTTTGTTTCAAATCGTTAACTTTGACGCCGCTTTATATATTTTTTCTTTTTCACCGGACATTATTATGGTAATATAGGTACACTTCTCATCAGAAACATCTAAACACCTTGCAAATTTAAATTTTGTAAGAATTATTATCAGAAAAATGTGTATATTTAGGAATACATGTCAAATGTCGTTTAATAATGAATAATATGAGGT
The DNA here is from genome assembly GCA_943138885.2 of Tholera decimalis. Classification (NCBI taxonomy): domain Eukaryota; kingdom Metazoa; phylum Arthropoda; class Insecta; order Lepidoptera; family Noctuidae; genus Tholera; species Tholera decimalis. Next base: position 20,309,495 of record OW964562.2, read on the forward strand.
TTTATAATCCTAATGTTAATTGTTCTAAATTCAAATTAAATTTTCGTATTTTCAAAATAAGGTTTCGTATTTTGTTTAACAAGTCATTTTTACCCTGTATGGAGTATGAAGGAAATTGATAAAACAACACGCGTAAATTAAAAAAAAAAAAAACTAAAAAACGTTTATTTAATAACTTGTATTCACTCCCCGAGCTCTTATTACTGCTTCCATATGGTTCTTCATCGATCGAAAGAGAGTCACGATCAAATGTTGTGGCATTCCATTCCATTCCTCTTGGATTGCATTTTGCAGCTGGCTAAGTGTTTCTGGGGCAGGATCTCTTGCATGAATTCGTCTCTTTAATTCATCCCATAGATGTTCAATCAATTTCATGTCCGGGCGTCTTGCTGGCCATTCCATAATGGAGATACCGAATTCAGTAACATAATCTCATACGACGCTCGCGGTGTGAGCCGTAGCATTGTCGTGCATGAATATGAAACCGTTACCAATAAAATGTGCATAGGGCATCAAGTGAGGCTCAAGATACTGTTCGATGTACCGATGACTGTGTAGTGCAGGCAGAGGTGACCCAAACACAAAGACAAGCTCTGTCTTACCGTCGGCGCTGATTCCTCCCCAAACCGTCCACGAATCGCCACCATAGCTGACCTTTTCTTCAATCCAGCATTGTTCAAAGCGTTCACCATCTCTTCTGTAGACCTTGTTCCTTCCGTCGTTACCATACAGTAATTTTACACTCATCAGAAAAGAGGACTTTGTTCCACTGAAGGTATGACCAATTTAGGTGCTCACGTGCAAAGTTAAGGCGCGCTCTTCGATGGTCTGCAGTTAATTTCGGCCCATTTGCTGACTTGTGCGGTACCAGTCTACGTTCCTTGAACCTTATTCTAAATGTAAAATCACTTACAGCCACCCTACGTACAACACGAAGCTGCTGCTGCTGCAGTTTAAAAGCATTAAGGTGTCGATTTCGTAAAGAAGCTTTCCAATAAATCGATCATCTCACTCAGAAGTGACCCGATTCCTGCCAGATCCCGAACGGCACGTGAACAACCAGTCTCCTGATAGCGTTTGTAGACTCTATGAACAGACGACAGGCTTAGATGCAATCTTTCAGCTACAACACGCTGACTAAGTCCAGAATCCAGCAATGCCACCACTTGGGCGGCTTCTGCGGGCGAAGTATCCAATTATGTTTTAGAAAATAAACTTTTTACCAAATAAAGAACAAAAAATTTTAAGATAAGCGCTAATTTTTAGTTTTCAAAGGTGAAATGTACTCCAACTCTAAACACACATTTGTCTCAAAACAGTGAATTATTTCATTTATAAGATAAACAAATGAAAAGTGATTTTTTCATGGAATCAAAACTCTTGTATTAAATTAGGACAGAAGCCATAAAAACGGAAGTGTTTCGATTTTTCTAATGAGAAGTGTATTTAACATTCAATTTTAAAATTTGTACATAAGTACGTATGTAAAAAGAAAATTTAAACAAGTAAAACACTGTGGGGCAATCAAATCAGTGGGTTATTAAGAATGACCATAAAGACGGTCTTTAAAAAATTATGCGTTGAAGTAATTAACTAATTAGACGTTGTTTGCATTTTATAGCAAACTTGAACTGTGTTATGTATAGTGTTATATGGGTAATTATGTCTGATTTTTATGCTAGAAGCAAATTGTAAATAAGCCAAACATGTTTCAAACAATCATAAGAAAAACCCATTGTATGTTTTTGTCACTGTTTATTTAGGTAATGTTATTCTGAAAGACTATCGCATACGAAATTATTAATTGGTACAAGATTATTAAAAAAACAATGTCAGAGCCTCGTTTCATGTCCAGGCAATTAGTGACCCCGGGTCGGCGGCGCGTCGTTTTCCACGTGCGCCTCAAAGAGTTGTCATCACCAGCGACGGGGCCCCATAGGGCAATTGCCTGCCGGTTTTGCGGGAATGTGTAAGCGACGGCAGCGGCGTCGTAGTGTGTTGCGTGGTGTCGTGTAGCCTCTCTCAGATACGTCTAAACCCTTTGTCCAAAACTCTACCTTGAGAATAGAATAGAATAGAATAGAATAAACTTTTATTGTAAAAACATGAGTATACATCAAATGTGTAAGGTCTTAAAATAAAAACAGTTATTAGATCTACATGTTTTGCCATTCATGGCGTACAAAAACAAAATAATTCCGGTTTACAATAAACCAAAAAAATAAAATAAAGACAATTTGAGTTTACACAGCAAGCTATGAAATTAATAAACTAAATCTTAATGCTAATAAATAATGGAAGTTAGTATTTATAAATTTTAGAGACAAGTTGTGAAAATGTTGTAATTGTAGGTTAATCTATTGGATTATTTGCGGTCATTTAAAAATTCTGATATGGAATAATAGCATTTGGCTATGAGATATTTTTTTAAATGTATTTTAAACAAAGCAGTAGGCATTTGTTTAATAGTTTTAGGAATTTTATTATAAATGATTGGTGCTAAACCAAAAATACTCTTTTGCATCAATGCCGTCGTTGATTTTGGTACACATAATCTACTATTATCCCGCCGATTACGAATACAGACGTCTGATAATTTCTTAAATAGTTTTGGATTGGTTCTTATAAAAATTGCTATTTCATAAATAAATACGGAAGGTAGAGTTAAAATGTTATAATCAATAAAATACTGTTTGCAACTATCAGTTATTTTCAATCCAAACATAGCCCTAATACACCTCTTTTGTGACTTGAAGATAATTTCTTTTTTCGTAGAATTTCCCCAAAATATAACTCCAAACCTCAATAAGGAGCCGACGATACCATGATAGGCAGTTATAAGTGCATTGGTACTTATAATTGGTTTTAATTTATATAGGGCATAGCCAGAAGAACATACTCTATTATTTAATTCTTCTATGTGTGCTTTCCAGTTCAAGTGTTTGTCAATGGTTACACCTAAAAATTTAGCTGTGTCTACCCTTTTTATAACAGTTGATTTGTATTGAACATTAATATTTGGTGCTGCTAGACGTTGACTGAAGAACATAATTTTAGTTTTTTCAAGATTTATTTTTAAATTATTGTTATCTAACCAGTTAATTATTGAATTGATTGTAGTATTAATTTCATTTTGATAGCTATCTTAATTTATAGAATTAATCGTGACTGTGCTGTCATCGACAAATAGGGATACTGGATAATTAGTTACTAATGGCAAGTCAGTTATGTAAATTATGAATAACAAAGGGCCCAATACGCTCCCTTGCGGGACTCCATATCTAGATATACGTTTTCTTGATGCATATGTTTCTTCTTTTTTGGTATTAATATTTATTCTGGAAATTTCAGTATATTGTTTACGATTTTTTAGATAAGATTCTATGAGATTGAGTAAATTGCCTCTAATGCCATAAGCTTCCAGTTTACGGAGGAGAATGTCATGATTGACATAATCGAAAGCCTGGGTCATATCGCAGTAAATGGAACATTTTAATGGCGTCCTTTTATCCATGTTACCCATGACGTTATTTATGAAATCAAAAATAGCCATATTTATTGTTTTATTTTTGCGGAAACCTTTCTGGTCTACTGTAAGAATGTTGAATTTTTCTAAATAATTATAGATTTGATTATATATGTATTTTTCAAAAACTTTAGAAATTATAGGAATAAGTGCAATAGGTCTGTAACAGTTCATACTCTGCTTATTGCATTTTTTGAAGATGGGTTTAATGATGGCAGTTTTTAGACTTTCCGGGTATAGTCCAGCGGTTATACTGTAACGAATATGCATAGGTGTAGCTTTTGTGGCACGCACAAGAGGAGCCGGAGGAGGAGGTACAAGAGAGGCTTCCTCAGCAGCCGTTAACAAAGGTCTTCCTGGAGACACACCACGAGGGCCCGCGCCGCCAATTCCACCAACGCCGCCAAAGCCATTAACTTTTGCGGGACGGCTTGGCAGGCCACTCCAGGATCGCCTTCTCCTCCACGATGTCTTCGTCGTACAGCAGCTCGAGCAAGGCGGTCTGGGCAGCAGGCTCTCAGCAAGGCGTCAGGGCAGCAGGCTCCCAGCAAGGCGTCAGGGCAGCAGGATCTCAGCAAGGCGTCAGGGCAGCAGGCTCTCAGCAAGGCGTCAGGGCAGCAGGCTCTCAGCAAGGAGTCAAGGCAGCAGGCTCTCAGCAAGGCGTCAGGGCAGCAGGCTCTCAGCAAGGAGTCAAGGCAGCAGGCTCTCAGCAAGGAGTCAAGGCAGCAGGCTCCCAGCAAGGAGTCAGGATAGCGGGCTCTCAGCAAGGAGTCAGGGTAGCGGGTACTGCACTTCCTCTTCGTCAAAAGTCGTCGAGAACTAAACTCTTCTAAAAACTGGTCTAAGACTGAACTCCCGGAGATGGCCCCCAGCGCCTATTATACCCAGCTCAGCGTTCAAAATCCATTCCATTCTCATTCTGTACCAGAATTCAAATTGTAGAGTCCAAAATAGTCCATCTTGCCAGTTATTTGATCAGCCAGTTATATTCGAGCATAATTTATTAAACCTCTTCGATAAAATCTGAGAGTGTGTTTTAGAAATTTATAATTATAATTTAAAATGCCGTTAATCAGTAGACAACCACAATATAATATACAATATTAAGCTAGTCCTATCGATAAAAGTGAATAACAATTATATAATAAAAGTATGAACAACCTTTTTAGTCTATTAGCCATTCAGTGGCTACAAAGAAGATGAAATTACAGTTTGTCAGCCTTGACGTAAAAAATGTCATGACAAGAAAATATTTGTTTTGATGGATGAATTATGGATTATGATTACAAAGAAAACGTAAGTTATTTGGTATTTGTAATAACAAATACTATATGGGCGCCAAACTGTAACGAATATGCATAGGTGTAGCTTTTGTGGCACGCACAAGAGGAGCCGGAGGAGGAGGTACAAGAGAGGCTTCCTCAGCAGCCGTTAACAAAGGTCTTCCTGGAGACACACCACGAGGGCCCGCGCCGCCAATTCCACCAACGCCGCCAAAGCCATTAACTTTTGCGGGACGGCTTGGCAGGCCACTCCAGGATCGCCTTCTCCTCCACGATGTCTTCGTCGTAATACACATATTAATAATATGACTTAGGTGGTCACAAATATGATAAGCAATAGACTTTAGGATTCTAGTAGAGATCCCATCATATCCAACACTTGTAGTATTTTTAAGCGATCTTATAATTTGAAGTATGTCGTATGGAGTACTTGGTGCCATAAACATAGATTGATTAGATTTGGAAATATTTACGGTTACATCCTTACCAGCTTCTGGTATTGGTGTTATCTTTTCTATGAAGAAGTTGTTAAAAGCATTCGCAATCTCTCGCGGCTTGGTTATAGTTTTATGATTTGTTTCAATGGAAGTGATACTGCTCTTTGGTAAATTGAGTTTAGACCTATTTATAATGGCCCATGTGGCTTTGGATTTGTTAGCAGAAGATTTTATTTTATGATTGTTTTGTGCTCGTTGCGTTAAATTAATTATATTTTTGTATATTTTAGAGTATTTTTTAAATTTAGTTTTGTTTACATCATTGCGATTTAGCCTATAGTTCCACATAAGCTCTCGCTTTTTTTTACTACAGATTTTTATGCCCCGTGATACCCACTGCGGTTTTACTTTGGTTCTTATTGTAACACTTCGGAAAGGAAAACATAGATTGTACAGCATCATGAAAGAGTCTAAAAATGCATTATATGCTGTGTCAGGATTATTTGTATTATATATTTCAGAAAAAGTTAATGCTTTTATATAGTTTTTGAATTTTTCCATGTTATCTTTATTGTAGTCTCGTCTATTTTTGCGCCAATAGTTTATTAAAATTTTTTTATTAACCGGTAAGTTTAGTATCTGGGCTGTGTGGTCTGATAGGCCGAAGTCAATCACATCAGATTTACACTTCTTCCCCACATTATGTGCAAAGTTATCGATACAAGTGTTACTCGCGAGTCGAGTTGGCTGATTTATTTCTAACTTTAAATTATAACTTAAGAGCAAACATTCTAGATCTATCAAAGTATTATTGCGCTTAAGGCAGTCAATATTAAAGTCGCCTGCAATTACAACATTTCTTTTTATATATTTTTTACAAATAATACTTAACACTTTTTCTAATTGCTCAAAGAATACAGGTAAGTTAGTGGACTTAGGTACTCTATACACACAGACAATAATCGTATTATAGAATGTCAGATCAATCGCGCAACATTCGAATATTCCATTTACGCACAGTTTCGCTATATCTCGGAGTTCCTTAAACTGATGACCATTTTTTGCAAGGATACATGTACCGCCTCTTTTACTGCCCTTTCTGGAGTAGCATGCCGCCAAAGTGTAATTAGCAATATACAATAGTTGTTCATGGCCAGCCATCATGAAGTGTTCAGATAAACAGATTATGTCGACTTCGGTATTTTTTTCTGACATCTCTTCAAGGCATACAGTCAGGTCACTGCTCTTATTCAGTAAACCCGCAATATTTTGATGTATCACGTTAAGGTGCTTATAATCGAAAAAACTGCACTGCAGCTTGTTGTTCGTCCATATTATTGCTTTTTCCACCTTCTTTATTTGCGGGGGTATTTTCACGTATGTAGTTCACAAGTGCGGCGATATCTTGGAAAATAATTTTCATGCCGTAATTATTTACTAAACCGGTATTTTGATGGTACATTTTGAAGTCCCACGTAAGGTTCTTATTAGAGTCAATGAAATAGGCATGTTCGTGTGCTAAAATGTCCTGGTATAGCAGATTATTAAATTTTTCTACTCTCATGTTATATAGTGTAACATTACTAACGCATTGACTGTAGGTCGGCATGCAGAGAATAACATTTGTGTGTTGAATCTTTTCGAGTATTTTTCTTATGTTATGAATGATGTCAGAATAATCCTTAGTAGATTTGAAATCTGTTTCACCAATTAAAATAATACAGAAATCATCCATAGTGAATTTCTTTAGCTTTAGTTCCAAGTCGCAAACCATATAATTTATTCCTGAGTATGGTGTTAGGTAATGACATAATTCACAGTTGTCGAACTTATTTTCTGCAATTGTACGTATTTTATTTAACTTATTTTCGCTTATAATACAGATTTTACTAACTTTTTTCTCCGCTTCTTCATTAAGGCTTTTTTTATGCAGGGTTGCTTGCGATGCCGCAGATTCTTCCTTAGACGACCTCTTAGTATCCATTGCAATTGTTTGAGTTCCTTTACGTATTTACTTGCTCGGTCTGTGTGATTTTGTTAAGTGATGGTTCCCTTTTTTTGGGGGTAGATGATTTTGGTCTATTTTTCTTAGTAGGAGTGTTGGTAATATTATTGTCGAGTTCATTTTTCTTTTCCAACTCTTGGTTAGACTGTTTAAGGTTTCTATTTTCCAATTTAAGTGTCACAATTTCTTCGTCTGCACAACTTAATTGAAGGGTTAGTTTCTCAACTTGTTGTTTTAGTTTAGCTATTAATTCGTGGTCAAAAGTGTCGTCATCGCACCTCTCAGGGAGACTAGTAGTGGTGTTATTTAGTGTTTCGTTTTCAATTTGACTGATATTACTTTGTGAGTCTGACATTGAACGATTACGACGAGCACCTCGAACACGAAACGTAATGTTCTCCAAGAAGTTCATGGTAAGTAACTCAAGGTATTTAATTTTAATGTTTACTTTCTGTTATATATTTGTCTTCACATATAGTTCAACAATTGTATTAGTATGAGAGCACAAAAAATGTTCAACGATAGCGGGTTTCGGAATAAAGATATCTTCTTAACTCAATATTCTTGGTTATTTTGAACTTTCACTTTTGATCGTTTTATTTGTTTATTTATAGAAAGTTATTGCACGATATTAGTTTGCCGAATATGATTACCTATATGGAGTTTTTACATTTACATAATGTTAAAATTAATACGCCCAGTGTGAGTCGGATTCTATTTCACTTTAGAACTCTGTTGACTATTGTTTTTAGTCTTGGATAAAACTATCACTTATATTACACAAAGCACATTTTGTTTTTGTATTTATCGGGCGTTTGAATGGTTTCATCGTTTAATAATAGAATATTAGGCACTATTATTGTTCATTTTTAGCCTGATAGAAAGCATCGGTAGCGCTGATTTCTTGGAATTTGCACACCTGTGAGTACACCTGCGTCGTCCGTGGCGTGATTTTCTCAGAATCGCAAAAATAATGAATATCATTATTTTATTTTGAGTTCGTCTCTTGTACACTCAATTTTAATGCTAGTTTGAATGATATAAGATTCAGTATGAGTTATCACTATTTTATTTATTTTAATTTTATTATTTTAATTTATTTACTGAACACACGTCTACACTTCACACTCGGCACTCGCAACATAGACGACTTGAAGTTAGTGTTTTGGCGCGATTCGAAACTCTCCACCCTGAAGATGAAGTTGGTTTTAAACCGGACATATTCCACAACTTGCTCAACCGTCGTGGTATGATATGATCGGGACATGTACAGCTGTGTCGTCGGTATAGCTGGCCGCAGCAAAGTCCCACTTGGTGTAGTACCACACAGGTTTATACAAGGAGTCCTGCAACCCAAGACCTTAGTGAAGACAACCTTGTCGCACGTGTTCTTTTTCTGGAAGCATTGCGGTAACTCTTTTTATCAGGCTCGTTGCAAACCTGCTTACCCCAGTAGGCTTTCCAGTATTTGTTAGGTAAGACCTTTTTTAGGGTATATTCTCGATTTAGAAGTTCCCTTGAGATATATTTAACTTTAAAGAGGGATTTTATCTCCCGCCTCAACTAAATAAACCTTTGTTTTTAGGTAGGTACATATAAGTACCTATATGTATTAAAATTTGTACAATAGTAATAAAAAAAAAACAAAATACAAAGGAAATCTTAACAGCTAAGCAGCGACGTTCACTCACATTTAACGACGCTAAGAACAGGCACCAGTGGAAAACGATCGTCAAAGAAAAAATAATTTCTTATAAGGGAAACACGACACTCAGTAATGAGATACACGACGCGAGGAAGTAAAGATATTAAAGGAGTTTCACAAAAGTTCTTAGTATAGATTCAAAACTAAAATCAAAGACGGCGCCAATAGATTAGTGTTAAATACGTCATACCACTAAATTAGAGCGCCTTCACACTAGCGTTTGTCCAGCGTAGGCGTTCGATAAACGTATGCGCAGCGCAGACGCCACGACAACGCGGCGCAGGCGTCGCGTTGTTGCGGCGTTTCTCTTGTGTTGTCGTTTCGGAAATATCATTAAAGAAATGGATTCTGACGAGGAAACTCTATTGTTGGCTTTAACGGTCTCCTTATTGTGTTCTGATTGGATTACAACGTCTACCAGTGGGGCCATGTCCGACACTACATTGATCCCTGAATGTATGGATATAACTAAGGCATTAATGAAATAAAATATACCAGTATATAGACGTTAAATTGAGTTTTATTTATCTACACGTTAAATTAAATTTTAGTCTCTAAACTTTTAAAAAGTAACGCAGTAACGCGGCGCACGCGTCGAGCACCTGCGGCGCTAGGCGCTGTACGGTGCACAGCGTATTCATACGTATTCAGCGTATTTAGAATACGCTGTGCACCGACGCGACGTCGCGACAACGTGACGCCTGCGCTGCGTAGTCGCGGCGTCTGCGCTGCGCGTACGTTCATCGACCGCCTACGTTGGACAAACGCTAGTGTGAAGGTGCTCTTAGAAGTAACTAAAAGAAAAACCGATTCATTGTACAATTTATAATATATTAAAAATTCTCATAATCATGGCAATTTACAGGTCCGCGTCACGAATAGTCTGAGTTAACAGATATCTGTCAGCAAAACTAAAACTATAATACTACAAACTAATAATTATATATTTTTGTGTCAAAGAAAATTGAAGTTTGACGATGGTAAAGGAAGTAGTCTAGACGATGTCTAGACCTGTTTTGTTGCAAAACAAAAACAAATCCATTTACGTTGATTACTTTTAATCTGTCAATATAATTGACCAGAATATTACTTTGCGGGTTTTAAAGAATAAATGTTACACAATTATATTGATGATTTAATTTAAATCTTAAGATATTTATATCCGTCTACATGGGCTATAGGAGTAAAAGACAACAGTTGATGGATATTTGATTAGTTTCGTTGCATCACAAAACATGGTACAATGGATCCTTTTTCTGAGATTGAAAACAAAAAACTCCGATGCGACAGAATATATTGTATCGCAACGACCGACGCAACGATGCCTGGACGCAATTATGGTCGCCGATTTCTGCAATGCGAATACACGAACTATAGTTACATATATTTTTATTGACATTAATATAAAGATTCACTGTATATTGTATTCCTGAATTCTGAGCTAGGCAAGGCCTGTGTTTCAGGAGTTGAATGGTAGATTAAAAAAACAAGGATACTTAATTTAGAGTAACAACATGTGTGCATCGCCTCTGCGCTAAACAAGTCTAGTCTAGCACAATTTCACACGACTATAATTTGTATGACGCTAGTTTTCAACTGAATCTAGCGTTGAGTGTAGGTATGAATGCAAATTTACTTTATGTAGTCCAATTATATCTACCAACGCATTAAGACAAAGCCTTATTTTTATTTTGTGGTTTATTGCAATGCGTTTTCGTAGGCGTTTGTGAGTAGGTACATGTTTATATTGAGTTCTAAATCAATCAATCCACTGTAGCAATCTACATAATAATTATGTCCTAAATGGTTTTATAACTTTTCATTAGGTAATTCATTTTATGACGAATGTGGGATGTGAGTATGTTTTTGTTTTAATTTGTTTTTATTGTGGGCATTGATGAAAAGTTGGTATGAATAAAATGTCTCATAAAGACAGAAACTGAGCCATATATTTTGTCTAGGGATCCGAATCCAGAGCCACACTAGGCAGTCACGCTTGCGATGACTAATAAACATCTCGAGCTTAATTTATTGGTCATGATCTGTTTAGCCTTTTCCAACTACGAGAATGTTGGGATCAGGTTTCAGTCTTACCAGATGCAAGAGTAGATACTAGTGTTTTAAATGGAGACGGACTGCTTACCTGACCTTTACAACCTACGTAACTAGGTCACACAATATCCCTAGGCAATACTGGTGTCAGGTTTTCTGGCTTCTGACTACCCATAACGACTGTTGAAGTATAAATGACTGAATTTACGTGCTGTATTAGGTATATTTTAAATATAAATATATCGCTACAGACGTACGCTTCGATCACCACTTGAGTGGCTTGCCCTCAAGTGGCATAAATATTGTAACCTTAGTGGTAATTACAGTTTTGAGCATTTCGGGGTCGTAACGCTTGGGTCAAGCGGTCCGAATGCGAGTCTCGAGACGGCTGGCTCAATATTTTTTTCCCACTAAGTAAACATACGTACCTTCCATAGATATAATAAACAAGGAGATATGGCCGGCGAACGAAATTATATCGGAACCATAATTATGTCTCTAGTTTAAGCACTGGGCGGGGCAACTACTATTTATTTGACAAAAACAAACCTAACAAATTTCTTAAAACTAGCTTAATTACATTTTTACAACTAGGTACGCCAAATAACTTTGTTTTTCTTAGTGTTTGTCTGAATTACAAAGTTATATTTGTGGTTTTAGAAAACATGCTGTATCTCAAAAACTACTGACCCGATCTCGTTCAAGCTAATTTTGGTTGAAAGTTTACATTAATATACATAGACAAATATTTTTTTAGATTTTTCACTCCATTATTATAGAAGTTAGAGGACACACACGTTTTACCACTTTGGAAGCGTATATCTTTTAAACGATTAACTTAATGAAAAAGTGGTTTTAGAAACCTCAATGTCATTTTAAAGACCTTTCTATGAATACTACAAACGCGTAGGCTTCATGAAAAAAAAAATCAGTTTTAGTTCCATGTATGGGAATTCCGCTTTATTTAATTTTTTTTCTTGAAATCGGAAAGCGGTTCGCAGAATACATATACTTACCAAGTTTCACATGTATAATATTAATAGTTTCTGAACAAAATAGCTGTGACATACAGACGGACGGATGGACAGACAGACAGACATGACGAAACTATAAGGGTTCCGTTTTTTGCCATTCGGCTACGGAACCCTAAAAACCATAAAAAAAGAAATAGCACGAGGATAAGCCATAACATACGACAATTCAATGCCAGAAACACCATCGATTATTACCCTAAAATGTATGTAACTTACTTTAGGAACATTGGTTACGCATTTCTCTACTATGCTGTAAAATAATGTAAATAAGTAATAAACATTATTTTAAATCAATCTTCCAACCAGGTTAAAACGGTTGACAGATTGAAATATAAACTATTGTAGCGCCGAATTTTTGTTTTTAGGTAGGGCCACTCGTAGTTCAGCCCACTAAGGCTGGTGATTACTTAACCGGGCGATCCTGTGGTGACCTCTAAATTTAAAGGCCTCCAGCCAGGGCTTACATACTAAAATTACATTTAAACTCCCTGTGGAGTACGAGCCTCGGCATAGCGGAGTCGTTGGTGAAGGGCAGCAAAAGGTAAGGCTGGGTCATATTATTTAAGGGGTTATTTATTGCTACTGGCTCAGCATCGCGGGCTGGCTCGTTTGGCAAAGATCGGGGAGGGTTTACGTTACAAGTACGCGGACGTCGCGATGGGCCTCGTCGGTGAGGCCGGAATACGGAACGAGTTTTGTTTCTATATTTTCTAAGAGTGCTAGTTTCCCTACTGCTCTCTTGTCGGATGGTGGTGGGATCGTCGGGTTCGTCTAGGACGTGACGCGGGCGACGAACCCGAGAAATATTTGAGGGTCTGTATCGGGCGGCCGATACGATCGGGGGGTTTGTGTGATTTTCAGCAGAGCTGAAGTAACGCACTGAATGGCGTTTTAACACTTGCTTTATGGTCGGGAGTTTGAGGTCTACATGGAGATCCTCATTCCTGAAGTACCAGGGTGCGCCCGTGGCCTTTCGGAGAAAACTGTTCTGAATGACTTGCATCCTATGGATCTGATACGGACTGGATTGAGCAAACACCGGACAGACGTATGTCAGAATAGGGCGTATGCACACTGGTAAAAATGCGTATTTTGCATCTAAGGGAGAGCTTGCTGCGTGCATTCAGCATGGAGTGAAGCATACTGAGAGCGAAAGCGGCTCGTGAGCGAACCGACTTTATGTGCTCTCTGAAATTGAGGTTTTGATCTAGAATCACACCTAAGTATTTCTTGCTCTAGCTTTTCCCAAGGGATTGGCGTGCCAAACATAGTGATCGGGCGGGGGAGGATGGGCTGCTTATGGCGAGACATACGAAACATGACTGCTTGACTTTTGTCGGGATTTACCTCGATTCTCTATTTCCTAAACCAATCGCCTAGTGCGTTGGCTGAGGTCTGGAGGGTACGAACAATGCAATCGGGTTTTACTCCCGAGTAATAGATGGCCGTGTCGTCAGCAAATAGGGATAATTCTACTCGGGGACTGTTAGAGATATCGCTAGTGTATAGAGTGAAGTGTGGGGGAGAGAGCACGGCTCCTTGTGGGACACCAGCTCTGATAGGACGGGGATGTAGCGACGGTGACGTCGAAACTCCTTATATACGCATGCTGCGGGCGTAAAATAAATTATTATTCTTCTTTTTTGTACAATTGACTTTTCAACGTATTGTTCTTTCTGTCATCTCAATCAAAATAAAAATTAAACATATTTTCTTAGAGGTTTCCGTATGTCATAAAAACCCCTAAACTATAATAGCCATATTTCATTCGTCAATCGACGTTGTCGATAGCCTACGTCAGTGGATCTACACAAACACATCACTAACTCCTCGCAAGAGTCAGTGGCCGTACAACGCGATTAATCCGCATAATATAATATCATTTTATTATTTTTACATTGCTTGTCCAGTTACTTAGTGACGAACTTAGGTAGTGGTTAGGAAGCAATGTATTTATTGCAGAAATAGTACAGTCGCTGTGATATTTGAAAACAAAAATAATGTAGTAGAAGCAAGAAATATTTTACGATTTATTGTTTTTCATGATTTTAAAGACAAATATTGTAAAATACTTGTACTAACATATGGTAAGTGATTCCATGATTCATAAAGTTTTGGTCTTGGCTTCGGTTTTTGCAAGAAACCACTGAACAACTCGGCATTCTTGTGATCGAGACTTGTGATCGAGAGGTCACGGGTTCGAACCCCACCCATTACACTATTGCCGTGAACCCACTCCAGACACAAGCATATTTAGCTTAGTTGGAGGGGTTAACAAGATTGCTAGTAATGTGAAATGTACCCACATTGCTAGTAATATTTATATAAAAAAAAAAAAAAATTCTTATAAGTTGTCACGATCGCCGTCGAAAGCGCACTAGTTCGCGGAGACAGCCATTTGCCTGTGACATGGACGCTGTGACCATGTCGCGCGGTCACCGACATGCCCCCTTGCCACTTCTCCTGTTTTTTTATATTTCTATGGTACCTTCAGTAAGACAAGGGCATACATTATTAAAGTGAGTTAAATATAGCTCTCAAAAACCTTACTATTAGGTGCAGAAGCTGGATATGAATGTTTAATTCCATTTCGCCAGAAGGCCATGGTATCTACGACCAATTTAAGCATTTTTTGATAATATTGGCGGAACAAAATCTTAATAAGCTAGAGAAAAAAAAACATGCAATTGTGCCACTGCCTGTCTCACCGAGGGTGCGATCGATGCTGCCAGCCTTTTAGCAAATGGAAGAGTAATTCGACGCTTAAGTGTATTTTGTTTTAATTAATATACGTAGTAAGGTTAAAGGGGATATATCCAAATACCTATGTAGATTTCAATAAGAAAAAAGTTTAGGTGTGTCTATCCATATCCATACTATCCATACTAATATTATAAATGCGAAAGTAACTTTGTCTGTCTGTTAGCTTTTCACGCCTAAACCGCTGAATCGATTTAGATGAAATTTGGCACAAGAGTAGTTTAGAGTCCTGGGAAGAACGTAGGATAGTTTTTTTTATCGCGATATAAGGTTCCCGTGGGATAGGTTCCGCGTAAAATCCCGATCCCGTCGGAATTCCAGGATAAAAAGTAGCCTATGTGTTATTTCAGGATGTAAACTATCTACTTGCCAAATTTCATTCAGATCCGTTCAGCAGTTTTAGCGTGTAAGAGTAACAAACATACATCCGTCCATCCATCCTCACAAACTTTCGCATTTATAATATTACTAGCTTCTACCCGCTACTTCGTACGCGTGGGAAGGTTTTCCCGCGCAAATCCAGATCCCGTGGGAATTTCGGGATAAAAAGTAGCCTATGTGTTATTCCAGGCTGCCAACTATATACTTACCAAATTTCATTCAAATCCATTTAGTAGTTTTTGCGTGAAAGAGTAACAAACATCCATACATCCTCACAAACTTTCGCATTTATAATATTAGTAGGATTAGTAGGAAGTAGGATAGTATAGTAAGTAAGATAGTAAGATAAGAAGTAAGATTTTTATGTCTAGCAACTGGCATTGTTCTTGATTTGAAGAACCCTGAACCTTGTTCCTTCCAACCAATTTAACTAGCGCACAAATAAATAGTTCTCCAGAGACCTGTATTTCTATTTATCTTTGGCCAATCGGATAATGTCAGTGAACTTAGCAGATCATTGTCCAGCAGATCAAGAAAAAAATTGAGTTCTCTTCGCATGCAGCTGAGTTCCTGATACTTTTCAGGAATAGTTCTGGCGTTTTTACCCTGAAAAAAGTCATATGCCAAAATGCTCTGCTAACTTCCCGTAGCAGATCATTTTCCGGTAGATCAAAAATAAATGTGCAATATTAATGAATACAGCCGAGTTCTACAGTTCCTAATACTTTTCAGCAATAGTTCTGGCGTTTTTTTTTAATATTAGCACATAGACCAAAGTACTAGAAAAATTGAAAAATTCCATTTCCATCTTTCAAACTATACTCAAATGATAGAACTCTTACTAATATGCCGCATTCGATAAGATACTCTGATCTAGGATAACACCCGAAACCAAAACTCAGGTTTTATTGCCAGCAGAGCATATCTAAGTACTAAGAAAATTGAAAATTTTCATTTCCAGCTTTCAAAGAATGCTCAAATGATAGAACTCTTTCTAATATGCCGCATTCGAAAAGAAACTGCGATCTAAAATAACACCCGAGGACAAAACTTATGATTTATTGCCAGCAGAGCATATCTAAGTACTAAGAAAATCAAAAATTCCCATTTATACCCTTAAAACTATACTCAAATGATAGAACTCTTTCTAATATGCTGCATTCGAAAAGAAACTGCGATCTAAAATAACACTCGAGGACAAAACTTATGATTTATTGCCAGCAGAGCATATCTAAGTACTAAGAAAATCAAAAATTCCCTTTTATACCCTTAAAACTATACTCAAATGATAGAACTCTTTCTAATATGCCGCATTCGAAAAGATACTGTGATCTAGAATAACACCCGAGATCAAAACTTAGGTTTTATTGCCAGCAGAGCATATCTAAGTACTAGGAAAATTGAAAATTTCCATTTCCATCTTTCAAAGTATGCTCAAATGATAGAACTCTTTCTTTAATGCCGAACTGGTAAAAGAAACTACAATCTACAACAACACCAGAGTCCAGAACTTAGGTTATATAGACAGCAGAGCATATCTAAGTACTAAGAAAATCAAAAATTTCCATTTTCACACTTAAAACTATACTCAAATGATAGAACTCTTTCTAATATACCACATTCGATAAGAAACTGTGATCTAGAATAACACCCGAGATCAAAACTTAGGTTTTATTGCCAGCAGAGCATATCTAAGTACTAAGAAAATTGAAAATTTTCATTTCCAGCTTTCAAAGTATGCTCAAATGATAGAACTCTTTCTAATATACCACATTCGATAAGAAACTGTGATCTAGAATAACAACCGAGATCAAAACTTAGGTTTTATTGCCAGCAGAGCATATCTAATTACTAGGAAAATTGAAAATTTTCATTTCCAACGAAAGAGTTCTATCATTTGAGTATAGTTTTAAGGGTATAAATGGGAATTTTTGATGTTCTTAGTACTTAGATGTGCTCTGCTGGCTATGAAACCTAAGTTATAGACTCGGGTGTTGATCTAGATTGCAGGTTTTTACCAGTTCGGCATTTAAGAAAGAGTTCTATTATTTGAGGATAGTTTGCAAGTTGGAAATGAAAATTTGCAATATTCCTAGTACTTAGATATGCTCTGCTGGCAACAAAACCTCAATTCTGGAATAGGATCTTGTTCTAGATTGCATTTCATTAACCAATCTGGTATATTAGAAAGAGTTCTATCATTTGAGTATAGTTTTAAGTGTGAAAATGGAAATTTTTGATTTTCTTAGCACTTAAATATGCTCTGCTGGCTATGTAACCTAAGTTCTGGACTCTAGTGTTGTTGTAGATTGTAGTTTCTTTTACCAGTTCGGCATTAAAGAAAGTGTAGAAGATATACAATTGTTCTCTTACCAAGAAGTTGTAAGTGTGGGATCCTTTATGCAGATAAATTACTTCATTCTAAAGTTTCACTGCGTTTTATTTCATTCCAAAACCCTTTACAAAATTCTAAATTGATCTAATACATGTTTGATAAAACTTGGTAAACTGCTGTAAAAATCTAAACCATATAATCGACCATATACAACTGCCTTCGACTACGACTATATCTCCAACTAAAATATTTTCTACTTGACTTTTCTTTTCATCTATTTTGTCACATTCAAAAAACCTTCCTAACAACATTTTGGTTTTAAAAGCCATAGACTTAAAAAACCTGCCAGTAAACCATAGACATAAAATTCCATAAAACCAATATTACAACATCCCCTCTGAATTTTATGTTTATTGCAATTAGAATAACATCTCC
This sequence comes from Tholera decimalis, assembly GCA_943138885.2. Lineage (NCBI taxonomy): Eukaryota > Metazoa > Arthropoda > Insecta > Lepidoptera > Noctuidae > Tholera > Tholera decimalis. The sequence continues at coordinate 20,327,448 of OW964562.2, forward strand.
TATATAACTCCTATCAACTCATTTTAAAAACCCAACTCAATTAAACCACCACTTCACGTTGCCAGCTATGCAAAGGAGCCCCAATAACACAAAACCTATAAAATTCTACACCAACATCCCCTCTGAATTTTATACTCTGACCATCACTAAACACACTTCACTTATAAAACTCCTAACTTATCTACTTCGACTCTATATAAAATTATTCAACGCTATCTTCAACACCAACTCCTCGAACTTCAACATCTTCACCACTAACTTCAACTTCAACGTCTTCAATCCTGCCTTCAGAAACCTCAGCATCTTCATCACTAACTTCAGCATTTTCTTCACTGCGAAAATCATCACCAACAACTCCTTTGCATCGCTTTCAAATGTCAACCACTATATCATCTCTGACTTCCCCTCTGAAAATATTATTTTCTTTTGTTTCTAAGCAACATATTCTGTCTTTCTCGACAATTTTGAATCTTCAAATCATTTTCAACAAATTTTATTTTGTAATCCAAAGAATTTTTAGACTATATCTTTCGACGATCTTCTTACAACATCTGGTTAAATTTGCCCGGGGGCAGCTCATAACCTGTTAAATACCGTCTTGGAAGCGTGCTGGGCCCATAACCTGTAGAAGATATACAATTGTTCTCTTACCAAGATGTTGTAAGTGTGGGATCCTTTATGCAGATAAATTACTTCATTCTATAGTTTCACTGCGTTTTATTTCATTCCAAAACCCTTTACAAAATTCTAAATTGATCTAATACATGTTTGATAAAACTTGGTAAACTGCTCTAGAAATCTAAACCATATAATCGACCATATACAACTGTCTTCGACTACGACTATATCTCCAACTAAAATATTTTCTACTTGACTTTTCTTTTCATCTATCTTGTCACATTCAAAAAACCTTCCTAACAACATTTTGGTTTTAAATGCCATAGACTTAAAAAACCTGCCAGTAAACCATAGACATAAAATTCCATAAAACCAATATTACAACAGAAAGAGCTCTATCATTTGAGCATACTTTGAAAGATGGAAATGGAAATTTTCAATTTTCCTAGTACTTAGATATGCTCTGCTGGCAATAAAACCTAAGTTTTGATCTCGGGTGTTATTCTAGATCACAGTATCTTATCGAATGCGGCATATTAGAAAGAGTTCTATCATTTGAGTATAGTTTTAAGGGTATAAATGGTAATTTTTGATTTTCTTAGTACTTAGATATGCTCTGCTGGCAATAAATCATAAGTTTTGTCCTTGGGTGTTATTTTAGATCGCAGTTTCTTTTCGAATGCGGCATATTAGAAAGAGTTCTATCATTTGAGCATACTTTGAAAGCTGGAAATGAAAATTTTCAATTTTCTTAGTACTTAGATATGCTCTGCTGGCAATGAAACCTAAGTTTTGATCTCGGGTGTTATTCTAGATCACAGTTTCTTATCGAATGCGGCATATTAGAAAGAGTTCTATCATTTGAGTATAGTTTTAAGGGTGAAAATAGAAATTTTTGATTTTCTTAGAACTTAGGTTTCATAGCCAGCAGAGCATATGCTCTGCTGGCTATGAAACCTAAGTTCTAGACTCGGGTGTTGTTCTAGATTTCAGGTTTTTACCAGTTCGGCATTTAAGAAAGAGTTCTATCATTTGAGGATAGTTTGAAAGTTGGAAATTAAAATTTTCAATTTTCCTCGTACTTAGATATGCTCTGCTGGCAATAAAACATAAGTTTTGATCTCGTTTATTATTCTAGATCACAGTTTCTTATTGAATGTGGTATATAAGAAAGAGTTCTATCATTTGAGCATACTTTGAAAGCTGGAAATGAAAATTTTCAATTTTCTTGGTACTTATATATGCTCTGCTGGCAATAAAACCTAAGTTTTGATCTCGGGTGTTATTCTAGATCACAGTTTCTTATCGAATGCGGCATATTAGAAAGAGTTGTATCATTTGAGTATAGTTTTAAGTGTGAAAATGGAAATTTTTGATTTTCTTAGTACTTAAATATGCTCTGCTGGCTATGTAACCTAAGTTCTGGACTCTGGTGTTGTTGTAGATTGTAGTTTCTCTTACCAGTTCGGCATTAAAGAAAGAGTTCTATCATTTGAGCATACTTTGAAAGATGGAAATGGAAATTTTCAATTTTCCTAGTACTTAGATATGCTCTGCTGGCAATAAAACCTAAGTTTTGATCTCGGGTGTTATTCTAGATCACAGTATCTTTTCGAATGCGGTATATTAGAAAGAGTTCTATCATTTGAGTATAGTTTCAAGTGTGAAAATGGAAATTTTTGATTTTTTCACTACTTAAAAATATGCTCTGCTGGCTATGTAACCTAAGTTCTGGACTCTGGTGTTGTTGTAGATTGTAGTTTCTTTTACCAGTTCGGCATTAAAGAAAGAATTCTATCATTTGAGCATACTTTGAAAGATGGAAATGGAAATTTTCAATTTTCCTAGTACTTAGATATGCTCTGCTGGCAATAAAACCTAAGTTTTGATCTCGGGTGTTATTCTAGATCACAGTATCTTATCGAATGCGGTATATTACAAAGAGTTCTATCATTTGAGCATACTTTGAAAGCTGGAAATGAAAATTTTCAATTTTCTTAGTACTTAGATATGCTCTGCTGGCAATAAAACCTAAGTTTTGATCTCGGGTGTTATTCTAGATTACATTTTCTTATCGAATGTGGTATATTAGAAATAGTTCTATCATTTGAGTATAGTTTTAACGGTAAAAATGGGAATTTTTGATTTTCTTAGTACTTAGGTATACTCTGCTGGCTATGAAACCTAAGTTCTAGACTCGGGTGTTGTTCTAGATTTCAGGTTTTTACCAGTTCGGCATTTAGGAAAGAGTTCTATCATTTGAGTATAGTTTTAAGTGTGAAAATGGAAATTTTTGATTTTCTTAGTACTTAAATATGCTCTGCTGGCTATGTAACCTAAGTTCTGGACTCTGGTGTTGTTGTAGATTGTAGTTTCTTTTACCAGTTCGGCATTAAAGAAAGAGTTCTATCATTTGAGCATACTTTGAAAGATGGAAATGGAAATTTTCAATTTTCCTAGTACTTACATATGCTCTGCTGGCAATAAAACCTAAGTTTTGATCTCGGGTGTTATTCTAGATCTCAGTATCTTATCGAATGCGGCATATTAGAAAGAGTTCTATCATTTGAGTATAGTTTTAAGGGTATAAATGGGAATTTTTGATTTTCTTAGTACTTAGATATGCTCTGCTGGCTATGAAACCTAAGTTCTAGACTCGGGTGTTGTTCTAGATTTCAGGTTTTTACGGGTTCGGCATTTAAGAAAGAGTTCTATCATTTGTGGATAGTTTGAAAGTTGAAAATGAAAATTTTCAATTTTCCTAGTACTTACGTATGCTCTGCTGGCAATAAAACCTAAGTTTTGATCTCGGTTGTTATTCTAGATCACAGTTTCTTATCGAATGCGGCATATCAGAAAGAGTTCTATCATTTGAGTATAGTTTTAAGGGTATAAATGGGAATTTTTGATTTTCTTAGTACTTAGATGTGCTCTGCTGGCAATAAAACCTGAGTTTTGGTTTCGGGTGTTATCCTAGATCAGAGTATCTTATCGAATGCGGCATATTAGTAAGAGTTCTATCATTTGAGTATAGTTTGAAAGATGGAAATGGAATTTTTCAATTTTTCTAGTACTTTGGTCTATGTGCTAATATTAAAAAAAACGCCAGAACTATTGCTGAAAAGTATCAGGAACTGTAGAACTCGGCTGTATTAATTAATATTGCACATTTATTTTTGATCTACCGGAAAATGATCTGCTACGGGAAGTTAGCAGAGCATTTTGGCATATGACTTTTTTCAGGGTAAAAACGCCAGAACTATTCCTGAAAAGTATCAGGAACTATAGAACTCAGCTGCATGCGAAGAGAACTCAATTTTTTTCTTGATCTGCTGGACAATGATCTGCTAAGTTCACTGACATAATCGGATCTAAGTAAGTACGTGCCGAATAAATTTGTGAGAATAATGAAGCGAAAAGCCAACGTGACTCGCAAATTAATGCTGGATATTAAAAGCCTTAATTATAAAAACTAACACACATAAGAAATTTAAATTTAAAGTCTGCTAAAAAGTATTTATCAAATTACATGTAGCATTTACCACATTTTTATATTGCACTTCTAGATCTGAACTAAAGCAACTCACTGACTGAACATTTTGTATTTTTAAGTTATCCTATCTTCAAATACTCTGTGAGTACTTTTTAATTAATCTTCCTTAGTGAATTTTAGTGAATCTGTTTAATTGTTTAATTCAATTAAACAGATTCACTAAAAGGTTAATAAAAAGACAGAGGTAACATTTTTCAACTTAATATAACAATCATTTATAAAATTACAGTTGCAAGATACTTTTAATGGTAAGTTAATGGCTAGTTGTGTGATATTTGAAGCTTTATTTAGTACAAACAATGTTTTAATTAAATGAAGAAAAAAATATTTTAAAATCTTCATAATTGAATACTAGTGTAACTTAACTTGTGTCACTTCTGAATCTTACAAATAAGTAATAGGTACGAAGCCACTCAAATGTTACGGGTACGATTAAGGAACCCAAAATAACAAATTACGAATACCTATTTATTGATTGACTAGTTAGGTTTATTTATTTAATTTTCTGAAATTATTTCGTATACCTACTAATAGAAAACCTACTTCCCTGCCAACTTTATAAACTTAACCTCATTCAAAACGTGCTTTCTTTTAAAAGTTTTTTTTCACATTGAAGGTCGTAAAAGATGAGAATAACTAATAAAAACTTTTACCAAAAAATTAAACCGACTCCCAAAAACACTGCAAAGTTAAAAATAACTTTAATTTCGGTAGTCAGTGTCTTTAGTTTTGTATTTTCGTTTTTGGCACCGACTTCCGAAATTAAAGTTATTTTTCACTTTGCAGTGTTTTTTGGGAGTCGGTTTAATTTTTTGGTAAATAAAAAGTTTTTATTTCACCCTTTTTAGTTGGTCGATTATAATTTACCTAGTTACAAGAGCCTAAATGTCAACTACTTATATTCATTTACAATATATTGCTTTTCCCAATGCTGGGCCGTTAATTGTTGAGGAGTTCTCCTGGTACTTCACCATATATGCATTATGACGAGCATATTGTGCTTAATAACCACATTCAAGTAATCGAAGCAGAACACATGAAATACTTATTATTACTACTTATATATTGAGTAGTTCCAGTGGCCATCTGTGTGTCTTCATTATCAGGTCCACTCCATGCAACTACACAAGTTACTATAAAAATACTCAAATCACTATGGGTGTGCCTATAATATTTGAAGAGTTCCCTCAATTTCTCCAGGATCCCATCATCAGATCCTGACTTGGTGACAATGGGACCAATTTCGAAGTATACCCATTCAAATAAAAAAGAATTTTCCAAATCGGTTCAGCCGTCTTCGAGAAATCGGTGATCATACATAAAAAAAATATACGCGTCGAATTGATAACCTCCTCCTTTTTTTTGTCATGAAAGATTTGATTAGCCTCGAAGATGGTCCCGTGCAGTTGTTTTTATTTAGCCTTAGGTTACAAATAACCTCATGAGACGGCGCGGCGTCGTATATTGATCAACTATTTTTATACTCTATTCTTATTTATTTATTTATTTAATATATACTTTATTGTACACCTTACAATACACTTAAGGATACAAATAATTAATTAGTGTACAATGGGCGGTCTTATCGCACAGGGCAATCTCTTACAGACAACCTTTGGATGGACAGAAATGAAAGGAGACAGATATAGGGCTGCCAGTGTACAACATCATACTAATCAAACATAATAATATAAAATACATACCATATATATAAATATAATATATACTAATACATAACAAAACCATAATAGAGAAAGGAGGGGAAATATTAAATTATAGTGAGAGGTAATGCTCTTTCACCATTTTCTTGAAAGTAGGTAATGTTTGAGCACGCCTCACATCTATGGGCAATGCATTCCATAAACGGGCTGCTTGGATAGTGAAAGATTTATCGAAGAAAGAAGTGGAATGCATACGGATACTTAACTCTAAATTTTCCGATGATCTCAAGGACCTTGAATGTGTGTCACAGAGAAACCGAAAGCGGTATTTAAGATAAAAAGGAGTGAAAGGATTAAATAGCACATTATAAAGCAGAGAAAGCAAATGAACATTCCGGCGAAACCTAATAGGAAGCCATTTGAGCTTAGTACGAAATTCAGAAACATGGTCATATTTGCGCAAGCCAAATATAAACCTAATACAGAGATTTTGAAGTCGCTCTAGCTTGTCGAATTGATCTTGGGTCAAATCAAGATAGCTGGCATCAGCATAGTCCAATATAGGAAGAAGAAGAGATTGTGCAACTGCAATTTTAGTGGTGATGGGAAGAAAATTGGGAAGGCGTCTCAGGGAGCCTGCAGAAGCAAACCGTTTACGACTGACTTCCTGCAGTTGCTTCGTCCAAGACAGAGTTTTGTCGATGTATATCCCCAAGTTTTCACGGCGTGACTGAACGGAATGACGGTGTTATTAAAGGAAACTTGGGGAAGTGTCGACCAATCGATCTTAGAGATAGTCCGGGAACTACCAACAACAATCACTTGGGTTTTGGCAGGATTGATTTTTAGTCCGAACTCAGTGCTCCAATCACTAATTCGAGCAAGGTCTACATTAATGGTCCCAATGGCATCAGATAAGTCTACGAGGGGTGCTTGCGTGTAAATTTGCTAATCATCAGCATACAAGTGGTAGAAAGAAGATAGTCGTTGAGTGATAGCATTAATAAAAAGTACGAAAAGTAAAGGAGATAAAACGCCATCCTGCGGCACACCGGCAGTGGTGTCACACCAAGAAGAGAAAGAATCCTCAGTGCAAATACGCTGCCGGCGAACAAACAGGTAACTACGAAACCAATCAATTACCGAAGGAGATATGTTAAAAGAGCAAAGAATGCCAAGCAAAATGTCAAAGTCAACGGTCTAATTACTTGACTTCAGCAATGCATTTAATATGCTTTGCTGAAGTCAAGTAATGCGAGTACTGTTAACTTCCCCATCTCCATTAGGGTGTCCCGTTCATGCATGGGGGAAAAAAGAAATGAGCTACGGCTACGCAAGAGATATCAAAAGTTGCGTTTTGACACATATATTACGATTATTATAAAATTTAATTAGATATCCGGCATCTTGAGGCCTCTACCAGTCCTTGAAGTTTTTCAAATTTGCTATTTTTAGGGGTTCCTAATATAAACTATAAATCATACAAAAATAACATTTAAATGGTTTTTATTAAATTTAAGGGTACAACAATGAGTTAAAGCAAGGTTTAAAATAGTTGAAAGACAAAATAATCAATGGCAACTTTAAAAACGGAACTGGTTTTTGTGACCAAAATTAGGCATTTCTGAGCGAGATTTTAATCTGTTACTAATAAAACCATCCCGAGCTGTAGCGTCCGTGACGCTTTGAGAAGCCTCCGTCACTAGTTTTACACATCTTTCCACTGACTGTGTGTGACAGGGAAAGTCAATAATGTCGAGGATGTGTTCTTTAGCCTTAATTCAAGTTCATCGTTGGAGACGTGTCGCAAAATTGGTGGAGCTGATATTTCACACTCTTGCCAAAATATTATATCGGGGTAGTCTCGCGCACAGAAGTTAAGCTTTGGTGCTTTAAATACCCTGCGAGAGTTGTTCTTTTCTGCTTCTCTGGCCTTTAATATTTTGCGAGATGCAAGCTCTCGAATATGCTCTCTATCGTCGAATAACATGGCAATAAGCAAGTTTTCTGGGTGCGCAAAAAAAGCGTTTCTTTCGATCACCGAATTTACAATAGATCTCTGACTATCAGGCAAAAATCGAGAGTATATAACCATTTGAAAAATATGCTTGGCACCATCTTTAAATGATGAGTTTTGCTTGATTAGGAACCAAACAGGAGCGTAAACTTTGACCACGTAGTTCACAAGCAGCTGCAAATTATTTGACGGCGAAACAGTACTTACGTAAAGTCTGAGTATGCGATTGGCAGTAGTGAGCCATCTCGAATGCGCCATTTTTCCAGGTTGGCGGTTCGCTAGCTCAAGGGAACAGGTACCAGCCATCACAGCATGACACATTTCGTACAGATACTTTTGATCCGTGCTTAGTTCCTTCACAATATTATCAGGTAATACTAGCAAATTGCCAGACACTGCACAAAAAGACGCTAGAGGTTTACTTTCACAAGCAGCTAGCTGTTTTCCAATAGGTCCTGAATATTTTTTTGGCCCAGATGTGCTACCATCCAGAGACATGAACAAATGACGAAGCGGTAATTCATTCGCGTGAAGCATACAAACACACCATTGCAACGGTCTCTTTAAATAGTTTTCCAGGTATTTAATGACACCTCCAATCCAACCTGTATTCGTAGCAGTACCATCGCACCCCACACAGATCACCTCTTCCAAGTTCAACCCTTGATTTTCTAACAAAGATATGATAGAAGAGACGATCCCTTTAGCAGTGCCACGACTTGGCGTCATATGTCCCAAATAAATAGATCCCGGCTCTGTGAGAACTGAAATGTGTTCTTGCAAGACTTCTCTGCGGTGGTACCGATCGCTTATTTTCTCGTTTATGAGTGTTTTGTCCTTTCGTCCATCAAAGTAGATACTTTTTATTACAATCGTATCAATGTCTTTGCTGGCCTTGGTCCGTGCTTTTGAAACAGATCTATGAATTTTATTCTTATCAATAACAAGACTTAGATCTTCGGAAGATACCAATCCTACGTCAGCTAAGACCGCCGAAGCGACCGCAGCCGCAGATCGCGTTGATAGTCCATACCGATCACATACCTTAGCTACTGTTGGCAGCGCCAGAGTGTTCCGATTCAACGAAGTAGATGGAGTTTCTTTAAAAGTCTTGCTGTTTCTTTTGTGTCTATACCGCTTATTGCCATTTTTCTATCACTTCTTTGATCCAGTAAAAAGTCTCTTTCAGAAATAGGAACTTTCTTAGGTTTTATGCAGGAACTCAAACGGAAAATGTCAAACGAAGTGCACTTACAAGCAGCAATATCGAAGAGCTTGTTCGACGATTCCAAAAAGCACTTCACTTTGCTTTCGTAACTATCATTTCTTTTATTTTTGGGATATCTTATCAATGACAGGTATTTGTCGAAATATGATTTCAGCAATTGGGTAACTCGTACGTTGGAAACGATAGGAATCGAAGCTTTGGTCCAAATCGTATCAAGTTTTCCAGAAACGATTGAAAAAACTTCTGTGTTAGAAAGATCTTTCCCATTCTTCTGTAGTTTTAGTTCATTTTTAGTAAACAAAATGAATTTGATAACGTCACTTATAACTGGTAACTGGCGATCGTCAAGTTCTTTATATGATCCCAAAATAGCACAAGTAGTCTCACTTCGTCTTGAACCCATTATTATATATAACAAAAACACGTATTTTATCACAAGGAAGTGCAGAGCGACACCTTACAGCAATAAAACCGCAATAGAAATGAAACGAACTGCCTCACAGTAGAAGTAGATAATTTAAGAAAAACAAATCAAAACATGAATTTTGCGAGTTTGTTCCAAACCAATTCCTAACAGAAAAAATCCTGTCGTTGCCTGCAAATCATAACATAGGGTTTCACTATCAATGAAATAAAAAATAAAATGGGAATAATGTACATAAAATAGAATAGACGACATTGACTGGAGGGTTATTTAAGTGATAAAAAAATAAAAAAAAATGCCGGTAGAACCCCCAAGATATTTTTTTATGTTTTTTTTTATTATTTTTACGGTAATCTAAAACTAATAATGCAACTTTTGAGGGGGCTTGAGTAGCGAAAAGCGAAAAAAAAATTTTTCGGGACACCCTAATCTCCATGCCTGACCTTATATCATCCGTTATATGAACGAGTGCTGAGGTAGTGCTGTGACCAGGTCGAAAACCAGATTGGAAAGGATTTAAAAGATTATGTTTAGAAAGGAACGCGCTGATTTGTTGATGGACAAGCTTTTCAAGGACTTTGGACAGAAAAGGGAGAATGGAAATGGGTCGGTAGTCAGAAAAATATGCAGGATGCGGTTTCTTTGGTAACGGGATAACTTGAGCGTCTTTCCAAGCTTGTGGAAAGATACTACTGGAAATAGAGAAGTTAAGGATATAAATGATGGCTGGAAGAATGTTGTCAAGGATAGGAATGATCATCTTACGACTGACACAGTCACTACCCACAGCGTCGGACACAATAGTCACAATACTCTTTTTAACATCACAAGCAGTAAATTGACTTATGACAAAAGGAGAATAATCTGGTACCGGAAGATTTGAAAGATAACTTAGAGTAGTAGCTTTAGTGGCCCTATCAAATACAGGCGAAGTAGAAAATGATTATTAAGTAAATTGAAGTCTAAATCCTTAGGAATTGTTTCATGAGACTTTTTTCCGATACCTAATGATTTGAGAAAATTCCAGACCTTAGCTGGATCAACATTCTAAACCGAACTGTGGATATATTGGTGATTTGCATTTCTACACACCTTGCTGCAGTAATTTCTAATTGACACATATTTTTCCCTGTTGCTGTGATTGGGTTGAATCTTGAACTTAAACTTAGCAGCTGCTTTCTTATTAATTAAAAGTTTAATTTCATCAGTCAACCAGGTGCTGGAAGGTGCTTTACTCTTACAGCTCGAACAGGCGCATGTCTGTTGTAAAGCTGAATAAGGGAAGAAGTAAGAAATTCAGCCTGCTGGTCGACCGATGAAGATTCAACCAGAGGCGCCCAGTCAATGTTGCTGGCATCCTCTCGAAGCTGATCAATATTCATCCCACTAAAATTGCGAAGGAGAAGACTTTTGAACCTATGCTTGAGAGGACGAATTTTATAAGATGTAAAAATTAGGTCATGATAGGAAAAAGCGTCTGCCGAACATTGGCCGTGCTTAGCGACATGATCAAGTGATGAGACAAAAATAAGGTCAAGTAGTGAAGGAACTGAGTTAGGAAAATGATGAGTGGCATTAAGATTGAGAATAGAGAGATTGGTTGAAAAGTGTTTTTAAGGCTGCGTTTCCACCAGAGATGTGCGAGGATGCGTAGCGAGGGATATGTTTGTAAAGAACCAATAGAATCGCTTCACTTACCTCGCCTCGGTCAGCACAGCTCTGGTGGAAACGGCTCAGCAGAGCTAGATTTTTGCGCATACAAAACAAGCGAGGGATGTGTGCGAGGGATGTGTACGAGAGATGTGTTGCGAGGGATGTGTTGCGAGGAATGTGTGTTGAGAAGGATGTGTTGCGAGGTTTGCGCATCCTCGCACCACACATTAATGCGCATTTTCACAGCTCCGCTACACATCCTCGTAGGCACATTTTCATCGCACAGCTTTGGTGGAAACGCCCACACATTTTCACAGCACAGCTAGACATCCTCGCACGACACATTTCCATCGCACATCTCTGGTGGAAACGCACCCTAATGCGCATTTTCACAGCTCTGCTACACATCCTCGTAGGCACATTTTCATCGCACAGCTTTGGTGGAAACTCCCACACATTTTCACAGCACAGCTAAACATCCTCGCACGACACATTTCCATCGCACATCTCTGGTGGAAACGCACCCTAATGAGTAGGTAGCTACTATATCGATCCGTATAAAATCGACATAATTCTATAAATGTTTCTAGGTACATTAACATTAAATGAGTAGGTATAAATTATCTTGTCGGAGTTGTTATAATCGTCTTATTTACTATGAGATTTTCGTCTCGTTAGTGAGCTCGTAAAATGAGTGGCTGTCACATTAATCACTTGCGCTGGAGTTATTTTGTAATAATGCTTTGACCTAGTTATTTTTTTAATATTTTTGACAAACTTTACTTTCATGTATGACAAAAGTTTTATTTTCACAGGAAAATTAAAGGTAGATAAAAAAAGAGGAAAAGGTAGAGCAAAAACATTTTGAACCTAAACAGAGGAAAACGTTGAAAGATTTTTTTCTGGGAATTACTACAGCGGTTAGATACAGCACCGTATCCCTGCTATATTTTTTATTTTAGATTTAAAATTACATAAATACCAAGGAAATATACAAGATGTTTACTAATGAATAATTATTTCACTTAAAGATAAAACACATAAATGCTATATGAATTGGTTGAAGATAAATATTATGTAAAACCAACATAACCAGCAGTTTGCAGGAATCATCCACTTATTAATGGAGACTAAGGAAAGTGGGAGAATTTCCTTAGTCTCCCTTAAGTGTCTTTAAATTCGACTGGTTTTTAACACCATGTCATAGTCATGTACCATTGACTTACGTATTTGATATTACTAACTTTCAATTTGATACCTCCACTCGTTGCTGAGATGACAGGCGGTGACACAAACAGACAGACGAATAACGTAATTATTCATTAAGGGTCTCTTTTGGATCCTTTTGATGTAAAGAATCCTAAAAACACTAAGTACATTACAAAATATGATGAAGAGTTCACTGGCTATAAAAGTAATTCACTAAATTGTTTTTCCAATAAAAAACTTACATAAAAAATCTTAAAACCCGACTGCTCAACTGAAATGGACTGCTCAACTGAAATGGAAGAAACAAGCACATTTTTATTTTAAAAATTGACAAGCAGCAACTTCAACTCTTGTTAAGTGGCGTTTGTGGAGGAGCCACCACAATTTTGCCAATATCACGTGTATAATGATAGACCATCAGACGAGGACCCAATTGATCATGCATGATATAATTTTATTTTAAAAATGTGACGTGTGCATGTCACTTTTTAAAATAAAAATGTGCTTGTTTCTTCCATTTCAGTTGAGCAGTCGGGTTTTTTAGATTTTTTAAATAAGTTTTTTATTTTCAGTTTTTGAGTATTTCATTCTGTTTTAAAACGTTACATTTCCTAAGCGGTTGCTCAAAATGAAAAATAGTAAAACAAACCTCAATATAATTTTTAAAGATCTGTCTAATGATACTTCATTTGACATAGTTTGTCGATTTTTGAATTTTTATTTTTGACAATATGGCGCCTGATTGCCGTTTTGGTGATTTGGTTTTATTTAAATCTATCCTATGATACTTGCGCTATCAAAACAAATCTAACGACGTATCATTTATCCAAATCCGTTCACTGTTTTAATAGTTACGAGGGAACAAAGGAACGGACATACATACATACATACATACGCGGTAAAACGTAACCCTCCTCCTTGCTTCGCCGCAGTCGGGTAAAAGATACATGTTTTTTTAGTTTTACTTTATTGTTGCTTAGAAATATATTCAGACGGCTAGTTTACACTAATGTTGACTTTTACCTTCTACAATGTTGTAATGTCTTTCGTTGCAGGGCAGTGATTCGAAGGATTTTTTTTAATTTTTTTTTTTTTGTTTCTTACAAAATTGACAAGTGAAACATAATAGCTTCTGCCCACGGCTTTGCTCGCATGCTTAACCTAGCCTATCACCTTCTCCAAGGTGTAATCTATCTTTGTCTCAAATTTCATCAAAATTAATTGAGTGACGTGAAAGTATAACACACGGACAGATAGAGCTCTTTGCGAATTTATAATATTAGTAGAGATTAACCAAAAACCTATTCTTATATTTCCCTGAACGTTTTTATTTTATAGCTTAAAATTAAGTGCCTATAAATGATACATATAATACATTATTATTTCTTAAGTTGTGTAGGTGCTATTAGTTGAGACAAAGGCTCAACGCACACCATTTTGGTTGCCTGGGTTATGGAGCTAATTTGTTCTTATTTTGGAGCTCTCAAGGTCGTTAAGTGACATATTATAAATAAGTAAATACCATATATAGTACATACAACAATATAGCAAACCTTTATGTGTTTATAGAATTTAAGAAAAGTTTTAAATAATTAACATAAATCAGCGACTTTCTTCGGCCATTATGTTTTTAATGAACAGCTCGTTTTGAAGTTCATGTAGTTTCCGCGGATGCACAGAGCGAAAAATAATCATTATAAATCTTTATTTCTTCAATAATATGGAGCAAATGAGCGAATACATTCACTTTAATTTATAAGTATGCACAAAGGTATCTACAGTTACATAATTATGTTTTTCTATTCATTAGTACCTAATGCTACCCGCCAAACTAAGTCAGAGCCAGTATTTTGGCTTTGTTTCATTTAAATCTGACATCGGAAAAGTTATCGTCACTTAATGTGATCACGATGTAATGTTTGCAGTATGCAGGCATTCCAGCGACTGGGGTGGCGAGAATGTTCAATGTTCTAACGAGATACCGAGGCACCGGACCACAAGGGCTACTGAAAGAACAGGGTAGTGTCAGACTTCTACTGACTAAAAACCCATTTTTAGTTAGTAGAAGTCTGACACTCCCCTCCGAGTGGGAGGAGTCATTTAATAATTTTCCCACCGAATAAAAAAGTCATTCGAGCGAACGACTAAAAAACAGGCCTGTTGGTCAAGTGGTCAGTGGCCCTGACTGCTATGCGCAAGGTCGTGGGTTCGATTCCCACCTAGGACAAATGGTTGTGTGATGAGCACGATCATTTGTTCTTTGTCTGGGTGTAATTCATCTATAATATGTATGTATTTAGAAATATATGTGTATGTTTATCATTTGTCTAGTACTCATAGCACAAGCTCTGCTTAGTTTGGGACTAGATGGCGTTATGTGAAAGGCGTGGAAAAAAAAAACGACTAAAAGAATAAAAATTTTATAACTAAGTAACATCGAATAGACCCAATGGAAAAAGTCGTAGCTAAAATAAAAGCAGCCTCACGGGTCGATTTAGTAACGCTTTCCGAGGTAAGTACTTGGATGGGTGACCAACTTATCGAGATACCTCCGTTCTTCGGAAAGCATGTTGATACCAATGTCTCAACATGCTTGCATGCATGTATAAACGACAGACGGGACCAATGTCCCGTCTGTCGTTTATACATCTTTGACAGTCGTTCAGTCATTTTGATAATCGGACTTGGCTAGGGATATCGTGTTACCCAGCCATTGGGGTGTGGAGGTCAGATAGGCAGTCGCTCCATGTAAAATATTAATAGGTACTCTCTTGCCCGGTTAAACGGGGAGCACGACATATTTAGGTGAGAAAAGGCTAAGCAAATAATGATTAAATAGATCCAATCTCTCGTTGTTTGTGTATTTTCCATACAGGAAAGCAAAAGTGAAAAGAAAAGACAGTAATCATTTCAATATTTTATACTGATGCGGTATTACACCGTTAATTGTAAGTTTTCTATTGGAATCTAAGCTTGAAAACTGTCTTCTGTCTGTTACCCTACCAGGAAAGTAGCTCCTAGAGTGATATGAGTAGAACGTATAATTAGTGTGTAATCTGTTGTGGGTTTGGTGGGTGTGTCACCCTGAGTAGCCCTTTCAACAGATTTTATTTCTTTTTTAAACTTTATATACAGTTGTAGTACATACATGGGCGGACTTAATGCAACAAGGCATTTTCTACCTTTAGGTTAAAAAGACCACTACCAATGTGGTAGGTGTACAAGTAAAATAAACGTCATTATCGAAATCTATATCTATACTTATAATAAATCTGTAGAGAGGTCAATTCTGTACATGAAATATATTTCGAAAATAATTATCAGGGGGTGATTAGGGATCGACACTAATGCCGAAAATGCAATCAGTAAAATTTTTGTCTGTCTGTCTGTCTGTATAACCGTTATAGAAACAAAAACTACTCGACGGATTTTAACGAAACTTGGTACAATTATTTTTCATACTCCTGAGCTGGTTACAGTATACTTTTCATCACGCTACAATCAATAGGAGCAGAGCAGTGAATGGAAATGTTGGGAAAACGGGAGAAGTTACTCCATTTTTTAAGCTTCCGTCGCGTGTGCAACCTTAATGGTTAAAGCTACACAGAAATCATTTCATGACGGAAATGTTCTCCTTAAAATTATATAAAAAATATCCCACGACAGCATATGTCTATTTTTATGGTTGACTCACAATAACACGTGTAATTCCCGATAGCTTAGCAGTTCGAAGCTTTCTGATTATAATATTTGTCTACTCTTACGTTTATAACACTCCAGTCACCCCTAATTGAAAAAGTTAACATTGTTAACTATTCCATAAAACAGAATCATAATTATAAATCGGTATAGAAACACCAAAGTTATACATGAAATACGCTAATAATAAGCTATCGCGCGTGAATACTGAATCATGCTTTAAGGATTATTTTTGAGAATCGGTCACCGCGCTTGACGCGTCTCGCGGCCGAAAGTATAAAATTACGTTCTATAGGTACTTAAGTCTCATGTGAACGTGATCTAAACAATATTACCAATACAATAACATAATAATACACAAGGAGTAACACGCTGACGGAGTCGCGGGCACAGCTATTAACAATAATATTGTGAGGTTCCGTATTGCGATATTTTTCAACAGTATTATAGATTGACATATTATATTTCCCTACTAAATCACGAAAGTTAATCAGTCTGTTACATCAAAATCACTGAACCGTGGGGAAGGACAGGCTACTTTTTTTACGAAAAACGACGGAAACGCAGACGAAGTCGCGGGCAACAGCTATCTATACTAATAATATAAGGCTGAAGAGTTTGTTTGTTTGTTTGAACGCGATAATCTCAGGAACTACTAGTTCGAATTGAAAAATTATTTTTTAATTAAATAGTCAATTTATAGAGAAAGGCTATAGGCTATATATCATTAATTCATTACGCTAAGGCCAATAGGAGCGGAGCGCCAATGAAGAATGCTTCAAAATCGGGGTTAAATTTAACGTTAGCCCAATGTAACTATTCCACGCGGACGAAGTCGCGGGCAAAAGCTAGTATAATAATAAAATATATAAATACATATATATGCTAAAATAATAGACTAATAAATACGGTGCTTTGTAATAATCTTTCTGACTAAGAGAACTCACAATAAACATATTTATTTAAACTACGTGTGTATTAGTTATATAATAAGGTGATGGTCTGTTGATTACTGAATATTTTTGCCTGACGCAAAAAAAATACCTAAGTTTTACCATTTTTAATTAAAATTTTGTTTATAATCAAATCAAACTAGAAAGCGCGGAATATTTTCGTGCAATTCTATGCTTCCTTTTATTTTGGTGTACAATAAAGTATATTCTATCTATCTATCCTTGGGTATTAATAGACCCTATTCAAATTATAGTGCAAATGTTTTAGGAATTTCGCAACGAATATTCACATGATTAATAGATTAAGAGAAAGCACCTAATGTGTTGAAGTAACACATACTCATCACTTACCAACGCAATAGCAACGAAAGTTTTGGCCCACATTCTCCTTTCAGTAATAAATAATACCCGCATTTGCTATCATATTAAATTTGATATCATATCATATTAATTTCAATGAGTTGCAAAACGTGTCGGCTTGCGTTCTCAGAAAATATGAGAAGGGATATTATATTCTTAATTCTTGCTTGGAAACTAAAAATAGCGCGTAACCCAAATAAAAGATCGCAATAAATAGAAAATAGACACTAATTTGAAGAGTAATTTGGCCAGTAATTTTGAAGCAGCCTCTTTTTTTACTATATTTTTTTTTATTACGGTTGAGCCCTCGCGATCACGCTTGATGGTACGCAATAGGTGTGATCTACGATGGAACAAGCGAGTCCAGAATATGCCTGTTAAATCTTGTTTTAAAGGTTGACGGGTCATATGTATTACTGAACACAGAAGCCGGCAGAGAGTGTCACTCACCTTATGTAGGATTCCCAGCTTTTTGGCTGCAGTCTGAACGAACTTTTGATTCAACGACTAAGCTGAAGTTGAGGTCAGACGTCAACTTCATATTCAATAGCTCCAGGCGGTCGGTAATTGGTACAGATGTACCTCGGAAAGATGGAGATAATTCAAATAAATTCGTTTTAGCAATGAAAAGATAAGTCTGTGTTAAGCGTTGAATCAATTTTTTTTGTAAAACCTGTGTGAGGGTGCTTAGAAATCGATTTTGAAAGCAATCGATCCAGTGGGTAAAAAGTTGAAAGTGAAGGTCGAACAGACAAAGCTTTGGGTATGTACCTACCTAATGGTGCATTTACTGTTGCCAATTCTACATAACCAAATTATGGTTAACTGCCTCTTTTTACCGTTTCAATGGTAGCTAGGTAGGTAATTCTTACACGTGAAAATGATGCGAGTAGGTAAGCTGTAAGTATATAAATACTCTCAGGAAGTCTTCAATCCAAATGCACAGTTGAGTGGGTAAACCAAAAGAAGGAAGCTTAGCAATAAAGCTATCAATCATGCCAGACCCTGTCAAAGGCCTTGGAGATGTTAAGGGAAACAGCAAGTGCTTCCCCGTGCTTCTAGATGGCCTCACTTCAGATATGAATAGCAAACGCTAGAAGATCCCCAGTAGACCAGTTTTTGCGAAAGCCGTATTGTCGATCACTGAGGATGTCGTTGGCTTCTAGGTATGCCAGGAGCTTACTATTAAGTACGAGTAAGATTATGGACGTGACTGAAATAGGCCTGTAGTTGGCCGGGTCATCACGACTGCCCTTTTAGGGCACAGGGTGCACGTTCGCCAGCTACCATGCACCGGCACCTTTCCAGTCTCAAGCGAAAGGCGAAACAGGCGCATCAAGATTGGAGACAGTTCAGGCGCACAAGTTCTAAGACCATAAGAAAAAATTTGTTTTCTGACGCTTTAAAAATGTCTATTTCTGACGTTTTTTGTTCTTTTATTGAACAAAAAACATGAATGTTATCAAAAAACTAGACCGTAATAAACGTCTAAAAGTTCACAATCAAATCTAAAAACTTTTGCCAACAAATCTGTGACGTGACTCAAATATTATTTAAAAAATACTAACTATATTTAAGTAGGCATTTATTTTGTCGAGACGTAGAGAGAAGGCTTTTCTTTTATTACAATAAGAAACAGTAGATAAATAGTACAGGCTATTCTGACACTTAAGCCGGTGTTTGGGGGAAGCCTTTGTCCTGCTGGATGTATATTGCCAGATGGGTAGATGAACTCTGGAATAAAACAATGTCTGTTTTAAAAAGAATTGCTTATTGTTACTAAGATAATATGAGTTCATTAAAATAACTATGAAAATGCTTTTATATAATAATACAATAAAAAGTAACAGGACTAACTTTCGTGAGGCTCCAGTTCTCATACAAGGCTATATTAATTTACTTTTTCGTTAAGACCGATCCGATCTTCAAAGTAATAAAGTAGAAATGGGAACAACTCCGAGGCAAAGTTATGGTTAGAGAGTGAATTATTCATTTCTTTAACAAGTTTATCTAGATGTCGTCCTTGAAAATGAGTGTCTTTAGCTAACAGAAGTGACTTATTTTTCTAGTTCCATTTTATGCATAACTTATACGGCGTATGCTCAATCATTTCTAGTTATTCTATGGCTTTGTTTTGTTGGGTTGGCTGGTACCCATCGGCTGGAAATCTTTACATCGATTTGTAGGTATTTGTAGTTTTGGCGCAGTTAGCCCTACTAAAAATATTTCCTTTTGGGGGTCAAAAGAAAGCGGGATTAGTCCTGACATAGTCTCGCTTCAGAATGAGGCGTTCAGGTAGGTTCAGGCAGATGGGTGTTTGCGGTTGTACGCATTTAGACTGGGGGACTCTGACCGCCAAATAAAAGATCCCCGGGAGGACGGTGGCGCTGTGATCACGTGCTAAAGTTCACAGGCTCTGAGGAAACTTGAATGAGCTTCAAAGCTATCTCCTAAGAGGAATCGTGACTCCTCTCCATATGACCACCGGTTCTAGGGACGCATAAAATCACATAGGTACTCGGTCTTATCCCCAGAGACCATGTGCTAGTAGGTACGCATTTTTGACTGATCGATCCCTTTATTAAATTCGCGATTCGGTAATGTTGCGCTCGCCTTATATACATATTAAGCACATGCGTCATCACTTTCGTGAACTTACGCATAGATATAGCTTTTCATTCCCAGTTTTTCTTAAGGGTAATCCGCTGCAGTACCAATATTGAGGTGCCTTAGTAATACTACACTTACAAATCAATTTATGTTTTAACGTGTAAAGATAACAGTTAAAATTGTTTTAGTAAGGTATAGGATATGTAATATGGACTTGCGACCATATTACCTATCCTAGCACGATTATCAATTTTGAAGGGCTTAGATAATATGTATCCAGCTCAACTTTTAATAGTGCTAGCTTCTGCCCATGACTTCGTTCGCATGGAAGGTTTCCCCCGTTTAAATCCCGATTCCGTGGGAATTCCGGTATAAAAAATAGCCTGTTTCATTCGTGGATGTCAATTATCTACGTATCAAATTTGATTCAGATCTGTTCAGTAGTTTTCGCGAGAAAGAGTGAGGTATACATCCATACATTCATCCTCACAAACTGTCCCATTCATATCTAATGTTAGGAAGAAGATGTATGTTTATTTATAGTAGGTACCTACTCTAAATTTTTTGTAGTACAAAATCGTGCTCAGTGGAGAAGGACAAGGAAGGCAGACCCCAATTAAAGGTATAATTAAAGTAATTAAAAGTATAGAATATTTTATATGTAGGTACGTTTATTGTTTACTAGTACTCACGCGGGGCTTCGCTCCCGTGGATTCTATCATGGTAAAAACATAACTCTCCTTTTTTGCAGTCGCGTAAAATGTAGCGTATAACTTTCCTCAAGCTTCAAGCTACTTCCATACCAAATTGCATCCAAATCCACCCAGTACTTTCGAAGATTAGCGCGTTCAAGCAAACAAACAAACAAACAAACTTTTCCGCTTTAAAATATTAGTATAGATTTACTGAAACTTTTTTACAAAAAAACACTCTTGATTTGCAAAAAGAAACGAAAATAAATACGTTACACAAACAGAATAAGTTGAATACAACTATGTTTTTTGTATCAAATAACAGTAAAAATATGGGATACTGAGATTTCGGTACTCTGTCATTGTCAGTATCTCAATTTCATTAGAGATAGTGCTCCGATTCTATTTTATCAATCATGCCATTACCTACCCTCGATGCCTGCCTGAGGGAACGAATTAATATCTGTTGATGAATGCACTAGATTAATTAAATTCCACATGAAAGTTTTTTGCACAAGCTATATTTTCTTCCTTCTATAATCCGCTCATTTGGATGTTTGTTATTTTATTTATAAAAGAATCTTTTATTTTGATTTTTTAAGATATAGTTCGGTGGTATGAATCACGTAAGTATGATTTATGAGTCTTTTGTACCATTTAATCTATTCCATCTTAGACTTGTGACAATAGAATATTTCTACCTAATCTTTCTAATACACAAAAACATGAAAAACACCTCACAATCCACAGAAACGTGAAAAACGATGAAAATAAAAATATGTACAAAGTCGAACATAAAACCATCTCCTATTTTGAAGTCAGCTAAAAGTATATCAACAATAAAATTTGTTCGTAAGTGCCTCTTTATCAGAAAAAGCATAATTATGAATTCACAAAAATACATACAAACCCTGATCGTAAATAGCAGCACTCTTTTTCCTAGTAGATATAAAAACTTGGTGTAAATATTAACTTTTCTGAACACATGGAAACGCCTTGTGCTGCTTTTTCAGTCGTCATGTAAATGAGATCTCTGATCTCAATAAAGATAATTATGTAATTATAAAAGATTCCTAGCAACGTTTTAATTTCCGAGGTCTAGTGAGTATATTTAGAGATTTTGCCGTGGTCATCACACGGAAATTGACATCGGGACCGAATATCGATATCAAGGAAATTAAAAAAAAAACAGTGCATTGCCATACAACGTGACAATGTCGGCAGTCTATTGTGCACATTACCAGTGGACAGCGATGCGCACGAATTTCTGGACGCCTTATGTTAGTTTATTTTTAGAAGTGACGTGTGTATGTAGTTTAGGGTTTTTTATTTGGGTATATGTAGATATACAATATTCTAAATAATAAATAAAAAAATCGGAACTATGAATTTTGTGATAACTATGAGACGCTCGTTTGAACTACAAGGCCGCGATGATTTTTTTTAATCCACATGATTATAACTGCCTTACAGTTTAGAATAAGATTAATTAATATTATTATATAGTCGAATATTGATAAGTTGACTTGTCAATTTAAACCGCTCGATGGACTATATAATTTTTCCCCTTCCCCTTCGAATAAATTGAATAAAATAATTTTAATAAGTTTCCTCAGCAATTTTAAGCAGCGGCAATAGTATCTTAGCTCTATTAGCCCGGCTCTTCTTCTTCTTCTTAGTTATATTAGCCCGGCAACACGCAATAATTTGAAGTATTTGTTTTCATCAGTTAAGTCGCTCCTTTTTAAAACATATACAAACGTGTCCATTCAAGTGAATTTGCAGTTCAAATTCCAGTATTCCTGCAAATTTTGAATTAAGTATTTTTTATGTGGAGAAGGGACAAGTAAAAAAATATGTCACCAAACAATTTGGCATTTCCTTGTTTATGACATTTAAAAAAATGTATCTCCGGAAGTGCGTTACATATTTGCAAATAGATAAACTGCACGCTAAGGTGAATTTTCACATCTTGAAGAGTGTTTGGTTAAGTGGATTCATCAGTGTGGTCATAATTCTAGAATGTTGATCAAACTCTTGCTATTTTGAACTCTTGGTCATTTGAAATTTTATCCTGGTCCCTTGAGATTCAACTTATCGAGAGTCAACCGTAGATGAAAATGTATACATTTTATTTTAGACCGAGAATTTGAAGAATCAAATGGTTAAACTAATAATAAATTGCGCAGAGATAACATTCGACGACAACATGAACGAGTAGCAAAATGGAGATAGATTTTCTGCCTTAAAGATTTATTGAGACTATGAAAATCACAGCATCTGACAATCTAGTGACATTTATGGAACTATGCCACATTAAGGAACTAACACTAACACAGAGCAGAAATTGTCGCGGAAACATAACGGGTAGAAATTGTCGCGGAGACAGTCTTAAAAATGATAATATCCGTGACGTCAAAGTGAGATAAGCGCATTTGCTGCGAAGGGATAACTTATTGAAACTAATGTTAGTTTCAATAAGTTATCCTTAAGCAGCGCGTCAGCTCTCCTAATTTTTCTGCCCCATGCATTTTGTTAAGGCTCGTCGGGTCAGGAATGTCTTCCTTCTATTATTTATTTATTTAGATATGGTTCACTAACAGATGTTACAGCTAAATATGATTGATGTTTGGTAAGGTAATTAAAATATTACATTTTTAAAAAACATTGCTAAACCTTACCTACTATGTAGGTACATAAAAATAAACTTAGGCGTCAAAATACTCCTTTGTTAAGGCTAATTAAAGGTAAACAAACACCGCATGCTTCGTGTTTAACAGGTAACAAAGAAAAATAAACAGTTGGATGAATATGAGTGTTAGTAGCTTAGACTAAATGTTAATACAAATTGCTATGTGCTTCTACATGCTACTTATATCGTGACAAAGGAGATTGACAGTTTGGACCAAATGCTGCCCAGAACTGAAAGTATCTCTAGGGTGTTAATGGCATCACAAAATAATTTAAAAAAAATGATTTAAAAAAAACGGTCCCAGAGCTAAGCAGTAAATATTCTTTTTTGTACCGAGAACAAGTACTTATTATTTGTCATTATATTACATTCTTTAGATGTTTACGATCCAAAAAATATTTCGTTTCACTTCTAATAATGCCTTATCACTTAACCGTACTACATCAAGTTCAAAAACCATTTCTATTATACTTTACTTTATCTTACTTTGTCGTGCGGGGCGTACAAAACTCTCACTTCACTGTCTCGTTTGTTCGCATTAACGTATTATACGTTAATCTCTCTCTCACAGCTAGACACTGCCGATAAAGCTACATGCGCAAGCGCTGCTGGTTTTCCCAACTTGACCCTTGCCAGAACCAGCTCGCGTACCAGCCAGTAGCCTTAAATTCCCCTAATAATGATGATCTGATCCAGCCTGTCCCTAGCTGCCCTCCCTCTGTGACGCCCTAAGCCCAGGTCCGTACCCCACAGGTCCCCTTAGCGTGTGGTCTCCTATTTTGTAAGTTTTTATAACAAGCACTGGCTGGGCTTTAATTTATTTATTAATTAAGGCAACCACAGGCATGCCCGTTTAAGCAGCCGACAACCTCAGAGGTTGACCTGCAAGATGCCACAAGAAAAAGGTTGCTGGTTATCATCACTCTCCGCCCAACGCTCGCACGTGACGGTCGTGCCGCTCTGCGTTCCACGATCGCTCCGTGTCTGTGTCATTGCTTCGTCCCACTTGCCGTGACGTCATTCGTAGTCGCTGACTACATCATCCAATCCAGAACTCTCTTTTTCAAACGTTTTATTTTTCATTCAGGGAAAAACCAGTTTTGTGGTCCTTGTAAAATCTCACAGTGCGCCGTCTTGGTTTGGTTACCGCGACAACGCTATGTTGACCCACCCGCTGATCCACTTCTGGGTGATGCAGACCATAGGCGTCAAGTGCTAGGTTTTGCCTACCCTAAACCTAGTTACGGTTGGGTGTATCTACCCCTTTGCACTGGATTCAATCGGGCCCGGTTATAGTATTTGTTATTACAAATACCAAATAACTTACGTTTTCTTTGTAATCATAAATCATAATCCATAATTCATCCATCAAAACAAATATTTTCTTGTCATGACATTTTTTACGTCAAGGCTGACTAACTGTAATTTCTTCTTCTTTGTAGTCACTGAATGGCTAATAGACTAAAAAGGTTGTTCATACTTTTATTATATAATTGTTATTCACTTTTATCGATAGGACTAGCTTAATATTGTATATTATATTGTGGTTGTCTACTGATTAACGGCATTTTAAATTATAATTATAAATTTCTAAAACACACTCTCAGATTTTATCGAAGAGGTTTAATAAATTATGCTCGAATATAACTGGCTGATCAAATAACTGGCAAGATGGACTATTTTGGACTCTACAATTTGAATTCTGGTACAGAATGAGAATGGAATGGATTTTGAACGCTGAGCTGGGTATAAAAAGGCGCTGGGGGCCATCTCCGGCAGTTCAGTCTTTGACCAGTTTTTGAAGAGTTTAGTTCTCGACGAGTTTTGACGAAGAGTGATGGAAGAGGAAGTGCAGTACCCGCTGCCCTGACTCCTTGTTGGGAGCCTGCTGCCTTGACGCCTTGTTGGGAGCCTGCTGCCCTGACGCCTTGCTGGGAGCCTGCTGCCCTGACGCCTTGCTGAGAGCCTGCTGCCCTGACGCCTTGCTGCGATCCTGCTGCCCTGACGCCTTGCTGGGAGCCTGCTGCCCTGACGCCTTGCTGAGAGCCTGCTGCCCAGACGCCTTGTTGGGAGCCTACTGCCAGACCGCCTTGCTCGAGCTGCTGTACGACGAAGACATCGTGGAGGAGAAGGCGATCCTGGAGTGGCCTGCCAAGCCGTCCCGCAAGTACTATACTCTAAACCTCCTCCTCTTCTCTCCTGAGAGTGTGTCAGATAGGTAGGTAGGCCGGTTTCTAGGATAGGTAGATAGGTAGGCAGGTTTTTATAAAATACTGTATATTATTAATATATTAAATTTAATGGTACATCTATTTTACCCTCTTTTATTGGTGAAGCAGAAGGTATCGTTACACGGTTTGCAAAATAAGACTGATGACCAACCTGGATCCCGGGGTATAGGCTTAACTACAAAAAAATCTTCCCTAAAATGACCTCTACTCAGGGGCGGATCTACCTAAGGGCTATTTGGGCTGCAGCCCAGGGCCCCGTGGATATAAAGGGCCCCCTGCCAGTGCTCATAAAAATAATAGACGATACTTATTAATCCATATATGTATATATTTGATGAATCAAAAATATGTAAAATTAAAACAATATTTGCAGCGCCATAATCGATCAATCCGTATCGAGAACGTAGCAGGAAATTCCCTTGTCGCTTGTCAATGATCGGGTATTCAGTAGTTTTTAGCTAGGAAGGGCGTTTTTTTACAAGGAATTACCCACAGCGCAATTGCGTCGGGTGGTACTGCCGCAATTTTGTTCTAGTCGTCTAAATACAAACTCAGTGTTTAATTGTCACAACTGTTTTCGAGTAAGTTAACCTAACTTCTGATTATGAAAAGATCCTACAATTTAGGAAATCTATACTAATATTATAGAGTGTGCTCATCCGTAATAAAAAAAGCAGAAAACTTGTTTGAACGCGCTAATCTTCGAAAGTACTGGGTGGATTAAGATAAAATTTGGTATGGAAGTAGCTCAAAGTTTGAGGAGGGTTATAGGCTTCTTTTCACCCGACTGCAAAAGAAGAAGGTTATATTTTTATCGTGATAAAGTCCACGGGGGCGAATCCACGCGCGGTACACGACTGTATAAGAAGGAAGGTTATGTTTGTATCGTGATTTTTATATGAATATTTTTTAAATATTACATTATAATAATAGGGATTTACCTATGAAATCGCTGTTTTGCTGTACTGGCCATTTCAAATCATAATAAATTTTTTTTTGGCTAAAAATCTAATTTCAACCTTATTTTAAGACATGGAATTCTTGTTTCAAATTTTGTCATAACATAATAGTTACCGTTCTGTTTTGATCGCATTTAAACAGTTTTCTTCATCATGGATACGTTAAAAATTCGCGTAATTATGAAATATGAGTACGGTCGTGGCAGCAAAGCCACGTTGTCGTCGCTGAGTTGCGTGCTGCTTGTAGCTACGGCCTGCAAGATCAATGACGTTTACGGAACCAGCACTAAAAACGAATGCATCACCTGTTATTGGTGTGCTCGCACCCGTTCTGGAAATATCGACCTGAAAAATGAATCCCATGGTCGTCCATAAACTTTAGTCGACAATGACGAATTGAAGGCGATTGTGAGACTGAATTACCAGCAGTTTTTGATGCTTGCATCAATACAATATTGGTCCACTTGCGTCAAATTGGCAAAGTAAAAAAGCTTGACGTCTGCCCCACGAATTCAATTATCGTCAACGCCAAGCGTCAAGTACGCGTCGAGACGTGCCTTGCACTACTTAACAGGCACATAAATGAAAGAATTTTGTTGCCTGCGACGAAAAATGGATCCTGTTCGACAATCTCAAGCCCTCAGTAAATTGGTTGGATCCTGGTTCAGCATCTAAACAATTCCCTAAACAAAAACTGACCTCTAAAAAAGTGATCGTCCTTGTTTGGTGGTCTAAGGCCGGTGTAATTCATCACAACTTGTTACCAAACAGGTTGAGCGTTACTGCAGAAGTGTACTTTGAAGAACCGAACACAATTATGGAGAAGCTCGCACATCTCCAACCAATTTTGGTCAATCGCTCGGCTCTGCTGTTTCTGCATGACAACGCGTGACCTCATACTACACAGCAGATGGTCTACAAGTTTCAAGAACTGGGGTTGGAAATTCTCCGCCATCCGTCGTACTCACTAGACTATTTGCCTACAGACTTCTACTTTTTTCCAGAATTTGGATGATTTCTTGGCGGGCGGGCTCATCTGCAATAAAAAAAAAATATAAATACGAACTCTTATTAAATAAATTCAATTTAATCCATTTTTGCCCTGTACTGTATTTTCATGAAATAGAAAACAGTTTCTCGACAAAATGACAATTATTTTAATGATTAAGGGGCCCCTGAGCAGTTATAGCCCAGGGCCCCACATATTCACGATCCGCCCCTGCCTCTACTAAACCCTTGCCAGCGCTGATGGATGGTGGTGGTACCCTAATTTATCATAAGACCATATACTATACTGCATCCCTCTAAGCCTACCCACCGCCTCTATCATTGCGGCAGGGGGTCATTTTTTTTAAGAATGGGAAGTCATCCAATGACTGCCTCCTCGATCTCGGCAAAGCGGGAGGGTGTGTCAGACTTTTACTAATTAAAACCCATCCCTGTTCCATCATATGCCCTTCGTGTTCCGAGGCCGAGGCGAGGAGTCATGGGAAAAAGATTTTTCTCATGACTCCTGGGATAGATTTTGATGCGCTTTGGTTTACTGACTAGAATCAGCCTAAGGAATGTTATGCACTACATTTTCATTCTGGGCAACACTTGGTCCAATTTCCATACAAAGACTGTCAAACTCCTTTCATTTCCTTGATTAGCGTTATGGATAAATTCAGACAGGCCGTTTGTGTGTGTGCGAATAGTCCCAGTTCCCTTGCTACCACGTGGCAATTGGGAAAAAAACTAGGAACTTATTGCCCCCACTTCAAATCGCTGTACACTGCGGCGTGGATCGCCTAACCCCCTCATCGCTATACGTCTTACGGCCGCGATGATGGGGTTGGCGGTCAAATTTTTTGATTTAATTAGTACTTAAATCTTTAATATAAAAAACGCTTAAAAATGTAAATGGTTAAAAAGGACTTAAAAATCTTCTCTCTTATTGCAAAGAAATCACAGATCATCAAAATATTTACAATAATCAAGTTATAACAATAGGTAATCACTAAGCTATATAACAATGAACCTATATTCTTAAAATATTGTAAAACGTTAGTTTATTGCGGAGGTTGTCCTTTTCACCCGCATGTTCAAGGTAGTCCTAACCAAATGCCTAAGCAGTCGTCATCTCTTTTCATCACATTGCCATCACCACGTCAGACAGCTTTCTTTCAGCTTTTGGCGAAAGGGAATTCTTTAAAACTGCTACTTTAAAACTGCCACGGACGTACTCTTTCCGTACTTTGTTCTGTAACCCCTCCTGACCTCCTTAGCATTTCATTTCAGCCGTGTCAAGCCTGTGTGTTTCTTTTGCGAGCCAATACTCTGCTCCATATAGAATCATTGCTCTCAAAACGGTGAAAAAAAACATCGTGAAGAAAGCGGCATGTCCTAGGGCCGAAAAATTTTAAGAGCGGTGCGATCCATCAGCCCACAATGATCCAGCGTAGTGGATTACGGCCTATATCCTGTTATTGAAAGGTGGCATGTCTCCCAGCAGTGAGAACGTTATAGGCTAATTACGGTTCCAGCGAGTAAAAAGCAAAAAAAAGGTTTGAAAGCAAGTATACCAGGACTTTTAATTTCCATTCCACCATTTCCGAGTTGTCAGGTAATGACGACTACGAAATTGTGATGTAACTAAATTAAATTGATTCAGAAGTAAAATCGAATACCGATGTAAACTATTTTTTTAATAATATTGTATGAAAATAACAAAAACGTGTTTATAAAGGGGTGTGAAAAATAAAACGAATAGATCATGGTTCTGGGTCCTGGTTAGATATGAATATTTTTAATATAAATAGATTTATTTATAATAGTTAGTACTTCAAAATAAAAGATAATCGCTAATTTATTATACGATTTATTGAATCCATCACTGTTAGGTTAAAAAGGGTGTCATTATTTTAGTAAGTGACACTAGCTTATGTCAGCTTACGGCATCGAATAAATTCTTCAATCGAATAAGTTCTGCATTGAATAAAAGTCCGGCTATAGGTACAGACGACAATCAATGTCAAAGACATATCAAACATTACCCAGAATTTTTTTTTTATTACTGTCTCGAGGGCAAACGGAATATAGATAGCGTTTTCTTTTGTATTTGGCACAGGATCCAGCATTAAAAACAACTCCATTTGCTGACGCATTCGGCTGTTACTGATATAAGCAAATAATTTTTATTGTGATGTAGATATTTGGCGTTTCAGCAAAATTTTCAATGCTATTTTATATAGCCCTGAAAGCTATATAAAATAGCATTGAAAATTTTGCTGAAACGCCAAAATGACGCTGAAATGCTATTTTATATTGCCCGTAGGTAATGAAATTTTCCTAGATAATTATGTGATGAGGATCAAATTGCTAGTAGCATGAGTCTACCGAATGGTTATTCAATCAGTTTATTTTAGACTTTCAACGTAATCTAATAATAAAGGTTTTGAGACCAACAAAGTATATATTTGATACGTACTTTGATAGGCATTTAAACAGTCAGTTATTGGCTATAAAGCGAAGCTAACATTATTTACTACAAGGAACAACTAAATTAATCATAATATATAATTCAATACATCTTTTGTAACAGAGTTAAATTATTGATGGTTCTTGCATGAGTACCTATTTTTATTAATTTACTAGCTGAGCCGCCACGACTTGGTTCGCGTGGTATCCTACCCCTACCCAACCGATAACCTACCCCTACCCTACCCTACCCCTACCCTACCCCACCCCTACCCTACCCCTACCCTAACCCTACCCTACCCCTACCCGACCCCTACCCTAACCCTACCCTACCCCTACCCTACCCCTACCCTACCCCTACCCTACCCCTACCCTACCCCTACCCTACCCCTACCCTACCCCTACCCTACCCCTACCCTAACCCTACGCCACCCTACCCCTACCATACCCCAACCCTATCCTACCCCTATCCTAACCCTACCCTACCCCTACCCTAACCCTACCCAACCCCCACCCTACCCCTACCCTACACCTACCATACCCCTACCCTACCCTACACCTACCCTACCCCTACCCTACACTACCCCTACCCTACACCAACCCTATCCCTACCCTACTCTCCATTTCTTCTTCGTTCGCGTGGGATGTTTTTCAGGCTAAAATCCCGATCCCGTGGGAATTCCGGGATAAAAAATATCCTATATCCGTCTCCTGGTTTTAAGCTACCTCCCTACCAATTTTCAGCCAAATCGGTTCAGCCGTTCTTGAGTTCAGACTTTCTTTTATATATATAGATTAGTAACCATATGATAACCAGATAGAATATTCTTATATCCCCTTTCTGTAACTAACTGTATTATACTTCACTTTCTTAACCTTATCCCAACTACACACATCAAAAGTGTCTAGGGATCAACATATATTTTTGCAATAACTTTTCTCCTGATTGATATTAATTAAAATTTTCTTTAAGGATTCATCAAATAAAGTGTTTTCGTTTGTCACAATAACGATAAACCAAGTCACCTTTGCATTAATAAAGAAATTTGCCATTTTCCTAATAAAGGGATTTTTGACATTTGAACCACTAACATTAAAGTTCGAAAAAAAGACTGAAATAACAGTTTTCTTTAAAATTTTATTGGGTAACTTAAACAATTAATAATCCGTGTTTCTACCGCGAACACTAACAACACAAGAACATCGGTTTGGCATACTCAAAATGAGTTCATCTAAATCACGCTGTGGAATGGCCGCCCATGTTCGTTGCAACAACAAAAAAAGGTCTTCTTGCGACTGGATACCCTCCATATTCGGCAGAGCTCTTCTCTGTAGCATATCCCATGCATGCTCAATCGGGTTCAAGTCTGGCGACTGAGCAGGCCAGAGCAGGACACTGATGTTAGCTGCGGCGAGAGTCTGTCTTACAACTCTTGCGGTGTGCGGTCGTGCATTATCATGCATTAACTGAAATAAGGGACCGATTTGCACTTGTAGAGGAACGATGACGTCAGATACAATCGTCTCAGCATAAATTTGAGCGTTGAGGTTGCCTCTGATCCAAATCAACTCAGTTCTTCCGCCGATCCAAATACCCGCCCATACCATGATGGTTCCACCACTATAAGGATGGACTTCCTGGCAGGATTTTAATCGCTGTTGGCGTCCAGGGGTTCTCCAGTGTCGTATACGTCTTGTGTCCGGTCTCATACCAAAACGAGACTCATCAGAAAAGCACACGAAACGCCATTGTTCTTCTGCCCAATTTCTGTGTTCAAGAGCCCATTGATATCGAATCCTACGATTGTGCATTGCTATAGGTGGTACCCGTAGCGGTCTTCGGGAATGAAGGTTCACTTCATGCAAGCGGTTTCTGACTGTTTGGTCGCTAATTAAGTTCCCTGAAGAGTGATGAAGCCTCACGGCTAACATCATGGCGGTTATTGTTGGAGCTCTTCGAGTTAAGATTTGAATGTATCGGTCTTGTCTCCGTGTGGTGCAGCGATACCGTCCTCCATGGCGCTCAGCCACGGTACCAGTGCTTCGGTAACGTGTCCAAAGTCGACTGATAACACTCTGACTTGTATTCAGAGCTAAAGCCACAGTACGTTGCCGGGAACCAGCTTCTATCATTCCCACGGCTCTGAGCATTTCTTCCCTGCTTAAATGACGTCACCGCTCCATAATAACGTTGGTTTTAATCAGTAGTAGGGAAACAGTAGCACTAATAATGTCTTCAATGCGTTGTATGTTTTTATAGGGAAAATATTGACAGCTGATTTTCATCTTTTACTCGAATTTGATTAACAGTTCCTGTTTCAAATTATGATCCGCATAAAAATGCTTGATCCCTAGACACTTTTGATGTGTGTATATTGGGGTACAATACCAAGAAAGCTAATTGGGGCCAGTTTCGTCAGAAACTGCGCCAAATTATGCTCAACAACAACATCACTGTAAGCCTGTTCGACCAGATCGACAGCGTGCACAAATTGGACCTGGTAGTCGAGGGACTTACGACGGCGGTACAAGACGCCTGTACCAAAGTGATACCCAAAAAGAAGACAGTAGAAAAAATAACCGTGCCGTGGTGGTCCGACGAGCTCGCCACCCTGAAGAGGCAGTTGTTCACCAAGAAGCGTAGAATCAGATGTGCAGCGCCAGTCCGTAGACCAAAGGTTGTTGAGGAGTACCTGAAACAGAAACAAGAGTACGAGCAAGCAGTGAAGGAAGCGCAGGTCAAGAGCTGGAAGGGTTTCTGTGAGAAACAGGACAAGGAAGGCCTGTGGGAAGGAATATACAGGGTGATCCGGAGGATAGAAAGGAGAGAGGAGGACATACCGATGGTGAGGGATGCAAAGACTTTAGACCCCAAGAATCAGCGAGGTATCTGGCAGAGACCTTTTACCCGGAAGACCGTCCGGAGGGAGACAACGAGGAGCACAAAAAGATGCGGCAACGAGCGGAAGAGGTGAACGGGGTGAACCAAGGTGAACCCTGGGACCTTCCGTTTACTCTTGATGAGCTGAGGCGAGCAGTCTCCTCGTTCAACCCCAAAAAAGCCCCCGGGTCCGACGGTCTGACGGCGGACATATGGGGCCACACGATCCAACAAGACCCAGACTTAGTTCTGCGCTTGATGAACAAGTGCCTGGCGCATGGATACTTTCCACGGTCCTGGAAAGAGGCAACTGTCGTTGTGCTCCGCAAACTTGCGAAAGAAGACTACACCACTCCGAAATCGTACAGGCCAATTGGTCGTTTGCCTGTTCTCGGCAAGATATACCGCACACCCAGGCCAATAAAGGCGTAAGAGGAATTCACTAACTTTACAGGGTAGCAAAAAAACTGTTTAACCAGGTATATCTATTTTGTTTTTGACTCTATGATCTTTTGTTATACATCAAAAAATAGTAAAAAAATCAACCTTTTGTTTTGTTTATATTCGAAACACCTTAAATTATCTTGGTAATCAATATTTAATTTTTAATGTTTTACAGACTTTTTCCTTATTTAATTAAGACCAATCCTCAAATGTAATGATTTTTATTCCAATCATCGCTTTCTAAATATTTTTTTTTTATTTTAACTACTCATGCTTACGTCTGTTATGAAGTTCTATACTATGATAAAACACAGAGGCTAAGTACTGTTTAATGCCATTTTTGCTTAATTTTATTTTACATATCGAATTGTATGACGCTTTTACAGTTTTGTTTGTTAAAACATAAAACTAAAATATAGTATTAAGTCTAAATACGGGCTTTTTTACAGTATGTTCAATTAAACCATAACTGTAAGTAATATTAAGTTTCTAGGCAAAATATATATTTCAGTGGTGTAATAAAAAGGTTTTTAGAAAATTGCACTTTATTATAATAATAGTCATAACAGAGCCCGATAAAAGGTAATAAAAGTAACAGTGAATTATAATCTTTCTGATAAGTTTAACTCAGAACGGTAACTAAATACAAATTCTTAGCAAGACCTCAAAAGCTGGTATCAATAAAAATCTTAAAATTATTTATTATACCAATTACTAAACATATAAAAGAATAATAGTATTGAAACAAAAATATTAATCTTCATTTATATTAATCATAATGATTGATGTTTACGTACTTCTTATAGGTAGGTACTGACTAAAGTTATTATATATTTATTTATTTATTTATCAGACAAAAAATATCCATGAAATCGTTAGTAGGTGCCTTAGAATTAAATGTTAGTACCTTAAATTTAAATCACACACAACGCAACACAAAATGATTTTACTCGAATTAATCATAATAATAATCAAGGTTGAATTAATTAAAAATAAATAATTTTAGTTACAATGTGAAAGGTCAAGTTGATGTCAGGTGGTTTTTTTAAACTAAATAATTATAACAATAAGATAAAATAAAATACAATAATGTCACTTTCGAAAATAATCCAAACAAAATAATAAATTTTAGGAAACAGATAAAAAGTGGGGCGTCGTGTGTTCCAAATAAACTATATTTTAAAACTATGTACACGTATACAATGCCACAGTATTGGACAGTCGTATCGGCCTGCCACAACATTGAGAATGCTGTTACGACTGTCTCGGGCACGCCTGAGCAAAGATGCTGCTCTCTTTCTAATAATGGCATGGAAGCCATCAACATGAGCGTTTGCAAACATGCCCGACGCACTGCAATGCCTCGGCAGCCGCATCAACATCCTAAAGGCATTGTTATACTGAACGCGCAGGGCGTTGATTGTCTTCTGCGTATACCTGACCCATAGACTGCACGTGTAGAATGATTGGCAAAACGCCCGAAACAATGTAACTTTTATTGCTTTACTACAACGTGCAAATCTACGGGCCAGCATATTACATCGGACAGCCAACGCCCGGCGCTCTCTCTCAATGTCATCATGGTCTGACTGGTCTTCCGAGACCCAGTGACCCAGGTACTTGAATCGCGAAACTCTGGGTATGGAAACACCGTCTATGAGAAGGGGAGGCACGTGCGTCACCTCATGACCTGAGGATTGGAACACCAAGAGTTCGCTTTTCTTAACATTATACCTGAGCCCATGAGTCTCGGCATATTCCATACATATGGCGAGGAGTTTTCTAACGGCACTAATGGAGGGGCCCAGCAACACCATATCGTCAGCATAACTGATATTATTGACGAGTTTCCCGTCAATAGAGCAGCCAACTTGTGTATTGCTGAGCCCCTCGATGAGTCCGTTTACATACAGGTTGAAAAGACGAGGTGATGTTAAACCACCTTGCCTCACTCCACACTTCAGCCTGTACGCATCGGAAAACGCCCCCGCCCACCTTATAACATTAAGTTGGTTGTTGTACCAATAATCAAAAATGCCAATGACTTCTTCCGGAACGCTGGTTTCAGATCGCATTTTGTTCCACAGTACATCATAGGACACCAAATCGAAGGCTTTCGAAAGATCTAAAAAACAGGCATAAACCGGAGTTTTCCTATCTGTGTAATAACGGACAGTGTGCTTGAGGCATAATACTGCAGTTTCTGTCGACAACCCGTTCCTAAATCCAAACTGAGCGTCGTTAAGTTTTATGTGACTGTTCAAAATACGGTCAAGCAAGCTATCTAACACTTTCACCACAGTTGTAGCTAATGAAATGGGCCTATAATTACTGCTGTTACAAGCATCACCAGTTTTATTTTTGATTATTGGCACAACCACGGTCTTCATACACTCATCTGGCAGGTAAGAGTGTCTTAAACAAAATGTATAAAACATAGCTAGAACTCTCGGCAGATGAATTCCCGCATGCTGCAAATGCTCAATACTAATTCCATCGTGCCCTGGGGACTTACCTCTCGTCATATGCATTATAATGGCAGATACATTTTTAGAAGTAAAAGATGGTAGTACCGCACACCCAAGGGGCTTGATTTCATCAGTATTGAGCATTCCCGGCCTATAGGTAGGAGGTTCCAGTTGAAAAAGTCCTTTGAACATGTTCGCAATGTCACGTGGCTCAGTAACTCCATTAACATTTAAAGGGACTGTGGGTTTGCTGTTCAGTTTTCTCGTGCCTTTCCAAAAACTTTTGAACTTTTTAGCTGAATGGTGTGCTGCCAGAATATCCATTTGAATTTGCTCGGAATTATTAAAATGTTTTTTTTAGAATGAGATTATTTTTTATGACTTTTTTATTTTAGTCAATCAAGTATGAAGTATTTATTCTACTGAATTGTTTTCAAGAATTTTTAAGTATTGTAAAAATGGTTAGTAATCCCTCTAATAATAATTAACTCGTTGTTAAAACTTGAGTACCTACATTATTGGTAATAATAGTTATTAGATTAAACCTTTGAACCAGGGTTAACAAATTTTTAAATTAATAACTAATAATAATTAGTACCGAAGTTTAAGTACTCGTACAATAAAGTAAAAAGCCAAATTGGTATTCTCTAACTTTGTGCTTGAAAACACACATACAATCATCGATATTCAATCAACATGCTACTATAAAAATCAAAGTTTTAAAACTATAATTACTAACACAGTTATAATAATAATTTAGTCTTCATCTGAATAATCGCTTGGCAAAAAGTTACGGGTATCGTTTTCAGCCACTAGATTCCTATAAAAACCTTGATAATGCAACGGAATATTATTTGAGTCCCAAAGACTTTAAATCTTGGTACAGTGCACTTGACACTGGTAATAATTGGTCATAGTCATTGGTCAGTTTTGAGCTCAGGATCCGATCGAATTGGTTTGGATTTACACGTTCTAGATGAACTTTAATTAATAGTATCTAACACAAAGTAATAAAGTTGCTCAAAATCATATTTGTAAAATAATTTATCAGGAGTTTCAGAAGTAATTTCAACTTCTTTTAATTTCGAAAAATATATTTTTTTGCCTCTTGTATCTTTCAGCCAATTTTTGTTCAAAATCGCTAGTGATTTAAAATCAAAAACTAATTCTGGGACATCTCAGTCATAACACTCATAACAAATTTCTTATGGACCTTAGCGTTCATAATAATTTCGTATAATTGGTGTGTATAACTGGTCAGGTGTATAATAGACTTTATTTTTAAATTCTTCTCTATGCAGGCATGCATAGAGTCCCCTTCATTTTGGGTAAGATCTGTTTGTAAAAATCTATGAACTATATCCAAATTTAGTGTACGAGAAGCATGCATGTACATCGCAAATATAAAGCGATTTCTATTCTCACCCAAACAATTTTCAGAATATAAAGACACTGATTTGACACCATTGAGAGCTTCTTTTTTGAAGAAAAGAGGGGCTAACGAAATCTTAAGCTGTCTCTACAACGTGTAATTTAAAGGGTATGTACATACCAAGTGCATGGCTTCTTTGGATGATAACAAACGATATGGCAAGGGTTTTGTAATCCTAAGTCTACGTTTGTAGAACTTATTACAATTTCCGATACACTGATATCAGAGACCGGATTTTTCAAATTAAGAAGAACGAAAAGAAGTATTGTGTTATTGGCAAGTGACGTGGAAAGTTATTGACCCTCGTAGTGCTGTGACACGTTTGTTATCATTGGTATTCTAGAAATATATGAAACCATATGAATAATTTGCTATCAATTCTTTGAGTCAGTTATTTTATGCTGAAACTGTGCATAGAGACTCCATACCAGATGTTGTCTTCAGCCCTTTTGGATAGATATGGGGTTTCTGTTACACGTTGTTTAACTTGAGATTTCGTTAGCCCCTCTTTTGGCTATCTATGCGTGCCACAAATAACAGTATCCTTGTAAAGGTAATAAATTGTATACCGTGAAGTTATAGACTGGATATTTCCTTTTATAATGAAAAATACCCACATTGGATTGTGGCAAGTTTAGTACCTGTTCCAAGTCAAACACTGCGACAGTCTTAGTTTCAGGATTTGATGAAGATGTTTCGTCATCCTTAATTTTGCGTATCAGTGATTTATTTTTCAAATGGCTTTTGTTATTGTCCTTTAGTTCAATATTACAGTCAACATCAGCATTTTCATAAAGACTACATATTATCTTTCTTTGGTTTAAAAAATGAAAGATTAAATTGGGAATTGAAAATATTACTATATTGGTATAAA
The DNA here is from genome assembly GCA_943138885.2 of Tholera decimalis. NCBI lineage: Eukaryota > Metazoa > Arthropoda > Insecta > Lepidoptera > Noctuidae > Tholera > Tholera decimalis. The sequence continues at coordinate 20,365,565 of OW964562.2, forward strand.
CTTGCTACTTTTACTGCGTTTTCCGACATCCGGACTACATTATAATCAATGCATTTTAGCCAAGTTTAAATCAGAGGCGAGATATTGACGGCTATTTTGCTTTCTTAAATAGTGTGATTCGATACATGGGAATGATTTTATGTGCTGTATTACACTTTGCTCAGTTTCATCACTTGTTTTGTGGGAACGGTTAGCATGTTTGCCCCGTAAATCCGTTATTTGCAAGTTATTTGTATATTTATTCATAGCAGAGTAAACATTTTTTTCTTTGATACCTAAAATATTTAAAAACATTTTGCATGCTCTAAGTTTTGTAAGTTTACCATCTTTATTTAATGGTAGATTGTAAATTAGTGTACGAGATGTTCAAGCTCAAAACCACATATCAAACAATCTTACCCGGTACGGACCATAGTTGCACTAAAGCTCTCTAGATGGTGTTGCCGTCGAATTAGAAGTCGCTATGGTTTCGTTACCGGCGTTTGGTTAGGGTCTTTGCTAGGGAAAATAAAGGGAGACAGCCTCCATAGATCAATATATGTTGTAGTTTCATTTAAAATTCAACTATAGCAGTATATACATAATTAGTTCAATTAGTTCAACCCCCCTTAAGCACTGGACATCTATCCTGGGGTTCGGTGCTTAACATTGGTCCTACGAGCCGGAACCGATCCGGATCCGGATAAGTATACACTTTTTGAGTACTTCGGCGCTGGTACTCGCAGTGGATCGCTGCAGCAAGAGTCCGCGCATTGGCTGCGACAGCTCAGTCCAGTATTGTGGGACGAGCTCGGAAGCAGCAGCAGCAAAGTGACGCTATAGGGGGCTCCACTTGCTTCAGTTCAAACCAGAGGTGGATTTCGCCACTCTGGTCCAGTTCAACGAGACGTCAGAAGAAAGTCGTCACACAACCAGTTCATCGTGTCATCACGGCACGAGCTACAGTTCATCGGGTCGTCACCAGGGGGCGCCACACACATGAAGTTCAACCAGTATTTGTGAGTGAAGTGCAATCGTGAGTACAATTTATATTTTAAACAAAGACAATTCGGTCAAGCAATTTCGAACTTTAATTGTTTAGTGCCATTAACTTAAAAGGATTATAGAACAACTTTGGACTTGTAAAATAATTATACTTTGAAACTTAGAATAATTTTGTTAAGGTGCAAGGAACTTGTAAAATTATTATTATTTGTAATTGTTTTATATAAAACGACGGAACGGGGAACCTATGCCCAATTTCCGCCAGATTATTTAAATCACTTGTAAAATTTGAAGTAATTAATTAGGACTTGGGATTTTTGTTCGTGTTTTGAAGTTCAACTTTTTTTGTACATGAAAAAATGTTTACATAGTTCTTGATGTTTTAAAGTTAACAGTAGTTTTTATACATTTGTTTATGAATTTGATAGAAGTTTAATTTAGATAATTTATATACACGTTTAAAAAGATCAATTTATACACGTTTTTGAAGAAGCTTAATTATTTTATTATTTTAACATGGAAGGATTAATTAATGTATTAAGGAGTCATCAAAGTGTAATTATTAAAGGGTTAGCCAATTTTAAAAAGAATCCTCAAGATAGATTAACTGTAGAATATATTGAAACGAGATTAGAACTATTAGAGAAGGATTGGGCGTCATTTAAAGATGCAAATACTAAACTTTATGAGAGGTTTAAATTAGATCAGATCGACCAAAAGGTTATTGATATTTATGATACATCAGAAGATACATATATTACTTATAAAAGTCTACTCAAAGCAAAGCTTAATGAAATGCAAGTAGTAAAGGAACCAGTACAACTTAGTGTTAGTTCTGCCAGTAGTCAATTTAAGTGTTCAAGTACGTTAGTTAAATTGCCAAAGATTACTATTCCAATGTTTTCTGGCAAGTACGAAGAATGGACGACATTTCATGATCTTTTCGTTTCATTAGTTCATAAAAATGAATCATTAGATAATGTTCAAAGGATGCATTATTTAAAGGCTCATCTTGCTGGTGAGGCTGAGCAATTAATACGGCATACGCCTATAACTGACGCTAACTATACTCAATGCTGGGATATGTTAATAAAGCGATATTGTAACAAAAGGTACCTCACAAACTGTATTTTAAAAAGGTTATTTTCTCAAAGGCGTATGCAGGCTGAATCGGCTACATCATTAAAAGAGCTATTAGATACAACAACTGATTGTTTAAGTGCATTATCAAACTTAGGTATAAATGTGAGTACATGGGATGTGATTATGACACATATAACGGCATTCAAGTTAGACCCCGACACGCGCAAACAATGGGAATTAAGTGTCAGCAGTAGCTATTCCAATAATGATTTACCTACCTTTGAACAATTTAAAGTTTTCATCGAGAACCGTTTCCGCGCACTAGAATGCATTGAAACCAAAAAGGGTTCCGTACACCAGGTCAATAATATCACTCACTCACCCAAGGCTATGATAGTCACTAGTTCCTCATACATGAAGTGTGAGTTTTGCTCGGAGACTCACAAACTTTGTTTTTGTAAACAGTTTGCTAAGCAGTCTCTCGAAAATAGACGTGAGTTTGTAGCAAAAAATAAAATATGTTTTAACTGTCTCGGTAGTAATCACACCGTTTATAATTGCAAAAACAAGGACACCTGTAGAGTTTGCCAAAGGCGTCATCATTCCTTACTGCATCTCAACAGTGATGATGAAGATCAAGACTCTGCAGGAAAGCCGACAACTACCGATAGTGCTAATTCTTTAACCAGTGCTACTCGGATAGTATCGTGCTTGTCTACAGAGAACGTATCCAAGCCTAAACAGGTTTTATTGGCGACTGCACTAATAAACGCCGAGTCAAGAAGAGGTAGATACCAGACAGTCCAAGCCTTAGTTGATCAAGGTTCGCAAGCTTGTTTTATAACTGAGGACACTGTTCGATATCTCGGCCTGAAAAGGATTCCTATTCAAGGACTGGTTTCAGGACTGGGAGATAACAGAACAACCATGTCGAAGTACATGGTACATCTCACGATTGGATCTCGTGTAGATTCCAATTTTAAGTTTAGGTTAAGCGCTTACGTATTAAGCAAGATCACTTCCAATCTACCTGAGCGAAGTTTAAGTTCATGTAACTTTGACTGGTTAGGTACGAACAATCTGTGTTTAGCAGATCCGGAGTTCAACACACCTAATAAAATAGACATTCTATTGGGTGCTGATGTTTATAGCAGTATCATAAAGGAAGGTCTTATGAAGAGTCCTTCTGGTACTCTGGTAGCACAGAGCACTACCTTGGGATGGATACTGTCGGGTAATTGAGAAGCACCCTGGTTGTGATAACATAGCCCATGTAGTCACATTGTGCACCAAAAACTCAACAATCAAAAGGCCAACATCAAAATTATGTATTTTGCCTGTTTCAGAGCAATAATAGTTTGTATCATAATCAATTTTTGTCATTCAAATTTGTGTCAACTTTTATACTAGTTTAGTTATTATTAGTAAATTGATATCAACAATGTATTATTACATACAAAATGAATAAATGAATTTGAATTATTTTAAGATATTATTTAAGAGTTCCAATGAAATTGTATTTCCCCCGCTTGGGTTTTTCCTTTTTACTTTATAATTGTTGAGTTTACACATTGTTATTTTTTATTCCCAACTACATATTCAAGCTTTTCAGTACAGTTATTGTAAATCTTATTTTTTAAGGCAATGTTTAGTTCAACGAATTACAATTATGTACATGTCGTTAATTATTTGTTAATTGTTAAAAAACTTATGCAAAGGTTCATTGTTTGTTACCAAATCAAGAACACTGTTGTAGTAGTTTAAGAAGGACATTCCATCAATAATGTCCTTAGTGGGCGGTATGTCAAGCTCAAAACCACATATCAAACAATCTTACCCGGTACGGACCATAGTTGCACTAAAGCTCTCTAGATGGTGTTGCCGTCGAATTAGAAGTCGCTATGGTTTCGTTACCGGCGTTTGGTTAGGGTCTTTGCTAGCGAAAATAAAGGGAGACAGCCTCCATAGATCAATATATGTTGTAGTTTCATTTAAAATTCAACTATAGCAGTATATACATAATTAGTTCAATTAGTTCAACCCCCCTTAAGCACTGGACATCTATCCTGGGGTTCGGTGCTTAACACGAGACCTACCACGCTTTCTTTGAACTTTGATAACTTTAGACTGTTCAACTTCTGTATTGTTCAGGATGTAAAGTTATTGTTTTTCATGATCTGCTATATTCCAACAATATTGAAATAGCTCAGAACGATCTGCTTGAGTAAATTTGTCAAAGCATTTCATCTTACATACGCAAGGGTTACCTAATTCTCTACATTGTGAGTGTTAACACTATGATATTCAAGACCATTGTTATTTATTTTTTATTAAATTTGTTATGACTGAGATGTCCCAGAATTAGTTTTTGATTTTAAATCACTAGCGATTTTGAACAATAATTGGCTGAAAGATACAAGAGGCAAAAAAATATATTTTTCGAAATTAAAAGAAGTTGAAATTACTTCTGAAACTCCTGATAAATTATTTTACAAATATGATTTTGAGCAACTTTATTACTTTGTGTTAGATACTATTAATTAAAGTTCATCTAGAACGTGTAAATCCAAACCAATTCGATCGGATCCTGAGCTCAAAACTGACCAATGACTATGACCAATTATTACCAGTGTCAAGTGCACTGTACCAAGATTTAAAGTCTTTGGGACTCAAATAATATTCCGTTGCATTATCAAGGTTTTTATAGGAATCTAGTGGCTGAAAACGATACCCGTAACTTTTTGCCAAGCGATTATTCAGATGAAGACTAAATTATTATTATAACTGTGTTAGTAATTATAGTTTTAAAACTTTGATTTTTATAGTAGCATGTTGATTGAATATCGATGATTGTATGTGTGTTTTCAAGCACAAAGTTAGAGAATACCAATTTGGCTTTTTACTTTATTGTACGAGTACTTAAACTTCGGTACTAATTATTATTAGTTATTAATTTAAAAATTTGTTAACCCTGGTTCAAAGGTTTAATCTAATAACTATTATTACCAATAATGTAGGTACTCAAGTTTTAACAACGAGTTAATTATTATTAGAGGGATTACTAACCATTTTTACAATACTTAAAAATTCTTGAAAACAATTCAGTAGAATAAATACTTCATACTTGATTGACTAAAATAAAAAAGTCATAAAAAATAATCTCATTCTAAAAAAAACATTTTAATAACTTTAGTCAGTACCTACCTATAAGAAGTACGTAAACATCAATCATTATGATTAATATAAATGAAGATTAATATTTTTGTTTCAATACTATTATTCTTTTATATGTTTAGTAATTGGTATAATAAATAATTTTAAGATTTTTATTGATACCAGCTTTTGAGGTCTTGCTAAGAATTTGTATTTAGTTACCGTTCTGAGTTAAACTTATCAGAAAGATTATAATTCACTGTTACTTTTATTACCTTTTATCGGGCTCTGTTATGACTATTATTATAATAAAGTGCAATTTTCGAAAAACCTTTTTATTACACCACTGAAATATATATTTTGCCTAGAAACTTAATATTACTTACAGTTATGGTTTAATTGAACATACTGTAAAAAAGCCCGTATTTAGACTTAATACTATATTTTAGTTTTATGTTTTAACAAACAAAACTGTAAAAGCGTCATACAATTCGATATGTAAAATAAAATTAAGCAAAAAAGGCATTAAACAGTACTTAGCCTCTGTGTTTTATCATAGTATAGAACTTCGTAACATACGTAAGCATGAGTAGTTAAAATAAAAAAAAATATTTAGAAAGCGATGATTGGAATAAAAATCATTACATTTGAGGATTGGTCTTAATTAAATAAGGAAAAAGTCTGTAAAACATTAAACATTAAATATTGATTACCAAGATAATTTAAGGTGTTCCGAATATAAACAAAACAAAAGGTTGATTTTTTTACTATTTTTTGATGTATAACAAAAGATCATAGAGTCAAAAACAAAATAGATATACCTGGTTAAACAGTTTTTTTGCTACCCTGTAAAGTTAGTGAATTCCTCTTACGCCTTTATTGGCCTGGGTGTGCGGTATATCTTGCCGAGAACAGGCAAAAGACCAATTGGCCTGTACGATTTCGGAGTGGTGTAGTCTTCTTTCACGAGTTTGCGGAGCACAACGACAGTTGCCTCTTTCCAGGACCGTGGAAAGTATCCATGCGCCAGGCACTTGTTCATCAAGCGCAGAACTAAGTCTGGGTCTTGTTGGATCGTGTGGCCCCATATGTCCGCCGTCAGACCGTCGGACCCGGGGGCTTTTTTGGGGTTGAACGAGGAGACTGCTCGCCTCAGCTCATCAAGAGTAAACGGAGGGTCCCAGGGTTCACCTTGGTTCACCCCGTTCACCTCTTCCGCTCGTTGCCGCATCTTTTTGTGCTCCTCGTTGTCTCCCTCCGGACGGTCTTCCGGGTAAAAGGTCTCTGCCAGATACCTCGCTGATTCTTGGGGTCTAAAGTCTTTGCATCCCTCACCACCATCGGTATGTCCTCCTCTCTCCTTTCTATCCTCCGGATCACCCTGTATATTCCTTCCCACAGGCCTTCCTTGTCCTGTTTCTCACAGAAACCCTTCCAGCTCTTGACCTGCGCTTCCTTCACTGCTTGCTCGTACTCTTGTTTCTGTTTCAGGTACTCCTCAACAACCTTTGGTCTACGGACTGGCGCTGCACATCTGATTCTACGCTTCTTGGTGAACAACTGCCTCTTCAGGGTAGCGAGCTCGTCGGACCACCACGGCACGGTTATTTTTTCTACTGTCTTCTTTTTGGGTATCACTTTGGTACAGGCGTCTTGTACCGCCGTCGTAAGTCCCTCGACTACCAGGTCCAATTTGTGCACGCTGTCGATCTGGTCGAACAGGCTTACAGTGATGTTATTGTTGAGCATAATTTGGCGCAGTTTCTGACGAAACTGGCCCCAATTAGCTTTCTTGGTATTGTACCCCAATATACACACATCAAAAGTGTCTAGGGATCAAGCATTTTTATGCGGATCATAATTTGAAACAGGAACTGTTAATCAAATTCGAGTAAAAGATGAAAATCAGCTGTCAATATTTTCCCTATAAAAACATACAACGCATTGAAGACATTATTAGTGCTACTGTTTCCCTACTACTGATTAAAACCAACGTTATTATGGAGCGGTGACGTCATTTAACCAGGGAAGAAATGCTCAGAGCCGTGGGAATGATAGAAGCTGGTTCCCGGCAACGTACTGTGGCTTTAGCTCTGAATACAAGTCAGAGTGTTATCAGTCGACTTTGGACACGTTACCGAAGCACTGGTATCGTGGCTGAGCGCCATGGAGGACGGTATCGCTGCACCACACGGAGACAAGACCGATACATTCAAATCTTAACTCGAAGAGCTCCAACAATAACCGCCATGATGTTAGCCGTGAGGCTTCATCACTCTTCAGGGAACTTAATTAGCGACCAAACAGTCAGAAACCGCTTGCATGAAGTGAACCTTCATTCCCGAAGACCGCTACGGGTACCACCTATAGCAATGCACAATCGTAGGATTCGATATCAATGGGCTCTTGAACACAGAAATTGGGCAGAAGAACAATGGCGTTTCGTGTGCTTTTCTGATGAGTCTCGTTTTGGTATGAGACCGGATACAAGACGTATACGACACTGGAGAACCCCTGGACGCCAACAGCGATTAAAATCCTGCCAGGAAGTCCATCCTTATAGTGGTGGAACCATCATGGTATGGGCGGGTATTTGGATCGGCGGAAGAACTGAGTTGATTTGGATCAGAGGCAACCTCAACGCTCAAATTTATGCTGAGACGATTGTATCTGACGTCATCGTTCCTCTACAAGTGCAAATCGGTCCCTTATTTCAGTTAATGCATGATAATGCACGACCGCACACCGCAAGAGTTGTAAGACAGACTCTCGCCGCAGCTAACATCAGTGTCCTGCTCTGGCCTGCTCAGTCGCCAGACTTGAACCCGATTGAGCATGCATGGGATATGCTACAGAGAAGAGCTCTGCCGAATATGGAGGGTATCCAGTCGCAAGAAGACCTTTTTTTGTTGTTGCAACGAACATGGGCGGCCATTCCACAGCGTGATTTAGATGAACTCATTTTGAGTATGCCAAACCGATGTTCTTGTGTTGTTAGTGTTCGCGGTAGAAACACGGATTATTAATTGTTTAAGTTACCCAATAAAATTTTAAAGAAAACTGTTATTTCAGTCTTTTTTTCGAACTTTAATGTTAGTGGTTCAAATGTCAAAAATCCCTTTATTAGGAAAATGGCAAATTTCTTTATTAATGCAAAGGTGACTTGGTTTATCGTTATTGTAACAAACGAAAACACTTTATTTGATGAATCCTTAAAGAAAATTTTAATTAATATCAATCAGGAGAAAAGTTATTGCAAAAATATATGTTGATCCCTAGACACTTTTGATGTGTGTAGTTGGGATAAGGTTAAGAAAGTGAAGTATAATACAGTTAGTTACAGAAAGGGGATATAAGAATATTCTATCTGGTTATCATATGGTTACTAATCTATATATATAAAAGAAAGTCTGAACTCAAGAACGGCTGAACCGATTTGGCTGAAAATTGGTAAGGAGGTAGCTTAAAACCAGGAGACGGATATAGGATATTTTTATCCCGGAATTCCCACGGGATCGGGATTTAAGCGGGAAAAACATCCCACGCGAACGAAGAAGAAATGGAGAGTAGGGTAGGGATAGGGTTGGTGTAGGGTAGGGTAGTGTAGGGTAGGGGTAGGGTAGGTGTAGGGTAGGGTAGGGGTAGGGTAGGTGTAGGGTAGGGGTAGGGTGGGGGTTGGGTAGTGTTAGGGTAGGGGTAGGGTAGGGTTAGGATAGGGGTAGGGTAGGGTTGGGGTATGGTAGGGGTAGGGTGGCGTAGGGTTAGGGTAGGGGTAGGGTAGGGGTAGGGTAGGGTAGGGGTAGGGTAGGTGTAGGGTAGGGGTAGGGTGGGGGTTGGGTAGGGTTAGGGTATGGGTAAGGTAGGGTTAGGATAGGGGTAGGGTAGGGTTGGGGTATGGTAGGGGTAGGGTGGCGTAGGGTTAGGGTAGGGGTAGGGTAGGGGTAGGGTAGGGGTAGGGTAGGGGTAGGGTAGGGGTAGGGAAGGGGTCGGGTAGGGGTAGGGTAGGGTTAGGGTAGGGGTAGGGTAGGGGTGGGGTAGGGGTGGGGTAGGGTAGGGGTAGGGTAGGGTAGGGGTAGGTTATCGGTTGGGTAGGGGTAGGATACCACGCGAACCAAGTCGTGGCGGCTCAGCTAGTAAATTAATAAAAATATGTACTCATGCAAGAACCATCAATAATTTAACTCTGTTACAAAAGATGTATTGAATTATATATTATGATTAATTTAGTTGTTCCTTGTAGTAAATAATGTTAGCTTCGCTTTATAGCCAATAACTAACTGTTTAAATGCCTATCAAAGTACGTATCAAATATATACTTTGTTGGTCTCAAAACCTTTATTATTAGATTACGTTGAAAGTCTAAAATAAACTGATTGAATAACCATTCGGTAGACTCATGCTACTAGCAATTTGATCCTCATCACATAATTATCTAGGAAAATTTCATTACCTACGGGCAATATAAAATAGCATTTCAGCGTTATTTTGGCGTTTCAGCAAAATTTTCAATGCTATTTTATATAGCTTTCAGGGCTATATAAAATAGCATTGAAAATTTTGCTGAAACGCCAAATATCTACATCACAACAAAAATTATTTGCTTATATCAGTAACAGCCGAATGCGTCAGCAAATGGAGTTGTTTTTAATGCTGGATCCTGTGCCAAATACAAAAGAAAACGCTATCTATATTCCGTTTGCCCTCGAGACAGTAATAAAAAAAAAAATCTGGGTAACGTTTGATATGTCTTTGACATTGATTGTCGTCTGTACCTATAGCCGGACTTTTATTCAATGCAGAACTTATTCGATTGAAGAATTTATTCGATGCCGTAAGCTGACATAAGCTAGTGTCACTTACTAAAATAATGACACCCTTTTTAACCTAACAGTGATGGATTCAATAAATCGTATAATAAATTAGCGATTATCTTTTATTTTGAAGTACTAACTATTATAAATAAATCTATTTATATTAAAAATATTCATATCTAACCAGGACCCAGAACCATGATCTATTCGTTTTATTTTTCACACCCCTTTATAAACACGTTTTTGTTATTTTCATACAATATTATTAAAAAAATAGTTTACATCGGTATTCGATTTTACTTCTGAATCAATTTAATTTAGTTACATCACAATTTCGTAGTCGTCATTACCTGACAACTCGGAAATGGTGGAATGGAAATTAAAAGTCCTGGTATACTTGCTTTTAAACCTTTTTTTTGCTTTTTACTCGCTGGAACCGTAATTAGCCTATAACGTTCTCACTGCTGGGAGACATGCCACCTTTCAATAACAGGATATAGGCCGTAATCCACTACGCTGGATCATTGTGGGCTGATGGATCGCACCGCTCTTAAAATTTTTCGGCCCTAGGACATGCCGCTTTCTTCACGATGTTTTTTTTCACCGTTTTGAGAGCAATGATTCTATATGGAGCAGAGTATTGGCTCGCAAAAGAAACACACAGGCTTGACACGGCTGAAATGAAATGCTAAGGAGGTCAGGAGGGGTTACAGAACAAAGTACGGAAAGAGTACGTCCGTGGCAGTTTTAAAGTAGCAGTTTTAAAGAATTCCCTTTCGCCAAAAGCTGAAAGAAAGTTGTCTGACGTGGTGATGGCAATGTGATGAAAAGAGATGACGACTGCTTAGGTATTTGGTTAGGACTACCTTGAACATGCGGGTGAAAAGGACAACCTCCGCAATAAACTAACGTTTTACAATATTTTAAGAATATACATAGGTTCATTGTTATATAGCTTAGTGATTACCTATTGTTATAACTTGATTATTGTAAATATTTTGATGATCTGTGATTTCGTTGCAATAAGAGAGAAGATTTTTAAGTCTTTCTATCTTTTTAAGTCGATTTTTAAATCGGGACAGAAGTTAAAGAAAATCGGGGTTTAGGTTTGTAGACCGGGACAAACAAAAAAAAAATGTTTTTTTAAAAGTAATCTTAATTTATTCGTTTTCGTCGCATATAAAAAAAATGTTATAGTCAGACTTGCTTGATAGACTAATAATAATACCAGCTGTTTGCAGGGAGAAGAAATGTACCATAATTCCGTACACAGAGAGTTGAGATAGTTTTAACCGCCGCGCGACCCACGAATGTGTTAGGGTTGTACCCATAAATATAATTTTATATTTCTATGGTTGTACCTATGATGATATTGGTAAAAAAACGAATGTTGTAGAAAAACATTTTTTTTTTATTTGTTGATCAAATATGTTTCAGTTTAATAAAATGATAGATGCATTTTTTCCTTCCCTGATTTCCCGATTATTACATTTTAATGTCTAAAATATCCGAAACCGCGTAAATAATTGTAATAAACAAGTAATCAAAATGGAAACAGTAGCAAAGCGGAGGAAAATCAATTGGTTTTATGTCGATCCATTATGACGTTGTCAAAATTATTTAAAAAGGTTCAGGCAGGCGTGCGGCAGCCTACTGTCGGATGTACCGACGGCGATACGTGAAGCGGTAGGCATATAACGCGTGGCCTTGAGCGAGTGACGGACGCCTGGTTTTAGGCATACTTAATCAGATCACTATAAGTTCACGTAGGTATAAAAATAAAAAAAAAACATGTGGGCAATTCATACGTGGTAGAAGTGAAACCTTCAATGTTGGCTTTTTTTTCTTATGAATGTATGTGTCTGTCTCTTTTTACTGTTACTTTTTTGTTTCATAAACTTTTAAATCACAATGATGCTAAAGAATTTTAAGTTTTGACTTCAAAACAGGTTGGTAATAACGCTACTTATGTATGTGCTAATTATGAGATCGAAAATTTTTTTAGCAAAAATTAGAACCGACTTCCATATCAAAACTTCCGGACTTCCGAAATTAAAGTTATCTTTGGCTTTGTAGAAAGCCAAAGATAACTTTAATTTCGGAAGTCCGTGTTATTGGTTTTGGATTTTCTTTTTTTTTTTCACACCGCCTTCCGAAATTAAAGTTATTTTTGGCTTTGTAGTGTTTTGATATGGAAGTCGGTTCTAATTTTTGGTAAAATTTTTTTTTCACGCTTTTTTGTGGGCCGGTTTGTAATTTATCTAGTTACAAAAGCCATAATGTCAACAACTTATCACCTTTTACAAAATATTGCTTTTCCCGATGCATAGCCGTTAATTTTTGAGGAGTTCTCCTGGTACTTGACCATCAGCTCTACATCACCATATGTATTGTGACGAGCATAAAGTGTTTAACATCCGTACTCAAGTAATCGAATCGCAATCCACGAAATACTTATTATTGAGGAGTTTCAGTGGCCATTTGTGGTCTTCATCATCAGTTCAACTTCCCCAAATGGTACTTTTCGGAAGCAACTGCTCAAGGTACTATAAGAAATACCCAACACGCTATAGGTGTGCCTATAATATTTGAAGAGTTCCCTCGATTTCTCCAGGATCCCATCACCAGATCCTGATTTTGTAACAATGGGACCAACTAGAAAATATACCCATTCAAACGCAAAAAGAATTTTTCAAATCGGTCCAGCCGTCTCTGAGTTATGAGGTACTTAACATACTTAAAAAAAATTGTTCAAGACGAATTGAGAACCTCCTTTTTTGAAGTCGGTTAAAAATAACAAAGTTCTACTAAGTACCTACGACAAACGACGATATGTACATTTGTACAAGTACAAACACACTCACAATTCAACCGTGTCGGTCGGTGAAATGCGCTAGAATCGAAATATTATTTTTAATATTTTAGCTTCGAACATTAGTCAATATTAAAAAGAGTATTGTGCAACATTAATAGGGCTCAAAGTTCAATGCATTCTGCGCGGTGACTACGAGAGTCATGTCGGTACACGATCAAACACCGCGTGGTAGTTATCTCTGTCACTTTCTTGCAGATGTTTTATGTGCTAAAATGCACCTTATGTCGAAACCGGTTCTTATAGGCTGATTAACCCTATAATACGGGTTAACCTTTATTGAGGGTTTTTTAACCTAATCCTAAAAATTAACCCGGTTAAAACCCTCATACGGGTTAACCTTTCGGTCCCTGAGCATTATGCATGCTTTTTAGTACCTACATGAATATTAGATAAAATATTTATAATATAGGTTCATCTGAACACTATCAGATAAAAATTGAAACTTTACAGTTACGTATCTAAAGTTGACTTGTACCTTCAATGTTAGTCCCCATGCCTGGTGGTGTATATTTTGGCAGCCTGTAAACTAAATATAAATTGAATTTGAGTCTTTACAACCAATCTTGTCGCAACTTTATTTCTATACAATCTATACTCGGGTTTTGCAGGAATGTTAACAATATACCGCGACCTCGGAACGTCAGGACAATTGAAGGAACAGGGTGGGTTTTGAGTCAGTAGAAAGTCTCACACTCCCGGGATTCCGCTCTATCCAAAGCGGGAGGATAAATTTGTGGATTGTTCAACCAAAAAACGTATACAATCATAATTATAAAGAAAACTTTGTCTGTCATTTCAAAATAACGATACTAAAACATAAATTGATTTTTTTTTAATGTTCGTTGGTCTATATGTCTGTCTTATCCGTAGAAGCCTCGGCCTCACTTTAAGAAGAAATGTAGTTTAACTAAGTAATTGCTGTTTAAGAATACATTTCTTCGTCGCAACATTTTCTTTTAAAGCATAAGTTACTTTTACCGTTCCGTTTCTGTTAGTCACCAAAATAATAAAAATCTTGTGTGCAACGTATTGTTTTCTTTCAAATTGTTATTTCCTGCCCTCTTGCTCTCGTGATTGCTTCTAAGATAGGAAAGTGAGGATGTCGACGATAAAAATTGAAAGAGCTCGTAAAGTTCATCCATCACGAACTCAATGGATTTTATAAAACAAGTACCTTCTTCCTTGAGTGCAATGAGAGAACTTTCATGGAATAAAATCTCTGCTTTATTTATTAATACTTTATGCCACACAAAATGTACAAAGGCGGACTTAATGCCATAGGTATTCTCTACCAGTCAGACACTGGTTTGGCCAAGGGTATCTTGTTAACCAACTAATCAATCAATATTTGCCAGCTGGGCTGTTAAAGCTGAAACTCTATATAATCTTTCATCACTTCCTACTCCCAATTATTCTCCTTTTGTTTTTAATCAATTTACTAATTGTAATGTGAAGAGCTTGCTGTCTATAACCTCAAATGCTGTTGGTAGTGACTGTATTAGTCGTAAGATGATTCTACCTATCCTGGACTAAATTCTTCCTATCATTTCCCATATTCTCAATTATTCCATATCCTCAGGTGTTTTCCCATCTTTGTGGAAAGAAGCTCAGATAACTCCTCTCCCTAAAAAGTGTAATCCTGTTTCTTTCTCTGATTTCCGCCTTATTTTTATTTACTGTTCCTATCCAAAGTCCTCGAGCGCCTTATCCGCAGTCAGCTTAATGCCTTCCTTTGTAAAAACCAACTCCTAAATTTGTACCAATCCGGGTTTCGTTCAGGACATACCACTACCACAGCTCTTGTTAAAATTACTGACGATATCAGATCAGGTATGGATAATGGGAAGTATCGGTTTTTTGTTACTGGACTTCAGCAACGCTTTTAATTTTCGATGTCCTGCTCGGTATACTCCGCTTTCTTAATATATCTCCAACAGTAATTGATTTGTTTCGAAGTTACCTGTGTGGCCGTCGACAACATATTCGCATTGAAGATTCATCATCTTCTTGGTGCAATACCACTGCTGGCGTTCCACAGGGGGTAGTGTTGCCCAAACGAGAGTCTCGCAAGAGTCTTGCAATTAGCGATTATCCTATTGCTATTTATTAAACGGTAGTTGAGATCTCAGAACAATGTAACAGAGTCTATAGTAATTGCTTATGTATATTGCTAAAATATCTAGTAATTGCAAGACTCTTGCGAGACTCTCGTTTGGGCAACACTAACAGGGGGGCGTTCTCTCTCTTCTTTTCGCCGTATTTATAAATTCTATTTCTAATGAACTTCTCTCATCCTACCACCTTTTGCTGACGGTTTGAAAATTTATTCGCAAGCTTCCGTAGATGAAATGTCTGAGGCGGTGATCATTGTGAATAGTGACTTAGCACGTATTTCTCAATGGAGCTTGGATCATGGTTTGAAGGTTAATTCTGCGAAGACCCAAGTCATTGAGGTTGGCAACTCTAGAATGCGATCCAAAATTGACTGGATGAACCTTCCCCAAATTGTTTTTGATGGTGCTGTAATACCTTACAGTGATGTAGTTAAAGACTTGGGTATTCACATAGATAAGTACTTGTCTTGGTGTCCCCAGTTGCAAGAATTGAGTCGCAAACTGTTTGCGTCTGCGGGGTCTTTGCGCAGACTGCGCAATTTCCTGCCAACTGCCACTAAAACTGCGCTCGCCCAATCTCTCCTTCTCCCTGTTCTTGACTATGCTGATGCAAGTTTTTCAAATTCCAGACCTCACTGAAGTGCAGCTAGATAAGCTTGAGCGACTCCAAAATTTCTGTATCAGATTCATATTTGGTTTGCGCAAATATGATCATGTTTCTTAGTTTTTTATTAAGCTCAAGTGGCTGCCTATCCGTCTTCGCCGGAATGCGCATATTTTATCATTACTTTACAATATTCTGTTCAATCCAAGAATTCCCTTTTACCTTAAAGAACGTTTTAAGTTCCTTCATGACACACATACAGAGATTTGAGATCATCGGTAAATTTGACACTTTCAATGCCTGCACATTCCATACAATTTTATGATTCATTGTATACGGTGCAGGCTACTCGTGTGTGGAATGCATTTCCGTTGTCAGTTAGACAAGCACAGTCACTTGCTGCTCTTAAAAGCTCTGTTGTCAATCATTTTTATACTCTCCATGATTATACCTTGAATTTCTCTCCTTATAACATATTTATATAAGTATACAAAACACTTATATTTATATATATTTATTTATGTAATGTATTATATTATATGTATATATACACTTATATTAACTACTTTAGTTACTTTTTGTGTATGTTATATACATGAAGTAGGTACACTGACTTTCCCTTCCCCTCTTTGTTTTACGTTCTTAAAGTCCATCCAAAGGTTGGAAGATATCGCTATCAGCGATAAGATCGCCATTGTAACCATATTTTGCAGTATTGTAAAGCAAGTGTATGTTTAAATTATTGGTGTACAATAAAGAGTATTATATCTATCTATCTACTGGGTTGTGGAGCTCAGATAGGTAGTCGCTCTATGTAAAACACTAATACTCAGCTGCAACCGGTTAAACTGGAAGTGGACCCCAATATAGTTTTTTTTTTTTTTGTGACAGGAGTGGGAAATCCTCATGGACGCCCACGTGTGGGTGTGGGCAGTGCCGGACTCCTACCGGCTAAAACCACACTCCTGCCATGCGAAGGCCCCCTGCCGTACAAGTTTCGCAGGGAAATTTTTATGGGATATATGATTTGGTCTCTTTTTTATTTTGATTGTCACGTTTGTAGATAAAGTATGATAAAAGTAAATAAAATATAGTAATATTAAATAATAGGCGATTATTTGTTCCGTCTATTGACGGATTTAACAATTTTTGTTATATCTATATCTATATAATTCAAAGGTGACTGACTGACTGACTGACTGACATAGTGATCTATCAACGCACAGCCCAAACCACTGGACGGATTGGGCTGAAATTTGGCATGCAGGTAGATGTTATGACGTAGGCATCCGCTAAGAAAGGATTTTGCGAAATTCCCACGGGATCGGGATTTACACGGGAAAAACCTCCCACGCGGGCGAAGCCGCTGGCACAAGCTAGTAACCTATAAATTGTAGTCGGTTCTTTCCTCCTAGCAGTGCGCTGAGATTCTCCTTGGTTACTTGCAGGTCGGTTCTCATTTGTAGGTCGTGCCTGTGGGAGGAATACACAGGGCGTTCCGTCAGGAGATGGAGGACTGTCTCCTGCTTGTCGGGGTCGCAGGCACACGCTGGGTTCTCCTTGCACTTGAAGCGTGTCAGGTATTCGGAAAACCCACCGTGCCCCGTTAGGGCCTGGGTCAGCTCCTTGGTCACCTCTATCTTCCTTACCGTCCTGTATGCAGCGATCGCACACGGGAAGAACAACTTCGTGGTGGCCGCCGTTTCCCCAGTACAGTATCTCCGGTTCCATTCGCTCAGCGTGTCCATACGGATCATACGCTTGACGAATGAAACCGGGCATCTGTCGTAGTGGGGTTGCCGCTTACTTTTTAGGGCAGCCTCCTTTGCGAGCGAGTCGGCTCTCTCGTTACCCTCCAGCCCCGCGTGCGCTTTGATCCAGAACAAGGAGACGCTCTTGTTCTGGATGATACTGCGGCGGATGGCGTCCCTCGTTTCCACTGCGAGGGCGTGGAGGGCTTCGGGGTTCGCGACTGTTTGGAAGGCTGCCATGGAGTCACTGTAGATAGCGAACGCCGTCTCGGTCCTTTTGAGGACTTCTTTCGTAGCTTCGCAGAGGGCGAGGAGCTCAGCCTGGTAGACGGTACTGTAGGACGGCAGCGCTAGCTTGAGGGCCTTGACCTCGGCTTGGCCGGTCCACACGGATAGCGCGGCCCCGACTTTGCCCTCAATTTTGCTGCCGTCTGTGAAGATTCTCACCGCATAGTCGCGGTGGTTGTTGTATTATTGCTCCTCGTCTACCAGGTATCGCAGTTCAATGCCCTTCTGCTCAGCCGGATGTGGCATCTCTAGTGCCGATGCCACTCGCTCAATCTCCCTATCTCCCAGCGCCGGATGGGATACCCCCCTCTTGGCCTCGTAGAGTGAGGCCGCCTCGCGAATTCGCAAATCGAGAGGGAGTATTCCAGCCAGCACCAGTGCAGCCTCTTTCTAGATTAAACATTACTTTCCGACGACAGCAAAACACGAGAAGACCCAGCAGTAATATTAGCATTATGATTATTACAATAGGATATTTCAGAAGCAATACTAGTACTAGTTTGCGTAATTTCTGTGGTACTAGATATTTGTGGGTTAATATTATTTTCTACGTTGTCAATTTGATTCGCCACAGTTAAATTTAAATAAACTCTATGTTCATCATCATCACAAATATTGTTAATATCTGCTAGGTCATTGTTAATTGCAAATGGTTCTATTGGTATGTAGGTCTCAGTTAGATTTGCCATAGAAATGGTTTCATCGCGGCGTATACACATAGGGTTTGATGGTAAACTGTTTGGAGGATTAGGTAATTGTAAAGATTGATGGTTTAAGTTATCACTATAAAAATCTGTTAAGCTATTACAATTATCTCCCGCTAATTTTGAGTGAATACTATCCATACCATGGGTATAATTATGACTTATTATTTATAATCTCTTCTTCAACCGTCTTTTTAACGTGGAAATACAAATAGTTACGTGCTGTTATCCCTGAGCGGCGCGTGAGTTATGAAAACTAAATAAACAATCCCCACCCACGCATACGTTGTAAGGGTAAGTACCCAGACCTTTCGACTTGCTTATGTGATGAGTTCGTGATTATTTCCGCCAACCAGATCAAATCGTCAATGAAAAAAAGGCGTAAGAATGATTATTTCGAAACTGTGTGCGAGAGCACCCGTAAACACGGAAATACGGCTTTTTTTGTTTGATTATTTTATATTCTGGTGGGATGTAATCGGTATTATTTTAAGAAAATCGTTTTATTATTAGGCATTAAAAAGCATAATGCGAGATACAATTATACATTTGTGCTTTATTTAATGAAATAAAAACCTAAGCATGATTAGGTGTATTATAATGAAATTTTACGTGCTTATGTTGGTTTATCGACTTCATTAATTGAAAAAATATTGAACTTAATTGATGCCAAGATTTTTTTTTTTGGAATAAAGCCTTCATTTTAAGTCGAAATGTAATAGAAAAAATTGAGCGCATGTATCTTTACTTAAACTATTTAAAACTACAATAAAAAAATATTGACGTATCAGCACTTACGTCTTTGTTGAACTGGGTGTGCGATACGAGAAGATGCTCGTGGCTCGACTCAAGTTTCACATACTACCCAGGATGAGTACTCGCCAGTACGGCTTTATGCCCCAGAGAAGCACTGAGGACTCCCTCTATACACTGATGGGGCACATTCGTGACAGACTCAATGCAAAGAGGAATGTCACGATTGTGTCCCTGGACATAGAGGGAGCCTTCGACAGCGCATGGTGGCCGGCCATACGAGTTCGTCTGGCTGAGGAAAAGTGTCCTCTAAACTTGAGAAGTCATGGACAGTTACCTGACCGAGAGAGTGGTGAAAGTAAGGTATGCGGGAGCGGAGCATAAATCCAGGACCGAGAAGGGATGCGTCCAGGGGTCAATCGGTGGTCCCATATTATGGAATCTTCTGCTGGACCCGCTACTAAAAGGGCTGGTAGATAGAAGGGTCTACTGTCAGGCGGTTGCGGACGATGTCGTCCTTGTGTTCGATGGGGAGACAGCACTTGAGGTCCCGAGAGGTGCCAATGTCGCCCTCGAATACGTGCGGGCATGGGGTGTCACGAACAAGCTGAAGTTTGCACCGCACAAAACAAAGGCAATGCTGGTCACGCGTAAACTGAAGCATGACACCCTATGTCTCAAGATAGGCGGGGTGGACATTGGCATGTCTGAGGAAATCAAATTGCTTGGTCTCACTATCGACCACAAGTTGACTTTTAATACCCACGTCGCAAACGTCTGCTCCCGAGCCATCGGGATATACAAGCAGCTGTCGAGGGCCACAAGGGCCAGCTGGGGTCTGCATCCTGAGGTCACCCGCTGTATTTATACAGTCGCAGTCGAACCCATCGTCCTGTATGCGGCGAGTGCGTGGTCGCCGGCCGCAAACAAAATTGGAGTCAAAAAGAAGCTGAACGCCGTCCAGAGGAGCTTCGCGCAAAAGCTGTGCCGAGCCTATCGCACGGTCTCCCTAAACTCAGCACTGGTGCTGGCTGGAATACTCCCTCTCGATTTGCGAATTCGCGAGGCGGCCTCACTATACGAGGCCAAGAGGGGGGTATCCCATCCGGCGCTGGGAGATAGGGAGATTGAGCGAGTGGCATCGGCACTAGAGATGCCACATCCGGCTGAGCAGAAGGGCATTGAACTGCGATACCTGGTAGACGAGGAGCAATACAACAACCACCGCGACTATGCGGTGAGAATCTTCACAGACGGCAGCAAAATTGAGGGCAAAGTCGGGGCCGCGCTATCCGTGTGGACCGGCCAAGCCGAGGTCAAGGCCCTCAAGCTAGCGCTGCCGTCCTACAGTACCGTCTACCAGGCTGAGCTCCTCGCCCTCTGCGAAGCCACGAAAGAAGTCCTCAAAAGGACCGAGACGGCGTTCGCTATCTACAGTGACTCCATGGCAGCCTTCCAAACAGTCGCGAACCCCGAAGCCCTCCACGCCCTCGCAGTGGAAACGAGGGACGCCATCCGCCGCAGTATCATCCGGAACAAGAGCGTCTCCTTGTTCTGGATCAAAGCGCACGCGGGGCTGGAGGGTAACGAGAGAGCCGACTCGCTCGCAAAGGAGGCTGCCCTAAAAAGTAAGCGGCAACCCCACTACGACAGATGCCCGGTTTCATTCGTCAAGCGTATGATCCGTATGGACACGCTGAGCGAATGGAACCGGAGATACTGTACTGGGGAAACGGCGGCCACCACGAAGTTGTTCTTCCCGTGTGCGATCGCTGCATACAGGACGGTAAGGAAGATAGAGGTGACCAAGGAGCTGACCCAGGCCCTAACGGGGCACGGTGGGTTTTCCGAATACCTGACACGCTTCAAGTGCAAGGAGAACCCAGCGTGTGCCTGCGACCCCGACAAGCAGGAGACAGTCCTCCATCTCCTGACGGAACGCCCTGTGTATTCCTCCCACAGGCACGACCTACAAATGAGAACCGACCTGCAAGTAACCAAGGAGAATCTCAGCGCACTGCTAGGAGGAAAGAACCGACTACAATTTATAGGTTACTAGCTTGTGCCAGCGGCTTCGCCCGCGTGGGAGGTTTTTCCCGTGTAAATCCCGATCCCGTGGGAATTTCGCAAAATCCTTTCTTAGCGGATGCCTACGTCATAACATCTACCTGCATGCCAAATTTCAGCCCAATCCGTCCAGTGGTTTGGGCTGTGCGTTGATAGATCACTATGTCAGTCAGTCAGTCAGTCAGTCACCTTTGAATTATATAGATATAGATATAACAAAATTTGTTAAATCCGTCAACAGACGGAACAAATAATCGCCTGTTATTTAATATTACTATATTTTATTTACTTTTATCATACTTTATCTACAAACGTGACAATCAAAATAAAAAAGAGACCAAATCATATATCCCATAAAAATTTCCCTGCGAAACTTGTACGGCAGGGGGCCTTCGCATGGCAGGAGTGTGGTTTTAGCCGGTAGGAGTCCGGCACTGCTCACACCCACACGTGGGCGTCCATGAGGATTTCCCACTACTGTCACAAAAAAAAAACTATATTGGGGTCTACTTCCAGTTTAACCGGTTGCAGCTGAGTATTAGTGTTTTACATAGAGCGACTACCTATCTGAGCTCCACAACCCAGTAGATAGATAGATATAATACTCTTTATTGTACACCAATAATTTAAACATACACTTGCTTTACAATACTGCAAAATATGGTTACAATGGCGATCTTATCGCTGATAGCGATATCTTCCAACCTTTGGATGGACTTTAAGAACGTAAAACAAAGAGGGGAAGGGAAAGTCAGTGTACCTACTTCATGTATATAACATACACAAAAAGTAACTAAAGTAGTTAATATAAGTGTATATATACATATAATATAATACAATACATAAATAAATATATATAAATATAAGTGTTTTGTATACTTATATAAATATGTTATAAGGAGAGAAATTCAAGGTATAATCATGGAGAGTATAAAAATGATTGACAACAGAGCTTTTAAGAGCAGCAAGTGACTGTGCTTGTCTAACTGACAACGGAAATGCATTCCACACACGAGTAGCCTGCACCGTATACGATGAATCATAAAATTGTATGGAATGTGCAGGCATTGAAAGTGTCAAATTTACCGATGATCTCAAATCTCTGTATGTGTGTCATGAAGGAACTTAAAACGTTCTTTAAGGTAAAAGGGAATTCTTGGATTGAACAGAATATTGTAAAGTAATGATAAAATATGCGCATTCCGGCGAAGACGGATAGGCAGCCACTTGAGCTTAATAAAAATCTCAGAAACATGATCATATTTGCGCAAACCAAATATGAATCTGATTCAGAAATTTTGGAGTCGCTCAAGCTTATCTAGCTGCACTTCAGTGAGGTCTGGAATTTGAAAAACTTGCATCAGCATAGTACAGAACAGGGAGAAGGAGAGATTGGGCGAGCGCAGTTTTAGTGGCAGTTGGCAGGAAATTGCGCAGTCTGCGCAAAGACCCCGCAGACGCAAACAGTTTGCGACTCAATTCTTGCAACTGGGGACACCAAAACAAGTCCTTATCTATGTGAATACCCAAGTCTTTCACTACATCACTATAAGGTATTACAGCACCATCAAAAAAAAAATTTGGGGAAGGTTCATCCAGTCAATTTTGGATCGCATTCTAGAGTTACCTTCAAACCATGATCCAAGCTCCATTGAGAAATACGTGCTAAGTCACTATTCACAATGATCACCGCCTCAGACAGTTCATCTACGGGAGCTTGCGAATAAATTTTCAAACCGTCAGCAAAAGGTGGTAGGATGAGAGAAGTTCATTAGAAATAGAATTTATAAATACGGCGAAAAGAAGAGAGAGAACGCCCCCCTGTGGAACGCCGGCAGTGGTATTGCACCAAGAAGATGATGAATCTTCAATGCGAATATGTTGTCGACGGCCACACAGGTAACTTCGAAACAAATCAATTACTGTTGGAGATATATTAAGAAAGCGGAGTATACCGAGCAGGACATCGAAAATTAAAAGCGTTGCTGAAGTCCAGTAACAAAAAACCGATACTTCCCATTATCCATACCTGATCTGATATCGTCAGTAATTTTAACAAGAGCTGTGGTAGTGGTATGTCCTGAACGAAACCCGGATTGGTACAAATTTAGGAGTTGGTTTTTACAAAGGAAGGCATTAAGCTGACTGTGGATAAGGCGCTCGAGGACTTTGGATAGGAACAGTAAATAGAAATAGGGCGGAAATCAGAGAAAGAAACAGGATTACACTTTTTAGGGAGAGGAGTTATCTGAGCTTCTTTCCACAAAGATGGGAAAACACCTGAGGATATGGAATAATTGAGAATATGGGAAATGATAGGAAGAATTTAGTCCAGGATAGGTAGAATCATCTTACGACTAATACAGTCACTACCAACAGCATTTGAGGTTATAGACAGCAAGCTCTTCTTAACATCACAATTAGTAAATTGATTAAAAACAAAAGGAGAATAATTGGGAGTAGGAAGTGATGAAAGATTATGTAGAGTTTCAGCTTTAACAGCCCCGCTGAAGTTAAAAGAGCTGGCAAATATTGATTGATTAGTTGGTTAACAAGATACCCTTGGCCAAACCAGTGTCTGACTGGTAGAGAATACCTATGGCATTAAGTCCGCCTTTGTACATTTTGTGTTGTTTATTTTCCATGAAAGTTCTCTCATTGCACCCAAGGAAAAAGGCACTTGTTTTATAAAATCCATTGAGTTCGTGATGGATGAACTTTACGAGCTCTTTCAATTTTTATCGTCGACATCCTCACTTTCCTATCTTAGAAGCAATCACGAGAGCAAGAGGGCAGGAAATAACAGTTTGAAAGAAAACAATAAGTACGTTGCACACAAGATTTTTATTATTTTGGTGACTAACAGAAACGGAACGGTAAAAGTAACTTATGCTTTAAAAGAAAATGTTGCGACGAAGAAATGTATTCTTAGTGTGGCCGAGGTTTCTACGGATAAGACAGACATATAGACCAACGAACATTAAAAAAAATCAATTTATGTTTTAGTATCGTTGTTTTGAATTGACAGACAAAGTTTTCTTAATATGATTGTATACGCTTTTTGGTTGAACAATCCACAAATTTATCCTCCCGCTTTGGATAAAGCGGAATCCCGGGAGTGTGAGACTTTCTACTGACTCAAAACCCACCCTGTTCCTTCAATTGTCCTGACGTTCCGAGGTCGCGGTATATTGTTAACATTCCTGCAACCCCGAGTATAGATTGTATAGAAATAAAGTTCCGACAAGACTGGTTGTAAAGACTCAAATTCAATTTATATTTAGTTTACAGGCTGCTAAAATATACACCACCAGGCATGGGGACTAACATTGAAGGTACAAGTCAACTTTAGATGCTATACGTAACTGTAAAGTTGCAATTTTTATCTGATAGTGTTCAGATGAACCTATATTATAAATATTTTATCTAATATTCATGTAGGTAAAAATAAAAAGCATGCATAATGCTGTGATTGACTCAAACTATGACATTGAATAAAGAATTATTTATTAAATATATCTATCGGTTAAATACAGCAAGTGCAAAAATCTCATGAAATGAAATTTAAATCTTGTGTAGCAATTTCCTTCTATTTTCTGAAGGGGGCATATGTTTAAAAATATTTTATGTCATAACTTAAAGATTGCATCGATTTTCTGACATTGTTTTTCTTAGTGGCCGATTTTTTATTAGTAGGTAACATTTAACTGAAAAAATAAATTAGTTCTATTAAATAACATTCTACAAACTTCTCAGTTTTAATAACTCTTTAGTTTTAGCTATTTCGCTTGCTTTACGTACAATTCATGCTCGAATAATGTATAGGTCGGAAATGATTGTTTTTGCCGATAGAACTTCAGTGTCGTGTCGTGGTTTAGTTGAGTGCAGTAGAGGTGAGTAGGGCCCATCTCGTGAAGGCGTGACACTCCTGTCCGGGTGCTACTGGCAGGTGAACTGTGAAGAGCAGCTCCCAACGTGCTCTGTTTAAGTGTACTGGGAGAGTCAGGGTTTGGTCGCCCGTTGCAGTTTCCGGACCACTGTGAAAATACAACAGGCCTGTAAATATCTTTATATTCAGTAAATGAGAATGTAATCAATTTTCCGTTTTGCAAATACATCACTCGCAAAACTAGATAATTTGACGATTCTATCCGCTGCCAAATCAATACTGTATTTAATAATTATTTATCATATAATTTAAACATTTTAAAAATTGAAACATAGAAACAGATTTGATTTTAAATGTTTAATCAAACCGTTGTGTAAGAAGAAATAACAACGAAAGCAGAATCAGTAGACGTACTTATAATACAATCGATTAATTTAAGAATCATCTATGTATCAGAGCTTTTCTTTTATATCTGGCATAGGGCCCGTCTATACTTTAATATTGCATTACTATCACATATCAACGATACAGCTTCTTAACCCCATCGAATGTCGCATGTTTAAAGTACTTTTTGATTTTTGGGTAGGACTTCAGAAAAAATTATAAACCGGCAATTTATGGCCATTATCATGGTATATATTATACCTTCCTGGCTTCGTTATGAGTTTATCTAACTATATATATCATTCAATAAGCAAATCCAACTGACCTTGTCTCGCAGTGATGTGATATGTTTTCACTTTTATAATTTTCACTCACATTCGAAGTCATACACACGAAAAAACACATAACCATTCACGAAAAAAAAACACACGATAGCACAATAATGAATAGGCAATGTTAACATAAATTATTCCACTTAGACACTGTAAAGAGTAATAAAAACTATTTGATAACACAACGAAAAAGTCTGCGGCGTCACAACAAAAACCACAGATGCATTTTGTAAATTTTTTTTTTCGTTGATTTTAGTGGTGTTCCCTTTAAAACGTTACTAAAACCGGTCAAGTATCAATCGATTAGTCGAATGATACAGCCACATAGTGTTACTTGCAACATAAACGTAAAATACATCGTCCAATGCGAGCCGTGACGTTATATACAAACGATGTACCGTTGACACTTGAGGGGTTAAACGACCAGGGTTGCGGGAAAGTTCTAATGAGATACCGCGGCCCCTGAATACAAGGGCAACTGAAGGTGCTAAGTGGGTATTTAGTAAGTAGAATTCTGACACTTTGCCTTTTGTTCCACCCACAGAGGAGTCATTTGATGATTTTCCCAACCAGATAACAGAAAAAAGCAAAACGGAATATACCTATCGTATACTGAAAAGCGATAAATGTGATACTACAATACATACCCCATCAACATTAGCAACACGAGCAAAGTCTGCTTCCAACTTCGATCAAAAATACTTATTTATCGAAGGCTTCCAACGGCTTAGGAGTGCCTGCTTAAGAATGAAAGCAGTAGTCGCTGATGGTATGAGTTGTCGATCTAGTCTCCATAGATGCACTGCGACAGCGTCACCAGCGAAGCGCCTCCCACGGTATATTCTCCGTGGGGAGGTTGGTGCGGCCCTGCGGACAAAACGAATATATATTTTACGAATAGTTATTGTAGACTAGCCCGTTCCATCATCGGACTATAAGTACAAGAATGGCGATGCGCTATCGTTACATGGCACCCATACGCACAAAACGTTATAGGAACACTAGTTTTCCCGCGCAAATTCCGGGATAAAAGTAGACTACGTTTTATTCTAGAATGACACCTATCTACTTACCAACAGATCCATTCAGTAATTTTTGCGTGAAAGAGCAACAAACATACCTACATATATCCTCACAAACTTTCGCATTTATTATATCAGTAGGACTTTCATTGTGCGTACAGCTAAGGAGTATCCGTGTCGGAGTGTGTGTTTCCTGATAGGTAGAACCTGGGGGTCTTTATGTTAAGAGTGAATAGGTTACTTCTAGGCAAGCGTGCTTCTTCTTCGACCATATCATCGTTAGCTGGCTTGGCTGGCTGTATAGTGATAATATATAGTTTATTATAAAGCGTGGCTTTATAATAACAAACTATATCTCTATTCAAATGTCGATTAAAAGAGCATTACCTTTCCTCTTAACTGTGTTAATTATTTATGTATATATTTATATTATATGTTTATATATTCTAATATTATGTATTTATTTAAGTATATGTTATTTTTATTGCATTATATGTATGTGTAGGTATATTCAATATTTTAGTTTTAGTTTTAGACTTCACATATTCATATTTATTTCTCTTCTTGTTCTCACACACTATTGTCTACATTTCTTTTTCACTACTCCTTTCGCAGGTCTGCTGGAAGAAATTTCTTAAGAAATAAGCAGTACCTTTGTACTCAAATATTATAATTATGCTTATCTTAATGTATTTTACTGTGTGTACATAAATAATAAAATAAATAAATAAACCGCACGGGTCGATATTCAGGCTTAAGCAAAGCTTGCCGAGGTTGGTCTGAGGATGGGTGACCGTATCAACATACCAAGATTCCTCTACGCCTTGGAAAGCACGTTGAACCGTTGTTTCTGTCAATAGTACATCTTTGACAGTCGTAACGGGTCGTCAGAAGCCAGAAAATCTGACACTAGTCTTACCTAGGGGTATCCTGTTATCCAGCTTCTGGGTTTTATAGGTCATATCGGCAGTCACTTTATGTAAAACACTAATACTCAGCTGCATCCGCTTAGACTGAAAAAGCCGACCACAACATAGTTGAGAAAGGGCTAAGCGGACGATGTTTTGTAGACTAGATGTCAGAAATTTTCCTGGCCTAACAATTACCTTCAGTGTTCGTCGAGGCTGTAAATCAAACCTATGTGTTCCAACTGTCATCCAAACTTTTTGTGCTCTCTCTGCTTAGTAGGCATAAAACATTGTTTATTTGTTCAGACCAAAAGTTATAAAATTGCACCAAGGGCTTACCATAGCCGTAGCATCGATGCACGTAACAAGTATGTCGCAAGCACTACTCATTGAATTTGTTACTTAACCCACCGTAGGAGCACGTATCACAGACGTTCTTGAACAATACCGTGAAACCAAGCGAGGAGCCTTGCGCGCTCCGACGGTTGCTTCATCATACTGCGGGGAAATGTGAAATGTTGGAAACCATTGAAGAATTTATAGTAGTGAAAGACTGTTCCCCCGACTAGTGGTGCTCCGCCTCTGCTGGCCCCGTATTGGATATTTTGTTTTTCCTAGCCGCGGAGTCATATTGCTGGTGAGTCAGTGGTTCAAGCGGAGGGGTGGTTGAAACGAAGCTCTCCTTGTTTCCTAGGACTATACCGAAGGACCGCGTATTTTTAGCGCAAGTTGATGCAGCAGAGGTGTAGAACATACAGTGATGGCCTGTAAGCGATATTATTCAGACATGAATACATACCAGATTTTATATCCAGTGCCAGTATAGCAGATTAATTCTGAAACTTTATACTAGATATCACAATATCGCAATAAAATTGTTATCTTCAAGCTACAAATTTAAATATGTGTGTTACCAATAATTATTACAATCAGATTATTTTTTCAATTAATATATCTTATGTAGAGCCAAGCTTCTAACTCTACAAGCACTAACATCACAAACTCTATTAAAACTTAGTCAAAATACATGGCTTGGCCATTTCGCTACATGCATTCACTGTTAATTACTTTTCTGTTATACAATAATTCTTGTAGTTAGTACCGAAACGGCCAACCCGCATATCACAAAATAATGTATTATTATCAGCATTTTTTCCAGTATAATTTTCACGTACATATTGAACCTTCCACTCTATCTCTTCACCACTCATGGTTGATTGGTAGAGAATGCCTACGGCATTAAGTCCGCCTTTGTATCTATGTGCATTAAGTGTAAATAAATGTCACATATGTTTAGGTCAGTGACTACACGAAGGAGTTATCCCCTGTGGTGTACGGACCTCGGCTTATGGCGTCGACGGTGTAGTGACATGACTAATTAATGTTAACATGACACATACCGCAGTGGTAGTAGACAGAGAGTAGGGCTGACAGACGACGGGCCGCATTCTCCCTGACGGCGCGGCGGCACCGAGGCGGCCAGTCGGGCGTACTGCACGTCCGTGTTGCGGGTGACCGGGCTGACCAGCGCGCGCCTAGCAGACTCTCTAACTTCCTCGTCGTACGTCTGCAGGATCGCTGCATCTCTGCCACCTTGCAGTTACTGCCACATTCCTGGTGTGAAAACCAACAACAGCTGACATTATTCATACCGATAAAATGCAGTTGCGACTATAAACGAAAATCACATATAAACTGTCACTCCCCAATTTAAGGGAACGGTTAACGTTCCAAGCTTTAGTTTTTTTTTTGTTGTTTGTGTACTGACGTGACGTGAGCCATTAGTAGTACTAATGGCTCACGTCTCAATTTTCAGCTTTCTAGAACTTCAGGCAGTACCTACCTTACGAATTTTGATAATCATCAGTGAGCGATAAAATCAGGATTTTTTAGACATCAATAAAATCTAAAGTCTAATAGTAATAATAAAAGTCTATTGAAACTATACTCATACGTTTAATAAGTACACTATTGACATCATATACAGAGAATTTCGTTTAACCGATATAATGGAAAACAAAAAAAAAAACAACGAAGCGCATCGAGAAAAAGTAGATAGTGCCCTTACGCTTTGCTTGGCTCGTCTTTGGCGAGATTTGAAGCGTAATTTTTAGTGGTTATTTTACTCTTAATGTGGAAATTGCGTCCGGTTATTACTTAAATTGTCAACAGCGCATTATTCATTACTTAGGGCTTTCAATTCATTAGCAATCGAAAAAAATAGGTCATTTAACAAAATATAAGAATAGGTACGCCTACACTGAAAATAAGCAAGGGCATTTCTTACTTTTATGGTATCTAAAATAAAAAAGGTATTACTTCTTTTTATGGTTTAAAAAAAAAGCAACTACAAAATACAAAAGTGATAGGAAAAACCTAATTCTTTCCCAAAAACTGATTCCGATAATTTACAAAACGAAAAATTCAATAGACTTATTGTTGCAAATAGTATCAAAATTATATGCATAGCAGTGTAATAAATTAGGATTACAGTTGGAAAAGTTTGAAAGTAGAGCTTAAAAAGAATTCATAATTATGTTGGACAGCTATTTTACGAGCCTCCGAAGGAGAACAGCGCCATTGCGCCATTATAAAACATAACAATGCATTAAATCAACGAAACTCTTGCTTAATATAATTTTATTGGCCCGTTTTCGTATTTGCATCCTTGGAGAGTACGTACACATTAATATAGTTTGAAATGCAAAAATTTTAAATAAATGTTTTCACTTGCTCATTAATGTTTTCTGCTTATAAATGGACTGAATCTGATATTATTTACATAAAATATTTCAGATGGTATCATCTGCGGGTATCATCAATATCAATGCGGGTAGAAGCTATGGGTATCCACGGTACACGTAGGTACTCGTTATACTGAGTCATTTAATTGTTTATTTTAATAAATACATCTGTTTTAAACATGAGAAAAGGAGACTCTAGTCATGAAAATGGTCCAATTTGCAATCGTAACTATTTATTAGGGTCTAGCCATTTTATGTATACATGAAGATTTAAGTAACTACTTAACATAACAAATTTGACCTTAAAACTTCTAATCACTCTTGGTTTTCTTCCGGCGGCTTCATTCCGGCGTATGAATTTTGAAATACTACTGAGTGACACATGTGTATCAGTCAATGCTTCAAACCTGGGTCAAGTTGTGGTGCAGGTCAACGTCAGGAATGAATAAGGTGATAGGTGTTTCGTGTTAACATTGACGTTATGGTTTTATAAGCACTTTATTTACAACAGAAAGGTATTTACAAAATAACCCTTTTTTTTGTGTGTGGCATCTCGCAGGTCAACCTCTGAGGTTGTCGGCTATTTAACCGGGCTCGCCTGTGGTTACCTTAATTAATAAATAATTTAATTCCTCCAGCCAGTGCTTATTACAAACTAGGCGACTACACTAAGGGCACCCTCTGTGGGGTACGGACCTCGGCTTAGGGCGTCGCAGAGGGAGGGCAGTTAGGGACAGGCTGGATCAGATCATTATTATTATTAATAGGGGAATTTAAAGCTACTGGCTCAGGGTCACGGGCTGGCTTTGGCAAGGGTCGGGGTGGACAATTACAGGGACGTCTTGGCGGGCCTTGGCGGCGAGGAGGGAAGGACGTCGGTTTTTGTTTATGTGTACTGTGCTGGTTTCCCTAAGGCTCTTTTGGAGCAGGGTAATTGCATCATCGGGAGTGACTAGAGTATGCCTTGGTCAACGAATCTTAGAGATGCGCGAGGGTTCGTATCGGGCGGCCGATGCAAAGAAATGCTTGGAGACGCGTTTCATGAACTCTTGAGGTCTACGTGAAGATGCTACAAAATAACCACTTTTTATGGTAGTAGATATACTAGTAACGTAGCATAATGGCCGTTTATGATACTGTTATATTATAAAAGTTATTAAAATATGGGTAGGAGTATAATAAGCCGAGCTGAGGACTAGGTTTTTAAGGACACAATTTACGAGAAAATTGCAATTTTAATTACTGCATCCAAATACAACATTTCTTTGATAGATCCCGCGGAATCGATCATCTATTGATATCTTATCTGGGGTGCTTTGTGAAGAGATAACATAATTTAGTAACAAATTTTGACCGAATCTAGGGAGGATTAAACTTATAGATTTTGGATTTGTCTCAATCAAAAAGTGATTCAACAAAAATATGTAAGGTTTTCTTTAAAATTTGTCATGAAATAGTATATACTACAACATAGCCAAATAGTTTGCAACCCAAAGATAGTGATATAACATGTAATTAGTACAAAGCATCGAGTAAGAAAAACAAAAGAAAACGAATCGTAGCTCAGCGCAGTGTTAACGGCTACCCTAATTGTTTGTGAGCATCGAGATTGTCAAAGTTGTTCATTTTTAACCGAATTCCGCACGGGTCCATCTTCAAAGTTAAGCAACGCTTGCCGAGGTCAGTCGGTGTACGGGTGATCATCTTAAACATTTCAAGATTCCTCCGTGTCAAAATCGGAAATCAAGGCTTAACTTGATTTCCGAGACACGTTGGTCCCGGTCGCCAGTTCTATATCTTTGAAGTCGTTACGGGTAGTCACCAGAAAATCTAACACCGGACTTGCCAAGGAATATTGTGTTACCCAGCTATTGGGTTTTGTAGGTCACCTGACAGTCGCTCCATGTAAAACATTAACACTTAGTTGCATACAGTAAGACTAGAAGCCAACCCCAACATGGGAAATGGCTATACAGATGATGATGTTTG
This sequence comes from Tholera decimalis, assembly GCA_943138885.2. Taxonomy (NCBI): domain Eukaryota; kingdom Metazoa; phylum Arthropoda; class Insecta; order Lepidoptera; family Noctuidae; genus Tholera; species Tholera decimalis. The sequence goes on from OW964562.2 coordinate 20,398,020, forward strand.
TATGTATTTAAATACAAAATACAAACGTTCACTGAGCCATTAGTTTTCCAAATCGCAATCATCTGCAAACGAGCCCAAAAGATTGATTGCGTTCCCACTTTTAATGGCAATGCTCATTCTATGGGCAAAATTGTTGCAAGTTTTATTTATTTATTTAGTTTTATAGTAACATTATTTTAAGTTATTGCGTCGAACCAGGCGAAATAAACAATTTTCTTTCTTTTTCATTTTCTGTTCTCTTAGAAATTTCTGGTAACTTCAAAATTAAGATATACTATACTGCTTTTAAAATAAATAACCCTTTCTTGAATCAATAACAGAGTTCCCAATTTCTTGAAACTTTATCTCACAGTCCGAAACTTTCTACACCTCAGGTGCTTTACTAAGTTAATGAGAGAGCTGATATCGAGTAACATTTTTAATTCTTAGTAACTAGTTTTCATCGAAACAGACTGTTATTAATTACACTTGGGAATTGTGTGATTTTATAAAAGGCCTTTAACATTGATTTTCTACAGCACTTCACGTTATAAACATTTTCAAAAACTATTATCTCGTTGATTACAATACATCTTAGACATGCAATTTCTAGAAATATTGTAGGTAGGTAGGTAGGATAGCTTAACCTAAATGAAACCACTGGAATTTGGGCCCATCTCTCAGGACGTGGTTAGGTAGGCAGAAATCATCCCATTTGTAATAAGTACATATGTATACCACATAATGCGGGTGACCTAGAAATTGAACTGATATTGTCTTCTCCCTCTCGTAAACGTATTGCCGTGTTTGGATATAGTCTGACACTGAACGGATTAAATGAACTTGACAGCCGTAACTTAAATGCTTTGTTACTGGCATGGATATTATTTGGAATTTACATTTGTGTTCAAACCTTTATGGTAAACTAGCTTCTGCCCGCTACTTCGTTCGGGTGGGGGTGTTCCACGCACGTGTGAGATTATATATAGGTTAGATATATATGTATACGTTTATTATAAAGAATAATAAAGAAATTAATTATAAATGTATATGTTTTTTTATAAAAGTAATTAATTATCAATATCAATTTATTATGTATTTACCAATTAATTATCAATTAATCGATATTACCATGATTGTCAGGTATATTATAGAAATAATTTAGCAGTTTGTATAGCAATATCAATTTATTCATTTACCGCACGATTCGGAAAGGGTCGTTTTCTATGGAGAAGAACCGGCAAGAAACTCCACAGTTACTCTTTTCATCCCCCCCACCCGTTCGTCGCGGTGAGCAGTCGTGTTTTCGTGTGCTCCTAAGTTATTATTTCTAAAACTAGTCAAAAACTAATTTCTGAACTCAAAACTTACAAGACAGTATAGACATTGGTTTTAACCTGCGTTAAGTGAAATTTCGTAAAAAAATCTCGTTTATAAGTTGCTTAAATCAGTTTTTAAAAACAAAGAGATGTCGAATGACTTGTGACTTGCAAAAGTGAAAGGCATTGACCGCTCGTCAAGGTTACGCGATCCGCACTTCACTAGCTAACTTCTACTAACGGATAACATATTTCACTAATTCTATTCAAGCTGATTTGGCTGAGTGGTTACAACGCTCTATCTGGAACTCTTAGATATAATTATGTCTTCGAGCTTCGCACTTCCCGACATATCTTTTTGCTTAGCAATTATTATTTTTTTGCTTTTGGCTGCATTTTTTATCAACTTTTGCCGCTTCATTCCTGCAAATATCTGGTACTCATTAGTACTTATACACAGCCCGTATACATTCGACACTTACTCCGGTTCCTCAATGCCGTTGCGCAGGACTCCTCCACCTACTCCACAAGAGATGTCCAAGTCAGATACACACCTGAGTTCGGCGCCGCCCACAGACACAGATAATGAAACTTCCAGTAATGTCACCAGCAGACCTCGTGCTCGGAAACGCCAGTATGGACGATGAGGCGTCTGTTGTTATGTTGGAAATGAAAAAATCCCTAGATAGTTTTAAATTACAGCAAAACTCAATACTAGAAAGCATAGTTTTCCCACTCGTAATGCTAATTGCCTAGATCACGTGATGCTTAGATCTGACAGATTTTCTGCTACTTATGTACTTGACTCAAATGGTCAGTTATATATCTGACCATGCGCCTCTTGTTTTTTGTCTTGATTGCAAAGTAAAAAGAAATACGTCTAAGACTTCTCATCTCAAAATTGATTACCCGTCTTTAATTCGAAGACTGTCTGATACCGACTTTAGTTCTGTTTATTTGGTTACAGATGCTAATGTTGCGGCTACCAACTTAATTAATATGATTACGGACGCAATTTCATTGCACTCAATACAAGTAACGATTTCTCATCGCAAGCAAATCATTAAGCCATGGTTAACTCCGGGACTAGTGCGATGCATTAGACATAGAGATAGATTGCATATGGCTGCTAACCAAAATCAAGATAATGCAATAATGAAGGTGACGTATACTAGGTACCGCAATTTTTGCAATAAGCTCTTAAAAAAATTAAAAACTGAGTATGAAAAATCCGAATTCCTCAAAAATAAAAACAATCCCAAGGGTATGTGGAACACCATAAATAAAATTACCTACCTTAAAGAAAAGTCACCCACTCCCAGCGAGTTGCTAACCCTAAATCAAGATCCACAGGTGTCAGTCAACTCCGTTAATTTGCAGGAATCGGGGTGACTCTTGGTAATGCGATACTAAAAACGCGCGACAAAAATTGGCATGATATACAACAAACATCTAGCCAGTTTCAATCACCAAGAGACTCTATGGTACTCCTTGACGCTGACTCTTTGGAGATAGAAACAATCATTTCTAACTTAAAAAATGACTCCGCAACTGGCATTGATAGAATACCTACACTAGTGATGAAAAATGCGAAGAGTAGCCTTGTTGGTCCCATTACCCATATGTGCAACTTATGTTTAGCTACTGGTATATTTCCGAATCTCTTAAAGAATGCACTTGTACATCCTATTTATAGGACTGGAGATAGAGACAGTATTGGAAATTATTGACCTATATCTGTGTTGGCTGCTATTTCTAAAATTTTAGAAAAACTCCTTAATTGTCGTCTTGTAAATTTTATGAAGCATAATAACATTATTGCAAGAAACCAATTCGTTTTCATGAAGGGCAAATCCACAGAAGATGCAACTTTGCTACTTACGGAGACTATCGCTAAAAATCTAGATGCTAATCAGAAGGTTTTGGTGTGTTTCTAGATATGTCTAAAGCTTTCGATACTGTATCTGTTCCCATTCTACTTAACAAAATGGAGTCAGTTGGTATTCGTGGAGTTGTGTTTGATATTTTCCGTTCTTACCTAACAAATCGAACTCAGTGCGTTAGGATAGGAAAATATACAAGTACACCTTTATCTTTATCATTTGGTGTACCGCAAGGTAGCGTCCTCGGACCCACTATCTTTCTCCTCTATATCAATAGCTTGTGTGAAAAGTCACTACCAAACTGTGAAATTATTACGTACGCTGATGACACTGCATTGATTGTGCATGGAAATGACTGGGAAGAGGTTAAACACTACACAGAGCTTGCGCTAAAGGAGATCATGACATGGCTTGATGATAATTTCCTGACCCTGAACGTAGACCAATCAAAATTTATAACATTTTCCCATCGAATTTATACCCAACCACCCTCAGACTTTGTTGTTACTGCACACTCGTGTCAGTCACAAGTCAACTGTAGTTGCCGAAATCAGACACGTGCTAGCAATATTAAATATCTAGGTCTCATTATTGATAGCTCTCTAAATTGGCCAACGCATATAAGACAGTTAATCGCCCGCTCCCGTAAATTAATTCAAATATTCAGGAAACTAAGAAATTTTGCCGACTATAGAACTCTCCTATGTATTTATTATGCACTTGCTCAGAGTTTATTGCGTTATTGTATTGTAGGTTAGGGTGGGTTTGGCAAGACTACTCTTCTTCCACTAGAACGTGCTCAAAGGGCAATACTTAAGGTCATACTTGGTCACCCTCGACGGTATCCTTATACAGTGAGTGCCCTGTTCTTACTATTAGACAAATGTTTATACCATCAACTATACTACGTAAGCATTAAAACTTGTACTTTACCCCTATATTAAAGCGTAACAAAACAAGAATTTGTCCATTAACACCTCACAGAACTACACTTGCTAGACGGCAATATTATGTAATAAGCAGTAAAATATACAATGTAGCAAATCGCATACATAATGTATATGCACTAACAATCAATAAATACAAGACTGTAACACGCAACTGGCTTCAACGATTGGACTATACTGAAACTGAGAAGGTTATAAATAGCTTTACTTGATTACTTATATACCAAGTATCCTCTTACCTACCAAACAACTCATTAACACTCACACATATAACTACTTTCTCACTCACTTGCTCAACTCATTACTCACTTACACACAGCTCATTACTCACTTACACACAACTCAATACTCACTCAAACACTACACTTGCACTACTATAACCTAAATTCACACAGACATCTTCTCATTTGCTCTTGGTAATGCAATACTTACTTTATATTATATTAAATCAAAACACTTACTTACCTTATTTTTTTATCTGTCATTAAATCATATCTTGTTTGTTTATTGGATTAAAATCAAATATGTATTTAACTACAAATTTAGAGTGCCAAAACGATAAATTTTGTGATTTTTATTAGGGTGGAAGGCGCTGTCGACTTTAACACAGTTAATACTAGTACAGTTGTCAACGTGATCTCTTACTATGTACCTAAATTCATTGCCTTGTATATTTAGATTAAGAGAAATTTGTACTTTGAGATAAAATAAATAAATAAATAAAAATAAAAAATAATCAAAACACATTTCATTACACTTTTCACATAATCATCAATTCATTATATATATTACAATATTACCACGATGTGGGTACTATCGTCATAACTTACAGCTTTATTTACTTGTGTATCTACTATTTAATTACTCCATTATATAAAATATAAGAATAAATATCTAATGTCAATACATTAAATTATCACACAATTATCAATTTCTAACACTGTCACAGTAAGGTAACAAATACACACGATTAATTTATATTCAAATACAATAGCAATACTAGAGGATTTTTATACCAATTCTACCAATTCTAATTAGAAACAACATAAGTTAATACTTAACTTAGGTCCGTCCGGTGTGACTCCTCCAGAGTGAATGTGCTTAGAACTTTTTTTTTGTGTGTGGCATCTCGCAGGTCGACCTCTGAGGTTGGTTACAAAAACTTACAAACTAGGCGACTACACGCTAAGGGCACCCCCTGTGGGGTACGGACCTCGGCTTAGGGCGTCGCAGAGGGAGGGCGGCTAGGGACAGGCTGGATCATATCATTATTATTATTAATAAGGGAAGTTAAAGCTACTGGCTCAGCGTCGCGGGCTGGCTCTGGCATGGGTCAGGGCGGACAATTACGGGGACGTATTGTACATAAAGTTTAAATAAATAAGAAAGTTAATAGGTTTCACGTTGATTAAATTACCCTATGAGTAATTCGGCATTTTAATTAACGAAGTAAAGGAGAATTTGGTATGTCCACTCGTGTTTAAAAACGTAATTAAGACCCATTGCAAAAGGCAAACGAAAACCCGTGGAGAGATTTATTTAGGAATACTCTAATATGTTCAGCAACATATTATAGCTGACGCTTCTCTACACAGCATCAATTAGTTTTTCCGACGTTTTGCTAATTATTTATATTTTATAAGACACCACAGAGCTTCAAACAGTCTCTGAAACCAAACTGAAGAAAATGATCTGTGGTACATTTCTCAATCGGTGTTCTTTAGTGCTCACTTGGGAGCTAATAAGCCCAACGACTCAAAAAGGCAGCAAAATACTATATCTATATTTCAGACGTAGGTCCATTGCAACCACTTGAAAATAAAAACGAATACTATCCTTCACACAAAACATAATGTAAGCCGATCGTTAGTAGAAATTCACTAAAGGAAAACAAAAATATCAAATACTTAAACTCACGTAGATATATACTTACATTTACATAGGCGATACAAGAAATCTTCATTGTTTCAGGAGTCATCGAGTCAGTCAGTCAGTTATGCAACTGTGCTTTTTTACTACTTACTACAAAGTAGTATAACTTTGAATATTTCCTGTCAGCATCCTGTAAAGTACCCACTACTGAACTGGTACTCGTCAACTACGTAGCCTTTACCTAACTGTGTTGCAGTAGATGAGTACTAGTATTTTACATAGAGCGAATGCCGATCTGTGCTCCTAGTAGCTGGATAGCAAAACTGATGACAGATTTTTCTGGCTTCTGACTACCAGTAACGACTATCAAAACTGTACAAATGATAGCCAGGACCAACGGGTTATTGCATTTTCGGAGGCACGAATGAAAGTGGATATTTTACGATCGACCCGTTCTGCTGTAATTATTTAGGCACGAGTTCCTCCGTTGCTAAATCTGTCTATACTCTACTCTACTATATTTTACTAAACATTACGGTCTACCCACTACGTATAGGAAATGAAGTGATAAAATCAATAAGAAGCAAAATCAGCATGGACACAAGAAAGGATGTCCGGTCGGACGTACATACTTACATCAGTAAGGGATAGTTTCTCTTGTCTGACCGTTCATCTGTCTGCCCGCAATTTTACTTTACTCGGAGACTTTGTTCAGAAAATTGGACGTATACATGCTCATGTCCCAGACCGACAGCCTCCAAGTTAGCAAAAAAAAATCTAGAAAATCTTTCGTATCTTGGCTATAACTAACTACACACAAGAATAAGGGATTTTTATAATCATTTCATCGCTAGATTTTATTCGACTCAAAGATAGGGTTTTTTTTTTTGGATTCATGTATCTGTGTATGATGATATTAGTATATTATTATATAACGAGATGGATGGACAGATGCTTGTTACCCAATCGCTTTAAAATAGATGAGGGGATCTAGATGAAATTGAGCACAGAGACAGATCATACTATAGAATAACATAATTATCAGCTATTATCATATAGCTTTTTATTCCGGGTAAATGTACTGAGCTGTTGCAACGACTTCATTTGCATAGTAGCCCACACAATGTAAATGAAGTCGTTGCAACAGCTCATATCTATAAAAAAAAAAACAGGTAAATCCTGTCATAGAAAGCGTATTTTAGCACTCGCATGAATTTTCAATTGAAAAGTTTATTCAGCGGAAAAATATTTCTGAGGGGCTTAATTTTTTGTAGGCTAGGACGATATTCTACTCACAATATTCGTGTAGCTGAACTTAATGATATGCAGATTTAAAGCAGTGACACTCCATTTATCATTCTCGTATGTTTTACAGAAACTCAAGGCGGTGATGTAATAAAATATGAAACAAGTTTGCGTTTTTTAAGCTTGTAACTTAAAAAGTTCGATATACGTAAGCGTAATTTTAGTAAAGGCAAAATAAGACTGTCTTTTTTGTATGTAGTTTAAAGTTTAAGAACTTTTCAGGTTTTTAGTTTCCTGTGTAAACAAGTCACTTACAGACATGCACATCCTTCACCGACGCGCGAAGTCTTATTAATTATTATAAGATCTTATTATGATCACGAGAACATCGTGAAAGTTAAGAAAGAGAAACAAATGTCCTAATGGCCAAACGTTTCGACGACCATTTTTTGATGCTTTTTTTCAGGGTGGGAAAATCACCGAATGAGTTCTCCCGCTCTAGGTGGAGCGGAAGGAAGTGTCAGATATCTACTGACTAAAACCCACCCTGTTCCTACACCTGCCCTTAAGTTCCAGGGCCGTGGTATCTCGTTAGGTTAAAATATGGTTACAATGGCGGTCTTATAGCGATATCTTCCAACTTTTTGATGGACTTTAAGAACATAAAACAAAGAGGGGAGGGGAAAGTCAGTGTACCTACTTCAAGTATATAACATACACAAAAAGTAACTAAAGTAGTTAATATAAGTATATATAGTATAATACAATACAATACATAAATAACTATAAATAAATATAATTATGTGCTTTGTATATATAAATATGTCATAAGCGCAGTCACTTGCTGCTTTTAAAAGCTCTTGACAATAATCATAAGAGTAATCATAGGAGTGTATAAACATTATTGACAACAGAGCTTTTAAAAACAGCAAGTGACTGCACTTGTCTAACTGACATCGGTAATGCATTCCATAGACGAGTAGCCTGCACCGTATTATGATGAATCATAAAATTTTGTGGAATGTGCAGGCATTGAAAGTGACAAATTTACCGATGATCTCAAATCTCTAGTACACATAGTAGCGTCCGTTTGTGCACGTGATCGCGTACGTTTGAATACGTACTGGCGTATGTTTATGTAAATTATTACAACAAAGAGTGCGTTCCTGTGACTGTACATATTTTTTCTTCGCTATTTTCTTGTAAATTGGAATTTATTTAATATCTTGTATAATTTAAGGTTGTATATTGTTATTTTAATTTGTTAATATTGTGTATTTTATGCTTTTCATATGGACGAGCGGAGAATACTGGAGGACGAGTCAAAGTACATGGTTTCTAAGGGCGAGAACTAGTAAGAAGTACGAATTATTGCCAAAGATCGACATGGTGCCGGGGGCTTTTGAAAAACTGAAATTTATTAACATAACCCGCGTTTTTCCTCAATTTTTCTCTAATTTGTTTAGTAAACGTGAGATGTGTGTTAACATAGTAGCGTAAATGCTTCATAAGGGGAGTGTCCGCTAGTGTAATGGGAAGTTAGTGTTAGCGCTTATGGGAGTAGTGGCTTGGTAGAGCTAGGTTAGTTGGTCTTATCAGCTGGTGTTATCATTGGATGTACGATAAGGCAATCAGCTATTTGTCATGGAGTCCTGAATTGGGTCTCACACATCTCAGTGATGGTGCTAACTTTCCAGGTACCTTGGAAGTAAAAGGATTTAATATAGGTATAGGATTGTTATAACGAATAATAAATAATCGCATAGCAAGGGATGGAATAATGATAAATAATTAATTATAAAGAGAATAGAAGTAGAAGCATTGAGTAGATAGGCTGTTTGATTATTTTAATTTGTAGGGATAGGTTAATAAATTTATCTCACAACAAGCAATTTCTGATGTGGAATAGATCGGCTATTCCCGGAAATTTTCGGACTTACTTGGTAGAAAGTCTACCTAAATAATTAAGTGGAGCTTTGGGAATTATCTTTGCTGGTTGAAATCAATTATTTGATGATTTCTAGATTCTATGAATTATGCGGGTTGCCACAATGGTAAACTGTTGGCATCAAGTCGTAACGCTGACGGGTTAACGTGTCTATTGGAATGATAATTCTAGCCCTGTACTTGAGACTCTGGTATTCTCATGAATTTCAATTATATGGTGGTGAATGTTTTTCTGATTGATTAAGTTAATAACGTCTTCTTTGTGTCTTGTTGTGATAATCATAAGGATGACCCACTTACTCACTATTAAAATAATTTTATTGATGGAATAAGTAAAACGTTAATGATATTATCCACATTAGGGATAATCGCAGGGGTCAACCTAACTGCAGTGCAATGGAAAGGCCTCGCCCTGGGAGAATCGCCTTTTTGATTACGGTGGCACCCCTATGCCAATAAAAGGTAATGTTTAGTTGTCATGGTAGTTAGCGATATTCGGGTGAACGAGATTAGGAATATCGTTTTTTCGGTCGGTTTTAGGTATTTCAAGCTATTCGAAGCCCTTAACTTTGAAAAGCTAGACCCTAGCTGGGTCTAGTCTGGATCACTCTGGATTATGATCGAATTTTCCGACCTTAGATAGGGTGACCATGAATCTTGAATATGTGAAAAAAAAAAAATGTTGCCTTAATTTATTTTAACCCTCAGAAGGAGGAGAATGTGGAGTTCTGCTATGCGAGTGGTCAGCCTATAGCACTGGCTGGTATAGTTTGAATTTAGACCGCAATGTTTGACATGCGAAGGAATTGTTTTAAGAAATGAAGAGAGCCGGCTGGGACGCCGCAAGCGCAGCATAGCACAAGCTCGACATCGTTTTAACTTGAAAAATATAATTAGATTATCTTCCATAAAATTTAATATAATAATATACAAAGTATAAAACCTATCGCGTTTATATTGAAATTCCCGAGTACACACACGCCCTCGTTACAGTATCCTACTAGTGGTCTCCCTATGGTCAAAATCGACGATAATTTAAATTATCCTAAATGCATTATTATATAAAATATTAGCAGTTTCATACTACCATACCAAATTTCATACTCCTCCGACCGTGTAATTTTTGCTTAAGTTATTTAATATATCTATAGATTTAGGTTAACCTTCTCGCGGTCGCGTGTCAATTCGTTGGCTCGCGATACATTTTCGTTAATAATTATTATCCAGACTTCTACTCACATGTTTTCACGTTTTCCTAATTAGTTCTCTCTACGTTTGAAACATTTGCTCTTTGCTTCGCGCTTAAAAGAGAGAAAAAAAATTGTGGAGCATTTGTTTAAGTCGTGGAGCAGGCGTCGAAAGTACTACATACGCTTGACCTTTTATTTTCACCTTAAGACGCAATATAATCCCGTTGACCTTGCTCAAACGGGCGCTATCACAGAGAATGCCCCGCGCACCCCCTCATTAAAATTACGCGTAGTGTCATATCGTGCGCGGCGCGACACACACATAAAAGTAGTCAGTAAGACATTTTAGAGCAGTGTTTCAGAATATTGTTAGGTACCTACCTACCTACTTATTTGTTTGTAAATTATTGATCCACTTTTTGTTGTAGTATTATTAAAACATAAAATATTATAATTATCAATGTAACCGGATGGCGATATGTAGACAGTTATTATTAGATTTTTCTCGCAACTTCGCTCACAAATAAAAGTAAATAAATTAGCTTACCTACTTACATAAAACATAAAAAATAGAGCTAGTGGAAAACCTACGCGTAAATAGCTATGCCTAAAATTTTTGATAATAATAGGATTATTATCAAAAATTTGACAAGCAAAAACATACCTTCTGTACACATATCGAGAACTGAGGACGCTTTGTCCATCGCGCAATCTTCATAAATATGGCTACGGCCAGCATTTGCCGAACGTGTTAGGGTTGTACAAAGATGATATAAAATAAATAAAACATTAGATAAAAATAATTATTTATTTCATGATCACAAATGTAGGAACATTATGTGTGAGTGTTAGTTATATATGTGTTCCTTTGTTGTGCTCTAGAAAAACTAAAATAAAGAATCATCAAAATCATTTTCTTTTTGATAATCCTTTCGTAAATTGATTTTAGTTCAATAATTTAGACTTACTATACGGGGTCGTTAATTTGCATTTTTTTTGTATAGGTACTTAGTAAATCTAGAGTGTGAGAGTGAGAGAGAAAGTGTTTGCTTATAATGAATAAACTTTTCTCAAAAATATCAATATTCTTCTTCCAACACAGGAAAACCGTGGAGCATCTGGCATTAGTCTATTTGAGGTAGAAGTCTAAGAGGACAAATACGTTAATTTGAATTGAACAGAATAAAGATACTGAAGAGGTCTTAGAAATATATCAAGAAGAAATAAAGAACATTGGAAAATCAAACTTAAAGTAAATACTTTAAGTTATTAATAAGACAAAATAAAGAAACATCAATATATTTATAATATTACAAAATTTTTTACTCACATATGTAAATTTACCTGAGAAATTTTTGTAGCAAATACGATCCTTTGCTAAGATTCCTTTATTTTCTGCTCTAGCGCAAATGTAGTATAATTTATTTTAACACCCAAGTATACTATTTTATTCGTTGGTTTACCAAATATAGCTGCCGCTCCTGACAATGAGGAGTATTTTTTTCTTGTATGATATGTTTCCCCAACATCCGTCAGCTATGACGTCAATTATCAGTATTCCCTTTTCATTTACTTCACCTTATGTGTGAGTGTTAGTTATATATGTGTTCATTTGTTGTGCTCTAGAAAAACTAAAATAAAGAATCATCAAAATCATTTTCTTTTTGATAATCCTTTCGTAAATTGATTTTAGTTCAATAATCTAGACTTACTATACGGGTTGGTTAATTTGCATTTTTTTTGTATAGGTACTTTGTGAATCTAGAGTGTGAGAGTAAGAGAGAAAGTGTTTGCTTATAAAGAATAAACTTTTCTCAAAAATATCAATTTTCTTCTTTCAACACAGGAAAACCGTTGAGCATCTGGCATTAGTCTATTTTAGGTAGAAGTCAAAGAGGACAAATACGTTAATTTGAATTGAACAGAATAAAGATACTGAAGAGGTCTTAGAAATATACCAAGAAGAAATAAATATTTTATTCGTTGGTTTACCAAATATAGCTGCCGCTCCTGACAATGTGGAGTATTTTTTTCTTGTATGATATGTTTCCACAACATCCGTCAGCTATGACGTCAATCATCAGTATTCCCTTTTCATTTACTTCACCTTATGAAGGAACGAATATTATGAACGAAGCTGCTGAGGAAAGATGTGCTGCCTCAACGGCAGCACATTTTTCCTCCTCAGCAGCTTCGTTCATGGATCTTAATGCTTCAGATTCTCATGTTTTGTTTACTATATTCATATGAAAGGTGAATAGCTTTTGTGAGACCTCAGGAAGTCCTAGAGTTAACGTAATTTCCAGAAATTGAGTATGTCCACTTCCTGCGACTATTGCACCAGCTACGGCACACGTATTTAAATTCATTTCTTCTGGGGTGTTGTCTCCCTCTAATATAATAAAAACTTTTTACCAAAAAATTAAACCGACTTCCAAAAAACACTGCAAAGTGAAAAATAACTTTAATTTCGGTAGTCGGTGTCTTTAGTTAAGTATATTCGTTTTTGGCACCGACTTCCGAAATTAAAGTTATTTTTCACTTTGCAGTGTTTTTTGGAAGTCGGAACCCATGAAATACTTATTATTCTTACTTATATATTGAGTAGTTCCAGTGGCCATCTGTGGTCTTAATCATCAGGTCCACTTCACAAAAATTTCTTTTCGAATGCAACGTCACAAGTTACTATACTCATAATACTCTACATACTACATAATACTCAAATCACTATAGGTGTGCCTATTGACATTTGAAGAGTTTCCCCGATTTCTCCAGGATCCCATCATCAGATCCTGACTTGGTGGCAATGGGACCAATTTCAAAGTATACCCTTTCAAACAAAAAAAGAATTTTCCAAATCGGTTCAGCCGTCTTCGAGTAATCGGTGACCAAACATAAAAAAAAATACGCGTCGAATTGATAACCTCCTCCTTTTTTTGTTGTCGGTTGAAAATCATATTGCATAAACAATATTTCAGTTTCGAGTTCATCATTAAACGTGTCAATCGTTCAGATACGATTTTAATTGATTTTAAACTGCAGTCCAGAGGTCCTTGGCTTGATATTTCCTTTACCAATCGATATTTACATGCCTACCATTCGATATTTCTTCGGTTTCCCTAAAACAAAGCAAAATAAAATTCTGGTGTAATACTGACGGGCTGAAGAAATATTTTTATGTTCAAACAGACAAGTTTTGATCAAAGAAAATATACAATGTTGAAATTACCTCTCTGCTTCATAATGTTTTGTTTGATTTAGTTCCTGATGTAAATTTACATCGAATTCAATGAGAAATGAAGGTCTGAAAAAAACATAATTATTATAATATGTAGAAAATAATACATTGACTTTTGTGGTAAGTATGTTTATATTTATTTAATTTAGTGATTCATTATTTCAGAAACATTGATATTTATTTACTTCTCTAATAATATAATAATTATCATATCATTTGCTATCTGATGTTGTTCTTTTGCTAAGTTTAGATTTTGTTCAATAGATCGATTACTATTTTATTGAAATTGATTGGGTTTCCTCCACATTTGTAGTTTTCTATATGGTTATTTATGTATATATATATGGTTGTTTATGTGTTATGTTTTGTTTGTGTGTCGGGTCGGGTAAAAAGTTCCGGGCTCACTAACAGGGCTCCTTTATCGAAGTGATTGTCAAATAAATAATTATTTTATCTCGTCTTTTGTTTATTTTATCATTATTTGTACAACCCTGACACCGAGCAACCGCGTACAGAAAGTAGGTATGTTTCTGCTTGTACTTCTACTAGGAGGCTATTGCCTAGGTATTTTCGTGTTTGTATAGGAGTGATGTATCTGTTTGGTGATTACTATTTTCTAATCTCTGCCATGGAGGCAGTCGATTTTGATGGGTAGGTAGGTACTTACTCGACATTCAATCGAGAAGCAGTATCATCCGGTTGTTGAGTAGCAAATTGCTTGTTCGCCAATTAAAATAAAAAATAAAATAAAAAATTGATATTTGTATAATTGGCAGCACAGCTGGCCCTTTTTTTTTCTGGGTGGGAAAATCATCAAATGACTCCTCCCGCTGTGGGTAGAGCGGAAGGGAATGTCAGACTACTACTGACTAAAAACCCACCCTGCTTGATGAAGCAGGGTGGGTTTTAGTAGCAACTGATGAGTTGTCTTTTCGGTTCGAGGCCGCGGTATCTCGTTAGAACATTCCCGCAACCCCGTAAGGCAATAGCCCTATAGGGGCCCCGTCAATGCTGCTGACAGCTCTTTGAAGCGCGCGCGGAACGTGGCGCGCTGCCAATTCGGGCCTGATCCTTACCGGACAGTAAGCTACTCCTGCTCGGCGTCCGCAGGCCGTCTACGTCTATGGTGGCCGGAGGTCAGCTCGCGATCCCCGACGCCCGGTGCGTCTCCCGCGGCGGCTGGGTCGTGAGGAAGAAAGTTGTCTCTCCCTCACGCGTTTAGCCTCTTCCTTCGCTAGCATGACTGCTTCGCAGAAGGAGGCGACTGCATCCCATTCCCCCTCGCCCCGCACCATGACCTGAACCAAATTCTGTGGCCGAGTGAGCGATTCGGTAAACCAATTTCAATTATGTTGAACTAGTGTGCCTCACCATCAACGATCACTGCTTACCATCAGATGGGATCGCAGTCAAAACATGCTTACGTATTAAAAAAATCATTCAATTCAATTTACTAGAAATATATTTTTATCAACTATATTTTTAATATTCTTTATTTACGAAGTTATTTACTTATAATAATAAAGTTTCTTACCGTCTTTTTGGTATATTCTGAAGTAAGTGCTTTTGACGAGCAGCTTTCCATCTCTTCCCACTGTTGAAATTTGACACACATCCATCCTCGATAACGTTCCGCAGAACACTGGCGCGGTGCCGGCAGTGAAGAAATGAGCAAACGTATGTCGTAAAACGCAAATAAATTTGTATAAAATTAAATATTAACTATTTAATAAAAATCAATCCATCATTGAACGCAGTTTAGCATTTAAAATTTTATGGAATATTTTTGATTTTAGTTACAGTTGTTAATGAAGGGATAAACTGCTTTAAAACTGAATTTAGAGGTGTGTTTGAAGATTTTTTTTTACGCATTAAAGTATGTCTAATTACATTTTGAATTCCACTATATGCATAAAAGACTTAAAAATAATATATATTTTTTGGTTCATAAAATTATGTAAGGTTTAAGAGATACACTGATTTAAAAAACAGCATTTTTGACCGTTCTCAAGAAATCTTCACCTTAAGGACGCATTTAAGTTTATCACTCGCTCAATTTTAGGTATCCTAGTAGCAACACAACAACATTGCGCGCACACACACTTACAAACCATAGTTCGCCCGATTTTATGCATTACTTAACTAATATTGATACTTGAAGGTAATATTATATTTTCTTTAATATTGTTTGATCATAATAAGTTGTAACTTATTGTTTACAAAGGGTTACATGCTTATTGATTCATGTTAGTTTCAATTTTGTATTAATGTGTTTGACGCCCGATTAGGAGTACTAGGGGACTTAGGAAATAAAATACTCATATGTAATAAAAAAAATAATAAGAAATAAAGAAAAGTTTCGTCATGCCTGTCTGTCTGTCTGTCTGTTTGTCCATCCGTCTATATGTCATAGCCATTTTCAACCGACGAAAAAAACGGAGGAGGTTATCAATTCGACGCGTATATTTTTTTTAATGTTTGATCACCGATAACTCGAAGACGGCTGAACCAATTTGGAATTTTTTTTTTTTTTGTTTGAAAGGGGGCATACTTCGAAATTGGTCCCATTGGGATCTTGGAGTAATCGAGGGAACTCTTCAAATATTATAGGCACACCTACAGTGATTTGAGTATTATTTATAGTAACTTGTGTAGTTGCATTCGAAAAGCACCATTTGTGAAGTGGATCTGATGATGAAGACCACAGATGGCCACTGTAACTACTCAATATATAAGTAGGAATAAGAAGTATTTCATGGGTTCCGCTTCGATTACTTGAATATGGTTATTAAGCACAATATGCTCGTCACAATGCATATGAAGAAGTGAAGCTCAAGGTGAAGTACCAGGAGAACTCCTCAACAATTAACGGCCCAGCATTGGGAAAAGCAATATTTTGTCTACTTTCTAACTAATTTCAGAAGACGGACACCGCCTACCTACCGAAATTAAAGTTATTTTTCACTTTACAGTGTTTTTTGGAAGTCGGTTTAATTTTTTTGGTAAAAAGTTTTTATATTCCGAAACTATTAGGACTATACATGTGAAACTTGGTAGGTAGATGTATTCTGTAAACCGCTTACCGATTTTAAGAATAAAACTAAAAAAATATTAAAAAAAATATTTTCTGTTTCAGTTCCATGTACCCCACATGGAACTGAAACTGAAAATATTTTTTTTTTTTATGAATCTTATACGTGTGTGGTATTAATAGACAGGTCTTTAAAAATGACATACGGGTTTCTAAAACCACTTTTTCATAAAGTTAATCGTTTAAAAGATATACACTTCCAAAGTGGTAAAATGTGTCCCCCTCTTACTTCTATAATAATGGAGTGAAAAATTATATAAAAAATATATGCTATGATCCTTAATGTAAACTTTCAAACAAAATTGGTTTGAACGAGATCGGGTTGGCAGTTTTTGAGATACAGCATATTTTCTAAAACCGCAAATAAAACTTTGTAATTCATACAAGCTCTATGAAAAACAAAGTTATTTGGTGTAGTTACTACGGAACGCTTCATGGGCGAGTCTGACTCGCACTTGGCCAATTTTTTAGTTTTTGTACGAATTGAACATTTTGGCATATTGAACCGTGTGAAGTAAGCCCAACAAAAGGTAACTGTTGTATATCGTTGAGGAATTCCCTCGACTGTCTATGGTATCCATCATCAGACCTGTAATGGCACTTATAACCCATATGGGTGCAAAGTTCTCATCAATATAAATGAATTAAGTCCAAACACAAGGTAGCTACTGTAAACCGTTGAGGAGTTCCCTTAACTGTCCTTCGTCTTCATCATCAGACCTCTAATGACAGTCAAAAACTATCTAGGTGTAAAATTCTGGTCAATTCAAATTATTCAAGCCCAAACAAAAGGTTACTGCTGTAAATCGTTGAGGAGTTCCCTCGACTGTCAGGAGTCAATCTGATGAAAGGCTCCATCATCAGATCAACTCTAGACCTTCCTTAATTTGTAGTACTTTAAACTACTTAATAAAAAAGAAAACATTCATACGGTCGAATTGCGAAACCTCCTTATTTGAAGTCGGTTAAAAAAAAAATTGTTGTTTCATGCTAGGTTCAGTAACCAATATCCATCCAATTCTAAAAATAAGTATGGTTCTTGTTCTTACTTTTGTTTCGGTACGAAAAAGTATCAACGTATTTTAGTCACAGTATACAAGATGCCACTCTCCTTATTATATAGGTTTCGACGTACCTATTTATTTTTTCGAGGAAAGCGATACACCCCTACGTTCACGAGCGCGTCTGAGCGCAGAATGACGGTCGGAGCCGTGCGTTCGGTAGAAAAATGTATGAAGAAATTTGAGACCGACTTTATTTTTCTCATAAATCATAAAGTTTTTTATGTATGTTCAAAATAATTAGCTTAACGTATAGACAAATACATAGGCTATAATTTCTTGTTATTTTGAAGTTAAGAATATGCTCCAGATTTGGCTTACACGTATTCAGACCGCATTTTTTGTAATTTTCTACGATTATTGCGGCGATAAAAACGTATTTGTGTGAAAAAGATGTATAGGACTGTATAATTATAATGCATTCTATGTGGAGATGAATAAATTATCTTGAAATTAATACCATAATATTGTCAAAATTTTAACTCCTTATGTATCAAAATGGTACCAGAAAAACATTGATATTTGCGAGAAAACGTAAATGCGTCCTTAACGAGGAGACCGATTTTGTATCAAACTAAACCTAAGTTGATGCTAAATACTTTGCTTGATACTAATTATTCTCATAATTATAGCTTAAAGAAATTGAAAACATAAACAAGACTCCCAAAGTCATACAACTATGGTTTGGCGTGCATACTCGGTGCCTAACAAGCACCTTATTGTTTATTGAATAAATTGTTTCACGTTTAAGTAATCTCAATATTAATACTTATAAGCTATATAAGTAAATGGGAATAGCCCAAATGCCATGAATTGACAGTAATTCACATGTTTGTTACAGATTTAAAATATAAGAAAAAAAGTGTAAATCTAGAATCTTGAAAAAAAAAAAAAAAAAAAATCTTTTTAATTTAATGTCGATTATGAAGACGCTATATTATAATTATTCATCAGTCGACAGAAGTAGTCTAGTTTTCCTATGCATTAGGTAAGTATATGGTTTCAACTTAACGTATCACATTCACACAGCCGAACTTTATCTCCAAAATATAGTACGAGGGTGACACTGCAAGTTTTAGAACTGGCCACTTGTACGATATAATAAAGCAATAAGTTCAAATTTTGAAAATGGAACTCTATGCCAATATTACTGTGTATGTATTTTATTCATTTGTCATTTGTTTACGATTTGGCGGCAAATAGAAAATTGTCTGTGTCACGTCAGAAGCCTGATGAAGCCCCATCTCGTGCCACTGTTTACAACTGGTTTAATGAGTTTAAACGTGGTCGCATTAATCTCACCGATGATCTGCGTGAGGGACGGCCTTTTACGGCGTAGACTGAAGATAACAGTGTTGTGCGGCGTATGATAGAGACTGACAAAAGAGTGAGTTATCAGCAGATTCGGACAAGCTTCACAAAATACTCCATGAACATTTAGCGGTCTTTGTGCCCGGTGGATAACTCATAATTTGACAGAGGCCCGAAAACTCCATAGTGTTGATTGGTGTCGTGAAATGGTTCAAAGATTTAACGGAGGTGACTCAAAAGCTGTGTTCGACATACTTAGAGATGACGAAAGCTGGATTTATTGTTATGATCCTGAAACTAAGAGACAGTCTGCTGTCTGGGTGTTTCCTTCCGAGGAGTTGCCAACTAAAGTGAAAAGATTTCGAAGCGTGGGAAAAGAGACGGTGGCCTCGTTTTTCCGAAGAACAGGTCATTACGCTACAATTGTTTTAGAGGATCAAAAACTAGTATCTGCAGAGTGGTACACTAACAATTGTTTGCCAATTTTCTTGGAAAAAGTTCGAGAGAAACGACCCTGCAGTAGGATCCACTTCACCACGACAACGCCTCGTCGTACACCGCCAAGCAAACAATCGACTAATTGGCGACGTCAGACGTGGAATTACTGGGTCACCCGCCCTATAGCCCCGACCTCGCTCCTTGTGATTTCTTTTTATTTTCAGAAATAAAAGATTAACTTCGAAGCTAACGTTTTATGGACACCGAGGAAGCAATGGCTGCAATTTTAAAATGCCATCGAAGAAACCCCTAAGGACGAGTGGGTAAAGTGCTTTTCTCAGTGGTTCCATCGGAGGCAGTGATATATTGATGTAAATGGACACTTTTTTTGAAAAGATATAATAAAACTAAGAACTTGCTAGTTTGTTCAGTTTCTGATTTTCTAAGAACTTTCAGTGTCACCCTCGTATAGGTACTAGCTGACTCGACAGACGTTTTCCTATCAGAACTAGGAATATTGAATTCAAATAAACGATATGTTTAATATGTTACTGTAAAACCCCGAACCACGGTAAATCCTAAGATTTATCAACTCTTAACGGTAAAAGTCCAAATAGTTCTGCGACTATCGTTCACTTCGAACTTTTACCATCATTTACTTGGCAAATGTTAGGATTTACCCACAGATCATATAAACACAGAGATATGTTTTGTAAAGAAATATTTCGCGTTCAGGTGTCTCCACATTTCTCCCACTCAATTCACTAACACAAAACAAAAACTATAAGAACGACACACGAGCTCACATTTTTCCTGCACACAAAGAAACTTACAACAACACTAAAGAACTCACTAATAGAACACATGCAAACAGGAGGCGGCTTGTCTACCTGTAGCTACGGACTCGAGAATAAACACACATATGCAAGTTACGCGAATAGTGATGTTAAGTTGTACGTGTTGTAATCGTAGAAAAATATCGATAAAATTCCTTTCCCTCATATATGAGGAAAATGAATTTTATCGATATTTTATAAATAGGATTTATTTATAAATCCTTTAATATCTGATCTTTTTCCAAAAGATTTTATTGACTGAAAATAAAACGATACAGGAGTTTCCGTCGTACGTGCCACTCTAAACAAGTGAAGCGTGATCATAATTGGAGTATTAACTAACTAAAGTTAGTAAATTTTTTTCATAGTAAACAATACGATTATAATCTAGAGGCTATAAAATATATAAAATAATAATAAACAATTCTACAATATATCTATATTTGTATATAACTTCAGTAATAGCACTAATCAGTGAAACTTTAAAACTGTATATTTAAATGGATATCTGATAAATCACGGATACGGACGATATTAGTCTCTAGAAATCTAATTATTTAATATTCAAATTATAATAATAATACTTTTGCATGGATCACGTATGGGGGAACAGAAACTGCTCTTAAAGTATGTGTCAGGACATGCTACAAAATCACAATTAATTATCTTACTCAAAAGTTTGGATGGATCTCAATCACGCCAGAACGGCTGAACGGATCTGGATGAAATTTGGCAAAGAGATATATTATAGTCTGGAATAGCACGTAGGCTACTTTTTATCCCGGAAAATTGTACAGTTCCCGTAGGGTAATTTTCGACATGCATACGAGCGAAACCGTTGGCAAAAGCTAGTAAGATATCATACACAACAACTAACCAGTTTAGATTAGCTGTTGTGTATAGTTATGCACAACAGCTATAAAATTTCATGCACAAAAACGTCTAATTTTATTCCCTTGTGTAATAATTAATAGTAGGAACGTATAAAATATCAACAACCATAAACGTGTAGTTACAAACAAAACACCGCCAAATAACAAAAGCCGGCAGAGGCCGCTTCACGAAACTATCGTGTGAGTGAGGATATCAGTAAAACACTTATCAATTGCGCTATTACACCTGCTGCTTCATTGGTCGATGTGTACTAAACAATCAATGATTTTTGTTCCTAATGAAAGTAATTACTTTTACTACTTACGTACTTCATCGTGTTTCTAGTATCACGATGAAATGTTTTAACGAATTTAATAAGAAAAACAATATTATTTTAGTACTTACGTGTAAAATGAGATGCCATCTTTGACGTAATTCACAATACAGCTGTTATATTTGCAAACAAGCACTGAACAACACATCATTTTGTCAAAAATCATAAGCAGCGAAGACGTCGCAAATTGACATTTGACTAATGGCTGAAACTGGCATCAAGACGCTTTGGGCCTTAATGAGTTCGCAAGCGCCACGCCCCCTTGCCATATCTCTTGTGTTTGTATGATCTGTGGATTGACCTCTAGGCAAGGTATATGTTGGGAAAAAGAAGTCACAACAGCACTCCATGTTGCTACAAGTATTTGTTTTGTTTATTCTAATGACAATTGACTCTCTTTTTCTATTGGTTAGTAAAATACCAAATAATAATATAAAATAAAAATATTGATTCAGATAGAGTATCCAATGTAATGTAACCTAAGCGTTATGTTTGTGAAAAATATTTTTGTATGTGTTAGTTTTTTACTTTCAAGAAATATTGAAACAGTCTTTAAAGTTTGCTATAGTTACTTATATAATTAAATTAAAAACCAAATTAAAGTGGTAAGAAGATAATTTAACTTTCATATAAAAATATGTAAAGTTAATATGTTATGTAGTTGTTTGAAATAATTTATTAATAAGTATTCATTTTTTTATTTCCAAAATCAACATTTACCAACCGTATCTCGTAAAACCTAGCATGTATTAAACTCTGATGATAAAAGCCCGAAAAAGTTGTCTTTTTTAAAATCCTTACATTTACCAACTCTGTCAGTAAATCCTAAGATTAACTAATAAACGGGCTTTAACAGTAACATATACGTATAGTTTCGCTGCACAAGCGCAGCGCATATTCTGTATGCGTAAAGATTAGTAACCTCTGTGTTGCCTAGTACTACGTGTACGTTTGAGGGTTTGGGTACCGATTTTTAACGTCACTCCGGGAGGCTCCTTTCATTGCGAATTTCTGGGCTAACAAAATATAGAGATTGTTGCGCCACGGATACGACGAAGCTATTTGATTTTATGTCTATTTTAATATACGTATATCTATTGAGGCAAATTTGATTCAGATCCGTTCAGTATTATTCTGCCCTCATAAGCCAAGAAGCGGTATGTCAAAAAAATACAAATTTCTGATTTTTGTTGCATCTGATAGCTTAACAAATTCCCTACAGGTTAAATGAAGTTACATTTCGCTATCTCAACCAGAAACCACCTAAAACCTACTAAGAAAATATTGCATAATATATCTCAAATTTATACGGTATTACTAAGGAGCTGAGAGTTATATCATTATTTTTAAACACAATGGCCGTATATTTACTTACGGTGGAATTCTTAATCAAAATTAGAATTCTTAATTAATAATTCCTTAATCCACGTCCTTATATCTGCGATATAGTGCAAGTGGAAGCTACGAGAGGTAGTTTCGATTTTAATTACAAGACATTCTTTGATAGTGAGTATATAACTGTTAGTATTATTGGAAACAAGATTTTAAAAACGAATGCTCTTCCACCTCCAAAGAAGAAAACCATGCTTAACGGAATTTCGCAAGCCAAGAAGAACAATATTTTGAAATCCCTTCAAAATATAATACCAGGCAATAGACTGTCCTTCTGGAGGGAGCTCCCTACTTCTGAGTGATTTATGACATAGATGCCTGATGATGAAATTTTCTAATTATGTTAATCTTAAGTTTATTAAAATTATTTCCAAATGCACTTTTTTCGTGTTTAATTTTCTTTTACATGGATTTTTAGCAAAAATGTATATAAAAACACTTGTATGAAAATTCCTATGAATACACTATAACTAAAAGCGGTAACTCATATTATTAAACATATTATTCGAAGCCCAATAGCGGTATCTCTAAAATGAGGTAAAAAGACATATTTTTCCTTTTTTTAAAAACATCAATAAGAAATATGGGTATGAGTATCTAATATTATGAATGAATAATTTTAAAACTACTTTACTAAGTTGACGCGAAAACAAAAAAACTAAAACATGAATTTTCTCGAGTCTCTCTTTTTTGAGATAACGCTTTTTGGCTTATGAGGGCAGTATTAGTGTCATTGAGAAACCAAACATAATAAGCATTTATAATATAAGTAAGCAAATAACTCAATCATCAGCACGCATACGCGTATGGCTCGTTCTTCGAGGTTAAGCAATGCTTGCCGAGGTCGCTCTGTGTCGTGTTTCGTCCGGGTTTTTCGTCGTTTCGGACCACGAGCGGTTCGGACCGCAGTGTGATATGCAGAAGAGCTCTAAGCCGCAGGCCACGCTAGAGCTACTGCGGTGAGCGGGGGCGACCAGCGGGAGCGGGAGGAGTAAAGACGCTGTGTCTTGCCGCTGTAGTGTGCCACGTTGAAGCGGCCGCGTGACGCGTGGTTTTTATCTGCTATTATTGCGCGGGGTTTAAAATGAGGTTGTCTAAATTTGAACTTTCATGTTTAAAAGGAAGTAGCTTTTTTGCACAGGATATATTACAAATAAAAAAAAGGAAGTAGTTTTCTTGCACAGGATATATTACAAATAAAAATGCTGGTTCATGATTTAAACAAATATTTTTGTCTTATTTCATCCCACTTTTTTTATTACATATTTATTTTTATATTGAACATCCTTACTGCACCAAATTGATGGCCGAGACATTATTTCGCTAATAAACTCCTCTGTATATATGTTTTGCATCGCAGATAATTCAACAAAATTTATAAATACGCAGGACGCGCGAACTCGTACTATCCCTCCGCTGCTCGCGGCCGCCTGACGCGCACGCAAGTCGCGCCAACATGCGCCCCCGTTCGACACGTATTATTGTTTTTCCCGCTCATCGCAGACGCAAGACGCGTCGCGCCAGCGTGGCCTGCGACTTAGGAATGGGCTATTTCGCATCGCGGCGGTTCTTGGAGCGCCGAGTCCGTGCCGTTGATCCTAGCTGTCATTTGTAAATCTTTGACAGTCGTTACGGATAGTCTCTAGTATAATCCGATACTGGTCTAGCGAAGAATTATTATAATATTACCCATCTACTGGGTTGTGGAGGTCAGATAAGCAGTCGCTCCAAGTAAAACACTAATACTTAGCTGCATTCGTTCAGAAGTCGACCCTAACATAGTTGGCTAAGCAAAGGCGAAGCAAAAGCAATTGATGAATGTAAAAAGAAATGAACGAAGTGTTATTTTTTTGTGATTCACATTTTATCGGAAGCGCGCGTAACCAGATTTTGTAGTGTACATTTGTTTTACGAGTTGAAACATGACGTCACATTTTTTCTCGAACGGAACGATAAGGGTTTTATTTTATTATAATGGCTCTTGCTTGACATCTCTATTCGTTTTGAAAAAACGATATGTGTGTGAGAGATATACGAGTCTCAAAGCTGGTATTTTAAAAAACATTGCCTACCTCAATAAAATTTGTTCGAAATTCCAAGCGAAACAAAAATAAATAAAACTAACAAATATTTCTCCGCCGCATAATTTATGACACAATCTTCAAGAGATATAAGAAAAAATATATATATGTAAAAGAAATAAAAACTTGTTTATTAGTCGAAAACATATTAGGTACATTAAACATAAAATACAAAAAAGAAACAGATTCATACACTTTGTTCAACAGTAAAACTGCGTACCTAATTGTATCATAAAACCTATTTTCCTGCGCATATATTTTCACGGTGTCAGAATTTCCTGAATTAAACACCACAATTTTATTGGAAAATCTAATCACAGCATATTATTTTGGTCCCAGTTGAAATATGTATTTATAACCTGGTATAGATGTAATTTTTATTCATTTAGTTTCACGAAAAATCATCTAGGTTTAGCCGATTTCAATAAACCTTCAGTTTGTCAGTACCTATAATACATAATATTGTAGATTATTGCATTGTCCGGCAATTTGAGTACTTACCTAAATGCCCTTATTTCGGTTATGTTGGTCAAATCGTTAGAGCTCCTGAAATGTTTAAATAATGCACGGAATAGACCATCCATGGTTGACTGGTAGAGAATGCCTATGGCATTAAGTCCGCCTTTGTACATTTTGTGTTGCATAAAGTTTTAATAAATAAATAGATGAATAAGGTTGGAATGGTAATGTGGACGTGGCGCGCGCGCCACAGTTATGATACGACAATCATAGCGCGACCGATTAATTCATTCACCGCGTTTAGTGTGCTTCGGATCACTTCGGAACATAGAGCTCTGCTTTAAAATGCCGTGTTGTGCAATTATAACCTGTAAAACATAAAGACAGACCACAAGTATAGAGCGAGGAGGTATATCTTTCCATCGGTAAGTCGAAAATAACATTTAATTACAAATTTATTTGTAAAAAACATAAAAATATTCTGATCACTATGAAATTCCGAACATTAACAACATTATTGCAACAAGTTACAAAAGTATACATTGCCAGTTGTGTACTCGCTTAATTAACGCAATAACCAAGTCACTTCAACCATTATCGTTTTGTCCTTTGCCCTGATTGGCCGTAATGCACGGTGCATGTTTATCAACAGTGAATTACAATCAGTAGCAAGCTATCGATTTAAGTGTGTGTAATTTACTTGTGTGCGTAATTCGCATACGTAACGGGCCTCTTGCTTGTAGTAGAGCTAAAGAGTGGGGAGACAAGCGGCGACACGCGTTCTTATACAAATCAGGAACTATTTCCTTTCTAACCTCTTTTATCTGTTCTGTGAAATAATGCTACGCAGTAACGTGGACTGCTCAAAACCGTGTGTTTCATTCCTCAAAAGATTACCATAGTTCTCATATGATTTGACTAGTACGACCTTCAAAAGAGACGTCTCTCTCTGAGTTTGTATCGGTGTTTTTTCTCAAGGTAGACAGTTAGCTAGGAAACAGCGGACTCATCAAGTTTAAATTTAAAACAGGTATACTGTTTATAATTAGGTAGGTAGATCATATTTAGTTTTTGCTTGTACAGTGCGTTTCAACTACTATTAGGAAAAACTTAGTGCCTTATTGTGACGTCTTAGCTGTCAAATCGAACCATTTGGATAGAGTGAACAAAACAAGGATTTATTAAATTATGTACAAATATTGAGCATACCAAAACTAGACCCCTTTCCATATTATATGGTAGTCAAACGAGAGCCTATCATCAAAAATAATATAAAAAAAATAGTTTTAATAATATTGACATGACTTCTGCGCCATGCGTTCTTTTTACTTCAGGCGTATAGGTGCCAACAATGAAAATAAGAGAGAAAAGTATATTTAAAAAAAAATAATTATGACTTTAAATTATTAAATAATTATAATATTTAAATTTGATGTGAGACTCGGGTATTATTTTTCGCCTTTAAGTTTTCTTTGCAACCCGTACTTTTTGAGTAACATTTGACAGATAAAGGTAATTAGCATTTCCTATTAGCATTTGAAACGCATAGTATTAGATTTGATATCATAATAAACAATTAGCTACAGCTTCACATCGCAATCATTTTACATTCCACTACAAAACCTAATGTTACAGTGTGTTAATGGTCTCGTTCTCTAATTTACACATGCACCTATATAAAAAAACTAGTATTTGCGTGTTGCGCGAGGTGCAAGCACCTCGCGTGCTTGTGGTGGTGGATTGTTCACTTTTAAAACCCCTAAATGTAGTAAAATTTGACAGGCCCGTTGGTATAGTGGTCAGTGGCCCTGACTCCTGTGCGCAAGGTCGTGGGTTCGATTCCCACCTAGGACAAATGTTTGTGTGATGAGCACGATCATTTGTTCTTTGTCTGGGTGTAATTTATCTATAATATGTATGTATTTAGAAATATATATGTAAGTTTATCAGTTGTCTAGTACTCATACCACAAGCTCTGCTTAGTTTGGGACTAGATGGTGTTGTGTGAAAGTTGTGGAATATTATTATTATTATTATTATTAAAATGTCAAACATAACTAACAGAGCAGCAGCTCCAAATTAAATTAATAACATTAGGCCCCTTAAAAAGAATCTAAAAAAAAAAATGTTCCAAGTCTCTTAATTTCCGAGATCCGCCTAAAGGGGGTGAGAAAAGGGGCAAGGGGGGCGACTTTGAAAAATGGTTTTTACTTTACCGAGCCTCCTCTATACGAATCCGTAAAAAAAATACGGGTCTCGTAGTTTCCGAGATACGATAGGGAGGGGGGAGAAGGGGGGTGAAAAGGGGAGGTCTGGCACTTTTCCCGTAGGTTTGAGAGTTAGTTGTTTACGAATCTGTCAAAATATACCCACCTCCCCATCCACCATCTGGGAGAACAATTATGTCAATGAGTCAGTGAGTCAGTCAGTGGTAATTTAGCTTTATATAGTATAACTAGTATTTGCGTGTCGCGCGAGGTGCAAGAACCTCGCGTACATGTGAAAAGAAAAAAGGGGGGGGTGATGGGGGGTTTAGTATTTGCGTGGGCTTGTGAAAAAAAAAAATGGGGGGGAGGGGTTATGGGGGGGGGGGGGTTGCAGAAGTATTTCGACTAAAGCATTGCCCCTCTAGATGAATCTGAAAAAAAAAATGTTCCAAGTCTCTTAATTTCCGAGATCCGCCTAAAGGGGGTGAAAAGGGGGGCGGGGGGGGGGGACTTTGAAAAATGGTTTTTACTTTACCGAGCCTCCTCTACACGAACCCGTAAAAAAAAATACGGGTCTCGTAGTTTCCGAGATACGATAGGGAGGGGGGAGAAGGGGGGGGAAAAGGGGAGGTTTGGCACTTTTCCCGTAGGTTTGAGAGTTACTTGTTTACGAATCTGTCAAAATATACCCACCTCCCCGTCCACCATCTGGGAGAACAATTATGTCAATGAGTGAGTGAGTCAGTGAGTGAGTGGTAATTTAGCTTTATATAGTATAACTAGTACTCACGTGGGGCTTCGCTCCCGTGGATTCTATAACGGTTAAAACATAACTCTCCCTTTTTGCAGTCGCGTAAAAAGTAGCCTATAACCTTCCTCAAGCTTCAAGCTACTTCCATACCAAATTGCATCCAAATCCACCCAGTACTTTCGAAGATTAGCGCGTTCAAGCAAACAAACAAACATACTTTTCCGCTTTATAATATTAGTATAGATAACTATAGTATTTGCGTGTTGCGCGAGGTGCAAGCACCTCGCGTGCTTGTGGTGGTGGATTGTTCACTTTTAAAACCCCTAAATGTAGTAAAATGTCAAACATAATCCTAACAGAGCAGCAGCTCCAAATTAAATTAATAAAATTGGGCCCCTTAAAAAGAATCTGAAAAAAAATGATGGGGGGCGAGGGGTGAAGGGGGGGAGAAGGGGGAGTTTTGAAAAATAATTTCTTAAGTTTGCTTGTCGTCGCCGCTGATTGAGAACAATTATGGCAATGAGTCAGTCAGTGGTAATTTAGCTTTATATAGTATAAAACATATAAATCTACACCTCTATTTAAATTATTGATTGAATAACTTACAAATGTTTCTCTCGTGATTCACCTATAACAAACATATTCTCCAAGACGATTTGGTAACACACTTGTTTTTGTTTATTAAAAGTTTACTATACCAGCTGGAAAGATAATACGATGCTATGGTGAATGTAAATGACGATTGAACATTTACAGCGTGATCCGTAAAGGGTCGTGATTCTGGTTCTGGCAGTCTTTAGTGAATAGCCGCCGTGTAGCGTCGTATGGACGACCTAACGCATAATAGCTGCGCGAAAAAAGTAATCGTCATTTGTTTCGAATTATGTAATTATTATAATAAATGTGTCGGTAATTTAGTGGACAAAAATATTGAACACAAATAAGCATTTTGTTGGATTATTTTCCCGAAGTTTGGAAACTTACGTAAGTTTTTTTGGTGCTTTAAAGTTTGTATAGATTAAACGTATTAAGGATGTATTTTATTTTTGGTTGTTTCACTTACAAGTTTTGAATTTAAATAAAATTTCAGATTTGACTCAATTTTTTTTTTTTATTACGTATCTAAAATTTTCGTTCCGGACATTTGAATTCGTCCATGAATAAACAATATATCGATGTATGTAAACAACTTTCCTCACAAACCAGCATGAGAAAATGCGTTTGAAAATATACCTGTACGTATATTTACTATCAGTGTAAACGCATTTTATGTGTGGCAAACTGTATTATCTTTAATTAGTGCCTAGTAACTGTTTACTACCCACAGAATAGTGACTCTTTAAACTATTTTCCTAGGAATAATTATGTGCTATATATTGTACCTATATATT
The DNA here is from genome assembly GCA_943138885.2 of Tholera decimalis. Classification (NCBI taxonomy): domain Eukaryota; kingdom Metazoa; phylum Arthropoda; class Insecta; order Lepidoptera; family Noctuidae; genus Tholera; species Tholera decimalis. The sequence goes on from OW964562.2 coordinate 20,427,865, forward strand.
AAAATTTAACATAGGTACGTAGGTGTGTTAAATGTTAATATAATTATTATATTATACTATTTCCTCTTAGTGACAAAAATTGTGCCTTAAATATAAATTATGTGTTTTATGTAAAATATCACACAGATTTTATCCAAGTTGATATTTGACTTGTTATGCAAATATTACAGAATAGAAAATATTTATTTTCAAACTGTTAAATATATTACATATGATTTATAGTCTAAAAACTTGTAAAAATAAATTAATAATAAATAAATGGTGAATATTTTAATTTGTAACATTTACTCGTCAGTCTTTTTTTGGTCAGTTTAAACTGAATGAGGCCGTTGTTACCTATTAGATAAATCTCCAGAGCACGAACAGCGAAACCAATTCAGATGTAAGTCTCTTTTAATTCTGTATACGACTAATAATTACGAAATTGTTGTAGAAATATTTTCCTTACAGTATTCATTAGGACCCAAGTATGAGTGCCATGTTTCGGGCAGCCTTTCATTCGTTCATGTCGCGGCTCAACATCTTCAATCATACCTTTTCGAGACGATTATATAAAACATTTCTAGCGACTGTGACAGTGTAATTTGCTGATAGCTGAGTATCAAATTATGTTCCTCAATCATAACCAGCCTTAACGCTCCCACTGACTCTATGAGAGGCAATGGGCCGTAATCCACCACGCGAACCCAGTGCGTATGGTGGATGTCGCATGCCTTCGGAGTTTTAGGTCCTAGGAAATGCCAGTTTCCTCATGATGATTTCCTCCATCGTTTAGCACTGGTGTTGATATAAATTACACCAAGTAATATGCCTGCTGTGTACGAACCTACTGCCTATAACTCGTATGTCGAACCTGTAACCACTGAGCCACCACTGTTCTAAAAATACACTTGATATTAAACAGAAAATCTGGTTTTGTTTGAACAGAAATTAAAAGAATTTGGCTTAGCTAGCAAGTGGGACTTGTGCGAAATAAAAACGCCAAAGAATTATTCTGCCCCCAATGTCATAATTACAGTACCTAAGTCGTGTTAGTGGTGTTATGACATTTTTTACATTAATGTGATCCTTAAATCAAGCCTTATAATGAAAATTTTTCTTTATTTTATATCTAAATTATTAACAAAGTTACGATAAGCACAATCACAGTAAATGTTAAGAAGACTCAATCGTTCATTATACTAATAACAGTAAGTAGACTTACTGTACCAAAATTATGTTTTATTACGTATTTTCACTATCATATTTACAGTAATTATAGTTACTCTATTTATAACTTGTTTAACTCACAAAAAATAAAACCAATCCGTAAGCCGTAAGCAGATATACTTACTGTAATAATGTAATTACAGTATCTTACCGACTTACTGTAAATATGCTTAAGAACTTAGGAAAGTGTTAGTTGGGCTGATATAGAAGTGGTAATTATAGATACAATTCATTAGATAAAAAAAAAACATAATTTTTTAACAAATAAATTATATTGAGGACTAATCTACAAACATGTATATTTTGTTATCCGTTTAAATATTTGAGGTATCTGCTATAATTATCAAGATACACCAATTTAAACATTTCAAAACAAAAGTGCGATTTCCCAACATTTCATTTTTTTGACTTACTGTAATTATGACAATGGGGGCAGTATTATCATTCATGTATTGAACGCGACATTTCTTGCAGTCTTCTGGACATGCGTTTCTGAATTGTATCAGTTGCTAAGATTTTTTCCACGCCTAATTGTTTTCTCAAGAGAATGAATGAGAATGGCTGGCTGAGAATGTGATCTACACAAGCTAGTCTTATACTGTTTAGTAAGACTTGTGTCAGATTTTCTGATTATCAGTACCGACTGTCAAAGATGTTATAATAACCTCCAGGACCAACGGCTTTCTATGTTTAACGAGATACGGAGGAATTTTGGAAGGAAACAAGTTTATTTGATACATAAATTTGAAAGTTCAAACAGAAATTCTTCAGAAAATCAGAATATTCTGACGCAAGTTACATACGTTACTCGTTCACTTATCCAGATGAGATAGAAATTAAGCTATGTATGCCACATAAATGTATTCGACATATGCAAAAAAAATAATTTACTCTTACATGTCTATATATCTAAACCGTTTAGTCTAAATGATGTAATAAATAATAGATTTGGATAAAACATCATGCTACGGATGTAACCACTTTTTGTACTCATTCCTGATTTAGTTAACTAATTTGAACATAAACGTTTTTGTAACGTAACTACTCGTACAAATAATATTTAGTCTCGCGAACTGTTTTGTTCACATTAGTGAGAACGTTCAATATGATAGATAGATAGATATATAGAATATACTTTATTGTACACCAAAAATTGGAACACACTTACATAACCTTATTTCTATAACTTTGGTTACAATGGCGGTCTTATCGCTTAGAGCGATATCTTCCAGACAACTTTTGGAAGGACTTTAAAAGCTTTAATTGAAATTGGGGAGGGCTAAATTAGTGTACTACAAATACTCATAACGGAAAAAAAAAACTAATTGAAATATATAAGTATATATATATATATATATATATAAATACAATACATAATTATATAAAATACATAAATGTAATGTGTTCTTTATATAATACTAGTACCCTCGCGGGGCTTCGCTCCCGTGGATTCTATCACGGTAAAAACATAACTCTCCTTTTTTGCAGTCGGGTAAAAAGTAGCCTATAACCTTCCTCAAGCTTCAAGCTACTTCCATATCAAATTTCATCCAAATCCACCCAGTAATTTCGAAGATTAGCGCGTTCAAGCAAACAAACAAACAAACAAACTAACAAACTTTTCCGCTTTATAATATTAGTATAGATGTATTGTATTTTTTATGTTCTTGCAGCGTAGGTACGCGAAGAAAGCATTATTTGCAGGCTATTTTAACACCACTTTTTTTTTTATTACGGTCTCCCGCTCTTGATTTCGATCTCGCCTGATGGTAAGCGATAGATGAGGTCTATGACGTGGCGAGCGAGCCCAGAAGATGTCTATTTACTCTTGCTTTAAAGGCTGAAAGGTCATAAGTGGCAGGGAACACAGAAGCCGGCAGAGAATTCCACAACTTGGCTATGCGCACAATAAAAATTGTCTACATTGTATGAGGAATTAACACTTTTTTTTTATTAAAACATACCTATTCTGTGTTACCTTGACAGCGGGGCTTTATAGTTGAAGTTTTAATTTTTGAGTGAAATCTACACTTTGCTTTATTATATTAATGTAGATGTAGATAACTCTGCTTTAATTTCACGTCCATCAAAATGGTCATTTATAATTTATACCTGTGTATTTGACATTTTCTATGGCCTCATCGACCAAACAATGTGTAAACACAGCTAGTATGCATAAAAAAACTTTTGGATAGTAGGTATGCTTAGTAAATACCGATTTGCGTACTCTTTATTCAAATTAGAATCTGCTTATCATCATTTAAACTAAGCAAATGGTTCGTTTTTTATTGGCCTGTAAATATTTTGAGAGTAGGTACCATTTAGTTTTTGGAATGCATGACCTACTTTTATTTGAATATTATAGTAAGTAGATAAATTAATCTGAATTTAACTAACGTAGTTCGAGCAAAAGATTTGACGTTCCGGGGCCGAGGTACCTCATTAGAACATTCCCGCAAGCCCGGGGATTCTATTGGCGTCAAATAAATAGCGATTTATGGGCTGACGTTACAAGCGGATTTAGTTTTCATGTCCAATAATATGATAAAGAGCAATACAAAACATGAAACAAGGAATAGCCGACTAAGCAAACGAGCAAGCAATACTTTAGTTGCTCAAGTCACAACAATATATGGAAGAAATACCTATTTATTTCTCTAGCCGATACTGTCCTGCTGCTGGGCAAAGGCCTCCCCAATTCCTTCTATGAACTGTTTTCACGTGCCATTTCAAACCAGCCCCCGTGGTATATTTCCAGGTCGTTTCGCCCGCAGTGGTAGACGCCCACGGCGTCGGACGTCGGCCGACGATCTCCGGCCACCATAGGCGCGGGCATGCGGACAGCGAGTAAAGGGCAACTCGCTGTCCGACCATGGACCATGCCCGGATCGACGGCGCGTTGTGTTCCACGCGCGACTCAAAGAGCATCAGCAATATGACGAGGCCCCCCCTGTAGAGGGCCGAAGCCTGCCGGGGTCGTGGGACTTATCCCATTACCATGACCCCGGAACGTAAAGGGCTATTGAAGGAATCACCGTGGATTTTAGTCAGTACAAGTCTGACAGTCCCTCCGACCCTGCCCGGGGTGGGAGGACTTATTTGATGAATTTACCACGTAAAAAAAAAGCCTATACTGACCTGCTGCTGGGCTAAGGCTTCCCCAATTCCTTTTATGAACTCTTTTCACGTGCCACTTCAAACCAGCCCCCGTGGTATATTTCCAGGTCGTTTCGCCACCTCTTCCTGACCCGGCCCAATGAAAATCACTAGCAGTCGAGTTTTATCACGATTAAAACATAACTTTCTCGTTTTTCAGTAAAAAGTAGCCTATAACCTTCCTTAAGCTTCAAGCTACTTCCATACTTAAAATTTCACCCAAATCCACCCAGTACTTTCGAAGAGTAGCACGTTCAAACAAACTTTTCCGCTTTATATGTATGTACCTAGTATAGATTTTTAACAAAGTGTAATTTTGTATTCCAAACAAACAAGTCGTTGTAGATTTTCATTACAGTGACATTTGCCACGATAGACATTTGATACAGTTGGTAATAGAAATTAAAATACCTAAACAAAAAGCGAATTCCTTCAATAAAACATGTTGGTACCTACGTCAGAATTTAGATTTCATGTAAATCCTTACTAATATTATAAATGCGAAAGTAATTGTCTGTCTCTGTGTTACGCAATCACGCCTAAACTACTGAACCGATTTAAATGAAATTTGGTACGGACATAGTCTAGAGCCTGAGAAAAGACATAGGCTACTTTTTAATACGAAAAACGGCTGTAAGAGGTTGAAATAGGGGATGAAAGTTTGTATAGAAATTACGTCATTTTTAAAGCTAGAAGCTTGAAACTTATTTTTGATTTGACTTCTGATTAGATATTATATCTGGTTATAAATACGACATTCAAAGTTTGTAAAAAATTTACCCTAAAAGGGGTAAAAATAGGCAATGAAAGCTTTTTGTGATGACGCCGGCAAAAAAGCTTACGGAGAATTATTGAAAAAGTGTAAATTAACGCGGGCGAAGCCGCGGGCAAAAGCTAGTGATTGTCATAAAAAGGTTTATTTATGTTTTTTTTTCTATGTTTAAAATAAGTAAAACCTGTGAATACAATACAATTAAAACCCGGAAATACTTGATTGGTAGGTCGTTAAAAAACATGGTGTATTTTTTTTTCACTGTAGGAATGTTATCACTATTCAAAACAAAAATCTTTATTCAAATTAAATACTTGTATAAATTTACATGAAAACGAGCGCCGACACCACTTTCCAGTATCTATTGACACGATACGTCATCGGTAAACTTTATAATGATTTTTACTTCTAGCGTCTGTTGTGTATGAATGTTCATACACAAAGTATATCTACGTAAACATACAAATAGATATAACACTGTCTCATGTACGCTCATGGGTCGGAGGTAGCGTTTATCTGCAGTCACGCGAGGTCCCTGGCGCAGGTTAGAGGTGTGTCCGCCGTATTACCGAGTGTATTGCTGAGCCTGTGATAATACCCGTACGGAGACAGTACAGCATCCTTAATAATTTCGACCACATCATCCAGGAGACCATCCATTATCATTACCATCAGGAGAGATGGTGGTTAAACCTATAAACGATAAAAAAATAAAATAATTGAAAAAAAACCAACGAAAGAGAGTTTTATGTTTTATATTGTACATTCAGAAAATTTTATACACAATTTTTTTGAACAGTTGTTTACGAATAATATCAGTTAAGTATTCAATTTTTTCATTAGCTCGTTTTTCTTATAAGCAACTGAAAAAATGAGGATGTTATATATTCTATTGAATCTTTATAATCTTCAACACAATATTGAAGAAAAAATGTGTTTCTTTTTTCCGCCCCGTACGTACGTAAGTACTATATTGTTCTATTTTTATTTTATTTTTAATGTTGGATCGTTTTGAAGAAGGTGACGAAAATAGAATCATTACACTTCTAGCAAGCTAGCTTGCTAGCTTTCAATCATTCACTTTTAGCAAGCGAAAAAGTAATTCATGTTCACATTTTTACTAACTATAAATTGCCAAACATTTGGCAGTGTAGTGTAGTTTGCAAAATAAAAAAATAAAATATCGTTAATTTTAAATTGTGAATGAAAAATTAAATTCCTGATTTTTATTACAAAATTTAAAACATTTCATCGAGTCAGCTGGTCATAGGGTTATGTCATTTCAGTCTTATCGTACATAATGGTTAGTAAATAAAATCTCAAATTATAAGTTACCCTTTTTATTTGTAAAAGCCATCAAATATCGGGCGTCAAGTTTCTGGTCGCTAGGCAATTACTGCTAATTTGAGGCATAGGGATGACAAGATCTTTAAATTGGCCATTGGTTTTACATGACGTCATTGTTTCTAAAACTCAAAAAAACATTATAATTACAAAACAGTTTCACAATACCTATCATAATTGATGATCAGAAGTTTTGATAAACTGTGATGGCGTTGTTTTCATCGTGTCTGTCATTAACATACTATGGCGTAAGCTGCGAGAGCAACAAGTACCTCAAGAGCTTGTTGAACTTTTCAAATATTGGTACAACCATCAAATTAACCAGGTTAGATGGTCGGATACATTATCTGGGAAGTACGGGTTGGAATGAAGGGTGAAGCAAGGAGGTCTGACCTCCCCGGTGCTTTTTATTCTGTATGTCAACCAGCTAATCGTGGAGCTCAGCAGCACTGGTGTCGGAGATGCTCAATCGATGGCAACATTATAAATAGTATCAGCTACGCGGATGACATGGTGTTGCTGAGTCCTTCGATTGAGGCTCTTAGACGGTTGCTTGCAGTGTATGAGAGGTATGCTGCTACCCACGGACTCTTAATAATGTAAGAAAAAGCGGAGTAATGGTGTTTGGTGTGGGTACCAAGAAGCACAGAGCGGTGCCCCCAGTCTTCCTGTATGGAGTAGCGCTGAACAGAGTGTCGCGTTTTAAGTACCTAGGTCATATAGTGTGCGATGATCTTTGTGATGACCAGGAAATTGAAAGGGAGACAAGGGCGTTATCGGTCCGCTGCAATATGCTGGCCTGGAGGTTCACGCACTGTACAAAGGCAGTCAAGATATGAGAGAGTCTGAAAGTCATTGCGGATAAACAGGATTGTGTTTTCCGGCGGCATTGGACTCGCATGCATTGCGGTGAAGCTGATGCTGCGGGAAAATATGTATATGAACTAGTTTTTAGTTTATTATTTTAATTTTTTATTACAAACATAGAATGTAAGGCGTTTTACTAACAAACCTTGTATGGCTTATTTTTCTGAAATAAATAAATAAATAATAATAATAAATAATTGAAAGATTTGTAAAGCAAACTAGACCTAAGATGGTTTGTATAAAGTTTTGATTAATTTATTTGACTTTATACTATTATTCTAGATGTCTCAATTGCCTTCACGTGTCAACTCACACTGGAACTGAATGTTATTCCTGTAAACTTAAGTCTGGGTTACATCGCATTCGTTAGAAATATTAATCGTGGAAGGTGACGCCGAAGCCACTGTAACAGAGAGAGACAACTCAGACGCGTGCGCAAGTCATGTATTTGTAGGTAGTGTAGATACCGTAAACCGTATCTTGCTTTGCGACAATAGAAAACAAATTCTGGACTTACAGCCCTCTGACACACAGACAGACATACAGAGGTTTTGTAGAAGTGTTACGTAGACTGTAGAGAAACACATCGGATCATCTAAGTACATAGTTTAAATTTCCGAAAAAATGATTTGTGTGAAAATGTTATATCGACACACGACTTCGTTCGCGTGGGTGGGTTTTCCCGCATAAATCTCGACCCCATGGGAATTCTAAAATAAAAAGTAGCCTTCGAGTTATTCCAGAATGTCAACTATCTACTTACCAAATTTAACAAACATCCATATATCTTTACATCCATCCTCACAAACTTCCGCATGTATAATATTGCTAACAATTTTAAAATAAATATCACTATTTAATTATCATCATCATTTCATCCGCAAGATGTCGTTCGCTGAACATTGGCGTATACACTGAATCCTGATAAAATTATGATGAAATACCTGCAGCAAGCTACACGTCAGTATTAATTGAATCAGTACGTGTAGTTAAACTATTAACTAATTAGAAATTCTGTACTATACTAGTTCAGCTCAAAGCATACCTACACATACTATACCTATCTGTCATCTGAATATCAGTTCATTTGATTCTTAATAATAATCGTTGGAAAAACAATATTTTGGGTAAGATTTGGTTCTGAACTGCTCAATATAAAATTTAAAGCACCATAAAGTGCGCTTTATTTTTTTATAGCTAAAAAATGAATTTATATCGATGATTCGAATACACCGACTATCTGTTCTGCGAGGAATGCAGCACGTAGTATTTATTTATTAAATTTTAATGTAACACAAATGCTACGGCGGATTTAATGCCTTAGGCATTCTTTACCAGGTTTATTTTTGTCACGGAATTTCCTAGGGCTTGGGATTTACTCGAGAAAGTATTTGTAATATCAACTCCCACAAGAGCTAAGACGAGGGCATAGCTTGTTTTATATAATATATTGCGCGTTCATTTAAAATGATTTTTTGGTTATTTTTAGAAAATTCTAGTAGCAGTAACACTAACTTTTTCCCGGATTCAGATTATTGTTACCTTCTTTACTCTAGTACTCGTATCTTTATGGTTTCATTCGTTAGAAGTGTTTTGAACGTACTCTAACAGTTTTGATTTTCTAAATAATTTCAAATTAACTGTTAATTATTGATCATTTGCTTCAGTATATTGCGGTTTCAAGAAAACACTTAATTTCGCATTTTACGATTTCTGGGTTTCAGAGTGAACCGAGCGTACAATACGTGTGTACAATTTGATTTAAATTTGGCCAGTGCATTTTAATGCTTTGATATAATTACGTCTCGTTGTTCTTCTTGCGCATTACATATTAGATAATAGTAGACAGAAGTTATAGTAGGTAATAATGCGAACCTGAATAGGATATCCATCTTTACTCTAGACAAACATAGGAATATAATTGACACCATTTTCCTTATAAAGATATTGCGAAACTACATACCCTCGTGTCCTATATCTCTTTTCTATCCTCCACCACATAGAAACGATCTCTGATCCATTGGACCATTTCTCGGCTATGTGTTCATTTATATTAATACATCAAAAGTTTTATACCACTTTTACGAAAATTGCAGACAGAGTAGTATGAAATTGGGCACAATTAAAGTTTAAATGAAGGAGTGCAGAAAGCTAATATTTTATTTCTTTTAAAATATTTTAAATTATGGATGAATTTCACACTCGCTTAACAAGCTTCACAAATTAATGCGCATATTTATTTTGTACGTTATCTATGTGTCTTGTCTATCTCTATATTATATCTAATGTATAAATATTTCGATGCTTCTGATAAAATATAATTAATTGATACCACCAAAGTAATGTTTAATGCACAAAAACAATATAACATTGAATAACATCTGAGAATCTTCTTCTTACTACTTATTTAAAAATCTTTTCTCTTTAATAAGCTATGAAAAGCCCTTGGCTTCCCAGAAACCAAACCCTCCACTCACCCTGTTTATAAAGACTACTTTTAGATTAGGGAGATCATAAAAATAAAGCTTATCCAACACCTCCTTCCGTACTTCATAAAAATTCAAATGTTTTCCGATAATCCTTAGTTTAACTTCGATACCAGTATTTCTATTTCAGTGAACACTGACGAAAAAAGGGTAAATCTTTCATTTATGTTTTATGCTTATGTAGGTATAAGTCGCTTGTTAGTTGAAATCTTTCACAAACTTTGTTTCACAAATATGTATATTTAGGGTTCGAGGTCAACAATTCTATTATAAGTGGAGCCTTTGATGCAAATGGTACCGAAAACCAAATACTCGTAGTAGGGTATCAATATTTACCTTTTGGAAACTGAAGATTTCTATTTCACCAGTCTAGGGTATGGGTTTTTACTGTATCCGAGGGATGCGCCATATCAGGTGTTTCACAGAGGGGGTTAAAGAGCGGTATCTTAGTAGTAACGGGGTCCGTTCCATGGGCTGATGATCTCTATTAACCCAAATCTACTGTTTGGGTCTCATGGAGTAATAAAACAAACTTTTTCGAAGGAAACAACAACAAAAAAAAAACTTCGAACTCTTCTATTAGGTCTACTAATTTCTCAGAAATGCACAAAACATTTTTACATTTTACAATTTTCTCTTACTACTAATTATCAAATCTAGACATAACTATGCCAACTTCAGGCCTCATCAGATAAGTAATCTTGACTCATCGAAAATCTATCTGACAGTTCGTTCGCCATGGCTTTGCATAAGCGTTTTCTTTCCACGTGTTTCTTTAAGCTAACCAAGTAGGTATGTATTATTCCACCTTCACGTTTCGCCAATTATTCAGACTACGAAGGGGAGCCTATTGCCAAAACTTAATTGGCTTAACAAGGCTGAACAGGCTTGTGTTAAAACTTTTATTGAGTGACAAGCTCTGAAACGTAACAGCAATGTAGATTTTGTAACAAAGAACCAAAGATTTGAAGAGAATAACATAGTAATTTGATTTGCTTAGTCTGCAAAAAGAAAAAATTGGCCAAGTGCCAGTCGGACTCGCCCATGAAGGGTTCCGTAGTAACTATAATATACTTAATATATGTATTTGAAAAAAAAAAACAAAAAACCTTACAAATTTCTTAAAACTAGCTTATTTTCAATTTTTAGAACTACGCCAAATAACTTTGTTTTTCATAGTATTTGCATAATTTACAAAGTTATATTTGCGGTTTTAGAAAATATACTGTATCTCAAAAACTGCTGACTCGATCTCGTTCAAACCAATTTTGGTTGAAAGTTTACATTAAGATCTACAACATATGGTTTTTTTAGATTTTTCACTTCATTAGTATAGAAGTTAGAGGGGGTGGACACACATTTTACCACTTTGGAAGCGTATATCTTTTCAACGATTAACTTTATGAAAAAGTCATTTTAGAAACCTTAATGTCAATTTCAAAGACCTGTTTATACAAAAGAACGAAAGACCTGTTTATAGATACCACACACGTATAGGTTTCATGAAAAAAAATATTTTCGGTTTCAGTTCCATGTATGGGGAGCCCCCTTTATTTTAAATATTTTTTTTTAATTTTCTCTTAAAATCGGAAAGCGGTTTAGAGAATACATCTACTTACCAAGTTTTACATGTATAGTCCTAATAGTTTCGGAATAAAATGGCTGTGACATACTGACGGACGGACAGACATGTCGAAACTATAAGGGTTCCGTTTTTTGCCATTCGGCTACGGAACCCTAAAAAGAAAAACCAACATGAATTACAGACGTATTTTATTGAATGAACGGTTAGTACAATTCATATTTCTTTGCTGCGTAATTTCCCCTCAATCCTAAACTAATATTTGGTATATACTACTAAAATATTAATCCAGGTTTTAGAATTTGGCAGGGGAGAGATATCCTCCTTCCCTTATGAGTATATACATAATGATTTCATACCTTACGAAGCCACCAACCCGTCAATACTAAACCTAATATTTTTCCGGACGGGTCAGATTAACATCCTATTCCATCAGATTGTGTGGTTTAAGAGTATGCGCACAACTGTGTACAAAATGTCTTGTGCGCTATAATTGCTCCCGCCATGATATATAGTAGCTTGTAGATTGTTATAACTAGCCTATGATGTACACATTGCTAGGACATAAGCCTTCGTTCTATGGGAGAGAATGGGCCGTAATCCACCACATGGGCTCAGTGACTGTCGGTGGATAGCTAGCAGATTTTTTATATATAAATTATTTGAAAATATTTTATTCTTTACTTATTATAATAATATAAGCTGTTTCATATTTTGTTGAAAACTTAAGTAAGGTATGCTTATTTTGGCAGGAACGGAAGGCTTAATGCTATTATGTATATTCATTTCAGGCCACATTAAAGATCGGACGACTCTGGTACATTGAGCTAATACTCTGGTAACCCAAATTATTGTAGCGTCAATAAATGCAAAATACGAGTAACTGATACTCTGAATGGCATAAGCTATACGGGTCTAGATAAAATCATGTTGAAGTCGTAAGTTTCAATCGAAAAAAGCCTAGCTCCGGCAGTTAATATTTTAGGAAACTTGAATCGGCTCCTTTATAGATGAAATGCTTATGAGCATATAATTGAATCATTATTAATACTAATATTGTAATAAATTATTTAAAAAATTATGATATCTGCTACACGATGTTTTACTTTTCTTGTTGTTTTTATCTATCATAACACGTGATTCACAACACTTTTTATTAACCACTAATGAACGGTAACTGTTTTTTTTTATTAAAAGAGAGTGAAAAATGTCAAAGTTCATTTGTCATTGTCAATGTACTCAGTGTCATTGACCTTTCGTTCAAAAAGTTATATGCTTGCCTCCCGGCTAGAGCATACATTGTTTTAAACTTTGCTATGAAAAGTTAGGGGTCCTCAGTTTTAGTGTTCTTTTTTTTTCTGGTGGGAAAATCATCAAATGATTCCTCCCACTCTGGGTGGAGTGGAAGGGAGTGTCAGACTTCTACTGACTAAAAACCAACCCTGTTCTTTCAGTTGTCCTTGTGGTCCGGGGCCACGGTATCAGTTAGAACATTTCCGCAGCCCCAGCAGGCAATGGCACTATCGGCCGCCGTTAGTGCTGTTGACTGGTTTTTGAGGCGCGCGTGGAACAGGAACACGAATAGATACACTCTCCAGCCCTTCAACTCTCTACCCCTTTTATTACATAAACGAATCGATGTGGTTTTTGGAGATAGACCCAGTTTTACGTGAAAGAAAGATTAGAAACAAACACAATTTCGCATGTATAGGTAAAATTATTATTTTGAAATACAGTTTAAAATTAAGTTTTTAAATTGCTATAGGTACCTAACGATTTAGGTATCTAACCTGTTTGGTTGTTATATATGGGCATCTTTCTGGCCAATTAAAGAATTTTAATATTCAATCATATATGAGTATTAAAGCAGGAAACTATTACAAAATATTTTTTTGAATCTTTTATTCAGATATACAGAACCAATACAAATACAAACACGACCCAGGTTGCAGTCCCCAGTATTCGGACTAGAATGGATATTAAATATTTGTAGCCGGGGGCAAAATTGGTAAAAATAGAAAAAATCAGTATTAAAATCTCGAAAAAATATAGCTAAGTCATTGATATTTCAGTAAGATTATGACGATACAACAAAATGATTACATATAAATTTTCATCGGGTGTAGCTCGTTGTCAATTTACGCAATATATATATACACCTACATATACCTACATCTTAAAAATGTAATATCGACTCGACTAGTTACGACTTTCATAAAGTTGAAGAAGTCGGAAAACGGAGAATGCAAGAGCGAGCGAAGCTCAAGGTTTTATTTAAGGATGCTTGACACTTGTCCTGACAAGCGTTAGCGTGTTATCCAGTAACTGTGTTACGGAGGTTATGTAGGCAATCGCTCCATGTAAAACACTAGTACTTAATTTTATCTGGTTTGACTGGAACCTAATCCCAACATGGTTTAAGAATAGCTGCCTGCAGCCTGATGCCTGGAAGGGCAGATAATGAAGAGAGTTACTGTTTTTCGCTAGAATAGGTCAAGTACAAGTAAACACGTCTCGTTTGTGATCTTTTTGCAATAACTTTTGAAAACTGTTTTTTGTTCCAATAAACATATTTGTATTTGTAACTAACGGAATATATTATACTATATAAAGCTAAATTACCACTGACTGACTGACTGACTCACTGACATAATTGTTCTCCCAGATGGTGGATGGGGAGGTGGGTATATTTTGACAGATTCGTAAACAAGTAACTCTCAAACCTACGGGAAAAGTGCCAAACCCCCCCTTTTCCCCCCCCTTCTCCCCCCCCCTATCGTATCTCGGAAACTACGAGACCCGTATTTTTTTATTTTTACGGATTCGTATAGAGGAGGCTCGGTAAAGTAAAAACCATTTTTCAAAGTCCCCCTCCCCGCCCCCTTTCTCCCCCCCTTTAGACGGATCTCGGAATCTAAGAGACTTGGAACAGTTTTTTTTTCAGATTCATTTAGAGGGGCAATGCTTTAGTCAAAATACTTCTGCAACCCCCCCCCCCCATCACCCACCCCCTTTTTTTTTTTTTTTTCACAAGCACGCGAGATGCTTGCACCTCGCGCAACACGCAAATACTAAACCCCCCCATCACCCCCCCCCCCCCATTTTTTTCTTCACAAGCACGCGAGGTGCTTGCACCTCGCGCAACACGCAAATACTAAACCCCCCCCATCACCTCCCCCATTTTTTTTATTTTCATAAGCACGCGAGGTGCTTGCACCCCGCGCAACACGCAAATACTAAACACCCCCATCACCCCCAACCCGCTTTTTTTTTTCACAAGCACGCGAGGTGCTTGCTCCTCGCGCAACACGCAAATACTTGATTTAGAGGGGCAATGCTTTAGTTTTCTTCACAAGCACGCGAGGTGCTTGCACCTCGCGCAACACGCAAATACTAGTTATACTATATAAAGCTAGATTACCACTGACTGACTGACTGACTCATTGACATAATTGTTCTCCCAGATGGTGGATGGGGAGGTGGGTATATTTTGACAGATTCGTAAACAAGTAACTCTCAAACCTACGGGAAAAGTGCCAAACCTCCCCTTTTCACCCCCCTTCTCCCCCCTCCCTATCGTATCTCGGAAACTACGAGACCCGTATTTTTTGTTTTTTACGGATTCGTATAGAGGAGGCTCGGTAAAGTAAAAACCATTTTTCAAAGTCCCCCCCCGCCCCCCTTCTCCCCCCCTTTAGGCGGATCTCGGAATCTAAGAGACTTGGAACATTTTTTTTTTCAGATTCATTTAGAGGGGCAATGCTTTAGTCAAAATACTTCTGCAACCCCCCCCATCCCCCCCCCTTTTTTTTTTTTTTCACCAACACGCGAGGTGCTTGCACCTCGCGCAACACGCAAATACTTGATTTGGAGGGGCAATGCTTTAGTTTTTTTCACAAGCACGCGAGGTGCTTGCACCTCGCGCAACACGCAAATACTAAACCCCCCCCCCATCACCCCCGCCCCCCCCCACTTTTTTTTTTTTTTTTTCACAAGCACGCGAGGTGCTTGCACCTCGCGCAACACGCAAATACTAGTTATATTATATTATATAAAGCTAGATTACCACTCACTGACTCACTCATTGACATAATTGTTCTCCCAGATGGTGGATGGGGAGGTGGGTATATTTTGACAGATTCGTAAACAAGTAACTCTCAAACCTACGGGAAAAGTGCCAAACCTCCCCTTTTCACCCCCCTTCGCCCCCCTCCCTATCGTATCTCGGAAGGAAACTACGAGACCCGTATTTTTTGTTTTTTACGGATTCGTATAGAGGAGGCTCGGTAAAGTAAAAACCATTTTTCAAAGTCCCCCCCCCCCCCCCCCCCCGCCCCCCTTCTCCCCCCCTATAGGCGGATCTCGGAATCTAAGAGACTTGGAACATTTTTTTTTTCAGATTCATTTAGAGGGGCAATGCTTTAGTCGAAATACTTGTGCAACCCCCCCCCCATCACCCCCCCCCTTTTTTTTTTTTTTTTTTTCTTTCACAAGCTCGCGAGGTGCTTGCACCTCGCGCAACACGCAAATACTAAAACCCCCCATTTTTTTTTTTTTTCACAAGCACGCGAGGTGCTTGCACCTCGCGCAACACGCAAATACTAGTTATACTATATAAAGCTAGATTACCACTGACTGACTCACTCACTCACTCACTCATTGACATAATTGTTCTCCCAGATGGTGGATGGGGAGGTGGGTATATTTTGACAGATTCGTAAACAAGTAACTCTCAAACCTACGGGAAAAGTGCCAAACCTCCCCTTTTCACCCCCCTTCTCCCCCCTCCCTATCGTATCTCGGAAACTACGAGACCGGTATTTTTTTCTTTTACGGATTCGTATAGAGGAGGCTCGGTAAAGTAAAAACCATTTTTCAAAGTCCCCCCCCCCCGCCCCCCTTCTCCCCCCCTTTAGGCGGATCTCGGAAATTAAGAGACTTGGAACATTTTTTTTTTCAGATTCATTTAGAGGGGCAATGCTTTAGTCAAAATACTTCTGAAACACCACCCCATCACCCCCCCTTTTTTTTTTTTTTTCACAAGCACGCGACGTGCTTGCACCTCGCGCGACACACAAATACTAAACCCCCCCCATCTCCCCCCACACTTTTTTTTGTTTTTTTTTCTTCACAAGCACGCGAGGTGCTTGCACCTCGCGCAACCCGCAAATACTAAACCCCCCCATCTCCACCCCCCCCTTTTTTTCTTTTTCACAAGCACGCGAGGTGCTTGCACCACGCGCAAGACGCAAATACTAGTTATACTATATAAAGCTAAATTACCACTCACTCACTCACTGACATAATTGTTCTCCCAGATGGTGGATGGAGAGGTGGGTATATTTTGACAGATTCGTAAACAACTACCTATCAAACCTACGGGAAAAGTGCCAAACCTCCCCTTTTCACCCCCCTTCTCCCCCCTCCCTATCGTATCTCGGAAACTACGAGACCGGTATTCTTTTTTTTTACGGATTCGTATAGAGGAGGCTCGGTAAAGTAAATACCATTTTTCAAAGTCGCCCCCCTTGCCCCCCTTCTCACCCCCTTTAGGCGGATCTCGGAAATTAAGAGACTTGGAATTTTTTTTTTCAGATTCATTTAGAGGGGCAATGCTTTAGTCGAAATAATTGTGCAAACCCCCCCCCCCCATTTTTCTTTAATTTTTTCACAAGCACGCGAGGTGCTTGCACCTCGCGCAACACGCAAATACTAAACCCCCCCATCTCCCCCCATCACCGCCCCCGCCCCCCCTATTTTTTTTTTCACAAGCACGTGAGGTGCTTGCACCTCGCGCAACACGCAAATACTAGTATATATATCAATGTTATGTATACAACATGAGGGCATACAATTTTAAAACCAGTGGCGTTCAAAATGCAATTACTTCGCGTTTCATTTTCTCTGTAGTTTGGATACGTGTTTTTCCTTATTTAACTTGATGACGGAAGGCCAAATACTAGGGCGACACTGAAAGTTTTTAGCACTGGCCACTTTGTAAACGATATAATAGGAAAAAAAATTTTAGCAAAAAATAGAACCGACTTCCATATTAAAACACTACAAAGCCAAAAATAACTTTAATTTCGGTGGTCGGTGTTATTGGTTTTGTATTTTCTTTTTTTTTTAAACCGCCTTCCGAAATTAAAGTTATTTTTGGCTTTATAGTGTTTTGATATGGAAGTCGGTTCTATTTTTTGCAAAAAAAATTTTTTCACTCTTTTCAGTGGTTCGGTTTATAATTTACCTAGTTACAAAAGCTATAATGTCAACAACTTATCACCTTTTATAAAATATTGCTTTTCCCAATGTATTGCCATTAATTATTGAGGAGTTCTCCTGGTACTTGACCATCAGCTCTACATCACCATATGCATTGTGACGAGCGTAAAGTGCTTAATATTCGTACTCAAGTAATCGAATCGCAATCCACGAAATACTTATTATTGAGTAGTTTAAATGGTCATCTGTGGTCTTCGTCATCAGTTCAACTTCCCCAAATGGTACTTTTCGGAAGCAACTGCTCAAGGTACTATAAGAAATACCCAAAACGCTATAGGTGTGCCTATAATATTTGAAGAGTTCCCTCGATTTCTCCAGGATCCCATCATCAGATCCTGATTTCGTAACAATGGGACCAACTAGAAAGTATACCCTTTCAAACGCAAAAAGAATTTTCCAAATCGGTCCAGCCATCTCCGAGTTATGAGGTAACACACATAAAAAAAAGAATAAAAAAAAGTTCAAGACGAATTGAGAACCTCCTTTTTTGAAGTCGGTTACAAATAAGTTCGAAATTTGAGAATGGAACTCTTTGCTAATAAATATTATCGTGTACATATGTATTTTATACATTTGTCCTTAGAACAACAACGCATAGAAGAGGCGTCTAGAACAAAACACGAGCAATTTCGTGTGTCCACTTTATTTTCTTTGTGTGCGTGAGCCGAATGTGTCTACGTTCTTCAAACGCACACAAATATAGCTTTCAGTGATACCATTACCAGTACCATTACCCACAAAAATGGGAAAACGCACTATTATGTTGCTGGATCAAATCAAGTATTTTATGTTATGAAACTAAATAAGATGATGTTTTTTCATGTAATATGACTTATATGACATATATTTACGGAAGGTAAACGAAATGAGATATCGTTTATTGCGTTTAGAATGTTTGATGTGTAATGTGTTATAATGATATTATAGAAATGTATTAATTGCTTGAAAAATCTCGTTTGATATCAATTAAAAGTATGTGTTGTATTTATGAAATAGAAAAATATTATTGAGAACATTACTTAAATGAAAAAAATCTTAATCTATAAAATTGTCATCTTTATGATGCCACTCTTCGAACTAACAGTAACTTTTAGTTATAAAACACTGTAGGTAGTAGCTGTAAATAAATATAGTATAGTTTGACGCATACATAATTGCCGCCAAAACTATATTTTTTTAAACAAAAATAAGCACAAAAGAAATCAATATGGGTATTTTTTTCCTCACGGATAGCAACATTGAATTGTGATAAGTTAGGTTATTAGAATTTTTGTTTGATGGTCGATTTATTTAAATATAATGTATAAAATGTAAGTATTTACTTGTGAAATGTAATTTGATTACACGTTTTTTGTTTTCCCTTTACGCTACAAACGCTCGTTTTAAATCTAGACACGCGGGAGCGTGTCAAGCCAAGAACTGGCGCGCAGCTCACCGTGTGTAATATTACACGGACCATTTGGAGCCACTTTTGAGCCCCTCATAACTCAAAAACTATTTCACCTAAACTTGTCAAATTTGGCTCATATATTGAGACTGGCGAGATACATATGTGTTCCAAATTTTATAAACATATCTCAAACGGTTATTTAGTTAATAACGTCCAAAAATCGTCATTTTTATGACTGACCTATAGATCAAAACTATAACCCAGTTCCAGATGACCTAGAAAGTTCAAATTTGGTATGAAGATAGGTAATTAGGTGAATACAAAGGAAAAAATCAGAAACTGGTCATTTTTTATCATTTTATTATAATTTTCACTTAACTTATAATTAGTGCCTGTAAATCTCTATATGTGGATTTTAAGATCTTTACGTGAATATATAACGAGTTAAATACCACCCTTAATTTTTTTTAATCCAAATATTTCCGTTTTTGTACTTATAAATAAGAATATAGTAAATTTTCGTATTTATTACGCGTAACTAACCGTATTCTACAACCACTAGCGCCACCTATTATCTTAGAGGGTCACTACACCATTGAGGCAAAACGCGTAAAAAGAATTCCGGATACTGAATGGGCAATTCATTCGAACATTTCAAAGGTACAAGAAAATATAGAAAATACAGTAGTTTAAGAAAAAACCATTTAGTATTAATTTTGTTATAAGTAAGTACCTACTACTAATTTATGTACAAAAAGTAATGATATCCCATGAAAAACATACATGTGAAATGAGAGCCAAGTTCAATATTATCATAAATGCCTTGGTTGTTGACTTCAACGACAAAAGAAGTGAAATCTAAATGGGTGCCAAGTTCAATGGTCAATCTTGAAATTTTTTTATAACAATATAAAATATCATTTATTCTTATAACTTAGGAGAATACATTGTAGCCTAAGGTCTGACTTGGCTAGTTTTCATATACGAATTATATTATAGCCTTTGCAAGTTCTAAGCCTGTTACTTGTCGGTTCTTATTTTATTATTCCGAAAATTTGGCTTGCTGGTAGAAACTAACCATCGAACATAATAATTCGTATATAAGAACTAGCCAGGTCAAACCTTAGGCTACGATATATTCTCCTAAGTTACAAGAATAAATGATATTTTATGTTGTTATAAATAAATTTATTAACTTGGCACCCATTTAGATTTCACTTCTTTTGTCGTTGAAGTCAACAACCAAGGCATTTATAATATTGAACTTGGCTCTCATTTCACATTTATGTTTTTCATGGGATTATTTACTCGCGAGCTCTATTCGGCAGAATATGACCTTGAGTACTGACGGCTCGTCGAGCAAAGTTAGCCAAAAATGGCTAAGTTTTAGTTGCCTCACTTTTTGCACTCGTACTATCCTTCTATGCGTTGTTGTTCTAAGCATTTGTCATTTGTTTACGATTTGGCGGCAAATTGAAAATTGTCTGTGTCACGTCAGCATGAATTTAACGCGAAAAAATTTTCTTACAATGATTTTTTATGACTTAAGCCGGGTCCGCTGCGCCAATTTTCTAACAAAACATGTTATCAAAACATGTTAGTAAAACCGTCGTCCGTTGCGCCTATTGTTGTAATGTTTTTGTTTAGTTTTAGATGTTCAGAAAGTGATTATCAAGAGCTGTTATCATTAATTTTACCAGATATAGAGAAGAAAACAACGTGGAGGAACGATGTGATTCCTCCTGACATGAGATTAGGTGTGGCAATTCTGTCTCTGAGATTAAAAAATAGGGATAGTGAGCGCGAACACAAAATGCGTCACTTTCCCCCTCCCCGCAGGCGAACGCGGGGCATGTTATCCATTCGTCTCGGCAAACATGTTATTGTGTTTTTGCTAACAAAACTCGTAGGCCACGCCTATATTCTGTTAGCAAACAATGTTATACTGTTTGCAAACACGAAAACACGTAGCAGCGGACCCGGCTTAACGATGTCATTTAAGTCAAGTTACACATTTTATGAGGGACGGCCTTATTTATTTGTTTATTATTATTATTTATGTATTATTGTACACCTTACAATATTTCTATGGATACAAAAAATTTAAACTAGTGTACAACAGGCGATCTTATCGCCTTCTACGACTGAAGATACCATCAGTGTTGTGCGGCGTATGATAGAGACTGACAAAAGAGTGACTTATCAGCAGATTCGCACAAGCTTGGGCATCGGCATGAGTCAAGTGCACAAAATTCTCGATGAACATTCAGCGGTCAGGAAGCTTTGTGACCGGTGGATCATAATTATAACTCATAATTTGACAGAGGCCCAAAACTCGGTCGTGTTTATTGGTGTCGTGAAATGGTTCAAAGATTTAACGGTGGTGAGTCAAATGCTGTGTTCGACATACTTGTGGGTGACGAAAGCTGGATTTATTGATATGATCCTGAAACTAAGAGTCTGCTGCCTGTGTGTTTCCTTCTGAGGAGTTGCCAACTAAAGTGAAGAGAGGTTAAAGCGTGGTAAAAAAAGATGGTGGCCTCGTTCTTCGGAAGGACAGGTCATTACGCAACAAATGTTTTAAAGGATCGAAAAACAGTTACTGCAGAGTGGTAAACTAACAATTGTTTGTCACGTATCTTGGAAAAAAATCGGGAGAAACGACCTCGCAGTAGGATCTTCCTTCACCATGACAACGCCTCGTCGCACACCGCCAAGCAAAAAATCGACTACTTGGCGACGTCAGACATGGAATTACTGGGTCACCCGCCCTATAGCCCCGACGAAGCACCTTGCGATTTTTATTTTGTTCCGAAAATAAAAGAAAAACTTCGAGGAAAACGTTTTAAGGAAGCAGTGGCTGTGTTCAAAATGCCGTTGAAGAGACCCCTAAGGACGAGTGGTTAAAGTGCTTTTCTCAATGGTTCCATCGGATGCAGCGATCTATTGATGTAAATGGACACTATTTTGAAAAGATATAATAAAACTAATAACTTGCTAGTTTGTTCAGGTTTTGATTTTCTAAGAACTTTCAGTGTCACTCTCGTAAACTCATAGATTTTAAATATACATAACAGTGCCAGATCTAACTAAGTCAACTGAAAATTTGAGATTTTTATTCATTCTTACATTTTAGAATGCTCTGACTATGCGTACTTAACCAAATAAACAAGTAGACAAGAATATTCAAAAAGTTGTGCCCTCAAATGGAAGGATACGAACTAAACTGAAAAGTTCCAAGTTTCGTGTTGTCAATATCAATCCCAAAAAAGTTTTGCCGTCAGTGTTTTAACATGCCAAGTCAAATCTTGTCTGAATAACAATTGTTATTCTATTTTGGAAATGTTTTGTTTTTACATTGCATAAGCTATTTATTCGGAAAGCTGTTGGAAATATACCCCAGTGCTTGGCAGAATTGCCAAGTTAAATGAAAATACTTAATGCTCCATTGGTCAAAGTGATGGTCAGCAAGGCTGACACTTTACTCAATAGTTTTACAATCACGGAATAGATGAATAAGGTTGGAATGGTAATGTGAGCGTGGCGAGCGTGCCACATTTATGATTCGAAAATCATAGCTCGACCGATTAATTCATTCACCGCGTTTAGTGTGCTTCGGATTACTTCGGAACACAGAGCTCTGCTTTAAAATGCCGTGTTGTGCAATTAAAACCTGTAAAACAAAAAATCAGACCGCAAGTATAGAGCGAAGAGGTATATCTTTCCATTGGTAAGTCGAAAATAACATTTAATTACAATTTTATTTGTAATAAACATAAAAATATTCTGATCACTATGAAATTTCGAACATTAACAACATTATTGCAACAAGTTACAAAAAATATACATTGCCCGATGTGTACTCGCTTAATCAATGCAATGACCAAGTCCGCTTACAATGTACTGCATGCGTCGTATCCTCCACATATCAACCACTGACGTTTCGTCCTTTGCACTGATTGGTCGTGATGCACAGCGCATATTTATCGACAGTGAGTTACAATCAGTAGCAAGCTCTCGATTTATTTGTGAGCGTAATTCGCAAACGTAACGGGCCTCTTGCTTATAGTGGAGCTAAAGAGTGGGAGACACGCGTTATCATACAAATCAGGAACTATTTCCTTTCTAACCTCTTTTATCTGTTCTGTGGTTACAATACATAAGTTCATTCATACGTAAGAAAAGAATTTGCCAAGTGACTAGCAAATAACTACAAATATTCAATTAAAGCTCAAGAAACTCTATGATATTTGATAACTCAAGAATGTCTATTTCATAAAAAAATTTAGAGAAAAATTGTAATTTTTTTATGTGCGATTTAATTATATGTCACCTTTTAGCATATTGCAAAAGCTCTACAAAATTAAAATATACACTCTTTTTCGTAAAATGGATCATGCTTTTATGCCACATCTTATGCCGAAATATAAATACCACAAAAGAAAAGATTCAATCGAATAGAGATATATATGATTTTATATCAGAAGATAGAATGGAAATCCTTTGTATCGTCGTTGAAATTAAATCTTTTGCGATGTCACAAAAAATACTGTTATTTTCCAGGAAAAGCTTCGTTACCTAATTGTCAGTGATCGGGATAGACTGAAGATATTTACCCAAAGTTTAAAGAACAGAGACGGAAATCGGAGACTTCTTTATGACAATTTTTTTTTACCGGTAAAGAAGAACAGCAGATTTTGTACCGCCCACTTTAGTTGGAGTTTCGTTTTAAGACATTGAGTATTTATAAAGGACCTTAAAGTAGTTCTTTTTACGTAATT
Source organism: Tholera decimalis (assembly GCA_943138885.2). NCBI lineage: Eukaryota > Metazoa > Arthropoda > Insecta > Lepidoptera > Noctuidae > Tholera > Tholera decimalis. The sequence continues at coordinate 20,451,734 of OW964562.2, forward strand.
ATTATATGTTCAGAAGTCTGAAAACATTTAAAAAATGATAACATTAAATAACTAAACGTTAATTTATTGACAAAATTAAGCAATACACATATTCAAAACTTGCCATGCGTAAAATAAAACCATTTAACTTGATCAGAAATCAACTTTCACGATTTATTATACTCATTTATTATTATATATTAATTAATTATGTTTCTTTATTTAATTACGGATAAAACACTAGCAAATAATAATCCAAATCAATATCCAAACATGCTTGACTATGGCAATGGTTTTTATATAGAATTTCTGTAACTATGGTTTATTGATATTTCAAGAAAATCATCTGTCAATTGTCAAATTGACATTATTGACAAGTGACAGATGATGATATTGATATTATCAATGGCGTTTTTGCTGTTTTTGAATTGCGGTGTATGAATCCGTTTGTGCATTTTTAAGTCTTTTTGATTACGTTGTTACGCTGAGTTGAGCTGAGTCTACAAAACTCTGTGAACATCTTGGCTGTTCGTAACATCGACAGGATCAATTAATATGAGCAATAAAAAATAAAAGGAACAATAGTGACTAAGTAGGTAACGTTTTAGTTTGTAAAAAACCACATTGACAGTCAACTGTCATCTTACAATATACCTATCTCAAAATGTAACCTCTCATACATAAAATAAAGTAAAATAACTTTTGAACCCAGACTTCTAAAAATCGGATAATTTATACTCTAATTATTGACGATATTATCTATCGACTAAATATAAAAACAATACTAAATACGAAAATTAAAAGCGGTACAAGACTTCCATACTAGCCCGCCATTGTTCTTTGCTAGATCCTTAACTATGTAAATTTTTACATCATTTTATAACAATTGAAGCTTCTATTAGCATTCTTCATCCTTCCTTAGAATATTTTGCACATTTTTTTTTATTTTCAACAAAATTATAAATACACATAATTATGTTGCATTATTTCTCAGGTAACGATTTTGACGAATCTTTTAAACTTTTTGTTTCATAGTAAGGATCATAGTCAATAGCTATTACATAATATTTATTCAAATTATTTCAAATTAATAGAATGACTAGTTGTTGCTCGTGGCTCCGTCCGTGTGGATATCAGTCGTGGCGTAACTCTCAAAAGATAATTTCCCGATTATGCAAAAATTTTTACTGATAATTTGCTCTTATCGATCTAATCGAATATTAGATCGATCGATCGAATTAAATAGACTATCCAACACAAAAATAATTTTTCAATTCGAACTAGTAGTTTCAGAGATTGAGCGTGTTCAAGCAAACCAACAAACTCTTCCACTTTATAATATTAATATATAGATAATATGCATATGTTTGCTTATGATATGTTATACAACCGTGGAATATAAATTGGTACATAACTATATCTGAAATCGATAAAATTAATCATGAAAAAAATGTATTATTTAAAATTTTAATTATTAATAAAATAACCGAATAGTGACAGTACCGTGGCTGTTGTTACCGTGGTTCTTGCATTTTGTATTAATTGTATTGGTATTTGATCAACCAACAAATAAATTTAAACGCTTTAATTTATAACTTATTATTCCTAAAGTTTTGTATTCTTTTGTTTGTACATATGTATCTTTAAAATAAATATATAAAAAGGATTTCAGTCATTAATATATTCATGTTATATTGAAATGTTCAACCAACATAAAAAAATAAAAATATGTGTATTTTAATATTGGTTATTTTATTTCTCAAAACATTGATTACGATTTATTAAAGCATTTATAATGTTAATGATAAAATAAGATATTGAAAGTTACATGATTAAAGTTCCGGTAGATTTACCGGAAAAATAATTGTCATAAGGAAGTCTCCGATTTCCTTCTCTGTTCTTTAAACATTAGGTAAATATACTCAGCCTATTCCGATCACTGCTAATTATTCAAAGCTAAAGAGAATGACTAAGAAGGAATTTACTTGGTTGGCAACCACTGTGGAAGACCGGCAAAAATGAATAGAGCCAAGCCGTTGTATGTATATGTCGTTGGTTTTTTTTTATATATAGGCACCAAATTCTACAATTTTATTAAGGTTTTTGATAGTTTTTATTAGATAGGTAAGGTAGGTACTAGCGGATCCGGCAAACTTCGTCCCGCCATTTTCTCACCTTTTAAACATTCAATTGCTCTAATACTGTCCTCTAATAGGTACCATATTATGCAAAGATTGTGAAAATTTATTATTTTTAAAAGATTTAGCGTGGATTTTCTTGCCGGTTTTTCTCCATAGGAAACGCCCAATTTCGAACCGTGTACTAGGCTTCTGACGTCTTACAAGTGCTCATGTAGGCCTATGTATATTAAAATTATTTTGATTTTGTTTCCCTGAACTTTTAACATTACTTTGAAAACTAAAATTAGACAAATCGGTTCAGCCATCCTATAGTTTTATCGAGACTGACGAACAACAATTAATTTTTATACATATCGATAGAAGTGGGCTTTGTTGTTATGACCGGCTCTGGATGACATTTGGCAAAGATAAAGATATAGTCTGGAATAGCAGATACGCTTTTTATCCTGGGAATCCTAGGTTGAGGGAATGTTCTAACGAGATACCGCGGCCCCGGAATGCAAGGACAACTGAGAGAGCAGGGTGGGTTTTTAGTCAGTAGAAGTCTGACACTCCTTCTGCTCCACCTAAAGCGGGAGGAGTTATTTGATGATTTTCCCACCCAGAGAAAAAAAGGCCTAGTGCCTTTTTTTCTCTAGACCATAATAGATAATAATGTCCTGTTTATAGCAATAGAGTCGACTACAGAATTTAAATTCACATGACTGAAGCAATAACTGATGAATACTTTTATTATTGATAGGTACGATTACGTTTCACCTTAATCCCGCACGATGGAAAGCTATGCACGCTTGACCAGAGGTAATCTATTCACACATAACTTAAAAGCCTAAAATTAGTATTGACAGGCAAGGAATTCTACTACTTAGCAGTACCTACGCACAATGAACGTATTCCCCAGAGAGTTTGGTACGTTTGGTAACGTATCTATCTATCGGTACGATCTAGGCGTATTTAAATAGTCGTCGGCCTAATTCGTTAACCTGCTAAGTCCTTTTTTTGGCAAAATTTACTTTTTACACCAGTCAAAAAGTTCAGTCTATTACTAACCGTAACGTGTAAAAAATAACGGCAATATTAGGCTTAAAAGTTGACAAATGCTATGCCCGAAAAACTGCCTTCTGACCACCGGCCCATCCCCACAACGCAAACCTACTAAATCCTGTTGGGGCCTCGGCAAACTCACGCGCCGTTTGCGTCGCGTCAAGTTTTTTCGTGTTTTAGTCAAATATTTAAGGATGTAAACAACTAATTATTAACTAGGTAAGTTTATATTGTTTTATCTGTAAGTTTTTTTCGTTTAGTACCCAAAATGAAATGTTTTTAATCACATTCAACTCTTAACCCAAACATTAGGGACTTAGCAGTTTTACGCACTATATTATCTTATTTTGACTAGGATTTAGCACCTTATCAATTTAATATGTTTTATTAATTATTGTTTAATTAAAGATAATTTCGAAGATGTAACTCCTTAAATAAATTATAAAACAAAGTATGTATGTACAAATAAAAAGTTAAGTTAAAATCAGTTTTTTCTTGGTCTGCATAAAATAAATTAATATAAATTTCATTTATTTTGTCATAATTTATTAAATTAAATATTATTTTTTCTATCATTTCAGAATGTATCGGGGAAAAAGTAGTAGTTTTGGTTTCGAAGACTTGTAACTCACATGATAGGCCTGAAAATGTAGCTCCGAAGTCAGATTATTATCCAAATAAAGTAGAAGATATTATTCAGTTACAATATTCAGAATCAAGAAAGTTTATACCAGGACCTTCAGATTTAGTTGCTAACAAAACTTATTATGAGATAAATGACGATATCAATATAACATCACTGACCGATCTAGATCTACCAAGTACTTATATTACAGAAAATATAGATGATACAATTTGTCCTGAAATTACATCTCCCAATACTACATTCAGTAATGTGCCTTCAGACGATTTGTCAATAGTTTATGATGCTCACGATACTTTCATCGCAAACGAAAATTTGATTATAGTACCATCACAAATTGATATAGAATCACAAGCAACAAATGTTTTGATCTCAGGTAACATAAACAGTTCCGATACCCATACCATTCAAACTTTAGATAATATAATATCTCATGAACCAAGTACTATTCCTACAGAAATTATACCTCATGTTGAAAACGCACATCATGTTGTACCTAATCCGCCGATATCGGATGGCAGTGATACAGAAACAAAGCTTGTGCCTTATTCTGATTCTGACTCAGATTCGCTTGCTAAAATTAAAAAGAATAAGAAACGAAAGAAACGTTTTCAAGTTAATAAAAAAGAATGGGTTAGTGAAAAGAATAAACAAAGAAGACAAGATGGTAAAACATATTTTGGGAGAGAGAAAAAACAAGACTGTTGGAATTATAATAAAACTAAAGAAGCACGTACCATGAAATCAAGATGCTCCTGTAAGATTGCGAAGTACAGTACTTTAAAATGTGAAACAGTAGATGAAGATGTAAGAAGAAGCATTTTTAATCGAGTTTGGAGTCTTACATGGGGCGAAAAAAAGACCCTTGTTAACGAATGGGTAACAACTATTCCGATTGTCCGGCCACGAAATCGAAACACTGAAGGGACAACCAAGAGGGCTAACACCTTTGTTTATCATTTAAACGTAAATGATCAAAAGGTCAAAGTATGTCGAAAGATGTTTTTGAACACTTTGGATTTAGGTAGATGGACGATAAAAAATTGGAAGCAGGAGTTTTCAATGCGGCCTCCTAGTATACTGAGACATCCAACACAATTATCTGAATCTGCTTCGAAGCCGAAACAATCACTTATTTATATCTGGAGTCTCTTCCCGTAATGGAATCCCATTATTGTCGAGCAACGTCACAGAAGTTGTATTTATTGCCAGAATGGAATTCCAAAGAAAGCCTCTACCAATTTTACGTTAACGATTGGTGTAAAGAGCAAAATATAAATGCTCTGTCCATAAGTGTATTTTCGAATTTATTTGAAGACAAAAATTTGGCCCTATATAAGCCGAAAAAGGTTCAATGCGAGAAAGTCGCCTGTTATAAAGTAGGAACAGTTACAGAAGAAGCATACAAAGAACATATTGAGAAAAGTAAACAAGCAAGAGAAGAAAAAGATGCGGATAAGATGGGAGAAAATAACGTTTTCACAGCGGACTTACAGGCTGTACTAATGGCACCAAAATCGAATGTTAGTACGCTATACTATAAAACGAAGCTGCAAGTTCACAATCTTTGCTTTTTTAATATAAAAAATAAAGATGGTTTCTGTTTCATATGGAATGAAGTAGAAGGTGGACTTAATGCTGAAGAATTTGCCTCCACTTGGGTTGACTTTTTAGAAAACAAAATAATACGTCCTTAAGTTAATGCTGATGATGGGAATAAAACAATCATAATTTACAGTGACAGTTGCACTTACCAAAATAGAAATTGTATTTTATCTAACGCTCTTTTGAATATTGTCATGAGGTACAAGAATATAGCTATAGAACAAAAAATTTTAGAGGTGGGTCACACCCAAATGGAGGCCGATTCAATGCATTCCACTATAGAACGTCACCTAAAGAATAAAGTCATAAATGTGCCAGCTGAATACATATCTATTGCTAAACATGCTCGTAAATGCCCGGTACCCTACTCTGTAACATATTTGGACCACACTTACTTCAAAAAAAATAACAAAATTCAATTTTATAAAAGTATTCGTCCAGAAAGATCCAAAGGGGATCTTAAGGTGACTGACATTCGTGCGAACGTAAATTTGAAGACTTGCAGCAAATAAAAAAGACCCTTTCCTCTGACTATCATAAATATTATGAAGACTTGCCTCATGAGTAGTATAAGAATAACAAATAATTTTTAATTAAAGTTTAATTACAACTTGATATTTTACCAAAGTTTCAGATTGATTTATAAATATTGTTATTCGTAAAATTGTTTCTGTTTCCTACTCCTTAAATACCTTTACTTAATGAATACCACAAAACCAATACACAATAACGTTTACTAAAACTATTAGGTACATATTGTTTATGAAAAGAGTATATCTTAAATATTTTAACCCTGTTTCCTACTAAATAAGACTGATTGTTTAATTTTTAATAATAAATATTTTGATTACCGATTGAATTCGTTTCACTGCACAATTAATTAATCTGTACTCTATACTAAGTCAAAAACTGCAAAGTCCTGAAGCAAATTGAAACGTCACTTCGCAAAGCTGCTAAATAATGATTTTCCTGAATTTTATGAAATGTGTATAAGTTATGCTACTAATAATATATTTAAAATGTCAAGAAACATTATAGAAACTAACGGGATTTTCATAATTTTGATTGCTAATTGAATAACGATATTATTCAGTTTTTTCTCCGTCCTGTAAACTATGAAGAAATGGACTTAGCAGGTTAGCGACTTAGGCCGACGTAGTGCCATTTTGGAATAATCGGTGAGTAGAATCTCCAGTTTATGCAGCTTTATTATTTTAAGGTGCTTACTTTTATTTAATGCTGAGCAGATAATAACAATACAATTGCAGATTTAGAAGCTATTTCACGAAACAACACACACGTCCAATAAGATATCATCCTCACTCAAATGGAATACCAGAAGAGAAAAATATACCTCATAACGAATTCTATACCGATAAAGGCTAAGCCTACTACTGAAAGAAATATTATATCTTAAGGCAGTAACTAATCAAATATGTCAAGAAAACTAATAAAGTGAATTTTCTTCCTTTAATGAATGCGGTATCATTTGTTACTGAGAGGTAGCTTTTATTAGAAAAATAATGCCTGCTGTAATTATTTAAGATATGAATGTCAGATGTTTGTTTTTTTATTTATTGATAATAAGCTCGCGTTTGACCAGCATCTCACTTGATGGTAAGTAATTTGTTTGTAATCAATTTATGTCGTCACTGATGCTCTGTCTGCGTATATCTGCACATTTTTAGATACGTATATGTAAGTATGTATAACCTTCCTATTAATAACATCAGATTCCTACTCGTAGTTTTTACCTGACTTCCAAAACTGGGTGACTAAATCTAGGAACAGTTAAAAAAGTTATTGAAGCAGAGTAGTATCACAGACCAAACAACCATAACTTACCGAACTTGATGCCTTTGCCACTTACTACAAACCCTAACGGGTGACTAGGCACTGTAAGGATTTAAAGAAGCGCAAAATTACTAACTAGGATGGTGAAGGGCGGCGCGTTTTGTGGGAAAATCTTAATATAATTTTGTACGCTCTTGATTGTTATTTTGAATTATTCCAACGTAGAAAGTGTCTGTCAAACCACACATAAGGAATTAAAGTGAAAAAGTATCTTATTTAAAATAATATAAAACTAATCTTGTGTAATTAATATTCCAAAAAAGGATACTAAGAAAAGAAAAATTGGAAAAGTTTCACAGAAAATTACAAAATGGAAACAAGAAACACAAAGTACTTTTTTCAACGTCTCTCGGTCAACTAGTTCAAATAATAAATTATTCTATTCGTGATAACTTTGGAATTCCAACTACATAAAACTAAAAGTTATAATACAACAAAAATACCGTCCTGTGCAGCGTAAACCAATTAACAACTTAATTTTTAGTCCAGGTTCTAATTAAAGACTGTTTCTGTGAAAGAGATAATAGTTTTAATTAACTCCAGATTAAATGCATAGTTCTTTTTTATAGACAATAGGTTCGCGTTTGACCACCATTTCACCTGATGTGATGTGAGTGTCGGTATGAGATTTTTTTACAACGGCAGCTTGTTCCACAGCTTTTGTTGATGTGTGCTTGGTAAATCTTGTAAACTTAAGTATGCAGCCATAATTTGGTGTAAAAAAATGAACATCGGTATTTTTATAGAAACCATGAAGGTTGCCTGTCTGCTATGAAACTTCTTGCTTGCTGTCAGACGAGCAGAAAAATATTTGTGGATTGGTTTAAATACCTACCTTCTTTTATTAGAATATGAAAGAAGTTGTTAGATGTCAGGGGGCTTTACTTCGTGAGTGTATACCTACATAAAATCTAATTATAATATGTATAATAAATGGATGTGTATTTGTACCTACTACTCAATCACAACAAAAGGGCTGAACTAATCTAGATTAAATTTGGCACCTAAACAAATTGAACTTGAACACATTGGGGATAAAGCGATAATAGCCTAATAGCTAAGGCCTTGTGGGTTCACTATTGCTGTGAACCCACTATAGACACAAGCATATTTAGCTTAGTTTGATGGATTTGAGGGACATAGCTAGTTCAATTAAAAAAGAAATGGCTACATTTTATCGCGGGTAGCCGCCAATAGCTAGTACAGACAAATACTCCTACCGTTCAAAATTGACGTTGAAAATCGTATCATAAACGGGCGGCGCGGTCAAACTGTCCGCTTTATTATACCTATTCAAATTATATCCGGGAATAAAACGGTTTTAAAGAAAAAGTTTTATAATAACGTTTTAACTCGGAATTAAGAGCCGGTTCGTTAAGAGGCGTGAACAGCCACTATCGTTAAGTCAGTCCAATATTGCATTATCTTATCCGACAAATATTTTGCGCAAAATGTGCCAATATAATTGTCATTTATTCAAGCAAACAATTTCTATTTTCATAATTTGACGAAAATAGAATGAGCCCGCAGACTTAAGTCAGTCAGTAAGGTAAAGTTTATTTTACAGATGAACAACAAAGTTCTTAAACATAATTTGTTTTTGAAATGTTTTAGAAGTGAAGTGGTCATATATTAGAGGCTGGGAAATGCATATTCGAAAAATTTAAATCATTAAAAAAAAACCTGTCAGCAAAAAAGAACAAAAGTGCCAACTCTTTTTTCCGACGCTCTCTAATACGGTTAATAGCATTTGAGTTATATTAATCACAGAATTGATGACCATACATGTCTGAAAAACCATTTACACCAAATATTTGAATATTCACTTTACTCATGACGTATCCAAAGTATCTGAGGGTTTTCTTTAGCCGGAGATACCTATATCTAAGTAGCTAATAAATTTATCGTAAGTAATGGATATGATTGGGCTTCGAAAAAGATTGATCGTTTACTACAATAAATCACGATAGCGTGCGGAAGAAAATTACCAACGATTTATTTTGAGAGCTCAGTAGTTACAGGTATGACTTACTAGTAACATTGTGAAACTTATATCATCAATAAATCGTGAAGGAGAACATTATAAGGTAACCGGCATGACCTTTTTTTACGTGGTAAAATCATCAGATGAGTCCTCCCGCCTCGGGCAGGGCCGGAGGGACTGTCAGACTTGTACTGACTAAAATCTACGGTATTCCTTCTATAGCCCTTTACGTACGGGGGTCACGGTAATGGGATAAGTCCCACGACTCCGGCAGGCTTCGGCCCTCTACAGGTTGGGCCTCGTCATCTTACTGACGCTCTTTGAGGCGCGCGTGGAACACAACGCGCCGTCGACCCGGGCATGGTCCATGGTCGGACAGCGAGTTGCCCTTTATTCGCTGTCCGCATGCCCGCGCCTACGGTGGCCGGAGATCGTCGGCCGACGTCCGACGCCGTGGGCGACTACCACTGCGGCTGGGCTGGAGGTAGGGCGCTATCCTCTCCCTCACGCGGCCCGCCTACTCCTTCGATAGATAAGAGGTTCACTATCAACTAAGTTTTTATAAATGATAGGTAAATAAATATGTAATACTTCTGCATGTCTATCTTTTAAGTCAATTTAAAGTAGACGAAGAAAGCTTGGTCGAGCACAGTACCATGAGAACACTAAAACAAACTCGGAGGTTAAAAGCAGAGAGAACTTAATATCTCTAAGATGCTTGGCTTAGGAACCGTGAGAGAAAAGCAATTTGTATATGTTGTACATGAGTAACCAGTACATACGCATGTGATTATTTAGGCACACAAGTTAACCGCGGGTATTTGACAACATTTGATTATTCATACATACTTTCACCTCTATCATATAAAATGACTGAAAAATAGTTAATTAATATTTAAACTAAAAAGCTGAAAATAAATAAGTTATTTAAAAATCTAAAAAACTCGAATGATCAACTGATATCCAAGAAACGAACACAGGATGAGGATGGAAGTTAGTGTAACCCCAAGAAGCTAAATCCGATCGGTTATCGGCAGTGTTACACCACGGAAAGTAGGAGCCGGTTGGAATTGTCTCCTTTGTGCGGAGATGATAGGGTATTGTCGTTTACTGAGGGTGTTGTTACCTTCTAGGTATGCCAGGAGCTTACTAATAAACACACGCTCCATACTCTTACAGAGTATGGACGTGACTGAGATAGGCCTGTAATTGGCCGGGTCAGCACGACTGCCTTTATTGGGCACAGGTTGCACACGTTAGCCAGTTTCCATGCTTTCGGCACCTTTCCAGTCTCAAGCGAAAGGTGAAACAGGCTTGTTAAGATTGGAGACAGTTCAGGCGCACAAACTATGAGAAAAATTGCTGGTATCCCATCAGGGTCACGAGGTTTGTTCACGACTAGATTACGCAGCACTATATGGACGTCCTTCTGATGGATGCGAATGTCCGACATACACGTCTCGCATCTAATAGGAGCATCAGAAGGGTGAGCGCACTACTATCCAGGCGCGAAGATTCCGCAAAAAGAGCGGTAAACAAGTTTGCCTTTTCCTCAGCGGACTTGGCCAGAGACCCGTCAGGTTTGAGCAGTGGTGGGGGATGGAAGTTCGATTCGACCGACTTCACCAGGGACCAAAACGCTTTGCTTGAAGCAAGTTTGTTCTCAATTCGGCTAACGTGGTCAAACCGAGTCCTTCACAAAAACTTCTTCCAGGACTTGGCAGCCCTGTTGAAAGCTCTCTTTTGCTGATCCGCGTCGTTTGCTTTGCAGCTTCGAACATCGACCCATGCTAGGTACGCCGCTTGTTTAAGCGCTTCAGCGAGATCACATTTTTTCTCAAAACTAGGTCGAGCTTTGTCGGACACTGTTAGGTCAGAGAACGCAATGTAGTATTCCATCCCCTGTCACAAAACATCCGTCAAGGCGTTTGCGCACGACGACGAATCATTTGAAGAAAACCAAGTAGGCTGCCAAGGATAACATGTAATGAAAGACCGCATGCCATCCCAATCCACTGACTTATATCGCCAAGCCCGCCGAGTGCCTTTAAGGCTGGGATCGGGCAGAGAGTAGACGGATACAGACTTCATCAGACAGTGGTCGGAACTACCTAACGGTGAAGATATCGCTACCGAGTAGTGGTCTGGATCTCAACTCTTTTGGACTTGAGTTCATATAAAGGAAACAGATGAGAATATCTTTTTACGAATAACCAAATTATAAAAATATAAAGACAAGGACGTGGAAGTATCTTCAGTGATTTAAATAATGTCCTAGAGCTGCAATGATTGTATAACTCATTTGTTAGGAAAATAAGTGGACGATAGGCAGCCAGTTTTAGTTTGGCTCGATGTGCAACTTCTAACGGTTTTAGGATAGTTTTAGCCACACCACCCCAACACGGAATACCTAATAGGTTTATAAATATAAATAAATAACGTGTGATATTTATTAAAAGAGAACTTGCAATGTGGTTAGAATTCACATAATTACTAGTAATCTTGTTAACCTCTGTTATATGTGAGATGTTTTTATGTACTTTTAAAGTCTATAGTTTCGCACATGACTTAATCTTATCTTATCTTACTTCTTACTAATATTATAAATGTGAAAGTTTGTGAGGATGGATGGATGTTTGTTACTCTTTCACGCAAAAACTACTGAACGGATCTGAATGAAGTTTGGAAAGTGGATAGTAGACATTCTGGAATAACACATAGGCTACTTTTTATCTCGAAATTCCCACGAAATCGGGATTTGCGCGGGAAAACCTTCACACGCGTACGAAGTCGCGGGCAGAAGCTAGTTAAATTATAAAATTCTAACTCATTCTTCACGTCTCATTAATCACGTCAGTAAGTTCATATTTATTTTCTCATAAGTATTTAAGAGAAAAAAACCTGCTTACTCTTGAAGGAGCACACCTTTACAACTAAATACCTTCTCGCATATGGGATTTAGGTAAACTCTTCCAATGTATTCCAAACCTAACTTAGGCAGCACATAGTCAAGCATGAATCGCTTCTGGAGAAATGATTGCATTGACTGTATAACTAAAGTTTATTTGACTCGACAATTTCATCCGTTCCATGACGTGAGTGGACGAGTGATAGGTATACAAGAGTACGAAGATTATTCGCTCGTGATACAGATCTCTACCTAGTACGGGGTGTAATCAGTCTAAAACAATCACGCTGGCAACATATTACATGTACCTGTCGACCTATACTCACTAATTATTTCGAGGTGGCCCTGTACAACACACGCGACACGCCGCCTTTGGATTCTCAAAGAATCGTAGAAGGGATTCGTATCGCACGGTGCGCGGCAGCGCAGCGTCGAGATAACGATGAAGTACCTGGGTCTCGTCCTTGATAGCCGGCGGAACTTCGTGGAGCACTTCCGACGTTTGGCTCCAAGACTGGACCGGGCGGGGGCTGCATTCAAGCAGTTCCTACCGAGTCTAGGGGGGCCAAAAACCTCCTGCCGGAGACTCTACGCGGGGATCGTGCGGTCCATGGCACTTGATGATTCTCCAACCCTGAAAAAAAGGGGGTCATTTGATGATAACGCTTATTGTTAGCACTACAAGGGTGTTTTTGGGTCGTAATTTGGGTATTCTTACTTACTATACTTCATGGGTAACATAATAAAAACAAAAGAATATCGTGTTTCACAACGCGTATCGCGGTGGTAAGTGGTTCCCTCCTAACCTCGTAACTATATATCGAGTTGCAGAACAAATTCCTTCAGCGTAACGTTCGAACATTACAATCGAGTACTAAAATACATCAATTCATAAATGCAGAACTATAAATAAACATCCGATTATAATTACTCAGTTGTAGATTCATCACCAAGTATGGTCGACACCCACACTTGAGCAGAGATTTCCTTGTCGGTTAACGATTACTTATTCGCTTTTCAGTTTATTATTTGATATAAAAATGGTCATTTTAGAATGACCATTCGAATGATGATGAAATGACATTTTATTTTGCAAATTGGTTTGTAACCAATACATTAGGTAGGTACATAACAGTTTTACACGTAATTTTTTGCCATTTTAAGTTACTAGATGAATCCCGTGTTTGCTAACTAAAATAGATTAAGTATAAGTAGTTTTTTCAACGATGACTTGAACAGAAAAACAGAACTTCAGCGTTCCATGTGAAGGGCCGATACAGTAAGGAAGTAGGTTAGGTTATCAGTAACACCGTCTGAATATTTGTTTTTGTATATTATTATTACCTACAGCGAAGTTTACAAGATCATAACACTACGGATACGGACAGACATACAAACATAATATGTAGCACTTGTACAATTTCGTGACATCATAACGCGTTTCATTTTCGATAGGTACGTAAATCAGATATTTATTTTGCTACTACAAAGCGTGCAGTATATTTTTTCTTGATTATTTGCGACTTAGGAAGTTAGAATGATAATTTAAACTATTGCGGTAGCTTCGCAACATTCGCAACCTAGGAGAAAGTTTTATAGTAAGTATTGTAATTAAAAAAATAGTTCAGAGTAGAAATTAAGGAAGTTTACGAAGTCTTTGGTTGCTAAACCAAGGTGAAATTGTAATAGTCTGCGTAGTCCTTTTTAGGGTTCCGTAGGCGAATGGCACAAAACGGAATCCTTATAGTTTCGTCATGTCTGTCTGTCCGTCCGTATGTCACAGCCATTTTATTCCGTTACTATTAGGAATATACATGTGAAACTTGGTTCGTAGATGTATTCTGTGAACCGCTTTCCGATTTTTATACAATAATAAAATAAATTAGGGGGCTCCCCAAACACAGAACTGAAAAAAAAAAATCAAACCTATTCGTGTGTATCTATAGACTTAAAATATGACATTGAGGTTTCTTTTAAAACCACTTTTTCTGGAAGTCAATCGTTCAAAAAATATACGCTTCCAAATTGGTGAAGTTTGAGTTTACAGACGCACAAATTATCTTTAAGAGTCGAATAAGTCTCAACGAATTAAATTGATTGAAAGGATGCTCTTCCATACGCATTTCAAAAAAGTTGCGTAAAACCGTATTCAACTTTTCTGAGATATTATCTAGAGAAGATGATCAACTAGGACAACAATATCTCGTTGGTCATCTTTGGCACGAATCTTTTTCTTAATATAACTCCAATATTAGAACTTTGTTTTATACCCTTATTAGTTTTTAAGGTAAAATTTTTAGGTGTCTAACGTCTTCATATCACGAGAACTCAAAGTCCTAGAATACTTCGGTCACATTGCTAGAAAAGACGGTGGCAACTTCGAGAAGCTCACCGTATCCGAAAAAGTAGAAGCAGCTCAACTCTACAGTTCACAATCACAACGCCTTCCACACAGCCAGAGACAGAAACTTATGGAGGAACATCATACGTGAGAAAGTGATGCAGAAGGGAGCCCTCAGTAATGAGGAATACGACGCAAAGACGGAGGAGTTTTTAAGATACCTTTACCAACCAATTGGATTGTTTGTTGGCAGAACTGAAAAATAATTTAAAATGAAAGAAGAGTGCCTTACAATACTAGAAGTTTTGTAATGAACGAACAATAAAAATTATATTGTAAAGAAAAATGGTAACATGGCTACAAAATTAACCTGCTCCATGATGTCCTTTAATTAGAAATGGGTGATTTAAATAATTGCCACGCCCGCATATCTATCGGCACAACTACTAACAACAGATAAATAAAAGTTATTTATACCAACGTTTACCATTAAGCGGGAGCGTATTTATTTGAAACTAGCAGTAACGCGGCGCTTCGCTCCCATGCACTTTATCACGATAAAAACATAACCCTCCTTTTTGCAGTCGAGTACAAAGTAGCCTTCTTTGAGCTTCAAGTTACTTCCATACCAAAATTCATCCAAAATTAGCGCGTTCAAATAAACAATTTTTTCCGCTTTATAATTTCAGTTTAGATAGCAACGATCGCGCTTAACATTAAATATCTACGTAAAATTTCAGGGTTTTGAAAACCAGCTTATCAATAATCATATTTTATATAGTCAAGCATCATCTATTTTGAGCTAGGGTACAATTTTTAATAAGTCAATTTTATTAGATAGCCCATCACGCACAGTATTGTACATCAAATACAAAATTTGATCTTTTGACGTCATGTTTGTATCTCATTTTTTATTTAGGTGTTTTAAATTAAATTTTTTCTTTAGTTGCTTCTAGGTAAGGGGGAAGCGACAATAGCCTACTGGCTAAGGTGTCGGACTTGTGAACGAGAGATAGCGAGTTGGAACTCCATCCATTATATTACATTATAATGCCGTGAACCCACTCCAAATACAAGCATATTTAGCTTAGTTGTAATGTTAACAAGATCGCTGGTAATGTGAAATCTGCCCACAGTGCTAATTTTCTCTAAAAATATATTAAATCAAATAAAGACACGTCCAAATCCCATACGTGTTCCATCATATGCCCTACGTGTTCCGGGGCCGCGGTAACTTTTTCGAACAATTCCGCAACCTTGGCGGGCAACGGCCCACTTGTGGGCCCCGACAATTTCGCTAACCGTCCAAGAGGCGCGCGTGGAACACTACGCGTCGTCTACACGGGCCTGGTTTCTGTCGGGCGGCGAGCTACCCATTGCTCGCAGCCCGCAGGTCCACGTCTACGGTGGTTGGGAGTCACCCTGTGATTCCCGACGCCCGGAGCGTCTCTTGCAGCGGCTGGGGCGCAACGGCTGTGAGGGCCTTGAGACCTGCCTCTCCCTCGCGCGTCCCGCCACCTCCTTCGCTTGCATAACTGATTTGCAGAAACAGGTGACTGCTTCCCATGCCTCCTCGCTCCGGACCATGGATTGAACCAGGGCCGGGAGCAAGAGGTCGCCGCCTATCGGCCCTACGAGGACACAGCGGAGCTCTGCCCAAGCAGGGCAAACCTCCACTGTGTGTTCCACCGTGTCCTCAGGGCGATCCTCGCAGTGGAGACACCCGGGCGCACCCCACTATAATCGGCTACGGAACCCTAAAACGCAAATACAAATTTGTGATTTATAAAAACACAATGTTAAATAAATTAATTACAAAGTTATTTTGTTAAGCTACTACGGAACCCTTCATAAGGGAGTCCGACTCGAACTTGGCCAATTTATATCGTTCTTCATGTTAATTTGTTTAGTCGCCACCCTTGCTCAGGCATGGTCATTGGTAACAAGCATGTCTTACGAGTTGGGCATAGGTTCAAACCCAGGCAGACTAATGAGTAATTTAGGTCGGTTCAATGTCCGTTGTAAAAGCGAAGTTTAATTTGAGTAGGTAGTATGTAATAGGTAGTATGTAGTATATAATAGGTAGTATGTAGTATGTAATAGGTAGCATTTAATCTCCCGACCGATCAACTAACCGTTTTCAGCTAAAGTTAATTGAGATCTAGCTGAACTACAGTCCTACTAACTAGATAATCTACAATGTAACTTATTATCCTAATTGGGGGCGATGGGCGTGTATAACAATACCTTCGTCTTTAGGGAATCTCGTAAAATTTGTAGGTTTTTGTTACATACCTATTATTCTGCACTAGTAAGTATAAAACTCAGTACAAAGGTGGAATTCATGCTTAGTCAGTCGACCTTCAGATGGAGTAAAAGAGACTTCAACATAAAGGATATCCGACGTAATTGTATTTCTGATATATATTTCTTTAAGACAAGAGTGACTAGGTTACTTTTACGTAAGCGTGCTCCATCTTCAACCACATCTTCAGTTACCATCAGGTGAGATGACGGACAAACGCGAGCCATCAATAAAAAAAAATATTCAGACGGAGGCTCCATCTGAATATTAGACAAATAGGTAAGTATTCCAAAAAAAAAATATCGCCTATATTGTAAATGTGTAATAATCTTTCTTACTAATACAATCTATACTAATATTATAAAGCTGAAGAGTTTGTTTGTTTGTTTGTTTACTTGAACGCGCTAATCTCAGGAACTACGGTTCTGATTTGAAAAATTCTTTCAGTGTCAGATAGCCCATTTATCGAGGAAGGCTATAGGCTATATATCATCACGCTAAGACCAATAGGAGCGGAGCACTAATGAAGAATGCTTCAAAATCGGGGGATTTTTTTTCCACGCGGACGAAGTCGCGGGCGGAAGCCAGTAACTGCTAAAGTTCATGAGGATGGAAGAATGGATTTTTGTTACTCACTCACTTAAAAATTACTGAACGGATCTGAATAAAATTTGGTCAGCAGCTAATGGACATCCTGGAATAACAAATAGGTAAGGCTGTTAATTTCTATCACGGCATTCCCACGGGTTCGAGATTTAGGCGGTAAACCTTATACGCGCAAACGAAATCAAGGGCAGAAGCTAGAATGTTCATTAACATAACATTAATACACACTTTAAATTTAAAGATCTACCCAAATCAACGAGCTTATATATGTAAGTATAGGTAAAGGAACAGCTGATTAGCTGAAAAACGACTGTCAAAAAGTGGTAGAAATTATTTAAGTATTTATTTATCACAAACACAACTATCATTACAGGCAATAATCCTAATGTGGTAGCGTGGTCTTTAGTTACATTCTAAATTACAATTAAAGCTACTAGTTATATATTAGCATAACATAATACAAACAATGTTACCTTTGTGAATTCATTCAGAGAGCAATAATTAAATAAATCTATCCTATCAGCAGTGTCATTCAGTGTATGCAAGGCTCGTGTCAAAGCGCGTTTTATTTTTGAATCGAATTTCTAGATAAGGGAACTCCTTACCTTTTTTTTTCTGCGTGTGAAATTCATCAAATGACTCCTTCTGCTGTGGGTGGAGAGGAAGGCAGGGCCGTCTTTACCAGGGCGGCTGTCCCAAATCAAAACACAGTAAGGGACATTTTTGTCGAAATCAAGATTTTTACACCATTCTTTTAACACAGTAAATGCGCACAATATGCAAAAACCCTTTTTTCAATAAAGGCCTCCATTCCCAATATAGCGATACCATAAAACCTAGTAAGTGCACAGACTAAACCGCAAACCCCAAATCAAAAACCTAGTAAGAGCTGATAACCAGTTCAAAACACAGCAAGGCACACGTACTTACTTTGTTTTGGATTGGGAATTTCCACTTGCTAGGTTTTTGATTTGGGAATTAACATGTCTAAAAGACCATAAAATCTAAAAATTACACAGTATAGCACACATACGTTGGAGTTTCTATCTCCAGGAATTAGGGTTTAAATTAGTGAGAAAACATCAAATTGCCGCTATCTTTTCGGGAGAGGGGTGGGGCGTCGCGTGCCTTCATTTATAGCGTCGCGCCGATCGCCAGTACG
The DNA here is from genome assembly GCA_943138885.2 of Tholera decimalis. NCBI lineage: Eukaryota > Metazoa > Arthropoda > Insecta > Lepidoptera > Noctuidae > Tholera > Tholera decimalis. The sequence goes on from OW964562.2 coordinate 20,470,306, forward strand.
TGGCCAGTACTGGATTAGACTGGACGTGATTTTGTTGCCTGCGCGCGCTCTGCGTGCGTATTTCGTCGTTTTTAGTTTTGAACGATTTTTAAGTGTTTATTAGAGCAAAATGAGTAGAAGTAAAAGAATCCTCGAGGCTGCTCTCAAAAAGAACCCTGATGATTTGATTTTAAGTTCGGAAGGAGAATTTATTAAATTCAGTATTAGTTTGTTTTCCTTCATTAACGTAAATATGCCTTTCGAAGTGTTTTATTTGCGTTGACACTTTTATGAGCGCCTCCACCAGTGCGGCAGCAGCGCGTGTTATATGTAAGTATGTTTAATTTTTTACATGACTGCCCTTTGAACTTTGCACGGTTTTTTCTTTTTCTTTCAGTTTGGGTGAAGGCACCAGTAAACGTGAAGAAGCATATCAGATGCAGGGGCAGACAGACTCAAATTATTTAATTACTCTATCTGACCTCGAAGAAAGTTGTGACGACTCTGTTGTGGATCCCGATTTTAGCCCTGATATAATATCTAATTCAGATTCCTCCGACGAAGAGAGCTGTATAAATACCCGAAAATTTATAATGACTCAAGAAAACTTTGTACGAATTTCCAAAGAAAACATCCCTTCCAAAACTTCATTTTCCCCTTGTTCAACTTCACCTCTGAAGGCATTTAATTTTATAGCCGCTTATCCAGGACCTATAATTTCTGCTGATAATTACAATCCGGATATAGATTACCTGACAATTGAGGAAACTACGTCTCCGACAGAACAAAACGTATTAAATCCAATTCCATTAAACATAATAACAAATAATAATCAAAAACTAAAACACCCAATGATTACTAAAGATTGTAAATGTACACGAGAATGTATGAAATTCACACCTGAGGAACGCCATAATATTTGGAATAATTACTGGGATTTGTCATGTAAATTCAGATTCATTTTTGAATAAATGTGTCATAATTCGTTCAGTAAAAACACGTAAGACCAACCAAGATTCTAATGTCTACCTCAAAACTGAATCTCGATACTACGCTCTTCCCAAAATTATCGACGGTGATCAAACATATCAGCCAGTTTGTCGACAATTCCTTCTAAATACACATGGATATACAAATGATTCGGTGATAACGGAATTGAGTAAAGCTACGAAGACTGGCGCATTGGCTTTAGAAGACAAGAGAGGTGGTAGAAGAAAAGTGTTTCAAAAACAACCCATCCAGGAGCATATAATGAGCTACCATCCAATTCAGAGTCATTACAGAAGACACAATGCACCGATCACACGCTACCTACCACGCCATTTGACGATCACAGATATGTACACGGACTTTCGCACTAAGTATCCCGATTTTAATTGTGGTCCCGAAACATATAGAAAGATATGAAAGTTTCACTTTTCATGCCCAAAAGCGACACGTGCGTAGAGTGTGAAATGCATAAGAAAAGTGATGGTACAGCTATGGAAAACAACGCTTACAATGAGCACAAAATAAAAGCTGAATCTGCTATCAATATGTACAAATCAGAATCCCAACTCAGTAACTCTATTCATACTAAATACTACTCAATGGACTCACAAAAAGTTATTCTGTTACCTGAAATGCCGAACACCAAAGAATCACATTTTGTGAGTAGATTAATCACGTTCAATTTAACGTTCGCTCCGATTCAGCCAAAGAGTAAGGATGAAGCTGTTTGTGTTCTATGGCACGAAGCTATAGCCGGACGGGAAGCTCATAATATCATTGATGCAATATGGGCATTTCTTGATTCAGAAAGAAACGTAAAGTATTTCCATTTATGGGCAGACAATTGTACTGCCCAAAATAAAAACTGGTATCTTTATACCGCTTTGGTAATTATATTGAATAGTTGCCAGAACGAAATTGAAAATGTAACAATAAGCTACCTTACTAAAGGACATACCCACATGAGCGCAGACTCAGTTCATGGAAACAGAGAAAAAAATGCACCGCAATCAGGCAGTTTTTGATTTTGAGGACTTGAAAAGTTTAATCCGTCAAGCTCGAATGAAAAGACGGATTGTAGAGCCCCAAAATTACCACGATTGGCCGAAAAAGAAAAGAGAACCTCGATCTAATAGCGACCCTTTAAAGAATTTTCAGTTGAACTCAATCGTTCAGGTCAAATTCGTTCGAGGTATGCGTCAGATGTTGTATAAAACCTCTTTCAATGAGCCGTTCGTTCCTTTGGACTTTATGATGAAAAAATTTGACCCTTCAGTGTGGCCCGCTTCCAGGAACGAACCTCGTGGCATCAAAACATCCAAAAAGGAGGAAATAATTAAAGAGCTGGTAAAATTGATGCCAGAGTCCAGAAAGAAATTTTGGCAAGACTTACCAGTTAATGACAGGTCTCCGGACTTAATTAACGAATGACATATCTTGCGTGTGTACAGATACATACACACTAATTTTTATTTCGTACTTTGAGTTTATCTGTTTTTGTTATTAATTCCTCGTTTTCTACTATAATTTGGAACTTTTCACATTAAATTACTTCACCTTCTAAGACTGAATAATAAACATGGTTACTTCTAGTTAATGTGTTTAACTGCAATAGTTTTTAGATACGAATTTAGAATATTTATTTACTCATTTTCTTTAAGTAAAAGTTTTCAAAAAAATGAAAACATAATAATGTCTTATATACTTACTGTGTTTTGGTTTATTTTCCATAACCTATGATGAGTATTGGTTACAATTTCAAAAACCTAGTAACATCTCATACTGTGTTTTGGTTTAGTTTCCATGGGCAATGGTTAGTGTTGGATCCCATTTCAAAGTTAGTAAGTGTTATACAACGTGCATCGAATTATGTTTTTAAAGTTTTAGTATGCAAAAATGTAGACAGTAATCTAATCTACCATCTCCAAGAATCATATTGAGCTGTAAATTCATAGTTTGGTAAGGCATAAGAAAATCAGCTTTTTTTGCCCTCCTGTAAAATTTGTTCGAAGTCCCTTACTGTGTTTTGATTTGGGACAGCCGAGGGGGTGCAAGGGGTGCGGTGCACCCGGGCGCGGAGCACCCAGGGGCGCCTGTCAAGCGCTGAATTTTTGGATATTTTATTGAACTTAACGCCATTGCACAGTTTTATATATCTACTTGTTACTTACGACAAATATGTATGCGCAAGCAAAAAAAAAATAGTCAACAACAAAAATATTTTTTTTTACTTTTATTACGCTTTCGGCGCTTGTCATGAATACCGCATTACTACACTACACAAATAACAATGTTATTTATATGTTATTTATAACACTTTCATTACCACTACGATTTTTTCGTCGCGGTCGCATCTAAACACTAAATATCGATCATCAATAGACTCACCGTCGGATATGTTTGGTATAAGCCAAGTCTCTGTGAGAATGATTACGTCATACGAAAAAGACAAGATATTCATAAATAATGTATGTAGCTTGGTACGCAGTCCTCGACAGTTTTGGTAATAAACTGTTAAATTATACTTATCCATTGGAAACCGAAAATATGTAAAAAATGCTATCAAACCAAAGCCTGGAGTCAAGTACAGTTCCAAATTGTATCCATAACAAACTATAATATAATATAACACAGAAATGGCAAACACAGAATGAAAAGAATACAGTCAACGATTGCAAGAACAATTGGTTAAAATGTAGGTAAGATGAAGATGTGATGGTTATATCTATTTTGTGGTAAACGTGAATGTGCACGCTAGAGTAAAACATAAATGTGAAATGAATAATTACTACCAGAATTAGGCCATGTTTACAGATAATCAACACAATACAATTCACATATGTATTAGATTTTAATATAATGGTACAATTATTTAGATACGTGAGGGTGATCGTAAAATATTTCGCTCGTGAGTCATTACTTCATTAGTAACAACTTCGTAAACAACCAAGAGTAATGTACGAGTCAGAGAGCACAGATTGTATAGTAAACAAAATAACAAGTTAAAAGTTATGAAAAATAAATATGGTTGTACACAGATATTATAGCACTTATTTAAAGTTTTGCCGAAATACTTTATTATATGGTTTAATTTTAGATAAATCCTCTTCGGAAGGAATAGTGAAGGCCGCTTCGGGGACGTCAGCGCGACACCGTGTTTAATCCAAACAAATCGATGTCCGTTGTGTTTTGCAATCTCCTTTGTTTGACGAAACAACTTCTTGTTCTGCAGTGTAAGATGCTCATATTTTATGTAATTTTTTTGCGGATTGCCACTCAGTTGTAATTCCTCAGATGTGATTTCCTTTTTGAGGCGACCAGCTGCAATGAAATTATCATGTAGTATTTGGCTGCAAAGTTTAACTACTATGTTTCTTGGCCGTGCAGATTTGGGATTCATTAGAGGAACACGGTGAATAGCAATCACATCACGAAGCGATAACGGTTGGGCGATTAAAGAAGATATATTTTCCAGGATTGACATCAAATTTTCACCGCGCTTCTCAGGTAGATTGCTTATTTCAATATTGCAGTTACGGGATTTTTATTCTGCGGTCTCTAACTTCGCCTCAAGTGATGCAATCCTTTGTTGAACTGCCAGAGGAGAAGAAACTTTTTCCTCGAGCTTCGAAACGCGATAGTCAAGTTCCTTTATTTTTTCCTCTAGACAATCATATTTGTCGCTAATGAACTTTATAGATGATTTCACGCCTTCAAATTCGCCTAAAATTAATGAGAATTTTTCATCCTGTTTAGTTATGTAGGTCTCAAGCATAGATTTTATATTAGCTTGGAAGTCTTTGAGCTCGTCACGCCAGTCTGGATCTTTCTTGCATGACATCCCTTGGCGAAATGTAACGTAAGGAGGAGGAGACTCCTTCTCTATTAAGGAACCGTCTACACTCATTCCACCCGATGGATCGTCGACTTCACTTATATGTTCATAGGTGCTGTTTATTGTATTCATGTCTGTCTCTGTCCGCAACACTACACTATGCCAATTGGTTCGGTTCGCAAACGAGCACTAAAGTTAACGATAACACCGATAGGTAATTAGTGACACACGCACTGTCACACACATCAAGTTATTATTGTTAATGAGTTAGAACGCGACGTCCGGTTAGCTACGGGGCGCACGGCGGAATGATATAATGATGGATATAGTGGTAATAGACCGATTAGAGCGTCGCACAGTGATTGTTGATATAGCGGTCCCTCATGACGAGAACCTCGTGAAAGCCGAGAAAGATAAGCAAATTAAGTATCTTGACTTGGCTCACGAGGTTGTTGATATGTGGGATGTGGATACAGCAATAATTGTGCCGATAGTCGTCTCAGCCAATGGCATAATAGCCAAGAGCCTCGACAAATATCTTAGGAGGCTCTCGTTGGGCAGCTGGATCAAGGGCTTGATCTAGAAAGCAGTACTTCTGGACATGGCGCAAATTGTTAGGAGGTTCCTCTCTCAAGAGCCCTGACCACCGGTAGCTTGGACCCTGTTCCCGATACCGGTGGGCTACTGTTTTTATATTTTTAAATGTTTTTGTTTTATAGGAATATTTAAAAATGTAAATAATATGTATATAAAATGTAATAAAGGGAATAATAATATAATAATACCCACTGCATTTAATGCCCCCACTGGTTACAAAGACTGGGGGCATTTGTCGAGAAATATAGAACGACATGAAAAAAGTTCAGGGCACATATTCTTTTAAAAAAATATTTGGGTCTAAAAATGACTTATTGAAAGTGCAAACAGTAGACTCGGTAAATCAAACTGAAATAGACCGCGAAAGAAAGAGGTGGACGGCAGTTTTGGAAAGGATAAGTACTCGAAATTATAAAATTTTTGGCAGGTCAAAATATAGCATTTAGGGGCACAAGCGAGAAGTTGTATGACCCAAATTATGGTAATTTTTTGTAGATAGAAAGTTGGTGGAGAGTATATCTAATTTTGATAGTACACTATCAGAACACATTGCTCGAATTCAAAGAGCTCAGCATCGCATGCCACATTATCTTGGCCATAACATTCAAAATGAACTGATCAGTATAATTGCTGAAAAAATTAAAACGACTATAATTAGTCTTCTGAAGCAATGTAAATACTACTCTGTAATTCTAGATTGCACACCTGATATTTCACACCAAGAATAACTTGGTACTGTTATTGTGAGGTTTATTTATTTAAATCCATCGACAAAACGCGCTGAGGTACGAGAACATTTTTTAGGTTTTTTACCTGTAACTACATATTTGTTAGATTTCTTAAAATCATGCGATATTGAATTAGATGATTTGCGAGGCCAAGGAATGAATGATGAATGAAGTGAATGGGGCCAATATGAGGGGGAAACATAAAGGCCTCCAAAAAAAAATATTGGGCATGAATCCTCGTGCTTTTTACGTACCGTGTGCTGCTCACTCCCTTAATTTAGTAGTAAATGATGCCGCTAAAAGCTCATTGGAAATTACAAACTTTTTCTGTATTGTCCAAGAAATCTATGCATTTTTTTCTGCATCCATATGACGCTGGGGTGTAATTATGAAACAGATACCTACTTTGACATTAAAACCTCTTTCAAATACGCTTTGGAAAAGTAGATTTGATGCTCTTAGAGCACTCCGTTTTAACATGAATAATATTTACGATGCATTATACCATATTTTTACAAATAACAAGTATGACAGCGACATAAAAAACATAGCGAGTTCATTAATAGCCAAATTAAAGCTAGAGTTGGGAGATCAAAAGCCTTCCCAGCTGCTAAGGAAGATGCGAGAACTCGCGAGCGGTATGATTACCGAAGAGGGTCTAAAAATAAAATGGTTAAATCACCTACCCACACAAGTTCGAGTCGTTCTGTCAGTCAACAAGGAATCATCGTTAGACACCTTGGCTGCGATGGCAGATAAGATGGTGGAGTACACAGAGAGTCCCAGCGTTGCCGCAGTCACAGTACCAGCATCATCCTCGTCGTCTACGGAACCCATGGCACAGCTAGAAACGCTGGCGAAGCAAGTGGAAAACTCACTCTAGAGATCGCCGAGCTACGTCGGGGTCAGCCATTCCACAGACACCGTCGCCGCACGTACAATCCTCGGGCTCATTCCCGTTCACGCTCGCAGTCAACGCATCGTGGATCGGCACTGAAACCGGGAGACCCCAACTGGGAATGCCGCTACCACTACCGCTTCGGAGACAAAGCGAAGCGCTGTGAATCGCCCTGCTGTAGAAGAAACAAGCCGTCGGAAAACTAAAGTCGACACCGACCGTGGCGGACGTCGGTGTCCCGCACACCAGTAATCGCCTTTGTGTACACGACCGTAACACTCACGAACGTTTCCTCGTGGACACAGGCGCAGATATCTCCGTATTGGCCGCCAATCATAGAAATAACAAAACACCAAGTGCCTACAGTTTATACGCCGCGAACAATACGCCAATCAAGACCTACGACCAGAAAACTATCAGACTAAACTTTGGATTACGAAGAGACTTTGTTTGGTCATTCATCGTTGCAGACGTCAAAACCTCCATACTGGGAGCTGATTTTCTTCGTCACTTTAAACTGCTGGTAGACCTGGACAAGAAAAAGTTAATTGACAAGATAACCGAACTATCTATCGACGCATTAGAAGTTTCTACGAACACAGAATCAGTTCACATTATAAGCAACGACCAACGATACTACGATATTTTGAAGCAATATCCTAATGTCCTACGGCCAATGTCGTTGAAAGAGCCACCGAAACATGACGTTGTCCACCACATTGAAACGACCGGCCCCCCACTCTACGCTCGCCCCCGCCCGCTGCCCCCGGACAAGTACAAGGCAGCCAAAGAAGAGTTTGACCGCATGTTAGAAATGGGAATCTGCAAACCATCAAAAAGCCCATGGGCCAGCCCCCTACATGTTGTGAAGAAAAAAGACGGTAGATTACGCGTGTGTGGTGACTACAGACTTCTGAATGCGGTCACTTAACCCGACCGCTATCCCGTACCTCGCATTCAAGATTTCACGTACCAGCTACATAACAAGAAAGTATTCTCCAAACTTGATTTAAAAATGGCGTACTACTGGATTCCAATTGCAAAGGGCGACGCGCAGAAAACGGCGATCACAACACCGTTTGGAATGTATGAATTCAACTGCATGACCTTTGGTCTAAGAAACGGAAGTCAGACATTTCAAAGATTCATGCACGAAGTGCTGAGAGGCATAGATGGTTGTTTCTCTTTTATCGACGATATTCTCCTGTGTGAAGAAGACGAAACAAAACACAAACAACTTCTTCATCAAGTTCTACAGCGGTTAGACAACTACGGGCTGACACTAAACATAGAAAAGTGCGAGTTTGGTAAAGAAACAATAGATTTTCTCGGCTATGAAGTATCGGCGACGGGTATAAAACCAACAGTGGAACGAGTTAAAGTTATATCTACCTACCCGAAACCAGAAACTATTCTCCAACTTCGACGTTTCCTGGGGATGATCAACTTCTACCGAGATTGTCTCCCACGTCAAGCAGAACTCCAGTGCGAACTTAACAAATACCTACATAATAGAAAACGCAACGACAACACGCCTATCCAGTGGACAACGGACGCAGAGCAAGCCTTTGAGAAATGCCGCCAAAGCATCGCAGAGGCCACCATACTCACACATCCAGTTCAAGGAAGTACCCTTGCCATCATGACAGATGCTTCAGATAACAGCCTTGGTGCTGTTCTTCAGCAAAACGTGGACAATGTTTGGAAACCACTAGCATTTTATTCGAAGGCTATGAGTGAAACACAACGCCGGTACAGTGTATACGATCGCGAACTATTAGCGATGTATACAGCTGTTAAACACTTTCGCCGATTAATAGAGAGCTGTGACGTCATCATCTATACAGACCACAAACCTCTTACTTATGCCCTCACAAGAACCGCAAGTACCTCCGACACACCGAGACGCGAAAGACAACTGCATTTTATAAGTCAGTTTTGTACTAGCATAAAGTACATAAAAGGGGAAGAAAATACAGTCGCCGACGCTTTATCAAGACTCGAAGAGATTATTTGTCCATCAACTATCGATTATAATCAGCTAAGCAGGGATCAACAGCAAGACCAAGAACTCAAGAAACTTAGAAAACAAGAAAACTTAATGTTCAAAGAAATAACTATACCCGGAATTAACCGGCCAATCACGTGTGAGTGTTCAACTTCGGTACTGCGACCATATGTACCCGTGAGACAACGTTACGCAGCTTTCAAAGCGCTACATGAGTTATGTCACCCAGGCGTACGCAGTACAAGAGAACTGGTGTCAAGAAAATTCTTCTGGCCATCTATGAATAAGGAAGTAGCACAGTGGACACGAGCATGCATAAGTTGCCAGCGAGCGAAAGTACATCGACACGTAAACACGCCGTTAGTACAGTTCCCGTCACAACGCTTCGAACATATTCACATGGACATCGTCGGCCCGCTGCGTTTGTCTAATGAATATCGCTACTGCGTCACTATTATTGACCGATGTACCAGATGGCCCGAAGCAATACCGGTTCGTGACATCACAGCGGACGTCATCGCGCAGGTGCTATATGAAACGTGGATAGTGAGATTCGGCTGCCCGCTACGCATTACAACAGATCAAGGACGCCAGTTCGAATCTACACTGTTCAACGCACTCATGAAGAGGATGGGAATAAACAGAATACGTACTACGGCGTACCACCCACAGTCAAACGGCCAAGTTGAACGATGGCACAGAACTTCATCGTTCTGCGCTGTTCATCGGCAGCGCTAATGGCTCGCGGGGCAACAACGACATGGACAGAGGAGCTAAGCACAATATTATTAGTTTTACGCACTGTCCTGCGACAAGACAACAACCTAAGCCCAGCTCACATGACGTATGGTACCACACTTCGCGTGCCATCTGATTTCTTTGAACCACAAGATGCAAAAATCGACGACGCCGAGCTAGTACGCCGTCTCACTCGCACGATGACATCACTCACGCCGGCCCCGCACCGCTCACAATCAGCTGACAAGCCATTTGTTTACAAGGACTTATCAACGTGCACACATGTTTTCGTTCGAAACGATACCACCAGAGCGCCCCTCACACCGCCGCGCCGTACGATGGTCCTTATGAAGTACTAAAGCGCAATGGAAAGTACTATAAAATCCAGTTACCTTTACGTACTACAGTTGTGTCACTGGATCGACTTAAACCTGCCTACATTGTGAGCGAAACAGAGACATGCCATGAAAATACCCAGGCGTCGCCGGCACACTCCCATACATCTGCAGCTCACCATGGTTCAACCACTACCGCTGTACCTGCAAATCAACCCTATATTACGAAGCGGAAGACTGGTTAAGAAAAACGTACGCTTCTCTTGAGGGGGAGTACTGTAGCTTCCGCACCTGGAACACATACATCTGCACGCTGCGAGCGCGCGCGCATACTAAACTAAGCGCCGCCGGCCGCCGCTCGCCGGCCACCATCAGCCCGAGGCGGGGCGCGGCGCTGCGATCGACGTGACCCCTACGGACGGAATGTGGAACCCAAGAATGAAATCCTGTAGTCTTATTGGCTAGATGTTTTTTTAGGAATATTTGGCGCCAAAACGTTAGGCTATAAAGCGAACCTAATAAAGACTGCTATTCAGTACACCGTTCGATACAGTTCTATATTCATCTGGAGTTTTACTTAAACACCCTATACGCGCTACATATAGATTTATATGTTCAGTAGTTACACGGTACAATATTTTACTGAAGATTAATATTGTAAGCAAAAATTTGCAAAAATCGGACGTAATTATTTCAGAAGCTACCAAAATGATTAATCTGGTTAAAAACGATTTGGAGAAATACCGCACCGATAGCACGTTTGAACAGTTGTTATCTGATGCAAAATTAATTGCTGAAGAATTAGAATGCGAAACAGAATTTAAAGAAACTGCTCGTCCACGTCCCCGAAAAAAAAGCAAGAAAAATTGAGTTTGTTTGATGTTTGTCATGTGTATGTACATATTGTAATAAATAGATATTCAGTAGGTAATCGAAGTTTTAAGTTTATTTTTGTTTTTTAGAGTAATAAATCATAAATTATCAAAATTACGTGTATTGTATTTTCTTGGTTGACTAGGGCCCCTTTCATACTGCAGTGTGTCGTCGCTCAGTCGCGTGCCACGCTGCAGTGTAAAAAAAAACGAGGGCGCAGGCTGAGTCCTGCACCCCGGCGCAGAATAGACTTAAGACGGCCCTGGAGGAAGGGAATATCAGACTTCTACTGACTAAAAACCCACCCTGCTCCTTCAGTTGCCCTTACATTCCGGGGCCGCGGTATCTCGTTAGAACATTCTTGCACGTTTAGAACCTGCGGGAATGGCTTGTACAATTTTATTTAGGTAACTGTCAACTATAAAGCGGAAAAGTTTGTTTAAACGCTCTAATCTTCGAAAGTACTGAGTTGATTTCGATGTCTTTTGGTATGGAAGTTGCTTGAAGCCTGATGAAATTTATAGGGTTTTTACCCTACTGCAAAAAAGGAGGGTTATGTTTTATCGTCAAAGTCCATGAGAGCCAAGCCCCGCGCGACTTCTAGTCGGTAATAAGACTAAGGATAAGTAAAATTCTAATAGTTTGCCTCGATAACCATAACTTTATTGCACGTGACACAATGCAAAAAGTCTTCCCACTTGTTTCCCCCGTACATCAAAGTATTATTTTATTATAAATTACTAGCTTTTGCCCGCGACTTCATTCGCGTGGGAGGTTTTTCCCGCGTAATTCCCGATCCCGTTGGAATTCCGGGATAAAAACAATGTACTTCCTAGGATCCCAAGCTATTCCCATGCCAAATTTCATCTAAATCGGTTCAGCGGTTTAGGCGTGAAAAGTTAATAGACAGACAGACAGTTACTTTCACATTAATAATATTAGTATGGATAGTATTTAGCATAATATAATATATATTATATAGTATTGATTATAAAATTCCAATAGAAACAAAAAATTAAACCGTACATAATCATATTAGAGAATGCAGTGCGTTGCAATTAAATATTAATAGGTAATATATAAATAAGTCTTCCTCGTGTTTGGTATATAATGACTATGCAACAAAAACTAATTAACTTAAAATAATGAGGTATTATTTTTTGTTTCAGGGATTGTTGGTTTCACGAACGGATTGAGTGAACTGGAATCAAATGTGATCATTCATCATGGTTCTTGGCCAGATACAACAATAACGTAAGTAGAATCTAATATCATGGACTTTTATTACCCAACTACGGCAAAGCTAAAAGGAAGGTTATCATTTTGACCAGTAGGATATATGTATTTTGATTCTGACTATTTGACTATTGAGGTATCGATAGAAGCGTCTTGATTGTCCGCTGGTTATAGACTATGTGGCGTCACATTAAGTTGAATATGGCGCCCTCTATCGGTCATAAAGTCACAAACTTAAAAAAAATCATTTTGAATGATTTCGTGTTTTTGTCGACACGGTAGATAAAAACACGGCAGCTTTGATTTATTATTTCCTGTGCTGTGTGTCGCTTCTTCAACTCGAATTAATATTGCGCGAACTACAAACAGTTACCCCGACTCTGATTTTTCTTGAACTTACGATTCGTAAATGCACCGACGAAATATGAGTAACTTCTTCCAACGTTTTTTAAAATAGTAGTTATTAAATGACCTCCGACCACATTTTGAATACGTCTGCCAATCCCAACGGAGATTGACCAAAAACTTGGAGTTAAGCCATAGTGCACACTAGAGTGTGCGCAAATAGAAATGCATTATTTGTCATTATACTCTCATAGTCAGATGGGACGGTATGCTAGTAAGACGTAAGTAATCAACTTAAGTCTTATTTTATATAATGTTACTTAAACATAAAGATTATCATTCACAAAACATCCTAAAAGATTTCTTTGCATAAAAAACAAGCGTGCAAAAAAATATTTTTTTCTACAATTTTCTTACGTAATTAATAATAAAGAAGGGGACGGGACCGATTCTTATTCCTGCTTTAATGAGGGAGGGGGTAACGATGAGTTGTGAATTTAAAACTACTTGGATTATCCGCGTCGCTAGACGAAAAATGTCCAACTATGCTATAACAATTGTATTACTTATTTCACAAAAAGTGACGATTTCTTCGATTATACTGTACTCCAACAAAGCGATCAATAATAGTCCCAGACACATTTCAAATCACATTCTAACACAAATCGGAGACCTGAATCAATTAATCATGTTTCGTTGATAAATTAAACCGTTCATAAGTTAGTAGTCAATCAATCAGCTTGCCAACGAAGTGATAGTGTTGATGTGACAGCAGAGTCAAACACATAAATCAATGATATCAGGCGATAGACCTAGTTCTGGAATCGGACTATTTAATGAGGTTATAGAATACTCAGATCGGTATCAACGAGCCAATCCAGATATACATACGCTCGCTGCTGCACAATAACCAAATGAAAATCTAATAACATATTACAGCATACCTAAATTATCAATTGTGCCTATCACTCAAGAAATAATTGAAATTGTAATTATATATATAATACACTACAAATTTACTAGACGGAACGCAATAACTCACAACACTAAGCATATATTCCTTAAAAAACATCAAAAGCATACCCCAATATTTCCCCTTCAAATCGACTTCATTGTACTGATTTTATCATTTTTATCTACTTGAAAACTCTTCAGCATAACCATGAGAGGTAGTCATGAGCAGACTGCCAAATGAAATTGAGATCTGAACTCTAAAATAGAAAAATCAACTCTTGGCTTATTGACTGTGGATATTGTCCCTCCACACCATAAATGAAAAAGAAGGTTGGGATATATTTATATCATCTTACTTTCACCCGTCCCGCCACCCAACTTTGCCCAGCCCTATAAGCATGTGCCGCTCGGACGTGACATGAATGGGCCCTTATGAAAAGTAATATTTATGGACTGCGACCATTTAGCCAATTGGATATGACCCTGTCGATACACTATTCGATAGAGACGCTTATTTCCAAGCAATATTAAAAAGAAATTGCGGATCCACTTTCTTCACCAATAAGCAGAATTTTCACATTTAATTTTCATTAGCTTCTTAAGTAAGTATATATGTATGTATATGTATTTAAATAAGTATTTATTTACATATATTATTTATGTAGATTTCTATTTTATGATATTAGGTTTTTTTTTCACTTTATCTTTATCTATTATTATCATAATTTTTCCAATATATCTCTTCACCACTCATGGTTGACTGGTAGAGAATGCCTACGGCATTAAGTCCGCCTTTGTACCTATGTACATAAAGTGTAAATAAATAAATAAACATTGTAGTTGTTTTTCGATATTTCGAAGTAAAATACTTTTGAAAACGTCGAAAACGCCACTAATATTGCGCTTACCGTAGACTGCTGAGCTCAACTCATTAATTCAAACAATTTATCAATTTTAAGTTGGTAAATTAATACCTCTTGAAAGAAGACGTCAGTTTTTAGTGGTTTCAAAACAATCTATGAGATTTATAAAACGTACTATTAAGTGTTTGCCATCGTCTCTATAGGGTATTACATTTTTTGAGGTTAAAATTTATAAAAATATCTGTTTTTAATATCGTGGATTGAGTTGTTTCAAACTCAGAACCAAAAACATAAAAGTAATCGCTGAGCTTTGTTTTTGAAGGGTTCTGCAATTGCTATAATAGCTAGTCCACCTTTCCTCATTTCCAAATATCGCCACATGAACCAGTTCTTTGTTTTGCGTTTCTAGCGGAGTCCAGCGGTCCTCACCACGTCCCTTCATTTAATCTTACAACCCCATAAGTTTGCCCCTTAAGTTAGTAATTTTGTTGCAAGAACTAAGGCTAGTTTTTTGCGCATGTTACAATATCTTTCAGATGCAATTGCGAATATACTTTAAGCACGTCTTCCTGTGCCCATTGGATGACTTTCAATCGTGGTCCAACGTGAAACAATTATATCAATACAATATAATAAAATAAAAAGAAGCGGCTCATTCCGAACAATTAATGTTCAGTGCCGTTCATCATCACTCACGACACGCACTGTTCCAAGTTTTAAGCACTGTTCTAAGTATTGAAACCCTGCTATTATATGACAATATGTGAGCCAAGAAGATATTGCTCAACTTTCTGAACGCCAGTGGATGGGAGCTTTATTACTTCATTTTCACTATAAGACCTGGTATGTCGGAAACTCGACTGAGGTAATTGTTCATTGTACTGTCCGTGTCTTGGCTTTCAGATAACAGAACAGATGCAACTGAAAACTTACGTGGAGCGACGGCATATTCGACTTCCTCAACTTAGTACTTCGATAACATGTTAAAGGTTGATATGACAGTTTATCAGAAGAGCTTCTGACTACATGTAAAGAATGTCAATTAGATCAACAAATAACAACTGAGACCAGCCGGGACCGTGCTTGTAACACCCGCTACTCATTAAGGAAAAGTAAAAAAAGTCAGGATAACGAACTTGTGGACACAGTAGTACTAGTAGTAGTTTATCAAAAACGGTTATCCACTTTCCGCTTCGTCATTTTATTGATTTGCCAGTTTGAAAATACCAACACATGTAATTATGTAGATCGAAATAGTCACGAAATCATAAAAAAATGGATTCGTAGTGACGGATTCTCGGAGTTAAAAGTAAAAATAACTTTAGGTAAATATTATTTTAGAATAATTATGACAATGATAGGTATGTAAGACTTGTTCATTTTTATCTCCAGCTTTTTAAGGGTACTTACATGTAAGTATAAGTAGGTAAACAAAAACTCAGTGATATTTCCGTTATTTAGCATAGACAGAAACTTATACACAAACTCAACTCGTCTCTTTTACCTAAATTGCAGCTTTGAGGTGCGTTCCTTAAATTCTTTTGCCTGAACTAAAACAAAAGCTTTTCGCTTAGTTTATCATTGGCAGAAAAGCCATTAAGTGTCCATAATAACCCTTTAAAATTCTTAGAACCCTCAGATAAATAAGATCATGGTAATTCAAATTGACAAGAGACATTAATATTAATATCTACATCACTTGACAACGACATATTAATTACTGTGTCGTACAAATTGCTTTTAATAATAACACATTTTAATGCAGGCCCATTAAAATGTGTTATTATTAAAAGCAATTTGTTATTACAACCTCCGCAATCATTCTTGTAGAATGATTGTGGAGGTTGTAATTCTCTAGACAATAACCCACACAGATTGAGAGGTTGTTTAACTTTATGTTAATAACAGAGCTTATACGGGCTTCACACGAGTCAAATACGATGACATGAAAAATCAAATCAAGGAAAAACTGACTTCATGCCAACTTTAGAATCGGTTGGTGGGCTAGTTTTTATTGCTGATAGCAGGCAATCACTTGCTACATGAAAAAGTATAAATAATCTACAGAAAACGATTACATGCGATTTATCGTCAATGTAGCCAAAAAGTCTCTAAAGATAACTTTATTTTTGTGATGGTAACAATAGTAAATTACTACAAAACTGGATAATAGTAGGAAAGTTTGACTATATCCTTGGTTGTTACTTTTGATTAAGTCATCACGACCACAGAACAGATAAAAGAGGTTAGAATGGCCTTGTAGGCGGGGCAGGCGCGCCGCTCATAGTTTGAACGCTCATACTTCAACCAAAATTATGTTCACCGGCCAATAGTCGCACTTTTATTGTGACGACGAACGAAATTCCGCGAAAAAAAATCATTATGCCGTCTTGCGCTATCATATCGTGTCGGAAAAGAAGCCAGGTGTGTAGTGTAACCCGAGAAGGGATTTTTTTTTCACCGGTAAGTCCCAAAAACCTTAAAATACTAGTGATATTTGTAATTTTTACGATAGTATTATGTAATTTGTAGACAAAAACGACACAATCGCGATCAGATGCAAAATCATACATTGCTTGCAATACATGGGCACCATCTTGTACTACGCAAGCGATCGCGCAATGTAATGCGTTATTGCGAGAGTCGCGTGTGCCGAGCCAATGCTTGAATACCACGAAATTCCATGCGTATCGATAGTGTTGTACCAAGTTGTAAACACTGTCGATATAACGAATGTATTCAAATGATTATTATCAGTATTATTTTAATGAAAATACCTTTGTTTATTACCACTAACTATTGTTAATTGTGGTTATCAATTTAGTTACTAGGTTTTCGTCAAAAAATTTGTTTAAGGTTAGCTGTTTATAAGCATACGTTTTATTGCTAGGTTTCCAACAGATCCAGATATAAAAAAATTGTGGATTGAGGCAACCGGTAGAAATGGATACCTACTAAATGTAATACAATTTGGTCTGAAAATTTTGCAGAAAATTATTATATAAAAAAAGTCAGGCAATAGATACTTAAAAACAGGAACTTCTCCACACAAAAACAGTGCCATAAGTAGTGTGTAATTTATATTCTATAAAATTTTATCGTTTTTTTTTTATTGATAATAGGCTCGCGTTTGACCACCATCTCACCTGATGGTAAGTGATGGTTTGATCAAAGATGGAACACGCTTGCCTAGAAGTATCTTATTCACTCTTGACTTAAAGACTAAACATTAAATGACATCAAAACCTGGATAATTTTTGCGGATATTATTATTAAATCTGCATTGAAATTAGTTTAAATTATTGTTCATTATTAAAAGATTGTTGTACTCTTTACTTCTGTCATTTATTTACGTAATAGCTTTAACTGATGGCTTTCTATGGCGCGAATAACGTTTATCGCGAGAACACACAGCCCAGGTTCGCACGGGTGGTATTTTGAATTTTTGGTATATACACATGATATAGTAACATGGTATAGTTACATGAAATTAATTAAATTATATTATGTCATAACAAAAACACAAAATCGAGAGAAAATTCGAATATCGTGGCTGTTACGGATGTGCCCCCTAAATTTGACAATATTATTTAATTTATTTCCACACTATTACTACCCCTGCCCTTCCCCCCACCCTTCCCAAACTATAGCAAAAAATTGCAAAACTTTAGTAACAAAATTTTTAAGAATTACAATAATTTATCGATATTGATTATCGACCTTTTGGTTACCTTAACATATATGAGAAATAAATTGCTTTTGCGCGTGTGTGAGTGCATGTCAAACACAGTCTTTGCGTTAGTGTGACAATCAGTTGCAAACTCGTGATCTAAGTGTGTGTAGTTTATTTGTGTGCGTAATGCACATACGTATGGGTCTCTTGCTTGTAGTGGAGATAAAGAGTGGGCGACAAGCGGCGAAACGCGTTCTAATACAAATCAAGAACTATTTCCTTTCTAACCTCTTTTATCTGTTCTGTGATCACGACTATAACAAAAGATAAATAATGATGTAAAAAAAATCCAGATCCTTTTGACGAAACACTCAATATGTCGAATGATAACACTGTTTGGCAAAAATGAAGTGAATTTGTAGACACCAAAAATAGAACGCTATAAAGCGGTTTAATACGAATCCTAGGGATTCCTGCGCGGCGAAATTCAACCGATGTGAACCCGACATTATTAACAAACATAGATCACGCCTCCAACCCGGGTTAATCAAACATAATGACGTAATATCTTTTGAATCTAATCTTAGAACAGTATCGTCAACGAAGGTTTTATTTAGAACTAGCTGCTGCCCGCAATTTCGTACGCGCGGGTTTTCCGCGTAAATTCCGATCCCATGGGAATTCCGGGTAGCCTTGTTATTCCAGGATGTCAACTATCTACTTACCAAATTTCATTAAAATCCATCTAGTAGGTCCGGAGATTAGCGTGTACAAACAGAGAAAGAAACAGACTTTTTTTTAAATTCTTCCTTTATTACTGTTTCTTAACCCCGCTCCAGTGCCGTAAATAGGGCGGTGCCACCGGTGCCCAGGCACAGAGCGTAGACTCTGGGGGGCGCAAGAATGGCCAAACTAGACAGGACTATTATTTTTTCGTTTTGCTCGTGATAAGTTCCTACTGCACCTTTAGTGCTCAATTCCAACACATACGTACCTACATGCCATTATCATCGAAAACGTCAAAAAAGTTTATGGCTTGCTTTAAATCTTTACAATCTGAACTTATTCATTTGTGGTCTCATTCATTTGTGTACAGTGTAGTTGTGAATAATCTTTGCAAATATTTTTGAAAAAACGTTTTTTCACCAATTCATACTTAAACGCAATTTATATTATGCTATGCTTTTTTTTCCTAGGTGGGAAAATCGAATGACTTCTCCCGCTCTAGGTAAAGCGGAAAATAGTGTCAGACTTCTACTGACTAAAAACCTACAGTGTTCCCACAGCTGTCCTTAAGTTCCGGGGCCGCGGCATCTCGTTAGAACATTCCCGCAACCCCGGCAGGCCAAACTTATGCCCCTTTAACTTAGGCCTTATGGCCCCCCCCCCCCCGTCACTGGTGCTACAGCTCTTTGAGACGCGCGTGGAACACGACGACCCGGGCCGGGTCCTTACCGGATGGTGAGCGATCCCTGCTTGCCGACCGCAAGCCCGCGCCTACGGTGGCCGGAGATCGGTTCGCGAACGCCGACACCCGAGGCGTCTCCCGCGGCGGCTGGAGGAAAGGAGGAAAGACAACTCTCTTCCAGTGAGGAAGAGAGTTGTCTTTCCCTCACGCGGACGGCCTCCTCTTTCGATAGCATGACTGCTTCGCAGGAGGCGACTGCATCCCATTCCCTCTCGCTCCGCACCATGGTCTGAACCAAGGTCGGGCGCGAGAGGTCACCGCCACCGATCGCCTCAACGAGGACACGGCGAAGTTCTGCCCAAGCCGGGCATACCTCCACCGAATGCTCCACCGTGGCCTCCGGGTGGTTCACGCAATATCGACACCCGGGCGTGTCCTCCCGTTGAATCCAAAAAGGATACCTCTCGAAACAGCCGTGTCCGGTAAGTACCTGCGTCAGGCTAAAGGTGAGATCGCGTCGGAGCTCTGTCCGCTTAGCCGCAATTTGCTGCGGTAGCGGAGTTTCACCCCAGCTTAGGACCTCCGCGCGCCAATTGTGAACGCGCGTGAGGGCCACCGCCTCTAAATCCCAC
The DNA here is from genome assembly GCA_943138885.2 of Tholera decimalis. Classification (NCBI taxonomy): domain Eukaryota; kingdom Metazoa; phylum Arthropoda; class Insecta; order Lepidoptera; family Noctuidae; genus Tholera; species Tholera decimalis. The sequence continues at coordinate 20,490,398 of OW964562.2, forward strand.
GGCAGCAATCCAGCAAGGAGATTCACCGCCTCCCCGGAGATCGTACGTACACATAAATAGGGCGCAGTTATAGAAGCTCGCACAGGGCGCAGAAAAGCCTATTTACGGCACTGCCCCCCTCTATTCCTATTTAAGTAAAAATATGAAATGTACAGACACACTTTTTTACTGTTTTATTATAATTATACATATATTTTGATAATCTTGCAGAGCAGGTTACCTAGTAAACAAAGCCATTATGAGAGCAATAAATTTCAGTAGCCGTTGAAATATCAGATCTGATCGATACATTAGATAAAACATTTCTTCGAGGCAACACAAAAGCAACGCAAAAAATACAGTACACAAAGGCACAATTTAATTATATAAAAGCTAAACACAAACAAAACAAAATCGTTGTCGTTATTTAGCAGAAACATAAAGGGCAGTCCTGTTTACACTATAAATAATATGACAAGATGGTAAAATTAAATTTTGTTATTAAAATGTCAATCAAGAATTGGGCCCGATAGGTAGATTAGTCTTCGAGTATCTTTTCAGATCACGGCTTAGGTGACTTCGTGGTTTTCGTCAATGGATAGGATGCGAACTTATAAAAATCCGGCTAATTACTTGTCTAGCATTGCACAATCTAGGGTACCGTAGACGTTCTGTAGGAAAGCACAGAGTATTACTTAGACGATAAGATTAGAAAAATACGGCAAACATAGACGCCAAACGTAGTAGCAAGCATAGATGCGAATAGTAACTTTGTTTTTCATAGTGTTCGTAAAAATTACAAAGTTATATTTGCGGTTTTTAAAAATATCTGAAAATTTTTGCATAAGATTTATATTTGGTTTGCGCAAATATGATCACGTATCCGAATTTCGTACGAAACTCAAGTGGCTTCCTATACGTCTTCGCCGGAACTTACACATCTTGTCTCTGCTCTACAGTATTCTGTTCAATCCTAAGACCCCCTCTTATCTTAAAGAACGTTTAAGTTCCTCCATGACACACATGCCAAATTTCTGAGGTCATCGGAAAACTTGAGACTAGAGGTACCGAATCACTCCACCAATTTCTTTGGTAAGTCGTTCGCAGCTCAAGCAGTACGACTGTGGAATGCTCTTCCCGTGTCAGTAAGACAAGCAAAAACCCTTCCTTCTTTCAAAAATATGGTAAAAGATCTCTATCTCTCTCTTTAATTTGTTACTATTTTTATATAACTCAGCTTTGTTCTTTTTATGTATGTATATGTATATGTGTATTGAGTATGTAGGTTATTACTAATTATTTATTGTATATAAGTGCCATGGACTACCCGCATATTTATTTTCTCCTGCTGTGTCAAATCCATCCAAAGGTTGTCTGTCAAAGATCGCTTTTAGCGATAAGACCGCCCATTGTAACACCCTTTGTAGTTTTAAGTCCTTACATAATTATGTTATGGTGTACAATAAAGAGTATATCTATCTATCTATCTATCTAAGTATCTATAGATATGTTTATACGTGTGTGGTACGTATAACAAAATTATAAAGTTGTTCGCAGAATACATATAACTACCAAGTTTCAACTCTGTAGCACTAATAGTTTTGGAATAAAATTCCTTTGACATACGGACGGACAGACAGACTGACATGACAACACTATAAAAGTTCCGTTTTTTGCCCTTCGTCTACGGAACCCTTAAAAAGGTCTTGATAAACAGACTGACCTGTTTCGGTTGGAATACGGAACCCGAAAGAAACGATAAATTAGGGCTCTCATTACTGTCAATCACAATGAGAATTATGTTAAGCTTCCTCTGTACAATAATATACATACAACTAGTATTTGCGTGTTGCGCGAGGAGCAAGCACCTCGCGTGATTTCTTTAAAAAAAAATGGGGGGAGATGGGGGGGGGGGGTTTGCACAATTATTTGGACGAAACCATTCCCTCTAAATAAATCTGAAAAAAAAAATGTTCCAAGTCTCCTAATTTCCGAGATCCGCCTAAAGGGGGTGAGAAGGGGGGCAAGGGGGCGACTTTGAAAAATGGTTCTTATTTTACCGAGCCTCCTCTATACGAATCCGTAAAAACAAAAAAATACCGGTCTCGCAGTTTCCGAGATACGATAGGGAGGGGGGAGAAGGGGGGTGAAAAGGGGAGGTTTGGCACTTTTCCCGTAGGTTTGAGAGTTACTTGTTTACGAATCTGTTAAAATATACTCACCTCCCCATCCACCATCTGGGAGAACAATTATGTCAATGAGTGAGTGAGTGAGTCAGTCAGTCAGTCAGTGGTAATTTAGCTTTATATAGTATAACTAGTATTTGCGTGTTGCGCGAGGTGCAAGCACCTCGCGTGCTTGTGAAAAAAACTAAAGCATTGCCCCTCTAAATCAAGTATTTGCGTGCTGCGCGAGGTGCAAGCACCTAGCGTGCTTGTGAAAAAAAAAAAAAAAAAGGGGGGGGGCTTAGTATTTGCGTGTTGCGCGAGGTGCAAGCACCTCGCGAGCTTGTGAAAAAAAAAAAAAAAAAAAAAGGAGGGGGGTGATGGGGGGGGGGTTGCACAAGTATTTCGACTAAAGCATTGCCCCTCTAAATGAATCTGAAAAAAAAATGTTCCAAGTCTCTTAGATTCCGAGATCCGCCTAAAGGGGGTGAGAAGGGGGGTGGGGGGGGGACTTTGAAAAATGGTTTTTACTTTACCGAATCTCCTCTACACGAATCCGTAAAAAAAAAAATACGGGTCTCGTAGTTTCCGAGATACGATAGGGGGGGGGGAGAAGGGGGGTGAAAAGGGGAGGTTTGGCACTTTTGCCGTAGGTTTGAGAGTTACTTGTTTACGAATCTGTCAAAATATACCCACCTCCCCATCCACCATCTGGGAGAACAATAATGTCAATGAGTGAGTGAGTCAGTCAGTGAGTGGTAATTTAGCTTTATATAGTATAACTAGTATTTGCGTGTTGCGCGAGGTGCAACCACCTCGCGTGCATGTGAAAAAAAAAATGGTGGGTGATGGGGGGGGGGTTGCACAATTGTTTCGACTAAAGCATTGCCCCTCTAAATGAATCTGAAAAAAAAAATTCCAAGTCTCTTAATTTGCGAGATCCGCCTAAAGGGGGTGAGAAGGGGGGCAAGGGGGGCAACTTTCAGAAATGGTTTTTACTTTACCAAACTTCCTCTATACGAATCCGTAAAAAAAAAAAATACGGGTCTCGTAGTTTCCGAGATACGATAGGGAGGGGGAGAAGGGGGGTGAAAAGGGGAGGTTTGGCACTTTTCCCGTAGGTTTGAGAGTTACTTGTTTACGAATCTGTCAAAATATACCCACCTCCCCATCCACCATCTGGGAGAACAATTATGTGAATGAGTGAGTGAGTGAGTCAGTGAGTGAGCGGTAATTTAGCTTTATATAATACAACTAGTATTTGCGTGTTGCGCGAGGTGCAACCACCTCGCGTGCATGTGAAAAAAAAAAATGGTGGGTGATGGGGGGGGGGGTTGCACAATTGTTTCGACTAAAGCATTGCCCCTCTAAATGAATATGAAAAAAAAATATTCCAAGTCTCTTAATTTCCGAGATCCGCCTAAAGGGGATGAGAAGGGGGGTGCGGGGGCGACTTTGATAAATGGTTTTTACTTTACCGAGCCTCCTCTATACGAAACCGTAAAAAAAAAATACGGGTCTCGTAGTTTCCGAGATACGATAGGGAGGGGGGAGAAGGGGGAGGGAAAAGGGGAGGTTTGGCACTTTTCCCGTAGGTTTGAGAGTTAGTTGTTAACGAATCTGTCAAAGTATACCCACCTCCCCATTCACCATCTGGGAGAACAATTATGTCAATGAGTCAGTCAGTGAGTGAGTGAGTGGTAATTTAGCTTTATATAATATAACTAGTATTTGCGTGTTGCGCGAGGTGCAAGCACCTCGCGTGCTTGTGAGAAAAACTAAAGCATTGCCCCTCTAAATCAAGTATTTGCGTGTTGCGCGAGGTGCAAGCACCTCGCGTGCTTGTGAAAAAAGAAATTGGTATTTGCGTGTTGCGCGAGGTGCAAGCACCTCGCGAGCTTGTGAAAAAAAAAAAAAAAAAGAGGGCGGGGGTGATGGGGGGGGGGGGTTGCACAAGTATTTCGACTAAAGCATTGCCCCTCTAAATGAATCTGAAAAAAAAAATGTTCCAAGTCTCTTAGATTCCGAGATCCGCCTAAAGGGGGGGAGAAGGGGGCCGGGGGGGGGACTTTGAAAAATGGATTTTACTTTACCGAGCCTCCTCTATACGAATCCGTAAAAAAAATAGAATACGGGTCTCGTAGTTTCCGAGATACGATAGGGAGGGGGGAGAAGGGGGGTGAAAAGGGGAGGTTTGGCACTTTTCCCGTAGGTTTGAGAGTTACTTGTTTACGAATCTGTCAAAATATACCCACCTCCCCATCCACCATCTGGGAGAACAATTATGTCAATGAGTGAGTGAGTGAGTGGTAATCTAGCTTTATATAATATAACTAGAATTTGCGTGTTGCGCGAGGTGCAAGCACCTCGCGTGCTTGTGAAAAAAAAAAAAATTGGGGCGGGGTGATGGGGGGGTTTAGTATTTGCGTGTTGCGCGAGGTGCAAGCACCTCGCGTGCTTGTGAAAAAAAAAAGTATTTGCGTGTTGCGCGAGGTGCAAGCACCTCGCGTGCTTGTGACAAAAACTAAAGCATTGCCCCTCTAAATCAAGTATTTGCGTGTTGCGCGAGGTGCAAGCACCTCGCGTGCTTGTGAAAAAAAAAAAAAAAAAGAGGGGGGGGGGGGTGATGGGGGGGGGTTGCACAAGTATTTCGACTAAAGCATTGCCCCTCTAAATGAATCTGAAAAAAAAAATGTTCCAAGTCTCTTAGATTCCGAGATCCGCCTAAACGGGGGGAGAAGCGGGGCGGGGGGGGAACTTTGAAAAATGGTTTTTACTTTACCGAGCCTCCTCTATACGAATCCGTAAAAAACAAAAAATACGGGTCTCGTAGTTTCCGAGATACGATAGGGAGGGGGGAGAAGGGGGGTGAAAAGGGGAGGTTTGGCACTTTTCCCGTAGGTTTGAGAGTTACTTGTTTACGAATCTGTCAAAATATACCCACCTCCCCATCCACCATCTGGGAGAACAATTATGTCAATGAGTGAGTCAGTCAGTCAGTCAGTCAGTCAGTGGTAATTTAGCTTTATATAGTATAATAACTAGTATTTGCGTGTTGCGCGAGGTGCAAGCACCTCGCGTGCTTGTGAAAAAAAAAGGGGGGGTGATGGGGGGGGGGTTTAGTATTTGCGTGTTGCGCGAGGTGCAAGCACCTCTCGTGCTTGTGAAAAAAAAAAAAGGGGGGGGGGGGTGATGTGGGGAGATAGGGGGGGTATAGTATTTGCGTGTTGCGCGAGGTGCAAGCACCTCGCGTGCTTGTGAAAAATAAAAAAAAGGAGGGGGGGTGATGGGGTTAGATGGGGGGGTTTAGTATTTGCGTGTAGCGCGAGGTGCAAGCACCTCGCGTGCTTGTGAAAAAAAAAAGGGAGGGTTAGATGGGGGGGTTTAGTATTTGCGTGTTGCGCGAGGTGCAAGCACCTCGCGTGCTTGTGAAAATAAAAAAAAAAGGGGGGGGATGGGAGGGGTTGCAGAAGTATTTTAACTAAGGCATTGCCCCTCTAAATGAATCTGAAAAAAAAAATGTTCCAAGTCTCTTAGATTCCGAGATCCGCCTAAATGGGGGGAGAAGAAAGGCGGGGGGGGGACTTTGAAAAATGGTTTTTACTTTACCGAGCTTCCTCTATACGAATCCGTAAAAAGAAAAAAATACGGGTCTCGTAGTTTCCGAGATACGATAGGGGGGGGGGAGAAGGGGGGGGGGAAAGGGGAGGTCTGGCACTTTTCCCGTAGGTTTGAGAGTTACTTGTTTACGAATCTGTCAAAATATACCCACCTCCCCATCCACCATCTGGGAGAACAATTATGGGTCAGGACCAAATTTTTGACGTAATCGCACAACGGAAATCACAACGGAATGTGTCACATTGGAAAATAAATGTAGCACAATAGAATTATTAGGGTGTGTGTAAATAGTAGTAAGATTTTAGGTAGGTAAGTGAAATAAATAAAGAAAAAAATATTTCGAGAAATATTTAATAAGTACATAGTACAATCCAAATAAATTAAATTACAAAACCAAAACGTTCAAATATAATCCAAAAGTTTGGTAAAACACTAACAACCTTGCAGGCCTGTATTACTAACTAAAATCATAAGCAACATCTTTTATTCTTTGACTTTTAAAAATTCAACAACATTCTGGATCAGCTGATTTTTTATGTTGTAAGATTTTAGGTAGGTAAGTGAAATAAATAAAAAAATATATATATTTCGAGAAATATTTAATAAGTACCTGCATAGTACAATCCAAATAAATTAAATTACAAAACCAAAACGTTCAAATATAATCCAAAAGTTTGGTAAAACACTAACAACCTTGCAGGCCTGTATTACTAACTAACATCATAAGCAACATCTTTTATTCTTTGACTTTTAAAAATTCAACAACATTCTGGATCAGCTGATTTTTTATGTTGAATTTTTATATTTATGAACCATGAATTGTTGTTTATGATGTTAGTAATGCAGCCCTGCAAGGTTGTTGGTGCCAATAACCCAGTTAAGTTTTCTCACATTAATAATCTCACAAAACATAAAAAAATATAAGCTAATCAGTCATTGGTTTACATAAAATTGCTTTAATTAATAATAGTCACTTAGCCTAGAAAACAAAAATGAAAAATTTTGTACGGGTGGGCAAAAATTGTAGATGAAACGAAACAGTTGGGGTTATTTGCAGTAAAACTTAAAAAAAAAAAAAACGGAATAAATTTTTTATTTCATAGCCTAAGTACTGCTACTAGTGTGTTCTAAAGTAACAATTTTTTTACTATTATTACTGCAAATCATCCTAACTATCGCCCTATTTCGTTTGATGAACGATTTTTCGCCCAACCTATAGATGTGAAAGTTAAAAAAATTGCCACTGCCAATGAGATATAAATTTGAAAATAAATCAAATTTATAAAATCAAATTATAATATATATATATATATATATACCATGAGTATTATAATACCAGCCAGTTTTACTCATGGAACTAAGACTCAATGATATCAATGTAGCATCTAGGAGGTAAAATATCAGCCGCAGTGGTTTTGCGTCATAAACGGCACAGGAGGACACGGAGTTTTAGTGGGTTGGAGTCCCACATATCTGCACTATCTCCTCGTGGTGGTGCACTATGCGTGAGCATTTCTCCACGCAAAAAAAAGCAGGTAATATAAAAACAAATAAGGCATAAAAAAACCTACTAAAACATTACCCTCTTAGGCTTTGGCGTAGAAAGTTAAAACTATTTCATAAATATTTAAACAATAATCTAACAAATGAGATTAGAATGATTGTAAACACATCTTTATAAATTTCTCTTGTGGCACGTCGCACAATTTCGTGTCACAAATCGCACAACGGAATGAAAATTATTCACGACCTAACCTTAAAGATGCAATAATTCACAAATTTAACCATTAATCGAAAACTTCTGCATCCCTTTTAAGAATGAAGTTAAAGGGGATTTATAAAGATAATATCAATTTCTAGAAAATCGTAAAAATATTTCAATTTTACTCACCTAAAGTCAGGAAATCTTAACGACACGCGCTGACGACACAAACACAATCTCAAATGACAGTAAAAAAACGTGGCGGTTTGTATCCGAAATTTTGTTGCCAGCTTGAAGCCATTGTTGCCGTACTAAATAATCAAGAAACTTCCGTACACGTCTATTAGTTTCGAAATTATGGTGTCGCACAACAGGAGTATTACAACGGAAACAATTTTGGGACGTATGTAAAATTACTTGTAAAAATTAAAACAACAGTGGTTATTGTGGTATTATTTATAAAAACGATTACTGGTGTTTATAAGGCTTTAATAATATTAAACTATAAATGCTAGTTTACGTTAAAAAAAACACAGCGGCAAAATATTCTTAGGTAGTCAAGCAAGGACATGGGTATTTTACATAGCGTAAAAGACACCGAGCTTGGTAATATATTTTATTTTGAAGAAATTAACTTCTAGTTTAGTTATTTGATGGATGAGACTATTTATAACATATTAAGATATTATTAGCAAATATCCAAAATTATTTTAAGGCATGTATTGTACGCAATATTTTGTCAATTATGAGGCGGACACCACAGCGTGTCCGTATCCGTCAAAAATTTGGTCCTGACCCTTATGTCAATGAGTCAGTCAGTGAGTGAGTGGTAATTTAGCTTTATATAGTATAATAACTAGTATTTGCGTGTTGCGCGAGGTGCAAGCACCTCGCGTGCTTGTGAAAAAAAAGGGGGGGTGATGGGGGGGGGGTTTAGTATTTGCGTGTTGCGCGAGGTGCAAGCACCTCGCGTGCTTGCGAAAATAAAAAATTAAAAAATGGGGGGGGTGATGGGGGGAGATGGGGGGGTTTAGTATTTGCGTGTTGCGCGAGGTGCAAGCAACTCGCGTGCTTGTGAAAAAAAAAATGGGGCTAGGGGGGTGTTAGTATTTGCGTGTTGCGCGAGGTGCAAGCACCTCGCGTGCTTGTGAAAAAAAAAAATGGGGGAGGGGGTAATGGGGGGAGATGGGGGGTTTAGTATTTGCGTTGCTCGCGAGGTGCAAGCACCTCGCGTGCTTGTGAAAAAAAAAAATGGGGGAGGGGGTAATGGGGGGAGATGGGGGGTTTAGTATTTGCGTTGCTCGCGAGGTGCAAGCACCTCGCGTGCTTGTGAAAAAAAAAAAGTGGGGGGGGGGGTGATGGGGGGAGATGGGGGGGTTCAGTATTTGCGTGTTGCGCGAGGTGCAAGCACCTCGCGTGCTTGCGAAAATAAAAAATAAAAAAATGGGGGGGGTGATGGGGGGAGATGGGGGGGTTTAGTATTTGCGTGTTGCGCGAGGTGCAAGCAACTCGCGTGCTTGTGAAAAAAAAAATGGGGCTAGGGGGGATTTAGTATGTGCGTGTTGCGCGAGGTGCAAGCACCTCGCGTGCTTGAGAAAAAAAAAAATGGGGGGGGTGATGGAGAGGGGGGGGACACAATTATTTCGACTAAAGCATTGTCCCTCTAAACGAATCTGAAAAAAAATAATTCCAAATCTCTTAATTTCCGACATCCGCCTAAAGGGGGTGAGAAGGGGGGCAAGGGGGGCGACTTTGAAAAATGGTTTTTACTTTACCGAGCCTTATCTATACGAATCCGTAAAAAACAAAAAATACGGGTCTCGTAGTTTCCGAGATACGATAGGGAGGGGGGAGAAGGGGGGTGAAAAGGGGAGGTTTGGCACTTTTCCCGTAGTTTTGAGAGTTACTTGTTTACGAATCTGTCAAAATATACCCACCTCCCCATCCACCATCTGGGAGAACAATTATGTCAATGAGTCAGTCAGTGAGTGAGTGAGTGGTAATTTAGCTTTATATAATATAACTAGTATTTGCGTGTTGCGCGAGGTGCAAGCACCTCGCGTGCTTGTGAAAAAAAAAGGGGGGGTGATGGGGGGGGGGTTTAGTATTTGCGTGTTGCGCGAGGTGCAAGCACCTCGCGTGCTTGCGAAAATAAAAAATAAAAAAATGGGGGGGGTGATAGGGGGAGATGGGGGGGTTTAGTATTTGCGTGTTGCGCGAGGTGCAAGCAACTCGAAAGCTTGAGAAAAAAAAAATTGGGCTAGGGGGGTGTTAGTATTTGCGTGTTGCGCGAGGTGCAAGCACCTCGCGTGCTTGTGAAAAAAAAAATGGGGGAGGGGGTAATGGGGGGAGATGGGGGGTTTAGTATTTGCGTTGCTCGCGAGGTGCAAGCACCTCGCGTGGTTGTGAAAAAAAAAAGTGGGGGGGGGGTGATGGGGGGGTTCAGTATTTGCGTGTTGCGCGAGGTGCAAGCACCTCGCGTGCTTGTGAAAAAAAAAGAAAAAAGGGGGAGTGATGGGGGGGGGGGGTGTAGTATGTGCGTGTTGCGCGAGGTGCAAGCACCTCGCGTGCTTGAGAAAGAAAAAAAATGGGGGGGGTGATGGAGAGGGGGGGGACACAATTATTTCGACTAAAGCATTGTCCCTCTAAACGAATCTGAAAAAAAATAATTCCAAATCTCTTAATTTCCGAGATCCGCCTAAAGGGGGTGAGAAGGGGGGCAAGGGGGGCGACTTTGAAAAATGGTTTTTACTTTACCGAGCCTTCTCTATACGAATCCGTAAAAAACAAAAAATACGGGTCTCGTAGTTTCCGAGATACGATAGGGAGGGGGGAGAAGGGGGGTGAAAAGGGGAGGTTTGGCACTTTTCCCGTAGTTTTGAGAGTTACTTGTTTACGAATCTGTCAAAATATACCCACTTCCCCATCCACCATCTGGGAGAACAATTATGTCAATGAGTCAGTCAGTGAGTGAGTGGTGGTAATTTAGCTTTATATAATATAACTAGTATTTGCGTGTTGCGCGAGGTGCAAGCACCTCGCGTGCTTGTGAAAAAAAAAGGGGGGGGTGATGGGGGGGGGTTTAGTATTTGCGTGTTGCGCGAGGTGCAAGCACCTCGCGTGCTTGCGAAAATAAAAAATAAAAAAATGGGGGGGGTGATAGGGGGAGATGGGGGGGTTTAGTATTTGCGTGTTGCGCGAGGTGCAAGCAACTCGCGTGCTTGTGAAAAAAAAAATTGGGCAAGGGGGGTGTTAGTATTTGCGTGTTGCGCGAGGTGCAAGCACCTCGCGTGCTTGTGAAAAAAAAATGGGGGAGGGGGTAATGGGGGGAGATGGGGGGTTTAGTATTTGCGTTGCTCGCGAGGTGCAAGCACCTCGCGTGCTTGTGAAAAAAAAAAGTGGGGGGGGTGATGGGGGGAGATGGGGGGTTCAGTATTTTGCGTGTTGCGCGAGGTGCAAGCACCTCGCGTGTTTGTGAAAAAAAAAGAAAAAAGGGGGGGTGATGGGGGGTGGGTTTAGTATTTGCGTGGTGCGCGAGGTGCAAGCACCTCGCGTGCTTGTGAAAAACAAAAAAAAAAAAAAGTGGGGGGGGGGTGATGGGGGGATTTAGTATGTGCGTGTTGCGCGAGGTGCAAGCACCTCGCGTGCTTGAGAAAAAAAAATGGAAGGGGGTGATGGAGAGGGGGGGGACACAATTATTTCGACTAAAGCATTGTCCCTCTAAACGAATCTGAAAAAAAATAATTCCAAATCTCTTAATTTCCGAGATCCGCCTAAAGGGGGTGAGAAGGGGGGCAAGGGGGCGACTTTGAAAAATGGTTTTTACTTTACCGAGCCTTCTCTATACGAATCCGTAAAAACAAAAAATACGGGTCTCGTAGTTTCCGAGATACGATAGGGAGGGGGGGAGAAGGGGGGTGAAAAGGGGAGGTTTGGCACTTTTCCCGTAGTTTTGAGAGTTACTTGTTTAAAAATATACCCACCTCCCCATCCACCATCTGGGAGAACAATTATGTCAATGAGTGAGTCAGTGAGTGGTAATTTAGCTTTATATAGTATTACTAGTATTTGCGTGTTGCGCGAGGTGCAAGCACCTCGCGTGCTTGTGAAAAAAACTAAAGCATTGCCCCTCTAAATCAAGTATTTGCGTGTTGCGCGAGGTGCAAGCACCTCGCGTGCTTGTGAAAAAAAAAAAAAAAAGAGGGGGGGGGGTGATGGGGGGGGGGTTGCACAAGTATTTCGACTAAAGCATTGCCCCTCTAAATGAATCTGAAAAAAAAAATGTTCCAAGTCTCTTAGATTCCGAGATCCGCCTAAAGGGAGGGGAGAAGGGGGGCGGGGGGGGGACTTTGAAAAATGGTTTTTACTTTACCGAGCCTCCTCTATACGAATCCGTAAAAAAAAAAAATACGGGTCTCGTAGTTTCCGAGATACGATAGGGAGGGGGGAGAAGGGGGGGGGAAAAGGGGAGGGTTTGGCACTTTTCCCGTAGGTTTCAGAGTTACTTGTTTACGAATCTGTCAAAATATACCCACCTCCCCATCCACCATCTGGGAGAACAATTATGTCAGTGAGTCAGTGAGTGGTAATTTAGCTTTATATAGTATAATATAACTAGTATTTGTGTGTTGCGCGAGGTGCAAGCACCTCGCGTGCTTGTGAAAAAAAAAAGTATTTGCGTGTTGCGCGAGGTGCAAGCACCTCGGGTGCTTGTGAAAAAAAAAAAAAAAAAAGGGGGGGGGGGAAATGGGGGGGGGGTTGCACAAGTATTTCGACTAAAGCATTGCCCCTCTAAATGAATCTGAAAAAAAAAATAATCCAAGTCTCTTAGATTCCGAGATCCGCCTAAAGGGGGGGGGAGAAGGGGGGCGGGGGGGGGGGACTTTGAAAAATGGTTTTTACTTTAACGAGCCTCCTCTATACGAATCCGTAAAAAACAAAAAATACGGGTCTCGTAGTTTCCGAGATACGATAGGGAGGGGGGAGAAGGGGGGTGAAAAGGGGAGGTTTGGCACTTTTCCCGTAGGTTTGAGAGTTACTTGTTTACGAATCTGTCAAAATATACCCACCTCCCCATCCACCATCTGGGAGAACAATTATGTCAATGAGTGAGTGAGTGAGTGGTAATCTAGCTTTATATAATATAACTAGAATTTGCGTGTTGCGCGAGGTGCAAGCACCTCGCGTGCTTGTGAAAAAAAAAAAATTGGGGCGGGGTGATGGGGGGGTTTAGTATTTGCGTGTTGCGCGAGGTGCAAGCACCTCGCGTGCTTGTGAAAAAAAAAAGTATTTGCGTGTTGCGCGAGGTGCAAGCACCTCGCGTGCTTGTGACAAAAACTAAAGCATTGCCCCTCTAAATCAAGTATTTGCGTGTTGCGCGAGGTGCAAGCACCTCGCGTGCTTGTGAAAAAAAAAAAAAAAGAGGGGGGGGGGGGGTGATGGGGGGGGGTTGCACAAGCATTTCGACTAAAGCATTGCCCCTCTAAATGATTCTGAAAAAAAAAATGTTCCAAGTCTCTTAGATTCCGAGATCCGCCTAAATGGGGGGAGAAGAAAGGCGGGGGGGGGACTTTGAAAAATGGTTTTTACTTTACCGAGCTTCCTCTATACGAATCCGTAAAAAGAAAAAAATACGGGTCTCGTAGTTTCCGAGATACGATAGGGGGGGGGGAGAAGGGGGGGGGGAAAGGGGAGGTCTGGCACTTTTCCCGTAGGTTTGAGAGTTACTTGTTTACGAATCTGTCAAAATATACCCACCTCCCCATCCACCATCTGGGAGAACAATTATGGGTCAGGACCAAATTTTTAACGTAATCGCACAACGGAAATCACAACGGAATGTGTCACATTGGAAAATAAATGTAGCACAATAGAATTATTAGGGTGTGTGTAAATAGTAGTAAGATTTTAGGTAGGTAAGTGAAATAAATAAAGAAAAAAATATTTCGAGAAATATTTAATAAGTACATAGTACAATCCAAATAAATTAAATTACAAAACCAAAACGTTCAAATATAATCCAAAAGTTTGGTAAAACACTAACAACCTTGCAGGCCTGTATTACTAACTAAAATCATAAGCAACATCTTTTATTCTTTGACTTTTAAAAATTCAACAACATTCTGGATCAGCTGATTTTTTATGTTGTAAGATTTTAGGTAGGTAAGTGAAATAAATAAAAAAATATATATATTTCGAGAAATATTTAATAAGTACCTGCATAGTACAATCCAAATAAATTAAATTACAAAACCAAAACGTTCAAATATAATCCAAAAGTTTGGTAAAACACTAACAACCTTGCAGGCCTGTATTACTAACTAACATCATAAGCAACATCTTTTATTCTTTGACTTTTAAAAATTCAACAACATTCTGGATCAGCTGATTTTTTATGTTGAATTTTTATATTTATGAACCATGAATTGTTGTTTATGATGTTAGTAATGCAGCCCTGCAAGGTTGTTGGTGCCAATAACCCAGTTAAGTTTTCTCACATTAATAATCTCACAAAACATAAAAAAATATAAGCTAATCAGTCATTGGTTTACATAAAATTGCTTTAATTAATAATAGTCACTTAGCCTAGAAAACAAAAATGAAAAATTTTGTACGGGTGGGCAAAAATTGTAGATGAAACGAAACAGTTGGGGTTATTTGCAGTAAAACTTAAAAAAAAAAAAACGGAATAAATTTTTTATTTCATAGCCTAAGTACTGCTACTAGTGTGTTCTAAAGTAACAATTTTTTTACTATTATTACTGCAAATCATCCTAACTATCGCCCTATTTCGTTTGATGAACGATTTTTCGCCCAACCTATAGATGTGAAAGTTAAAAAAATTGCCACTGCCAATGAGATATAAATTTGAAAATAAATCAAATTTATAAAATCAAATTATAATATATATATATATATATATACCATGAGTATTATAATAACAGCCAGTTTTACTCATGGAACTAAGACTCAATGATATCAATGTAGCATCTAGGAGGTAAAATATCAGCCGCAGTGGTTTTGCGTCATAAACGGCACAGGAGGACACGGAGTTTTAGTGGGTTGGAGTCCCACATATCTGCACTATCTCCTCGTGGTGGTGCACTATGCGTGAGCATTTCTCCACGCAAAAAAAAGCAGGTAATATAAAAACAAATAAGGCATAAAAAAACCTACTAAAACATTACCCTCTTAGGCTTTGGCGTAGAAAGTTAAAACTATTTCATAAATATTTAAACAATAATCTAACAAATGAGATTAGAATGATTGTAAACACATCTTTATAAATTTCTCTTGTGGCACGTCGCACAATTTCGTGTCACAAATCGCACAACGGAATGAAAATTATTCACGACCTAACCTTAAAGATGCAATAATTCACAAATTTAACCATTAATCGAAAACTTCTGCATCCCTTTTAAGAATAAAGTTAAAGGGGATTTATAAAGATAATATCAATTTCTAGAAAATCGTAAAAATATTTCAATTTTACTCACCTAAAGTCAGGAAATCTTAACGACACGCGCTGACGACACAAACACAATCTCAAATGACAGTAAAAAAACGTGGCGGTTTGTATCCGAAATTTTGTTGCCAGCTTGAAGCCATTGTTGCCGTACTAAATAATCAAGAAACTTCCGTACACGTCTATTAGTTTCGAAATTATGGTGTCGCACAACAGGAGTATTACAACGGAAACAATTTTGGGACGTATGTAAAATTACTTGTAAAAATTAAAACAACAGTGGTTATTGTGGTATTATTTATAAAAACGATTACTGGTGTTTATAAGGCTTTAATAATATTAAACTATAAATGCTAGTTTACGTTAAAAAAAACACAGCGGCAAAATATTCTTAGGTAGTCAAGCAAGGACATGGGTATTTTACATAGCGTAAAAGACACCGAGCTTGGTAATATATTTTATTTTGAAGAAATTAACTTCTAGTTTAGTTATTTGATGGATGAGACTATTTATAACATATTAAGATATTATTAGCAAATGTCCAAAATTATTTTAAGGCATGTATTGTACGCAATATTTTGTCAATTATGAGGCGGACACCACAGCGTGTCCGTATCCGTCAAAAATTTGGTCCTGACCCTTATGTCAATGAGTCAGTCAGTGAGTGAGTGGTAATTTAGCTTTATATAGTATAATAACTAGTATTTGCGTGTTGCGCGAGGTGCAAGCACCTCGCGTGCTTGTGAAAAAAAAAGGGGGGGTGATGGGGGGGGGGTTTAGTATTTGCGTGTTGCGCGAGGTGCAAGCACCTCGCGTGCTTGCGAAAATAAAAAATTAAAAAATGGGGGGTGTGATGGGGGGAGATGGGGGGGTTTAGTATTTGCGTGTTGCGCGAGGTGCAAGCAACTCGCGTGCTTGTGAAAAAAAAATGGGGCTAGGGGGGTGTTAGTATTTGCGTGTTGCGCGAGGTGCAAGCACCTCGCGTGCTTGTGAAAAAAAAAAATGGGGGAGGGGGTAATGGGGGGAGATGGGGGGTTTAGTATTTGCGTTGCTCGCGAGGTGCAAGCACCTCGCGTGCTTGTGAAAAAAAAAAAGTGGGGGGGGGGGGTGATGGGGGGAGATGGGGGGGTTCAGTATTTGCGTGTTGCGCGAGGTGCAAGCACCTCGCGTGCTTGTGAAAAAAAAAGAAAAAAGGGGGAGTGATGGGGGGGGGGGGTTTAGTATTTGCGTGGTGCGCGAGGTGCAAGCACCTCGCGTGCTTGTGAAAAACAAAAAAAAAAGTGGGGGGGGGGGGATGGGGGGGATTTAGTATGTGCGTGTTGCGCGAGGTGCAAGCACCTCGCGTGCTTGAGAAAGAAAAAAAATGGGGGAGGGGGTAATGGGGGGAGATGGGGGGTTTAGTATTTGCGTTGCTCGCGAGGTGCAAGCACCTCGCGTGCTTGTGAAAAAAAAAGTGGGGGGGGTGATGGGGGGAGATGGGGGGGTTCAGTATTTGCGTGTTACGCGAGGTGCAAGCACCTCGCGTGCTTGTGAAAAAAAAATGGGGGAGGGGGTAATGGGGGGAGATGGGGGGTTTAGTATTTGCGTTGCTCGCGAGGTGCAAGCACCTCGCGTGCTTGTGAAAAAAAAAAGTGGGGGGGGTGATGGGGGGAGATGGGGGGGTTCAGTATTTGCGTGTTGCGCGAGGTGCAAGCACCTCGCGTGTTTGTGAAAAAAAAAGAAAAAAGGGGGGGTGATGGGGGGTGGGTTTAGTATTTGCGTGGTGCGCGAGGTGCAAGCACCTCGCGTGCTTGTGAAAAACAAAAAAAAAAAAAGTGGGGGGGGGTGATGGGGGGATTTAGTATGTGCGTGTTGCGCGAGGTGCAAGCACCTCGCGTGCTTGAGAAAAAAAAAATGGAGGGGGTGATGGAGAGGGGGGGGACACAATTATTTCGACTAAAGCATTGTCCCTCTAAACGAATCTGAAAAAAAATAATTCCAAATCTCTTAATTTCCGAGATCCGCCTAAAGGGGGTGAGAAGGGGGGCAAGGGGGGCGACTTTGAAAAATGGTTTTTACTTTACCGAGCCTTCTCTATACGAATCCGTAAAAAACAAAAAATACGGGTCTCGTAGTTTCCGAGATACGATAGGGAGGGGGGAGAAGGGGGGTGAAAAGGGGAGGTTTGGCACTTTTCCCGTAGTTTTGAGAGTTACTTGTTTAAAAATATACCCACCTCCCCATCCACCATCTGGGAGAACAATTATGTCAATGAGTGAGTCAGTGAGTGGTAATTTAGCTTTATATAGTATAACTAGTATTTGCGTGTTGCGCGAGGTGCAAGCACCTCGCGTGCTTGTGAAAAAAAAAAAAAAAGGGTGGGGGGTGATGGGCGGGGTTTAGATTTGCGTGTTACGCGAGGTGCAAGCACCTCGCGTGCTTGTGAAAAAAAAAAAAAAAGGGGGGGGTGATGGGGGGGGTTTAGTATTTGCGTGTTGCGCGAGGTGCAAGCACCTCGCGAGCTTGTGAAAAAAAAAAAAAAAAAAAAAAAAAAAAGAGGGGGGGGTGATGGGGGGGGGGTTGCACAAGTATTTCGACTAAAGCATTGCCTCTCTAAATGAATCTGAAAAAAAAAATGTTCCAAGTCTCTTAGATTCCGAGATCCGCCTAAAGGGAGGGGAGAAGGGGGGCGGGGGGGGGGACTTTGAAAAATGGTTTTTACTTTACCGAGCCTCCTCTATACGAATCCGTAAAAAAAAAAAATACGGGTCTCGTAGTTTCCGAGATACTATAGGGAGGGGGGAGAAGGGGGGGGAAAAGGGGAGGTTTGGCACTTTTCCCGTAGGTTTCAGAGTTACTTGTTTACGAATCTGTCAAAATATACCCACCTCCCCATCCACCATCTGGGAGAACAATTATGTCAGTGAGTCAGTGAGTGGTAATTTAGCTTTATATAGTATAATATAACTAGTATTTGCGTGTTGCGCGAGGTGCAAGCACCTCGCGTGCTTGTGAAAAAAACTAAAGCATTGCCCCTCTAAATCAAGTATTTGCGTGTTGCGCGAGGTGCAAGCACCTCGCGTGCTTGTGAAAAAGAAAATGGGGGGGTGATGGGGGGGTTTAGTATTTGCGTGTTGCGCGAGGTGCAAGCACCTCGCGTGCTTGTGAAAAAAAAAAAAAAAAAAGAGGGGGGGGGTGATGGGGGGGGGGTTGCACAAGTATTTCGACTAAAGCATTGCCCCTCTAAATGAATCTGAAAAAAATAATGTTCCAAGTCTCTTAGATTCCGAGATCCGCCTAAAGGGGGGGAGAAGGGGTCGGGGGGGGGGACTTTGAAAAATGGTTTTCACTTTACCGAGCCTCCTCTATACGAATCCGTAAAAAAAAAAAATACGGGTCTCGTAGTTTCCGAGATACTATAGGGAGGGGGGAGAAGGGGGGGGAAAAGGGGAGGTTTGGCACTTTTCCCGTAGGTTTCAGAGTTACTTGTTTACGAATCTGTCAAAATATACCCACCTCCCCATCCACCATCTGGGAGAACAATTATGTCAGTGAGTCAGTGAGTGGTAATTTAGCTTTATATAGTATAATATAACTAGTATTTGTGTGTTGCGCGAGGTGCAAGCACCTCGCGTGCTTGTGAAAAAAAAAAGTATTTGCGTGTTGCGCGAGGTGCAAGCACCTCGGGTGCTTGTGAAAAAAAAAAAAAAAAAGGGGGGGGGAAATGGGGGGGGGGTTGCACAAGTATTTCGACTAAAGCATTGCCCCTCTAAATGAATCTGAAAAAAAAAATGTTCCAAGTCTCTTAGATTCCGAGATCCGCCTAAAAGGGGGGAGAAGGGGGGCGGGGGGGGGGACTTTGAAAAATGGTTTTTACTTTAACGAGCCTCCTCTATACGAATCCGTAAAAAACAAAAAATACGGGTCTCGTAGTTTCCGAGATACGATAGGGAGGGGGGAGAAGGGGGGTGAAAAGGGGAGGTTTGGCACTTTTCCCGTAGGTTTGAGAGTTACTTGTTTACGAATCTGTCAAAATATACCCACCTCCCCATCCACCATCTGGGAGAACAATTATGTCAATGAGTGAGTCAGTCAGTCAGTCAGTGGTAATTTAGCTTTATATAGTATAATTTTGTATTTTCTTGCGGTAGTCAATTTATACTTCTAATTAATATATTTAAAATAAGCCTATCAAAGTTTTACTAGTGGAAAATTTCTATTTACTTAACTAGTAATCAATTTCGAGAGGATTAATTAATAGTAGAAGTGGTAAGATACCTACATACGAGTATATTAACTATCTTCCGGACACTATGTCGAAATTAAGTACATATTTTAAACAAACAAACATACAAATCTTGTATATTAAGTATGTAGTTAATTCGTCGTCAATATTAATATTTCAAACAGGAGATATCAATAATTGCTACATTTTTTCTTTCATTATTAGGAGTTTCTGTTTAAGTTTTCTTTTAACCTTTTCACCGCCAACGGACACAGATTGCAGACGCCTCTCCAGCGCTAAACTATAAATCTATAACGAAATATATAGTCAACAGTGGTGATGGGGTATCGTCGTATCGATGATTTAGATTTATATGCGGTAAGTTCAATTTTATCGATAATTTTACGAATATAAATAAAAACTGATTTAATATTTTCATATTAATTTTATTTTGCAATATTCCTAGAAGGAAAAAACAGCATAATTTATAAGTATCAGAGAAACAAATACATAACCCAATTACAGCTATAAGAAATAAGGTACATCTCTATTCGTTCTATCTATAAGTTTAGTTTAGCTACATGAGACCGGTATTTCCTGACTACTCTGAGAAGAAACACCGAAACAAACTCAGAGGTCAGTCTCTTTTAAAGTCCATACAATTTGTATTTATATATATCGGCGACGGCGGTCAATCACATAATTATACTAGTACAGGTGCACTCTCTGTTCCTGTACTGTCATTGTCCGATGGGACGGCAATCCGACACGGCCGGAGAGAGAGAGAGAGAGAGAGAGAGATAGAGAGAGAGAGAGAGAGATAGAGAGAGAGAGAGAGAGATAGAGAGAGAAAGAGAGAGAGAGAGAGAGCTAATCGCTAATCTACGAATGAAATGTATTATGGTAATATGTATCTTGATGCTTGAGCAAGTGTATAGTCTATTTTTTACTCAACTGCAAAAAGTTCACGGGAGCGAATCCCGCGAGCTTGCTAGTTTCTAATAGAAAAACTCAATAGCAATTTTTGCCCGACTCGGGAATCGAACCCGAGACCTCTTGCTCAGAAGTCGTGCTTGCGATCACTAGGTCATCGAGACAGTAGACACATGTCAAGATGTCTTTCTTTTACCAACCCTTTCTTCCGGTTTTTTGCCCTGCCTATTAGCACTAAACCTACCGATCTCCAAAAACTCGAGCAAGCGATAAGTGTCAGGCTAGCACTAATACAAGTCTGGGACCAGTCTTAAGCACTAGGATTGAAAAGAAACATTATATCTAGAAATGCATATTTTAATCCCTAATTATTACTGCTTGTAGACCTCTATAGAGGGGATGATACCAACCTTATCCTATTTTTAGGGTTCTGTAGCCGAATGGTAAAAAACGAAACCCTTATAGATTCGTCATGTCTATCTGCCTGTCCGTCCTTATGTCACAGCCATTATATTCCGAAACTATTAGGACTACACATATGAAACTTGGTAGGTAAGTAAGATGTTAACAGCTTTCAGACTTTCATACAAAATTAAAAAAAAAAAACATATAAAACATTAAGGGGTATAAATATTGGGGTAAAATATAATATTTGGATAAAAATATTTTTAGTTTCGGTTCCATGTAAGGGTAGTCCTTACATGGAACCAAAACTAAAAATTCCTGATTCCTCCATCTTCCTTACACTACCGGTCATTCTTTGACTTCATATCAAGTCCTTGGGACTCATAGCACGTTAAATTCACTTCCTATTAGGGATACAGTCTATGGTTTTTCTTCTACTTTTATCTAAATCGAATAAAGTCTCGCGATTATAATATTTTATTAAGTTATTGCATAGCTTTTATCGCGGGCTTTCAACACCCCCCACTCCGACCAGCACAGTGGTGTGGCCTTGAAAGCCGTGCATCGTCTAACATCGTTTCTGTTCGGCAGACTTCGGCACGGTGTTTGTATGCGTGTAGACTAGCTGCTAACTGCTCATAACTGAGTCCACCATATATTAGTGTATTATCTATGACTGAGTCCACGCTCCGAAATCGGACGAATACGTAAGCAGCTGTTTGTGAGAAAGTATTTAGGTGTAAGTATAGGTATCTATCATCTATGTATAACAGTGAATAGCTGTATGCGTAAAATTAGCGTATAAAGTGTTTTAAATATGAATCAACAAAGTGCATTTATTAATGAAGAAAGTGATGAAAAAAATACTGCATAAATGAAATAAATAAATAATTATGATTGCATAAGTTGATTAAAAATGCTATGCAATAGCTTTCAAGGATGCGCGCGCGCTGAACCAATTAGTACTGCGGTCTGGTGATCAGTACGCTTATGACGTCACAGAACGACTTAGAAGTCCGTGGCGCCCAGGGCACAGAGAACCAACAGCTTTAAAGAGATTAGAATACAATTATCGACAAGCATTGCTAATATCTATTTAATTCCGAATTTACGAATTTCATCACTTTCTGACCTCACACTCGGTCACGGTCACTCGGTCAGTGTATCACCGCCGACGTGCTCCCTGTCTGTGACGCATTCTGTAGCGCTTTGGAATTTCTGATGCACCCGTGCTCTTCGAAAGTCGGCGCTGGAGTGCTTTCATATCTGTTTTAAGACGCGTATGTGAGTGAATTGTGCAAAATTTGACGCTTTGGTTTAATAGTGACAGACACAACGTAGAACAGGTACTTAGTTAAATTGATGAGTGAACTTTCTGAAATTAGACGTGTATAGGCAGATGTGGTACTAGTTAGACGGAGCACCAGCTCATTCAGTAGTGTCTGCAAGAGAGCGTTTGTCTCAAATGTTCGGACGGCAGTGGATTGGTCGTTATGGACCAGTGCGGTGGCCAGCGAGGTCACCATATCTCACGCCACTGGATTTCTTCTTGAAAGGTCACATAAAAAATGAGGTATACTCAACAGAAGTTGATACCGTTGACGATTTAAAAAATAGGATTATAATATCTTTTAATAAATTGAAAAACATGGCTGCTACTGGTTACCTATTATCAAGAGTGAGAAATAACTTTATAGGTACGTCAGTGTACATTGTGTATTCAAGAACACGGCGGACATATTGAAAAAAAAATACTGACTACCTACTTAACTAAGTGATCGAAAAGTGATTGTGATTAATAAATTAATTAGTGAATAACTCGCGGGTGAATGGTGCCAAACTATTTCGTTAATAATCTGTGATTTGTTGTAATGTAATTTAGCATTAATAACATTGATATACTAAAAACCCAAGATGCACACTCAACGTCTCAAAACCGTCCGCATAAAATGAGTGCTTAATTCTAAATGATGCGCTCATTTCAAATAGTAATCGCGTCAAATTTCAATGGCCGCGTTTTCAGTGTCAAAACAATGTATTAGTGCATCTTTTTTATTTTAGTCGCATAGTAAAAATTACCCTGTTGAACAAATAATGGAGTCGATTTTTTTTGTATTTATTTATTTTTTATTAATAAGTTTATGCTTTATGGTCCATATTGTCCATACTAATATTATAAATGCGAAAGTAACTCTGTTTGTCTGTGTGTTACCTTTTCACGCCTAAACCGCTGAACCGATTTAGATTAAAGGTGAATGCCAAGTTTCTGCTCGAATCATGTAGTGTCCGACAGACTTTCTAAATTAATGATAATTCATTATATAAAACTGTAAGAATTATACAGTATAAATAAAATCTGTAGAAGTACACCGTTTAAAAGTCATTTTAAATAGTTATTCAATTTATCAACACGTTTTCTATCTACAATTTCAATTAGAAATGTTGCCAATACCAAAATAAAATAATATCGATACGAAATTGCACTTGCAAATTCGATAACATTAATATCATTATGAACCTACGTAAGTGAATTTATTAGTTACTAAAGTCATAACTCGTAATCTTGTAATAATTAATAATGTTTAGTTATATTTTTTAATATCTTATAAAAATTTAAAGTAATTCAATTCAATTATCTATACAGTTTAGAATAGTTATTTAGTACTGGTAACACTTAATCTTGTAGTTGTCATTGTCACTGATAATTGTTAAAAGTTTGACTTCTCCCGCATTTTATGATGAGCGACGAAGTGTCTTATGTGTTTTCTGAGTTTTGTGTTGTTTATTGTTTTGTTACCGGACTCCGATTTCTGTATTACTAACGACCTTGGCTGTTGAAAACGAATTCAATAGTCATTATTCAATAATTTTATAGTTTATTTCATGTTATCGTTAAAATTAGAAGTATTAAGTGGTCAACTTCAAAGAACTATAACTTTATTTGGTGTTCTTCTTATAGAAAACTAAGTATACAGTCAAATTATATAATTATTTTCCTTTTTTATGATTCATCATTGTCGGTTCTGGCCGAGTCTTGAAGGAAGCCTTGTCATTCTCCTTTGGCATGGGAATAGTTTAGGACCGTGGGAAGTACAAAGGATTGTTTTTATCCCAAAATTCCCACGTGATCAGGATTTACGCAGGAAAAACCTCTACGCAAACGAAGTCGCGGGCAAAAGCTAGTATTTAGAATAGATTAAAATAAACTTTATTGTACACCAAAAGTTAAACACATCTATTTTACAATAATTAATACTAATTTAGTTTTTGGCAAATATGTATACGTTATATAATATACTGAAGGAGAAGAGGTCGTCAATTTTACGGTTTTTTAATGTTCATAAATAAAATAAATAAATAATTTATTAAACATAAAAATATTACATCTTTCAAGTGACCCTGACTCCTATGCTAAGCGAGCCTGAGTTACAGGAATCAGTGTCCTATGCTATACATTAAAACACATTTCAATTTTTATGTAATAAATTACAAACAAAAAGTAACATTTATTAGAAGGTATTGAGAACTAAATAAATAGAAGCGAAACGTGTATGTGTATGTAAGTTTGAGTGTATGTGCGTAATTGCGCGTGTGTGTCTGGAACTCTGGACGCATGAGTGTGTGTTTTGAATAGCTTAATTTACTGTACTGACGATGGTTACTGACGGTTTTAAAATTTGTTTGACCTTATGTCACATAAGCTTCTAAATTGGGATAGTCTTATTTGATCTATTATAGATCCTAAAACTTAATGCCTAAAAGTATCTAGACGTAAGTTTAGTGTGACATTTGGGAACTTTACAAAATGGGAAACCCAGTGCGTTTGCTTATTAAATCTGGGCTTACTTGTAACAATCTGTGTCTACGTAGTATGGTACGGAGGATATATATTGGGAACTGTAAGTACTTGAGCTTCCGAGTATAGCAGTCCAGTGGGATAAATTCGTTTTTGAACGACATCGCTTTAAGTATTGCTCATTGTGCGCCTTCCGCTCTAAGTATTACAATTTTAAACATCTCTCCCCATACTGGAATAATTTAAATGATTTAATAATAGAATAAAAATATATTTTAAGTACCGTAAGATGGGGTTATTTAGAACTCACGAAGCTATTTGGAATTTATGAAAAAAAAGTTTTGATCATGTGGATATTTATATCTGAGAACAGTAGGAATTATATTTTACCATTTGGCAATACAGTGACAACTAATGTCATTGTCACAAAGGAATTTTGACAGATAACGGCTTTCTAAGTGGTTCAGCTCGTAATTTTAAAAAGTGTTGTATTTTTGGTGTATTTCGTGCCTGGATAACTTTCGTCTGATACACAAAATCTAGACACAGACATAAAACATAAATCTAGACAGGTATGTAAGAAATTGAATAAACTAAGTAATAGTGTGTTTTATGCGCTTTTCAGTGTTTCTATTTGCAAGTTTCTACCTTTTTAGAGCTGGCATATATTTAGATTTTTCTAAATGGGGCTATTTGGTTTCTGTTTTGGGGTTAATTGGAACGAAATTTCAAATAGCCCCTTTAAAGCATGTTATACATTGCCAAGGAATTTAATGATAGTTCCAAATAGTCCCAATTGCGCATTTTGAGCATGTTAAGGACAAGATATTTCTCTGCATATTCACAAAATAATTTACCTAAACTGCACTGTATTTCCTGCATGGTTGATTGTCGCACCTGAATTATCAATAGTTATTCTTTATGCGAAAACGAAATCTGTTCAGCCGTTCTCGAGTTTTGCGCTTAGCAACACAGTTAGCGGTTCATTTTTATTTACATAGATAGATCATGCTTGCCCTTAAATATTCCAAATATAGCTTCACTTTCATTAAGAATACCTTTGATATATTAACATTACATTCCAAATAACCCTAAAGAAGCAATAGACCTCTTAGTGAATAAATGTTAAGTTGTAATTTTTGGCTTGTCTCTGGCATATAGAGAGTGAAATTAAGGCGAAATGAAGGCTACTTCTCACCCTATAACTTTTCCAAATACACCTTACTGACTTTTATTTGACACAGCTAAAAAAATTAAGAAAAACCAAAGCAAAAAAGTGAGATTACAAATAACCCCATTGATACGATATTTGGAATAGCAACGGTAAAGTAATAAATCTTCAAATCTATTAACAGAAGTTATACTACGATCGTTACTATTTATAGTTTATTGTGTAATCTACTAAAAAAATAATATTCCATATCATTTGAGTTATTACAATTTTTATAAACACCTGTTTTACGAAAAAAGTGTTTTAATTAGCCCCATTTTACGGTATATCGATTCATCATAACTTATGGATTCACGACATGTGATATGCTAATGATAAAAGTGTGTGTGAGTGTTGCTTTGACGCAACACCACCAATCTCATTAAAAACTTCTTATTTTTATACTTTAGTTTTTCTCGTGACCAAATACGATGCGGAGAATGGACAACATGATCGTCAGACAACATTTAAAAGAGAGAGTTTTTTTTTATGGCAAATTATTTTGACGAAGATATATATATCACGGCAAAAGGTATAAGCTTTATTGAATTAAAAAAATTAATAAACGATTTTAACAGTTAATATTTGTTTCATTGATATACACATGTTCTACCCAAAAACATTTACGCTATAATTACGTCTTTAGAACACAATTTAATAAACTTATAATACTAACAAAATGTCTTATAAAAAAATTTAGTATAAGGTGTAAGTCTCCACTCAAGGCCTTGTCCTATCGAGCAACGTCAGTCGTAAAATTTGATTGTCTTTCGCACACTGCTTTGTAAAAACAACTTTAAACACTTTTCATAAGATGGAATTTGCAAAAACATATTGTATACTTATAGCATTACTATTACTATAGTGTATTCACGGAGACGAGTTAGTATAGCGCCTTCTCTATCGCACATTATCATACAAATGACAAAGACAAAAAAAACTCTTTTAGGGTCAGTGGGCGTTAACAATACCTTAGAAATGTAAATGTGCGTTCACACTGCGCTTCTTAAAGTTCGCTTAGTTTATTCCTACGGCTTCGTCTGTCGTATAAATTGAGAGACATTTATTTGATAAAAAAAATTATGTGTTCCTACTTTTTTATATATCTGATGGATATGAAGAAAAGAAATAAAATCGAGAGTTAATGATTAAACTTTCTTTATTAAATTATAATATCTACCTATACAAGTTTATAACATATCATCATCATCATCACTCTCCGTACTATCACTACTGTCGTTGTTTCCTACATTTATTATGAATCTTTCAGTCATTGCTTCCACATTTCTGTCCATGCCATACAGTCATAAGTAAGAGCACGACTGCACAGTACGGGAAGTATGAGTAGACTAAAAAGTACTCGTACTGTGTACACCGCCTTAGCGTTTATCACTGACCAATCGCAGTTAAAAAATTATGTGAGTGAGATAGCGCTCTACTAACTTGTCTCCGTGAATACACTATACGTACGTGGTGAGTGTTTGGCGACAGTTTCGAGCGTCACTTTTCTTCGAGACTGTGCATCTTGGATTTTTAGTATATCAATGATTAATAATAACAAAAAAGATTATGATCAAATTGTAGTCTCTAGGTACTCTGTATAGCTATAATAATTGTCGCAGTAGTACATACAAGAGTTGCAAAAAAGTAAGGTATGTTTCAAAGGACAAAATAACTTTTAAACTAAAACAAATGAAACACTGAACGTCCCAAACCATTCAAAAATCATGTCTCTCACAATCTAACTACTTATATGTAGGTATCTTATAGGTGAGTACGTGAGCACGACCGCAGCTGCATCATACAATACACTACAACCAAACATACATAGATCCTTAGTTTCGAACACTGGCATCGGAATCTAAAGTCCCAAAATAAGTGTATGGAGATACGAGAATAATGTCGGAACAAGTACATTCGAGCATTGTTGGAGCAAAGTTACCTACATGACTCGTTGCAGATGAAATACGATCAAAGTTTTCACATGCATTGACGATAACAAATGTTTCTTAATTATTTTGTTTGTCTTTCTTCAGTTTAACAATAATAAGACTGCTGAAGAATGTTTAGCAGAGATTTTTTTCTTTCCAGAACTGAAACGCAGAACAAGGTGTATCAAATCAAATATTGAAAGGATCAGAGTCGTGTGCTCGATTGCTTAGTTTAGTATATTTATGTGTGCTATTTTTGCGTCATTCTCGTCACCGATGCGTTACACAGGAATTAGCTCGCATTAATTATGATAACTTAAACGTAACAATATATTTTTTCGAATTTTACGAATCTATAATTACTTTTACTATTTTACGGTTGTTGAGTCACCTTTTTCATTAGAATATTCTTTCGTCCTATCGAAATCATCATCAATTTGTCCCAGATAAAAAGAAGACTTACACAAGAATTATATAGGTTTATTAATATGACAATAGTGATGATGAAAATTCCTCTATGTATTGTGCCTGCCATTTCGTGGAAAGTTTTTCATGCCATTATTTGTTTTGTTTGACATAAAATTTGATCTATAACTCAAATAAATTGCGTACTACTTACAATATTTACAGGATGATGCGCTGCTATGCAGGCTGTCTCAGGTAATCAGTTCCCTGTGTTACATCACTGAAGCCAGAACGTATAACTACGCCCCATCGACGTCTTCAACTGCCGTTTCAGTCTCTCTGAAAAGTACCAGAGGATATATTACTACCTGTGAACTCCTACCTTAATTAAAAATGACTGTATTAATTAAGGTAGGAGTTCACAGTACAGTAATGGCGCTAGTAGTAAATAATTTAGTAATAAACAAAATACTGCAGTGCCTATTTGGTAGCTCTCTGATTACAAAGCATAAATAAGCACAGTTTTATATGGCTTACAACTATAATAAGCTTTATAAAATTCCCAGTACTGGGACACAAGCCTCCTATCGGGCCGAGTGAGAGTTGGTGGATGTCGTATGTTTTCGGATTTTTGCGGCCCTACGACACGATGTCCTCACAATGTTTTCCTCTTTTGATTCCAAGTAGGTATTGTGCCTACCTAGGTTTGAACCCACGACCTACAACTGCTACCATTGCTCTCTGCCGTGATTGCGGGAATGTTCTATCGAGATACCGCGGCCCTGGAATGCAAGGCCAACTGAGGGAGAAGTTTGGATGGTCAGGAGAAGTCAGTGCCTACCGCGCTAATTCCATGATTTCGAAACAAAAATGCTAAGAGTGCTATACTATTAGAATATGCACATGATTCAAAAGGTTCTCCTGGATTCAAGTCTATACACATCGTATATGAAGAAGAACCAGTAACCATGGCAACAGATGTTTACAAAAATAAAATGTGGCGCCATTTTGTGAAAAAAATCTATGCTATCATATTTTGTTCGACATAAAATGAAATCTGTGAAAAAAATCTATGCTATTATATTTTGTTCGACATAAAATGAAAACTATAGCTCAAGTAGACAAATTGCGTAATACTTACAATATTAACTGGATGATGCGTTGCTATGCAGTCTGTCTCAGGTAATCAGTACCCTGTGTTGCATCACTGAATCCAGAACACATAACTACGCCGCATTGACATTCATTTCAACTGCTGTTTCAGTCCTTCTGAAAAGTACCAGAGGATACTCGTATTTTACTAACTGTGTACTTCTACTTACTTAAACTAATGTACACCATTAGACAGGTAATGCAATGGGGATTTAAGTGCTTTATAGTTTGTACAAGTAAAACTTATACGTCAATTAGAATATGGTCGTTACGCTTTCTTTGTCATTATTGATTTTAAGGGTTTTTTGTACATAGAAATAACATGACGAATACCATCGTACCTTATACTAATGTCTTATCCTAATTGAAAATTACAATTACCGCTTTAATTAAACTTGAAGGAGTATGTATAGCATTCTAGCTGCAACCGAACTTGGTGAAGCTAAAATACTACGAAAAGCACCTACATAATTTAAATAAAATTGCCTTGCTAATATTGTTCTCTTTTTTTTGCATTGCGCACGCATTCTATTAAAAAGTGTTACACGTCGTCCATTTTCCCACAAATAACACAATTAGGTGAGTCAACTTTTCTCATTAGGAATGCAAAACTTTTAATGTGTCCGGAACGCAATCGATATGAGGTCTCTATTTGATGTCTACTCAGTTGGGAACTGGTAAACCAATCTGAGCAATCGTAAACTTCCAGTTTTACTCACTCCACGCATTCCGATGCTTGTCTTCGATATGGCCCTCGTCGACATTCTTAATCAAAACTTTCCTCACGACATGTTCGTCATTTTTCCACATCACATATACACAAGCCCATTCCTTAAAGTCAACTTAAATATCAACTAAGTCGGAAAAAAATCCGCCCTCTGAGAGCTTTTGTTGCGTGCGCTGCTAAAATCGTTGGAGATACACAAATATAATGTACTGTAGGATTTTTTGTCTTAAATATTTCTAAATAAAAGTCCGCGGAAAGCCACTATGATCAAAATAGTGAACCATAAATACAATTAAATTGGAGACTTTTTTACAATGCTCATTTTAGAATAATTATTGTTCGGTCCTACAATCAGCGCAACGGTACTGGATGGCCGAACTGTCCACGGTACGTGGAGCTTTAACGTTGCTTTACAAACAATTACACAATTAGAGATTTCATGAGGAATACAACACTTACCCAAGGCTGGTTGACGACAGCGTGCGACTTGGTCTCAGATCGCGTCCGTGTGGTATGTGTCAGTGTATTTGAGTGTGTAATGGTGTCAAGTGGTGTCACAGCGGTCACAAAAGACGCAGGCTTCCACAGCGTGGTCCAGGCCGGGATGTAGCACAAACTTCGCACCAGATTGGAGCAGCTATTTATCACCAATTCACAATTACTTGCAACAAAGTTCGCGCGTCAGTCAGTCTGACTTCAATACGGCGTTATTGTTCAAAATATCCCAGGTTCCCACTCAATTCGGGATTCGAGATTTCAATTAATCACTAAATCAATCCGTTAATAGCACCTGAGATTCAATTTGATTTCCAATTACAATCAATAAAATCAATCTCCCAAACGGTGGACTTTTTTCTAACAGGAAGCAAGGTTATAAGTCAAGGACCATAGATAATTGCCATACCAAAAATATGCGTTCAGATATTCTCGTTGGACGGAACATCTACCCCCCCCCCCGGACGGGCCTACCCGTCCGCTAATCAATTGGAAGCCTTGACAAGGTTGCGACCGCTCTCTTTATGATAGATCCGTCCACCAAAACCTCAGCAAAACAAGGGACCCCGTCGGTGCCAGCCACTAAATTGAGAATGCGCCCCCTGCGCCAATACAAAGGCTTAAGGTTGGCATCCTTAATCTGGACGAGGTCTCCGATCTTGGGCGGATGAGTTTTATCCGTCCACTTGACGCGTTGCTGGAGGATGTGCAGATACTCTAAGCTCCAACGCTTCCAAAAGTTCTGAGCGAGCTGTTGCACCAACTGAAACCGCGAGAGCCGATTTTGGCTCACATCAACAAAAGGGTACTCCGGCAAGGCGACAAGTGGCTGTCCAATCAAGAAATGGCCCGGTGTTAGAGCCTCCAAGTCGTTCGGGTCCGAAGAGAGCGGGCACAATGGGCGCGAATTTAACACAGCTTCAATGCGGCAAAATACCGTAGCTAGTTCCTCAAAGGTGAGAACGGTGTCTCCCAAAAATCTCCGCCAGTGTCCCTTTGCCGCTTTCACCGCGGCCTCAAAAATACCCCCCCAATGGGGGCAGGCTGGCGGGTCAAACAACCAAATGACCCCTCGGCGGGCCAAACTGTTAACAATGTCAACCTGGCTCTCATTAAGGAAGGCGTATACCTCCTTCAAATAGTTACTTGTACCCTTGTAATTCGTACCAAAATCAGACCTAATCAGAGAAGGTAACCCACGGCGAGACACAAATCTTTCCAAAGTCGCCACAAAGGCCTCTGTCGAGAGGGAGGTTACCAGCTCCAAAGGATACTGCCTTGGTTGACAGGCAGACAAAAACACACAAATAAGCCTTGACAAACTTAATATTTCGAAGTGTGGACGTCTTCAACGAAAAGGGACCAGCAAAGTCCGTTTCGACGCCAGAAAAGGGGATCGCCTCATTGACACGATCAGCAGCCAAGTCTCCCATTAGTGGCTGCATAGTGGAGGCCTTAGCCCGATAACACGGTATGCAACGGAAGAAAATGCTACGAATAGTACGACGAGCCGACAAAATCCAAAATTCTCGCTGCAGAATGGCCAACAGCGCATTACAACCGGCATGCGAGTTCTTAACGTGACGATCAGTCACCAACAATTGAACCAAGTGGCCCTCCTTGGGCAACAAAAGGGGGTCACGGGCCCCATAAGGAAGGCTAGAGTGCCTCAACCGTCCTCCAACACGCAAAAGACCCGTCTTATCCAAGAAGGGATTCAGCTTACTAATGGCTCCCGACAACTTAACCCTACCAGACATCAAGACCTCGATTTCCTTCTCAAAGTGTGCAGCCTGCACAGAGCGGACCCAAAGGAGGAGTGACTCCTGTCACTCTTGAGGAGAGAGAACTGGTGACAGGCACTTGTCCCCTGGATTCCTAGAATTATGGCCAAAACGCCTGATCCACGAGGTGACGTTCAACAATTTGTCGAGGGAGCTGTATCGATTCAACAAAAAATCAGGATCAAACGGAGGGTCCTTCGTCCCAACAGCGAACACCTTAAGTCCGGGCAAAGGATCCGACATCAAGACTGGCGTTCGAGGCCAATCGCCCTCAGGGCGAGTCAGCCAGTCCGGTCCCCACCAGATGGGGTGAGCAATCAAGCGGGGGGCCATGCACCCACGTGAGGCTACGTCGCCCGGGTTCAGTTCACCAAGCACGTGCCTCCAAATCAAAGGTGTTTCAGAACCTTGAATCTGAGACACTCGGTTCGCAACAAAGACCTCCAAAGAGTGGACGGACGTCTTCAACCAACACAAAACAATTTGACTGTCCTTCCAGGCGTAAGAAGCCGAATGTCAACAGTTCCACCCAAGGTGTGCGCAACGTGGTTTAGGAGACGCACAAGAAGCACCGCAGGGAGTGCGGATACAAATTGGAGCCAGTCTTCCAACAGGATTTCCCGAAGTGGCTCGTCCCAACCAAGTTCAGTTATAACAAGGGCAGGAGCACCAATTTTAGGGTAAAGACAACTCACAGGGGTGATTTCAAACCAGGTCCTTCCCTCAACAGTGGTGACAGCCGTTTCGCCAATTCCCCGAATCTTGCCTGAAAAGTCGTTCACCTTCAGGCCAACCTGTCCCGCTAACCAAGACGACATAAGGCAATCCTGGGCTCCCGTGTCCAAAATGGCACGGACCACAATCGAGTCACCCAAGGGTCCCCAGACCTTGACCGAGGCCGTTGGCAACAAAACCGTCTTGATCGGGGGGGTCCTTTAGCGGGGCAGGCGTCAATTTCTTAGCGATGCCTGGGCGGCGACCGCTCGCCGCATCCAGGCTGCCTTCGTTCACGACGAGGGTAACATTCAAATTGTTCGTCCGCGCGGTGTCCCGAGCCGCTCGCCATCGCTGGAAGGGCACATCCCACCGGATGACTGAATGGCGGAGGGCGCGACTCCGACCGGGGACGTTCCGCCAACGGAGGGGAGAGGTAGCGGTGCCGGTCCGGCCACTGTCGCCTAGCAGCCAACGCGCGTTCTCCCTGACGAGGGGAGACCAAATGGCGCCCGCGGGGCTCCCGTTCAACTTGCGCGGGGGGTGGAGTGCGGCATGCAGAATTGCGGGCCTCAGCCCGGTGCTCGACTCCGGGGTACCCCCTCCCTGCGCGAACCCTCCTCAGAAGATGGTCTGCTGGAGCGGTTCGCGTTGGCGCACAAAATCTCCAGGTGGGACCCTTTACAAATTCTACACGGGCGGGGGTTGGGGCAGTCCCAATGGAAGTGGGCCCCCAAGCACGAGAAGCACAAACGGCCTACGTTGACAATGCGGCGGCGGGCACTTACGTGCAAATTCAAAAAGGCCGAGCAACGCGCCATGACATGCCCCGTGGCCTTACAAAAGTCGCAATGATGAGGACTCCGGGCGCCAGCAAAACGGGGGGCGGGGCGAACATCAACAGGCCCCCCAGCTCCAGTCCGTCCCTGGTCTCTTAGCCGAGAAGGTGGTGGGCGTGACGCCGTGGCGCCACGAGTGTTATCCAAAAACCGACACTCGTCTTCCAAAAATTTGAGGAGGTCGTCAAAGGGGGGAAGATGGGTGGCACTATCCCCACCATACTTCTGCTCAAAACGTGACCTCATCTCCGCGGGGAGCAACTGCAGCACTATGTGCACCAACAAGTAGGACCAATGGTCCACCGGTAACGTCAAGCGTCTCAAGGCGTTGGTCGCTGAGACCAACGGGTTCAGCAAGTAAGTGCGCAACGCCGACGTGCTGGCAATGGCCGGTAGCCCCAAAATCTGGCCGATGTGCACATCAGCCAGGCAGCGCTTGTTCTGATACCGTCGGGAGAGAAGCTCCAGAGCGGTAGGGTAGGAGTCCGTCACCGGCAAGTGCTGCACCAAGGCTCTGTCTTCGCCCTCCAAAACGGACAACAAGTAGGCCAACTTCTGGGCAGGTCCGAGGTCCGAGCGTGCATCCACAAGACTTTCAAAAAGATTTAGGAAGCCCAGCCAGTGGTCCAAGCGACCGTCAAAATGTGGCAGCTCCAGGGTGGGCAGCCTACCCAATAGTCCAGGGCCTGTAACAACGGGGGTCTGCGGCTTGGCCGCCTCAGGCACCCGGCTCCTCAGAATTTCCCGGGCTCGTTGACTTATGACATCCCCCAGGTGGACAATCTGGTCATAGTCACCCAAAACCCTATCGCGGGCTGCCTGATCCATCACCCCCAAATCCACATCCATGATGAACTCGTTGAAGCGTGTGAGCGCAGCATCAGCTGACTTGAGCCTCTCATTCAAGCGCCCGTACCGAGCAAGGGTGAGCTCTTCCAAGTCCAAACGCTCAACCGTTGCTGCTGCCGATGTGAACCATCTCAACTGTGAGGCCAATCCGGCAGCAGACTCCCTGACTGCCTTTAATGAGGCCATTGCAACAATCAAATATCAATACCAACAAGTTAAAATCAACTAAAGAAACAAACAATGACTTGTTAGCCAACCAAATAATTTCACCAAAATAAAACTTAAATTCAATTTATTTCAAGTCTAAATCCGACCCAGTACTTATTCCAAGTATGAATCTAGCTTGCTAAAGATGGCTAGTTACAGAAAAAATAACAATTTAATATATAATATTGTGCTGGATCAACACCAATTAACAACAACAATTGAATGTATAATATTATGCCGGACAATCTCTAATAACACAATCCAATAAACCCAATAAGCAATAAACCAATACAAACAATCCAAGTCTTGTTATGTTAGGCTATGTTAACAAATGTGTGATTATTATTTGGATAAAACTTTTAAATTCAGATTAGTGACATTAAATTATTAATTACAAGAAATATACCAAATTATGTACCAAATACAACTAATAATTCCTAATTTCACAAATAAATCTTACTTTGTCAGTACAATAGCAAGGGACTACAGTACAAATTACAAATACAATTGAGCCCGGCTGACACAACAATATATTCAAACTTATTAAGTTATTTTTACCAAAGTTCAAAACTTCCAATTTACTTAGTGGATTTTATATTATAAAAACCACGCTCTGCTACCACTTTGTTCGGTCCTACAATCAGCGCAACGGTACTGGATGGCCGAACTGTCCACGGTACGTGGAGCTTTAACGTTGCTTTACAAACAATTACACAATTAGAGATTTCATGAGGAATACAACACTTACCCAAGGCTGGTTGACGACAGTGTGCGACCTGGTCTCAGATCGCGTCCGTGTGGTATGTGTCAGTGTATTTGAGTGTGTAATGGTGTCAAGTGGTGTCACGGCGGTCACAAAAGACGCAGGCTTCCACAGCGTGGTCCAGGCTGGGATGTAGCACAAACTTCGCACCAGATTGGAGCAGCTATTTATCACCAATTCACAATTACTTGCAACAAAGTTCGCGCGTCAGTCAGTCTGACTTCAATACGGCGTTATTGATCAAAATATCCCAGGTTCCCACTCAATTCGGGATTCTAGATTTCAATTAATCACTAATCACGATCAATCCGTTAATTCCAAACGTCAATCTCCCAAACGGTGGACCTTTTTCTAACAGGAAGCAAGGTTATATGTCAAGAGTCAAGTGTCAAAGTCAAGGACCATAGATAATTGCCATACCAAAAATATGCGTTCAGATATTCTCGTTGGACGGAACAATTATCAAACTTATCAAAATCGATAAATTCGTTGCTTTAAGTACCTAATTTATGTACATAAACTTTGTCTTTTACACTAAGTAATTTGAAAGCATAGTTTAAAAGTTATCACAATAAGATTGACTTGAATGGAGCTCGAGTGACATAAATACGCGCGGCGGGTAAAGCGAGGGAGCAGGAGGAGGGGCGATGTGATTCAAGCACAGAAATCTTAATAATAAGGCAATAGAAGTCGCAAAGACGTGTGACCTTGTCGCCGCGCATGTGACAAGTAGGCCACAAGTGCGCGTGGAGCGTTTGTTGCGGTTACTTGTGTTGTTTGGGACGCGGAGAGGTAAACATGGTGTTTTGCAGCATATCCAATTGCGGAAACTCTTCCAAAATTTGTAACTTTACAAATAAAGGATTAAAATTTCATATGTAAGTACTTAATTTTTGAAATAATGTCCTTTTTAATAAATATAATCAAATCAAATATTTTCGCCACCATTACTACGATTATCACAGAATTTTTTTTTTTTTCAATTCAATTGCCATTAATACTTAAGCTTGTTCATGCCTACTATTACAACTACTAAAATCAGCAATGAAATATTATAGTCATGCGCAATAAACAATATCGTCGTTTACGTACATTCCAGGAACACGCCGCACGAGTTGGCCGCGAATTAGTGACGTGCCACTACTATTTTGTATCGGTAATTTAATAGTTAATACGTAGTTTTACCGAAATTCGAATGACATATAATTTTTCGTTAAATATTTCACTACGTATTTTCATTAAGCATGTTTTTTCCTGTTTCAATAGTTTATAAAAAGTCGTTTTTGAACGATTATATATCTGTTAATTCGTACTTTTTAACTATTTTTTCATTCAGAAAATTATTGTTATGTACGTAGGTAAGTTAAATAACAGTCCGCGTTGGGTATCCTTGTATCATTGAAGTGTTCAGTATTTATCTTTTTTATGACAAAATAATTAAGGATACATATTATTATGTATATCTATACTAATATTATAAAGCGGAAAAGTTTGTTAGTTTGTTTGTTTGTTTGTTTGCTTGAACGCGCTAATCTTCGAAAGTACTGGGTGGATTTGGATGAAATTTGGTATGGAAGTAGCTTGAAGCTTGAGGAAGGTTATAGGCTACTTTTTACCCGACTGCAAAAAAGGAGAGTTATGTTTTTACCGTGATAGAATCCACGGGAGCGAAGCCCCGCGAGAGTACTAGTTGTTAGTATAATGGATTAAGTTGGATCAGATCGATACGTTTTCATATTATTTATGCATCTGTTTTACTTTATCCAATGCTATTATTACAGGTTTCCGAAACATCCGGAACCATAGAATTTATGTAAAACAGTTGTGTAACAATTTATTTTGATGAACAATAAAGTATATTCTTCATTGTTCGGTATTAAGTTGTGCCATTATTGCTCTATTTGATTTGGTCATTGTTTTTTTTTTCCCATAAGGTGAAGTATTGGAGAGTTGGAGAGCCTTTAAGATTTGTATAACTAAATAATAAAAAAATATACTTACACTTAACGTTTTATTGTATTTCCTTTTCTCCTAAATAAGTCGTCTAAAAGCGCGTCGAGGAATGAAAAACTTTCAATAAATTAGTTTTCTATTGTTACGAGACTCCTTGGCTATTAACGCTCAACAGTAATCATAATAACAGTATCGATAATAACATGAGCATTACGAGCTTTGCACTGCACTATTCCTAAGTGAGAGTGAGCGCGCGATATCTTTCTCTGCTTTTCGCACACGTTACGCCACCTGAGATTATGCGTTTTTAGAAAATATTGCGTAGTGTCATCGCTTAAAGTTTAATTTTGTTGTAATAATGCAAAATGCATGTGTAGGCGAAAGTGTGTATCTGGGTAATTCCAGCGAAATTCAGAAATTAGAGTTTAAAAAATTTGTGAGAAATATTTTCAATATTTAAGATTTCTTTTGTATGAATTTTATAGTACTTGTTTAACTTATTATCAATTATATAGTGGTCCCCAAAATAAGTAAGTTTTCATGAGGTAAAGAGGGTAG
This sequence comes from Tholera decimalis, assembly GCA_943138885.2. Lineage (NCBI taxonomy): Eukaryota > Metazoa > Arthropoda > Insecta > Lepidoptera > Noctuidae > Tholera > Tholera decimalis. The sequence goes on from OW964562.2 coordinate 20,528,255, forward strand.
TTAAAACATAAGAGAGTGAGGGAATGATGCATTAGGTGAGGGAATGAGCGTTAACATATTTACGACAATCCAACAATAAAAGACACGTTTAATGACATTAGAAATCTTGTATTATAGTTTAAATAACAAAAATAAAGTAAGATTATTTACTAATTATTTCTACAAATCTAAATAATATAAATTTTTGTACTTTAAATTATTGAAAATTAATCACAGTGTTTCAAGTATTGCGAATGGCATTGCAGATCTATTTAAAGTTACTTAAAAACTAGTTAAAGAAACAAAGAATGAAAACCATCTATTTATTATAAATTTCAACATAAGACAACATGAGAGAGAACAATAAAACGTTAAATCTAAATATGAGGCATCGTTCTTTGATCAACTCAGCTAATCACTATTGTCCATTTCTATTACGAAATAGCAGCCTCTTTTGATTAATTTTGGAAGTTGAATCTTGTGTAATAAATCATCCAAATTATACAGCTGCTCATTTCTTATAGTCGGCCATTTCCAAGCTTTAGAGCCTCTAGTCATGCAGTTTACTGAAGCGCCTTACACAACAGACTTTTGTTGAATACAAATCGCATGTTATCATTGAAAGAAATCTTGTTATATCGCAGCTAGGCAAAACTTTATTTTCGTGCAGTTTTAGGATCATTAACTGAACATTTGCGTGTATCACACATTTGCAAGTATCACGGTCTTTGACTGATGCCCAGGTTATACCAAAAGGTCTGAACTTACAAAATGTTGCCAAGCTCACTTTGTATTCAACTGTCGTTAAAAACTTGCAAGTTTTTCATGGTAACACACAATAAGCGTTTTTGTTTTACTTGTCCTTTGTGCTTCATAAAATCTTTCTTACCCGGCCACATCCTAGAATTCTTATCCTTTTTTAAAAAATCAGTTACGTTTTTTTTTATCTCGATCTCGCCTTATGGTAAGCGATAGATGAAGTGTACGATGTGACGAGCGAACCCAGAAGATGCCTATTTACTCTTGCTTTAAAGGCAGAAAGGTCATAAGTGGCAGGGAATACAGAAGCCGGCAGAGAATTCCACAACTTGGCCGTGCGCACAATAAATGTGGAGGAGAAGCGCTTGGTATGACAAGACGGTATATCAACCAAGTGTGGATGGTACCCAGCCGTGCGTCTGGTAGACCGGTAGTGAAAGGGAGATGGAGGAATCAGGAAGTACAATCTGTAGAAAACCGACAGGCAAGCAACTGTTCGCCGATGAGCCAGGCTATGAAGCTTGTCCACTAGCGCCTCGTCACTTATAAGCCTTTTAGCTCTGCGCTCGATCGAGTCCAATGCAGCAAGTTGGTATTTTGCAGAGCCATCCCACAAGTGGCTGCAATACTCCACGCAGGAACGGACCTGTGCTTTATATAGATTCAGAAGCTGTCCAGGCGTGAAGTACCGCCCTACCTTGTGTAGGATTCCCAGCTTTTTTGCTGCAGTCTGAGCTCTAGATTCTATGGTTGAGCCGAAGTTGAGGTCTGATGTCAACTCCATGCTCAAAAGCCGGTAACTGTCACAGATGTACTTCGGAAAGTAGGGGATAGTTGGAAAGGGCTCCTTTTAGCGCTGAAAAGACAAGCCTGTGTTTTCAAAGCGTTGAATTTGACCAGATTGTCGTCACCCCATTTGGAAACGCTTTAGTACCTATTTAATTTTCTGGACCCAGCTCTTTTGTACGTTTCATGTTTGAATAACGGTTTTGCTAACTTGAGCAATTTACTCTTCTTTTAAAATGTTTGGTTTCATTACTTTAAGAAATTTCCTCTTCTCACTAAGTTTATTTTGATCTTTGTAGTAAGTCTGTAAGCTGTCTAGTAATAACTTCCGAAAAAATAAGCCTCTTCTTCACGGTTTCAGGTACTTGTACATTTTGCAATTGTTCTGAAACTTTAGCTTCAGGAGAAGTCTGAAACTTTTTAGCCAGTCTTTGATATCTCTTGCGAAACTTCTCAGCCTTTCTTTTTGCCTCGTCGACTACTTTCTATAATTTGGATATTTTAGCATAAAGCTTTGCTCAATGTCGTCTTAGTTGCCTTCTCCTTTGAGCATTACCAACAGTCTTCGTTACTCCTCCTCATTTTGATTAATGTTTTCAAAAGAAGGCCCTGGGCTTGGAGGTGGCATTATATCTAATACTCTTGCCAAATTCTTTGCAGCATATATTTTTGTCGCTGTAGGTTTGACTATTTTTTTCCAATTCTTTCGCTTCAGTTTTTACCTGACCTTTTTCCTTTTTCTTAACATATTTCAGTCTTTCTTTTTCGCGAAGTCTTTCTAAACTGTCAGGATCACTCTTCATTTTTTCTCTACGTTTCCGATCATATTCTTTCCTTTTCAATTTAAGTTGTGCCTCAGTTAGTTTCTTAGGTTTGCCATTTTTAGGTTAATAAAGCCTTCAAAAAGAAAGCCAAGATCAATTAGCATTAGTGCAACAAGAGCACAAAAAGAAAACCATGCGCACGGTTAAAATAATCATTTCCTCACCTATCATCATTCCCTCACTACAAATAAATATGAGGGAATGACGGTGAGGGAATGACGAAATCAAACATAACCGCCAAAAACGCACAACATAAGCTTTCTTTCGTACTACATTTTCCGGTCACGTTATGATTCATCAAAACCAACGTCAACGCGTAATCACTATTTAGTTAAAGTTAATTACCTTATTTTTATAAGATGTGATGTAATGACGGCCAAAAATGTAACTTTGCAAATTATGGTCAAACCTTTTTTTTAACAGAAACGACATGCACGTATAAAATGAATTTGCCATAATATATTATTGGCAGTACTGTCAACTGTCATAAACAAATGGGTACGTTCATGTAATATAAATAACACGTTCAAAAATGGACTGTGAACAAAGGTGTGAGGGAATGATTATTTTTCTTGGGACAGAATAAAAACAATACATATATTTAAATAATCTTTTATTTTTTTCTGTAATTATGAATATTTTAAGAAAACCATTTTATTTTGTATAAATCAGTAAAACTATTACAGTAAATTTTGCAAAATGGGTTAATTTAGCAACCGTAGAGTGTTCTCTGGAGTTTGGGACATAGTGAGGGAGTGATTTTCGGATGTTATCATAAGCAAAAGAAATATTAGATATCAAGTTTATTAGAAACTCGTATAGTTATTATATATCCACCATAGCATACTTATTAATAAAATCATAATCATTACTTAAATTCGTAACTACTTAGAAAATAACAACAAGGACATGAATTTCGGAATTTCGCTAGAATTACCCATCTATTGTTTGTTTATGTGGTGGTAGCTGCGAACCGGCGACACGCGTCCCAGTATTAAATGACAGTAGATAGCATTTCTATTGCCTTATTATTAAGATTTCTGTGGATCCAAGCGATGACGAGTCATGGCTAATTGCCCAGACGTCGTTGACGGTTGTGTTCATTATGCGAATTTTCTCTACAGCAAATTCGATTTTCGAAGCGATTTATTAATTCATACAATAGGCATAATTATTTCTTTTAATTAGTGTATTTTTAGTAGAAACAGAGAATTGTTTTTTATTTTTGCTCGTTTTATTATAGGATTGTGGTTTTAGTTATATAGTTAAATAATGGTTTTTTTTTTTAGATCATGTCAATAGCTAAGTGTGGCAATGTGCTTGTACCACGCATCCCAATAATACCCAACAACTTGTATTTTAATTTCAAACGTTTGCAGTTCCCACGTTGCATTTTCAATGACCATCAATAAATCGCAAGGGCAAACTTTAAAGGTAGCAGGGATACATTTAGGCACGCCCTGTTCTTCTCACGGTTAGCTCTACGTAGCTTGCTCACGTGTTCCTAACTCGCAAAATCTACCTATTTTCGCTTAACGAAACAAATCAACACAGTTAATACTTACCTACTGCAATATACTCCTGAGTATATTGCAGTAGGTAAGTAGGACCGCCAAAACTAAAAACACATTAATAAATTACCTTAATAGTAAATTATTCTAATCCTTTCAGTTGCTACTGAACGAAGTAATTCATTTCAATAAATTCAATAACATTACATACTATTCCTTGACTGACACGAACAATAAACGTAAGTAACCTCTGTTGGTCCCGTTTGTTAACCAGTGTCATTGTATGTATCATGGCTGTGCTGATCTGTTTCTGATGAAATTTGATATGGATAACCTCAAGCCTGTTCTCCAGGCTTGAGGTTATCCATATCATATCGGACATAGGCTACTTTTTATCAACACACCACACAGGCGAAGCTAATAATAAAACTGTAACTTGATTGACTCCCAGCGTTCCACGCACAACCGAAACCACTGAGCTTAAATGAGCACTAACAAAGGAATTTCGATAATTCCATTTATTTTTAGGGGAAATTATTAGGGGTAATATAAAAAAAATTAAAGTATTTAAGTATTTAAAATGATTTGTCATGAAACTTTATGAGGCAGACCAAATTCTATGCGAGCGAAGCCGCGGGCAAAAGCTAGTATGACATAAGTTATGCCAATTAATGGATAGGTAAATGTCCCTGCCTCGGTTTGAACTCACTACTTAGAACTCGTAAGTCGCGTCCGTACCACTGTATGTTATAAATAAAAAACTGATTTACATAGGCTTTGTTAATTCATTCAACGATAAGCGGATTTATGAAAGAAAAATTAACATTGTAAATCCGTTCCTTCTCCAACGCAAAATGGAAAAGTATTATTGAAACAAAGCAACGCTCTTAAAGGTCAACTTTGAGAAAACATTTAATCTAAATAAGCTTAAATGAAAGTTATTTGCATACAAATACTACAAAATGGAAATGTAAGTAGGTAGGTAAAAAAATCGCCTATATTAGAGTAGGTTAATACTCTTTAGTTAGTTCTTTTCTGTATTTGTGACTTGTACATACATACGTGAGCCTGCGTAGACTCATGTGATCTTTATATTCTGCATCAATCAATTTATCAAGAACTTGAAATGAAAGTTGTGTTAGGTACAGAATTATTCAGCGACAATCGTTTTTAGGGTTCCGTAGCCGAATGGCAAAAAACGGAACCCTTATAGTTTCGACATGTCTGTCCGTCTGTCTGTCTGTCCGTCCGTCCGTATGTCACAGCCATTTTATTCCGAAACTGTTAGGACTATACATGTAAAACTAGGTAGGCAGGTGTATTCTATGAACCGCTTTCCGATTTTAAGAGAAAATTTAAAAAAAAATTAAAATAAAGGGGGCTCCCCATACATGGAACTGGAACTGAAAATATTTTTTTTCATGAAACCTATACGTGTGTGGTATCTATAGACAGGTCTTTAAAAATGTCATGGTTTCTAAAATGACTTTTTCATAAAGTTAATCGTTTAAAAGATATACGCTTCCAAAGCGGTAAAATGTGTGTCCCCCCCCCTCTAACTTCTATAATAATGAAGTGAAAAATCTAAAAACACCATATGTTGTAGATCTTGATGTAAACTTTCAACCAAAATTGGTTTGAACGAGATCGAGTCAGCAGTTTTTGAGCTACAGTATATTTTCGAAAACCGCAAATATAACTTTGTAATTCATACAAATACTATGAAAAACAAAGTTATTTGGCGTAGTTGTAAAAATTGTAAATAAGCTAGTATTAAGAATTTTGTAAGGTTTTTTGTTTTTTTTTTTTTCAAATAAGTATATTAATTATGTTATATTTATTATAGTTACTACGGAACCCTTCATGGGCGAGTCCGACTCGCACTTGGACAATTTTTAATTTCTGTAGGTGGATCACACATTTTCCCTCATCTTATAGCAAGAATGATTTTTTTGTTTTTGCCACCCGTACGAAGTACTAAAGGTTCGGAGACAGTTTCCAAACGCGAGGTAAATGTGATCTCGCAATTAATTAAAGTAGCACATTTTAGTAATGTAAATTGTAAGTACTTTATTTTTGCATCAATAAAATAAACAGTAGTTTATTATTCTTACCTGGGTACCATTATTATAAAAGAAAGCTTGTTTATTTTGTTGAGAAACGAATACCTACATTTTTTTGTCTAATTTCATAATAATCATAAACATTTATGACAAAAGCCAAATAAATGTTTATTTGTTTGTTCTGTAAGTACGTATGCCTTCTTATACCATCGATAAGATTGTAATCAAAGTTTGGCTGTGTGTTCTGAGGAGGCGCGAGATGGTTTCTGAACCCAAAATTTACTGCCGCATGTGTGAAATCAGTTATTTAAAAATAGAAAACAGATTTTTATTTCATCTATCAACTCTGGTCAGCACAAAGAAGAAAGTTAAGTGCCCAGAAACTACGCAATGGCACGAGCGATAAACCGAAAACGATCATTACCAAAAAAAATCGAGCATCTGAATATCAAGATAAAATATTTTTGTCAACATTCAATGATGTAGATCATTGAATGTTGACAAAAATATTTAACCTTTTTTCGAATTCGTTTCAATTCAAACTCATCTCATAATTAATAAACAAAAAATTTAGTATTTCCTACTTATTTTCGCGGTCAGTACCTTTTGCTTAGTGGATGATTAAAAATAGAACGATGGGACGTTGTTTCTGATGGTATCATCTAAACGTGTCGTTAAAGGGTAGCTACGAGTTTAAATTAAATCGTCGACTAGCCACAGCCTGGAGCTAGTAGATATTAATATTAAAAGGGAGACACATTCCCTTGGCTTTGGACTGTAATTTGGAGGGGTTTTAATAGTGATAGATGTTATAAAATATTAATATCTTTATCATAAGGGTCGTGTCCGAGAGCGCCATTAACCAAAAATACAGTACGGCCGTTCTAACTTGGCGAGCGTGAAGTTAGAACGGCCGCATTGTATATAATTGTTTTAGCCCAAGTTTGGCGTGAATAACACGATGATCCTAATTGACCTATTTTACCTACCTAGTTAGGTAGGTTAACTCTTATCCTAACAATTTTCATTAAACGTATGAATTTAATTCGTATTAAAAAGGGCAGAGTGGTTTTTTTCCATATGAGATATAGATGACGCCAAATAACTTGGCAAGGTTTTGTCGTAGTGGGGGTAAATTCGCGCATCGTGCACTTAATGGAAGAAAAAAGTGGTCACTTTTACTGCTTGCCATTATTCTATGGTTATTGCCATCATTTATTTTTAATCATATCTGTTTAGAAGAATGTTAAAGAAAGAAGAGGAATTCATTTGTTAATTCGGTATTATAAATAAAATAAATATAATAGCTACATAAATTCAGTTAAAAGTGAAAAAAATGTATTTAAAAAAAACATTAAATATAATATGTTCTCGTCGGCACAATTAGTTAATAAAACCGCTACCCCTTTTATTATTCTTTTTTCCCGGTGTCCTAAAGACAGTGACGAATTCGGAATTTCAACCTTCCTTAACTATAGTCTCTAACTGTTCTTTCTGACGTTTTAATAGTCTGCGTAAAACGGTATTTGGTCCTGGCATTGTAATCAAGGTAACAAAAAATAAATTTAAAACAACAACTCGTAACAAAAACAAAGGGTACAACTTTCGTGTACGCAAGTGTATTCGGGAGCAAATTGAACGAGAACTACTGGTACTGACGCACCAATCGCGCGTTTGGAGCGGCGCTACGTCATACCCCGCGTCCCGCTGACAACCGCTGACACCTAAAAATCGACTTCTGCGCATTGAACGACTCTTGCCAAGTTATTTGGCGTTACCTATACCATCATCTTATCTGTTTTCATTACAGTCAATGTCTTAGTGCAAGCCCCTATTTAGTGGGTGTGTTTAGCAATGGCAATTTAAATTTTATCGTACCTATTGATTTGACTTCAGCCTAGCATTTTGCCAACTATGTCAGGGTCAAGTCCAGACGAATGCAACTGAGAAGTATCTCTTAACCAAGACAAGAAGAAATAAAACACTATGAAAGTAAAGGAACAGAGGGAGCACGTGTACCCGCACATATACCTGTGCATTATAATCACTTCGCTCTCCTGCGCCGCTGGCTTCTTTTCTTGCTTCGCTGAGATTGGCCGTCGTGGCCGAAAGCGATCAGGACTACTACGAGTAGGTAGGTATTATTATTGTGTGTATTTATTATTTACATGTCATACTACTTTTGTTTGTTACTATATCACGCAAAACCAACTGAATGGATATGAATGAAATAAGTTAGGTAAAAGCTGAAGTCCTGGAGAGAAAAAAAAAATCGGTTGTCTGTAAAGTCGGTTTACTGACTGTTCAGTCCTACAATTGGCCAGTGCAACGATACTGGTGTCTGAACTGTCCACGGTTCGTGGAGCTTAACGTTGCTCTCAATAATCAAAAGTACTTACACAATAATCTACAGGTACCACTTACCTTCTGCGCTGGGTTCGCCAACTTCGACCTTCCTAGGCCACGCCCAAGTGTGGTATGTATGTAATATGAGGTGAGTAATTGAAAAGTGTGATGTAAGTCACGTGTTCTAGAACGTTCACAAGGCGCCAATCTCCAATGGCGCGGTCCAGATCAGCATCACACCCAACTCACACCGGATTGAAGCTATTTATCACTACCTTTTTTCCAACAAATGCGCGTGCCACGCGATGGCATCAACCCGGCGATAAATCCAAGAAATATCCCGGGGTTTTCGTCAAATGGGGATTACAACTTCAAACAATAGTTAACTCGCGACCCAATTATCGGTTGCAAACGGCGATTCCAAACGATATTTTACCAATTACAATTAAATCAACAGGTCCGACGGACATTTTTCAAGCGGGAACCAAAGTCTATCTGTCAAGTCAAAAGTTATGTCAAGTGTCAACATCAAAAAGACAATAGAATGTTGCCACACCAAAAAGATCGTTCAAAAATACATTTGGGACGCAACACTGACGATAGTTGAACGTGACAACGTCATAAGAAAATACTGATGGAATGGTTGCATTTTTTAAAAGAAAATTTTAATTTTACATCACTATTACTGCACTTCTCATGACAATGGAAGAATCCCTACACAGTGACGTCATCTCTTAGCGTTTTATGATAGCCTAGTACTTGACTCGTTGAGTCATACATAAATGTCAACTTGTAGATCCAATTTGATTTTTTTTTGGAACGGCTCAGAGCGATGGAACGCCTTAGAGCGAGGTAACGCCGCATGAGTCATGTATTTTCGTGCGTGCAGCCAGCTTCATCGAATTATAAGACGTTGTCACGTCAAAAAATAGGCTAATTTTTAACCCAGAATTCTCGTGGGATCTGGATTTACGTCGGAGAAATCTTCCACGCGAACAAAGTCGGGGGCAACAGCTTGTATTATCATATAACAGATCCTTAAACCCTAAAGCTTACAAATTATTCAACTGATCCATCGTCGGTTTGATTTAATTGGTATCAACTATCAATGTAAGACGCAAAACCTGCTGTTTGGAATTCTTTTGACCCGTCTAGTCTTTGATAAGTTGAGCGGAGCTTATTTTCCTTTACTTGATTGTTCAGATGTCAATAGAGAAGTAAAACTTGCTTTCATTATTATCTAATTGGACCTTATGTTTCTACCTATGTACATTGTACATACATGTGTATGTTTCCAAAGCCTTTAGTCATAATATTTACCTACCTCATACCAGAAATCGTTATCGTCACTGTTTTACACTACATGCGCGTAAATACAAAGGCAGATTGAATCCCTTAAGAATTCTCTACCAGTCAACTAAGAGTGGTGAAGATAATAATGCATGGCACGTGCATTGATAAATCAGTAGACCGAGGGAAAATATATAGTAATTTATTTGATTATTATATATTTATATATAATAAATAACCTAATACCTAATATAAACAACCTAATATAACCAGGAACGTAAAAAATTAAAGTATACATTACATGCGATAGTTTAGGCACAGATTACTAAATAGTTATGTTTAGGTGTATCGATATCGTAAATGTTAATAGCCTAAAAGGAGATGTTCCAGAAATGTATGGAGCCTGGGCTAGCACTATGTACACCACATGTAAATATAGCTGTATAATGTAGTAACCGTCTTTCAATGTTAATTTTCTATAATTTCACTTTATTTTAGTGTGGTATTCAAATTAACTCGGTCAAGGAGAGCAACACAAAAAATATGGTGGATCGGCCATGTTGTTGTTGGACAATGATGCGAATGTCATTTTGACGTGTTGGCTTGACGAATCGATATATAAAAATACTAGTACTCACGCGGGGCTTCGCTCCCGTGGATTCTATCACGGTAAAAACATAACTCTCCTTTTTTGCAGTCGCGTAAAAAGTAGCCTATAACCTTCCTGAAGCTTGAAGCTACTTCCATACCAAATTTCATCCAAATCCACCCTGTGCTTTCGAAGATTAGCGCATTCAAGCAAAAAAAACTTTTCCGCTCTATAATATTAGTATAGATAGATATTTTACATAAAATAATCGATAAATAACGGCGATAATTTTAAATCTCAATAAATCGATAATCGATATTTGTTTATTCAATTTAGAATAATTATTAGTCTAACGTATACTAATCTTGTCACATTCGGGGAGTAGTTCAAATGTTGATCACCAGATTGTCAGGACGTTTTCGCCATAAGAATTTATGCATATACCTTCAGGTTAGTTTCGTTTTTTTTTTGTGGCCACGAGTTTGCGTAGTGTCAAAACCACGTAATGTAATGCACTTATTGTTACTTCGTGCGTTATCTTTACGAAAAATATCGATACATCGAAACATCTCCTTTTGTACTCACTCTGTACAAAAGTTTAGGCTTTTACTTTTCGACTTATCTATTTTCAAATATTTATATGGACACTTTCCAAAATTTATTATATTTGACTTGCCGTACGATTTTGACGAAAAAGGTTAGGTAATTGATTAAAGTGTAAAGTGTGTAGACACATCATAGCCAAAAAGTTTATTTTGATTAATGAACGGGGTAGACTTTAATTAAAGGATAATGATGTTGGAACGTGTAACAAGGTAACTTTGCAAAACATTTTCAAACTTTATTAACGTGAATAAAAAAAAACTGAGCGGAAAATTGGAGGAGGATTTTAAGGGGAACAACAACAAGAGGTCAGATCGCCAACGCCATGAATTTCTTCGACTTTGATAGTCCATAGTGTCTCCATGGCGGCCTCGCCTTCCGCAGGGAATGTTCTAGCGAGATACCGCGGCACCGGAACCCAAGGGAACTGAAGGAGCAGGGGAGGGTTTTAAGTCAGTAAAAGTCTGATACTCTCTGCCACTCTACCACCAGCGGGAGGAGTAATTTGATGATTTCACCACCCAGAAAAAAAAAATGGTCATGTTGTTTCCCTCACGACGATTTCTTTCAACTCTTTGAGAATAGTAGTGATGATAATAAATAACAACTTGTAAGCAAGGACCCATTAATCGGATTAAAAGGTTAACCGGTTAGACGTTTAACCCATTTGTTTGATTAACCTTTATACGGGTTAACCCGTATACTATTAAGGTTAATCTATAAAATATTGCTGATTAATCTGAATGAAAGAGACAGAACCTGTAAGTTGCACAATCTCGGCTGCGTCGCGGTATCTTACGTCACACGCGGCTGTTTGTTGCTCGCGTTTATTTGTCGCTCTTTTGTTGAATTTTGCACTTATTCAAAATTATGTGCGTAACCATGCACAGTGGAATGAAAATGTTTGGTAGGTAAGTGTATGGTGAACATTAAAAATTCAATGACAAAAGCAAATTGAGAAATGTAGGCAGGTAAGTAGGTAGGTGTCTTTTTTTAGTAAGTAGATAGTTAGACGGTAGAACAGGTTAGGTATCTTTTTTTATTTATTTTACTATATTTATTGGTTTACTTTGTTCTGTATATTTCACACCTGAAAGGTGTTCCGAGGTGGGAATGTTTTACCCGTAAGTATATAACATTATGTTTAGTATATGCGAAATGTGAATATAGTTCGTTCGGAATAAGTAACTAAATCGAAACTAATATTTTATAAACCTTTTTTGTTTTTGCCCCAAAAATATTTAAAAACAATTTACAAGTTGGACACTTAGTAGCATATATACGCAATGATACGGCGCGCAACACAGGTCACGCAGCACGCCACTATACGAGCACGGCGCGACGCACTATGGGACCAACCGGTATTTTCCATCTCAAAATTAGTTGGGACAAAAGTCGTGTTACTGAAACTGTTTTGATTGTTTTACATTCTAAGATGATAAAGCCATCCGATATAATAGTAAAACAAAAATACAAAAAATTTTTAGGTTCATAAAATTTCACCCAAACTTTATACTTTGACAATTTGATATTAACTAGACTAGGTACTCGTTATGGAAGTTCAACTTAAGATATTTTCTATGTTCTTCAAGGGAATGTATAAGTATTATACATTTTTAGATTGCTCAAGATTTCTAGTTCATAACTACGTTATTTTGTGATGTAAAATATATTTTCGAATTTTTTAATATAATTTTTAATTGTCATACGGAAATTTTACGTCTATTTAATTTTCAAGTTGAGGTTTCCTTGTTACCGATGGCTCCCGATGTCAAGTTAATGACATGTTTAGATATCTTACCTATTCAGTAATACAAAAAAAAACCTGCGTCATTGCTGCGCCATTTCGAACCAGAAGCAAAAATGTCGACCTAAATAATTATATTTTCACACGATATTTTTTTTTGCGGTGACCATTTTAACCACACGTATGATAAAAATCATGTTGCATAGTTCTTATCTGTTGTTGTAATTATAATAAGTATTAGTGTGAAAACTGTTTTTATCAATTTTCTTATTGGTTTTGCACAAGTTACTGAAACTAGGGTCCTATAAATACTCGAGTTTGCAGCGTGTTCATCAAAGTGTCCGGATACCTTCCTTCGGTAACTGTGAAAAAGCTGAAACAAGTTTAAAATGAGTGAATTTGTGTGTTTTCGACGCGATATATGTGCTCAGATAATAAGCGGGAAAAGTACTTCAGATATTGAAAAATATTTGTTGGACAATTTCCATTTATCAACAACAGATGTCAGCACGGTTATGCAAAGTATTCAAAGAAATTTGATTACGATTTCTAACCAAAAATGCGTGAAAGCTCAAAGAAAACAAGATTGCTTCGAGAGCCAAAACACAAATTGGTTAAATGGCGAGTTTAGAGTACGTGAAAAAAAAGAAAATCCTGACGTGTTCGGAGAGTACGAAAAAAACGTAAGAACTTGGAATTACTCCAGGAGTATGGAATGGGGCATGTGCATTACGCTTATGTTCAAGGTTTACGATCTATGGGTGAAAATTATGAAGCTTCGATTGTGAGTATTACGAGAAATACAGAAAAGGAGGAGAAAAAGTCATTTTACGAAGTCCAGATGGTGTACCTTCCCATACCAAAGAAGAAGCATTATGTATATATATTGAAACCGATCTATCCAAAGCTCAATATTCCTACCTGAGGCTGAGACTTGTTGAGAAAAACTTATTTTCGGTATTTCCATCATACCAAATTTTGGCTGAAGCAAAGAAGGATATCCGTAACGAATATAAGTGCTAAAGTGAACCTTCAAGAACTCTTAGGTCATACTGCCTGTCGTATTTTAAAAATAGACTCGTTTTCGAAAAAGTTCACCCGTCTCAAACTGTATAGCAAATGGGGTTGCGATGGATCCTCGGGACAAAGTGAGTATAAACAAGTTTTACCGGAAGAAAATGAACAAATATCGGATGCTAATATGTTTATAGTTTCACTTGTACCATTGAGACTAATGGATGAATAAAGTAAAGTAGTTATATCGCAAAATCCAACATGTTCTTCAGTTAGATATTGCAGATCCATTTCTCTGGAATTAGCAAAAGAAACTCCTGAAAAAACTACAGCTGTTGTAATTGAACTTGAAGCAAAAATTAATGAATTAAGTCAAACGCGAACGCCTGCAGCAAAAGAAGGTAACATGAGTAAGACATGAGCTGTTTATGACAATGATCGACGGGAAAGTTGCTCAAGTGTTAACGCAGACTCCATCGAGTGCTTCATGTACTGTTTGTTGAGCAACTCCTAGACAGATGCACAATATAACAAAAGTAACTGCAAGAATTGAGACTGAAGATACGTTTAAATACGGGCTGTCTACCTTACATGCTTGGATAAGATCTATGGAAATGATTCTGCATATTTCTTATAACCTAGGATTTGAAAAGTGGGCTGAATCGACTCCAGAGAATAAAAGATTAAAGAAGAGAAAAAGATAGCACGTTCAAACTCGCTTCCGGAAACTGCTTGGTTTACACATTGATAAGCCTCGTCAAGATTCTGGAAACAGCAATGACGGAAATACGGCAAGGAGATTCTTCCAAACCTATCAATGTTCTGCAGAAAACACGGGTATCGATGAAGAGTTGATCAAGAGATATACATAATTCTGCAAACTATGTCATCAGGATTTTCTGTTAACGCAGTAAAGTTTGGTGAATATACGCTGAATTTGCTTGACTCCTGTAGACTTCCTCTGTCGCTAAAGTGCGTATGATTATAATGCCATTTTTAATATATTGTACATTTATGTCCATAAATGCACGGTGACTTGGCCGTTGACTTCGATGTATTAGCTAGTAAAAAAAAGTGCATAGAGTATGTTCAACGGCCGGTTACATAAAATCTAACTATATTAATAAGGAAATCGCAGTAAAGATCCTTAGACTTGGCTTCGCTTTGCTTAGAGATTTCATTACTTTTTATAGAGAAACAAGCAGCTTAGGCGAGGCTTGGCTAATTTTTTACAGGATGTTTTGGTGGGATTTTATATTTTGTACATTGATTGTATTAGCTTGGTCCTTATCTTGTAATGCAAAACCAGTAAGCAACATAGCCGCCGAGTGCTACATCTAAGCTAATGGCCAATAATTGATAGGCACGCGGTGTCGTCCCACTGTGCAGCCACAAAATAGATAGGTACAGAAGTCAATCTACATAAAAAGCGCGCTCGAGCAACGCACTCATAGACACCGCTCACGGAGATGATATCTTGGCGCAATGCAGCTCAATGCGAGCGCGGGTACCTAATAATAATAATACAAGCTGTTTGCAGCGAGAAGAAATGTACCATAATTCCGTACACAAAGAGTTGAGATAGTTTTAACCGCCGCGCGACCCACGAATGTGTTAGGGTTGTACCCATAAATATAATATTATATTTCTATGGTTGTACCTATGATGATATTGGTAAAAAAACGAATGTTGTAGAAAACATTTTTTTTTATTTGTTGATCAAATATGTTTCAGTTTAATAAAATGATAGATGCATTTTTTCCTTCCTTGATTTCCCGATTATTAAATTTTAATGTCTAAAATATCCGAAATAGCGTAAATAATTGTAATGAATAAGTAATCAAAATGGAAACAGTAGCAAAGCAATTGTTTTTAGGTCGATCCATTATGACGTTGTCAAAATTATTTAAAAAGGTTCAGGCAGGCGTGCGGCAGCCCACTGTCGGATGTACCGACGGCGATACGCGAAGCGGTAGGCATATAACGCGTGGCCTTGAGCGAGTGACGGACGCCTGGTTTTAGGCATACTTAATCAAATCACTATAAGTTCACGTAGGTATAAAAATTAAAAAAAAACATGTGGGCAATTCACACGTGGTAGAAGTGAAACCTTCAATGTTGGCTTTTTTTCTTATGAATTTATGTGTCTGTCTCTTTTTACTGTCACTTTTTTGTTTCATAAACTTTCAAATCACAATGATGCTAAAGAAGTTTTGACTTCAAAACAGGTTGGTAATAACGCTACTTATGTATGTGCTAATTATGAGATCAAAAAATTTTTTAGCAAAAATTAGAACTGACTTCCATATCAAAACACTACAAAGCCAAAAATAACTTTAATTTCGGAAGGCGGTGTGAAAAAAAAAAAAGAAAATCCAAAACCAATAACACGGAGTTCTGAAATTAAAGTTATCTTTGGCTTTGTAGTGTTTTGATATGGAAGTCGGTTCTAATTTTTGCAAAAAAATTTTTTTTCACGCTTTTTATTGGGCCGGTTTGTAATTTATCTAGTTACAAAAGCCATAATGTCAACAACTTATCACCTTTTACAAAATATTGCTTTTCCCGATGCATAGCCGTTAATTTTTGAGGAGTTCTCCTGGTACTTCACCATCAGCTCTACATCACCATACTCGTATATATTGCGACGAGCATAAAGTGTTTACTCAAGTAATCGAATCGCAATCCACGAAATACTTATTATTGAGGAGTTTCAGTGGCCATCTGTGGTCTTCATCATCAGTTCAACTTCCCCAAATGGTACTTTTCGAAAGCAACTGCTCAAGGTATTATAAGAAATACCCAAAACGCTATAGGTGTGCCTATAATATTGAAGAGTTCCCTCGATTTCTCCAGGATCCCATCATCAGATCCTGATTTTGTAACAATGGGACCAACTAGAAAATATACCCATTCAAACGCAAAAAGAATTTTTCAAATCGGTCCAGCCGTGTCTGAGTTATGAGGTACTTAACATACATAAAAAAATTGTTCAAGACGAATTGAGAACCTCCTTTTTTGAAGTCGGTTAAAAATAACTAAGTTCTACTAAGTACCTACGACAAACGACGATATGTACAAGTACAAACACACTCACAATTCAACCGTATCGGTCGGTGAAATGCGCTAGAATCGAAATATTATTTTTAATATTTTAGCGTCGAACATTATTCAATATTAAAAACAGTATTGTGCAACATTAATAGGTCTCAAAGTTCAATGCATTCTGCGCGGTGACTACGAGAGTCATGTCGGTACACGATCAAACACCGCGTGGTAGTTATCTCTGTCACTTTCTTGCAGATGTTTTATGTGCTAAAATGCACCTTATGTCGAAACCGGTTCTTATAGGCTGATTAACCCTATAATACGGGTTAACCTTTATTGAGGGTTTTTTAAACTAATCCTAAAAATTAACCCGGTTAAGACCCTCATACGGGTTAACCTTTCGGTCCCTGCTTGTAAGTCGACCCCGTAACCACTGTGCCATCACTGCGGTCCGTTAATCTGACTACCAGAATGCTGTGCTCGAAATATATAACTTTTTCTTTCACCATTTTTTATAACGAGTACTAAGTAGTAATGTGTATCGAATTCACATTGCTAGCAATCTTGTTACCAAAAACAAAAGCTAAATATGCTTGTGTCAGGACTCAGTAGTCTTATTAATATTACTATTATTCTATATTATTGATTGTGATTATTTGATTATATTCGAGTATTGTTATATTGAAGCCCATTAATGTGTGACTCCTTTTGAAAATTACGTTTCCAACTATGATTAAAGAAAAAATGTTTTTCAACAAGGGAGAGGCCGTCTGAACCAAAAAAAACCATTTTTTTAAGAATATATTCTTTCACGAATTTTATTATCTTTGGTATTACTTTAATGAAAGGTAAAAACCATCCTATTTGGTATGTTTTGTGATATACAATATGTCAGCACCATTTTGTACATCCCAATTAGTCTACAAACACAAGATCCCAGTGTTTCAGATGTTACTAACTTTTTTAATAAGTTTGATGAAATTTGGGGTATAGTAAAGTGTTGATATGTGCATAAAGGTGGTATGTACTTAATATGTGTATTCTGTGTCTCATAGCTCCTCTTAATTATACTAAAAGTCGAATAAACAATCATTATTATTTTACTTCTGTTCGATCAGACATTATTAATAATTTAATACTATTAACAGCCTGTACTGCCCAACTGCTAGGCAAAGGCTTCCTTCCATTTCTTTCAGCGGACACATCTAGATCTGACGTAAGCACTATAAATGTAAAATCTGGCTTCAGACAAATAATATTATTTCTCATAACATTTAAAACCTATTCTGTATTTGCGTGACCCTTCAAGAAGCGAATGAACTATGTATTTCCTGCCAGCATTTGCAAGGGCAACATCACAGTACTTATTTTGAACGAACTACCCGTAAACTTCGGCCGACGTCCGAGTCCCAAATCCTGGTGGTAGAGTAAATACGCCAAATTTCGGCCCCCTAACGGATTTTCTGACTGGGGATCGCTCTGGCGCCATCAGTTTGCAACGAAGGATAGCTTCTGATGCGGTTTTGGATACTTTCATTTATCTATTTCATGTTTATAGGCATAAGGTTGACATTTCTATTAAAAGAAAAAAGTATTAAGGTTTAGATGAGTCGCGAACGAAAAAACCCTAAAGTCGGCCAGTCACGGCCCATGGTCGGTCGCGTTTTTCCCAAATGTCGGCCGGGTATAGGGTGTTTTAAATTAAGACAGTGACAAATATTATTAATATGATTTATTTTGGCAGGAGTCTAATATCACACTAAGTATACATTTGTAATTGTATTTGTTTATTACTAAAATATATTTTTTCTCTCAAAAATGTTAGGTACTAAAATTATAACAAAGTAAAACATCACAATAAAATAATATACTTGTAACGTTGTTCACTTGTTCGTGGGACGCCAAATAGTTTAATGCACGAATGGGCATCCCATTACCTATTGCCTCAAGAGCTTCTTTTATTTTATTGCGATCGTAACTGCATAATTTTCTTTGCTTTCGCGAAGGCCTTGCATCTACCTGCTCTGTCATTGTAGTACCTTAAACTAAAAGCATGAAGTGAAAACGAACGAGCTTTTTGTCACGTGCAGATTAATGAATCAATGAAAGTAAGTAAACTTTAAAGATTCTCAACCAACCATTTATATTTTTTAAGCGAATAAACAAGGGTTTCATAGATAGCAAGTTCCAAAGAGCAATTTATATTTATATCCCAAATTCCCAAACCATAATTAGCTACCATAAATATGTTTTCAATATTGTCAATACCTACATTAAAACTTAACTTCTTAATAATATTAATAAAATATACTTGTCATAATACATATTTAATTTTGAGAAAATAAGTTACATAAATAAATTAAAAATGACTACCTTCCCACCCAATTAATGAAAAAATACAAAAGTAATCAGCCTGTATAGTGACGTCCAAATTTGAGGCTGGTGGTCGACATTACGATCTTTAATATTTCTAATGTCGGCCCCTATTTCGTGTACCTTATTTCTCGAGATTCAACTAATATCACCCCGGCCGGTATTTGGCAATTAAACGTAAAATAGATTTATTCGCCTGTAAGCTTTGAAAATTCTCTTGTTAAACCAATGGAATTGGTAGAATTGGAATTTGTAAAACAGACTGCATTTACTTTAAGTCGGCCACGGCTATAGTTGCAAAACTTCTGAATAATTCCGAATAATTCCGGAATACTTCGGGGAAAGTTTCTTTAAATGGGAATTATTCAAAATGATAAATTCATTTTGAATCATTCTGATTTAAAGAAACTTTTAATTATTTATTAAGATTTCAACTTTTTTTGCTGAAAAATCGTATTTTGCAACGATCGTCGATCTCTGTGCGCCGGCCGCTGCTGCCGGCGCGCTGGCACGCGACGCGCGCACTCGACTGCCACCGGCCACGAGTCGTGCGTGCAGGCGATGGCGGTGCGGGGTGCGGGAAGAGGGAGGGGATGCTCCTCCCCGGAGAAGTTTTCACCCGCGCGAGAAAGATTCGTACCCCGCAATCGAATGTTTCCGAATATTTCGCCCGAATAATTCAATGGGAATAAATGTGTTTGCTTGTTGTGTGGTGGGTGAGTTAATTATTGTTCACTGCGAGAGTACGTATGTACGCTACGAGAGTAAAATATAAATGTTTATTTTATTATAAATGGGATTGATTAAGTATATGTTGATATTTTTATAGGTAGATTTATTAGCCTGCGATTAACAGGATTTTTATTCTTTTGTTTTTAGGTAGGTAATATCGGCCAAAGATACGCATACTCACTTAAGAAAATATTTCTGCGCAAGCGCAGCTAGTGACAAACCACATCCCTTCCTGTTTTCGCCCAATTAGAAATAATATGCATTTTGTGAGTACAGGGCGTGTAACATTATATTAATACATACTATTACGAACACTACTAAAATACGCTTCGTGCATCCTATTGGTCAAAATACATGCATTAGGCGATCGAGTTGTAAGTCGTGCTATGCGATTATAGCCTTAAATGTCAGTTGTGAAATAAAAAAACCAGGCCAAGCATATTTGATTTGCTATTTGAAAAAGGGTTACCTATGTTTTTGGTTAGTTTGTATGTAGCTCTGTACGCATCGCGAGTATTCGCGAGTCGCATAGGTAGGTACCTATTAATCATTACCTACCTACTTAACGCGTATAATAGCCCAGTTAATAAAAGCAAATAAAGGCAAACCTCGCAAGCAAACACGTTTTGATGCGGTTTTCAGAAAAGTATTTGTTCTTACCTACTTAGGAGCAGGTTTTGGTATATTAACAGACTTCAAAGGTCGATTTTCCTGTTTTTTTTTTTGACAGTTGAAATATTCCCAAAGTTTCTGAATATTTCAGAATACTTCCGAAATATTCGACGGGAATGATTCGGAATGTTTCCCGCCAGCATCTATAGCCACGGCCGAGAATCGGGTTTTAAATCAAAACTGGCGCTCTATTGACGGCCTCCTATTTTGCCCTTGAAACAATACGCAAAACGTTGCAAAAACTATCTCAAAATATAGTAAAAATAACGTTTTAGTGACAATAAAGCTCAAAACAAAAAAAGAAATGTCTTACCGTAGTAATATCAATTCCCGAAGTATGGGAATTCACATCAAGTAAACTACTTTTAACGCAAACTTGACGCTTCAACGGCGCAGTCGCGACTTAAGCCCGATTTACACTTCAACAAGTACAGTAGCGAGTTAACTTGCGTCATCGGCGAGTTAAGTTGTTATTGTAGTTTGAACGGCAAAAGCGAGTTAAGTAGTAGTACATTAACAACTTAATTCGCCAATGACGCAAGTTAACTCGCTACTGTACTTGTTGAAGTGTAAATCGGGCTTTACGTTCAGTGTGAGAAGAGCAAGTGACGAAATCGAATAGTAACGGTTTGTACTTATAGAGTATTAACTAAGGTTGTAATTCAGGTAGCAAAATTGTCACTTAATTACCTTTTGAATGAACGCAAGCTGAAAACGTACAGACGGCCGAAGATTGGGGGGGCGACGTTTAGCGTATTTACCCTACATGTTTGCAATTAATAAATAAACATAATAAATGTTTATTTATTAATTGCAAACATATACCAGCGGTAAAAGGGACATATTATATTATATGTCCCTTTTACCGTTGGGAAAATCATCAAATAACTACTCCTGCTCTGAGTGGAACGAAAGGGAGTGTCAGACTTCTACTGACTAAAATCCCGTTTCTTTACGCCTGCCTGCTTGTTTGCCTTACGTTCCGGGACCGCGGTATCTCGTTTGAACAATCCCGCAACCCCAGTAGGCAGTGGCCCTATGGGGTCACTAGTGCTGACGGCTATTTGAGGCGCGCGTGGAACACAACGTGCCGCCGACCCGAGCCTGGTCCTTACCGGACGGAAGGCTACCTATGAAACACCTATTACTATACTATACCTATGCTTGTAACAAACATAAACAAATACATGTAGGTATCTACCTAACGAGTTATGCAGTCAACTCGAGTTTAATTGGGACCAAAGGTCACAAGGGATCTTGCAAAAACTACCTGTACCTAAACCGTTTCATTCATACTTAACTAAATGGTCACTAAATAATATTTTTATTTCCCGTGAAAATATAAAAGTAAACCACACATTATTCTTATTTATTACTTAGTACCTCTAAAGACAATGGTCTCGGACACTAAAAATGTCCGATTACATTTTCTATTCTGAATTGACTTTTGATTTCTGTTACCCAAGATTGTAAGAAACTATGTAGGTCTGTAAATCTGTCTTGTACAAAGACACTAGGCAGCAAATGTAGAACCTACACATAGATGTACAATTATTAAAACGTATATTTATTGTAAATTCCCAAAATTTTGCATTCGTACATTAATAGTTATTTATATTATGGCCGAATTTCGACTACCGAGCGACCACGATCATTAAATTTTTAATACTTCAACTACAAAAATTTTCAATATATTTAATTACAAATTAAGTTATTTTTAAACATTACTTCTTTTTTTAAAAACATGATCGACCTAGTAACTGTTATAGATTGTATTAATAGATTTTATTTATTTACCAGTTTAATCTCGTAAATCAATTCAATAAATCAAGTCCAAAATAATTATAGATAAATACTTCGAATTAAGTTAATAGTTTAGGTGCCACTTTTATAAACATATAGTAGGTCTAGATAAACATGGTAAATTATTTAACATTCAGATACTAATTTACCTAACTTGTGTAGATGGTAACGTTATCACAGCACTCTGAAAAATCTTTAGTAGTGTCGAGGTACATACCAATACATGAAAGTTAGTAACATGCTAAAGCAACTTCAAAAAATAGGCCAAGTGCGAGTCAGACTCGCCCATGAAGGGTTCCGTAGTAACTAAGTCAAATAACTTTGTTTTTCATAGTGTTTGTATGAATTACAAAATTATATTTTCGATTTTAGAAAATATGCCATATCTTAAAACTGCCGACCCGATCTCGTTCAAACTAATTTTCGTTGAAAGCTTACTTTACGATCTACAGCATATTTTTTTTTCACTCGATTATTATAGAAGTTAGAAAGGGGGGGCATACATTTTACTTTGGAAGCTTATATCTTGCACACGATTGACTTTGATAAAGTGGTTTCAGAAACTTTAATGTTATTTTTAAAGACCTGTCTACAGACAGACATGACGAATCTATAAGGGTTCCGTTTTTTGCCATTGGGCTACGGAACCCTAAAAAAGCTAATTCTATAGTTTATTAAAAAACTGTGACCAAGGTACCCTACTTTTTAGTTGGTCATGCATGACCGAGCCGGCAGTAACCAAAAAGGTCTCTTTAAATATTTGCTTTTTTATCCGAAATAACGCCAAAATTATATATCGAAAGGTAATGCTTTCTCTAATTTCAATACGAAACATATTAAACTTCATAGAAAGAAAAGGCAAAAATGTCGACTCACTAGCGCTCCAGTTGTTTTCCCAAGAAACTTTTTTCCGGCGCGAGATTTGAAACCGAATTCTAGTTACAATTTCGTATTACTTAACTTAGCTATTGTTGCCGCTTCCTGTAGCAATTTGTCCATAAATTAAAAGTATGTTTTTATATTTATTTAGGCTACCAAATTTATTAATATATTAATTATATTGTCAGAAGTCATGTGTGGAATCATAATTATATATTAATCAAAGAAAAAAATTCCTTGCTTGCTCTGATTACTGAATTAAAATTATCGGTATTGGCCTAATGTCCAAGGTGTCGGACTTATGACCAAGAGGTCGCGGGTTCGACCCCCACCCATTATACTATAGCCGTGAGCTATAGTATAATGGGTGGGCTAGCATATTTAGCTTAGTTGGAGGGATTAACAAGATTGCTAGTAATGTGAATTCTAGCCATATTGTTATAAAAAAAAATGTTTGCTATTCACTACACAAGGAGAAATCATTATTAGATACTTACTGGTGTCAGCAATCTTCACAAGCATTCGTATAGCCACTGAATGGCCATAAAGTAAAAACTTGGCAAGCTAAGCTTTACTTCACTTCCTGTTATTGGCAGACGCGAACATAAAATTCCTATGTGTGATGTCTAATTCATATCATTCCTTTATGTGGCTCCACTTTGCTGCACCTGTAATAAAAATACATTTAAAAAAAAACATTTATATTTCAGTAATATTTCTCCAACATCTTTGGTAAATTAAAGTTTTCCAGGTGTCAATTACCCCTCACCTTCCACCTGACGCAGGTGCTTACCGGACACGGCTGTTTCGGGAGGTACCTGTTTCGGATTCAGCGGGAGGACACGCCCGGGTGTCGTCATTGTGTGGACCACCCGGAGGACAAGGTGGAGCTTAAGGTAGAGACGCGCGAGGGAGAGACAGCTGTCTTCCTCACGCCCCAGCCGCCACGGGAGACGATCGCGAGCCGATCTCCAGCCACCATAGGCGCGGGCTAGCGGACGGCGAGCTCACCGTCCGGTAAGGACCAGGCCCGGGCCGGCGACGCGTCGTTTTCCGCGCGCGCCTCATGTAGTTGTCAGCACTGGTGACGGGGCACCATAGGGCCATTGCCTGCCGGGGTTGCGGGAATGTTTTAACGTGATACCGCGGCCCCGGAACTTAAGGCCAGCTGAAGGAACAGGGTGGGTGTTTAGTCAGTAGAAGTCTGACACACCCTTCAGCTTAACCCAGAGCGGGAGAAATCATTCGATGATTTTCCCACCTAACAAAAAAAAGGTGTCAATTACCCAGAAAGGATGTACTACTATCAACCAGCTGCCTTAAAATTATTTTAGTCTTCAGTACCTGAAAATATTTCATGTGTGTTGTGATAACATGGAGGTTTGTACCTGGCTCTCTTCCTCTAAGATTGCTTTTTCTTTTTCATTCTCTTACTGCGGCACACCTCCATTGGCTGCAGTTGGTGGCTCGGTGCAGTGCATCATTGACAGGGATACTCAGCTGCTTGGATGTAAGTTTCCTTTATAATATAATATCAAGAACATGAAAAATAAATTGATATAATACTAAATAACAGTGAATGTCATGCAATGAACACACATCACACTGCTGTTTTGTGCTTGTACCTTCTTCAACCACTATTAGTATGTCAGTATCAGACCGAGTAATGATATCTTTTAATGTGGACTCTGTAGGCTTAGTGACCAAGCATTGTAGTTGTAGTAGGTAACTAAATAAGGCATTGCTACAGATTACTATTATTATGTATGCTTTGTTGGTTGTCCTTAAATAAATAAATAAATTATATTTTTTTGGGGACATAGCAGGTAACAGACCCTCTTTAGCAAAGAAAAATTACCAAGTGAGAATGTAACTTTTGTACTCTGTAAAAACTCCACTGAATAGCAGTGCAGCCAAGCAGCAAATATCACAAGAAAATATCACCAAAAAGTCACTCCATGTAAAATATTAGAACGCAGATATTTATCCGGTTAGACTGGTAGCTGATTCCATGGCTAACAAACACGAACAAATCAATGAATAATAAGATTTACCACAGGCAACTTTGACAAAAAGTTCTGTTCTCCAATTTGTATTGCAAAGTTGTTATATCTTGACCATGTATTGCTTGTATATGAGGTGTTGCTAAACTGCTTACTGCATAATATCATGTGTAATGAGTGCAAGTTTTTCAATAATTTCTCAGTTGAGCAGCCCTTGATTAGACTTCAGGGTTGAACACATACTTGTGTCCTAAAATTATTAATGTAATATGATTATTATCTTATTCAAGCACTAATTGTCTTGTCTAGTTTTACTCACTAGATGTATTTAAAAATTTTGATTCATTTGGTATTATTATAATTATGTAATTAACAAGCCAATTTTCAAATTAGTATAAAACTTTTGCAGGTAACTAGTTCCTACTATACCTTAATTAACTACCTATAGTTTATGGAATAAATTAGGATAGTTAGTAGTGAATAAATGTAATATAATATGCTATATATCAATAATTAAAATCTGTCTATAGCTGCAAACCATACCTATGGTTTGCAGCTATAGACAGATTTTAATATATTTAAAAAGTGAATACACATCTCCTAATCCTTCAGGAAACATGTTATGTTAATACCATGTAATAATTATAATTTCTAATACCATCATAATATTTTTATTTAAGTTTCAGTTTTAAAATTTAAGACGACCCACTGACCATTTTCTCAGATTGAATATTAATAAGGGGATAATAAATTTCATACCTTCTATGAGATTATGATGATTTAATTTAATTTTCTACCAATATAATGTAATATAGCTGGTACTTACTTTGAAAGCTTACGTATATTATTTACCGGGGAGAGAAAATCTGTGAAAACTCAAATTCTTGTCTTCTGTTACTGTGATGTAGACATGTGTAAGTAATGCGAGTGATGCATTACGCGTAATATCACCCGAGCGCGTACTGTACCATCACACATTACTCGACTAAAATAAGCATCACACCATCACACTAAACATCACTCGCGCGGTAGCAGCGCAGTAGCTCGCGACATGACTCGCAGACTCGCTCGTACCGAGCCCTCCCGAACGCATCGCATCGGCAATGTTCGGTTTATATCGGAAGTCCGGAACTAGGCGCGTGCGATTTCGTATTTCGCCCGGTCAGGTAACTTAGTATGTTATTTAGAACTCTATTTTTATTAAGAAAGGGTTTATATTTCCTTGACACCACCACCCGTTGTACGGTCGTAGGTAAATACTCAACTGTCCTTTTATTTCGAATTGCAATGCAATTATTTCATTTCTTTCGTGTAATTATGAATCATCATAATGACACGCGGACAACATCGTATCGCTCGCTGCTATGTTACTATTTCAATAACATGTCCTATTACACTACATTGCATTACATTAGAACGCGCGATGGTGTGCTATCGCATGGCGCTACATCATAACATCACGCGTGATGTTTGAAGTGATGGTGTAATGTCATGTTACTCGGCACGAAATGTAATGACATATCACATCACTTCGTGGTGCACTGTTTTGCACATGTCTACTGTGATGCCACACTTTCTTCAATGTTTACTATTGGGAATTGTTTCACAGGTACACTACACACATACACAGAAGGATTATTACATTTTAATTAGTGTCTACCTTGATGAATAGAAAAAATACATAGAAATTATGAGTCAACTCGGCAGTGTTCAGCAGGCACCGAAAACAATTAACAAATTGAGTGTACAGTTATTAGTTTCTATCTCCACATTTAAAATAAATAATGACTCGCTACAAAGACACATCTAAAAATTAAAAAAGAAATAGATTCAAACTTTCTACAAGTACCAACAACCCTACCACCATATTATTTTAAATTTTTTAATAACTTTTGACCAGTGTTGTCAGTGGTGAAATTTTGTCTGTTATGAGAATGAGTATGACGCAAGCGCGGATCCAGGGCAATAAGCAAGTAAGCAAGTAATAGAATTATTTTTTATTTTAAATATGCTTTGTATTGGACCATAGATAGAAAAGATTTATGGTGCACTTGTTTAATTTTTTACCCGACTGTGGCAAAGCAAGGAAGAGGCTTATGTTTTTACCGCGTATGTATTTATGTATGTCCGTTTGTTTGTTCCCTCGTAACTATTAAACCCGTGAACGGATTTTGATAAATGATACGTCGTTGGATTTGTCTAGATGGCGTGAGTGTTATAAGATAGATTAAAATAAAAACAAATCACCACAACGACAACCAGGCGCCATATTGTTAAAAATAAAAAACTCGACAAACTATGTCAAGTGGGGTATCATTAAATAGGTCTTTAAACATTATTTTGAGGTTTCTTTAACTATTTTTCATTTTTAGCAACCGTTTAGGATATATAACTAGCCGCAGCGTCCGCTGCGTGCGGGTGACATCATCAGCTGCGGCTTGGGGAGTTCGGTCGTTCCAGGGACTGCGGCGACTGCGGCGCGGGTAGGTGTGCGAGATTGCATAGAACTTCATATAAAGAATTCGAATGCGAAGACTGCGGCGCGTGCGGTGCGGCTAGGTCTGCGTTCACCTTTAAGTGACAAACATACGTTCAGAAATACGCACAGTTTGGCAAGAAAGTCCTGAAACGGAACTAAAATATTTAATCATTGGCAACACGGGCTCTGCTTCGTCAAGTAAAGGTAAATTCGCTAGTTCAAGTTGGCTTATTAACTACCTACATTCTGGACCATCTGCTGCATATTTATTTCCTTTTCTGTGTCAAATCCAGCCACAGGTTGTAAAATGAGCTTTAAACGATAACACCACCCTATTATTTGAAAAGCCCTTAATGAGATTTGTAATAGTGTAATTACAATATACACATTAAAGAGTCTAGAGTCTGGCAAACGAAAGTAGAGACTGAAAAAGCGCGGCAAATTTAAAAAATATCAGCATAGAAACCCCAAAACTACTTTGAAATCCCTGGAAATAACCTTATTTGATACTTTAGAACTATCTATTTTATTTCATCGGAATAAAAATACAAGAGGTATTTTAGGTAGGTAATAGTTTAGATATTGTGTTTTAATTCAAATTAAAAAACAAAACAACAGTATTCTAAAATTTCTGATTTATTCACTATAATCAAAATCTGAATGTAAGACTTCCATGTGGAAAGTTTCATTAGAGTCACTGGAGTCGAAGGCTGTACGCCGGCGTCGTGCGGTCCATGGCCCTCTACGGGTCCCCAGTGTGGGCCCTGTGCATCCGGACGCGACCACTAAAGTTGGTCGCATGCCAGAGGGTCATGGCTATCCGAATGATCCGGGGATACCGCACGATCGCCGGCGAATCGGCCAACCTCCTTGCCGGATTGCTGCCCTGGGATCTGGAGGCGACTGCCCTCCAGCGCGTCTATGAATGGCGCGTGGAGGCGCGGCGCCGGGGCGTATCCCCGCTGCCTCGAGAAGTCGAGGCGCGGCGGGAAGAGCTCCGGCGCGATCTCAGGGCAGTATGGAGGGAGCGACTGTCGCAACCGACGGCCGGGCACGCCGCAATTGCGGCGGTAAGACCCCTCTTTGAGGAGTGGCTAGATCGGCGTCACGGCGTCCTGACCTACCGCATGACGCAGGTCCTCACCGGACACGGAAGTTTCGGGAGGTACCTGTGTCTGATGGGTAAGGAAGAGACGCCTGGGTGTCACCACTGCGAGGGTCGCCCTGAGGACACAGTCGAGCACACAGTGCAGGACTGCCCAGCTTGGGCAGAGCACCGACGTGTCCTCACGGCGACAATAGGCGGAGACCTCTCGCGCCCGGCCTTGGTCGAGGCCATGCTGCGGGGCGAGAGGGAGTGGGAAGCGGTCGCCTCCTTCTGCGAAGCAGTCATGCTTTCGAAGGAGGAGGCGGGCCGCGTGAGGGAGAGGATGGCGTCCTCCCTGCAGCCCAGCCGCAGTGGTAGACGCCCACGGCGTCGGACGTCGGCCGACGATCTCCGGCCACCGTAGGCGCGGGCATGCGGACAGCGAGTAAAGGGCAACTCGCTGTCCGACCATGGACCATGCCCGGGTCGACGGCGCGTCGTGTTTCACGCGCGCCTCAAAGAGCGTCAGCAACATGACGAGGCCCCCTCTGCAGAGGGCCGAATCCTGCCGGGGTCGTGGGACTCATCCCGTTACCGTGGCCCCGGTATGTAAAGGATTATTGAAGGAACACCGTGGATTTTAGTCAGTAAAAGTCTGACAGTCCCTCCCACCCTGCCCGGAGTGGGAGGACTTATTTGATAATTTTACCACGTTAAAAAAAAAAAAAAAAAAAAAAGAGTCACTGGAGTCATTGTTTCCTACGTTAATTTTAAAACTTTCTAAATTATTTTCTGTAATTCTGTCCCTTTCTTTATATTTATTTTCAACATATATGACATGATAAGTCATTTTCTTTCACTCCTCGGGAGATATATTTTCAAACGACTCTTTTATAACTTTCTCTAACTCCACTGCAGGCAGAGCAATATTTTTACTCGCCACTTTACGTTTAGCCAAACTCCATGGCATTTGGCAACTCAATGGCATTTAGATCACAGTGGTAGGGGGGAAGTCGCAATACCTCGTATAATATAAAATTCGTTAATTTTATTACGAATAGTCGGACACTGTGGGTTTATATGGCCTTTATGCGCAATTTCCTTTTTAATTCTTTTTAATGTAGTAACGCTCACTTCTGTAAAGAATGGTAAAACAAAATGATTAGGTTCTGCAAATCATGAATTCAATTACATCTTTATAAAGTTATATACTCCTAGTAAAAACTTACCAGTGATTGAAGCTATTTCATCCAAGTACTGGTTCTCTGGGTTCTTATTCTATCTTTCTGCTCTAAATCTGTAAGTTTTTCAATAGTTTTCACTATCTCATCAACCCCTGCTACGTCCACCAGATTTTCTATAAAAGAAAAAAAAATGTTAAAAACCATGCAACATTTAATATTCAGTATGTTAAATAACCATAATGAATTATTATGAAGGTGTTTAACATACTATAAGTATAAAATGAATGGGAATCAAAATAGATAATTTTTCCTCGCTAAAAGATAAAATATAAATTATGAATTACGACAAAGTATCAACTTAGTAGCGTCATACTAACTTATGAAATGGAACACCACACGTAAACAATCTTGTTTTTGTTTGAATTCGGCGTCTTTCTCCTGTTGTTTTTCTTGATATTTAGACATCATGCGAAACAACATCTCCCATACTCCACTTTTAATAGTTTTGTTCATTTTTCGCTGAATAAACGCTATTAACAAGATCACAACAAATCACCAACAACACGCCATCTTGTTTTGGAAAATTGAGTTTGACATTAGTATAGCATTGCCATATCAAAAGTTTGCAAATAATTCGAGTGTCTACTTTCGTTTTGCCAGACTCTATCTATCTCCACCTCAACGTTTAACTCTATAATCTATGGCATAGGTAATATATTTATTCTGAAATCTGAACACAGAAAAAGCGCGGGAAACCTGAACTTTGGCGGACGTGATTTTTTTTGGCTCTCTATAAATTATTTTTTGTATATTGGATTAGATTAAGTTTTTGTATATATTTCATTTTATTATTTAGTTTTAGTGTAGTCGTAGTGTTTTCTTCAAATTTGGTAAGTTTTTTTTAGTTCTTGTAGTTTTAATATGGATCCTCCGGGTGACCCCGGAGGAACGGCACCACTAGAAATAGGTCACTATGTGACAATTTCTAATAATGAAACCAGTGCAGTTGATACTGATTGTTCATTATCATTAAGCAACAATAGCTCAAAACGCAAAAGGGTGTCTGCTCGGCCGACAATTTGCAAACACTGTAATAAAAAAAGGCGCAAGAATGGCGGGAAACGTTCTAACGATTGTGATTGTGGCGAGATGGATACAATGATTACTGTAGATGATACTAATAAGGCATCTGATCCTCCGCGTACTCCTTTGTTAAGGGCTGGCGTTGACGATCTGAGTGGGTCGTCTCAGCGTCCAGCTTCAGTTGCTCGGCTCTTATACAATTCCTCCGATGCGGCTCCGTTTTTAATACATGTTCAGAGGGAGCAAACTGCCTCTAATGACAATACTTTTCTGAATCCAGTTACTTTTGGTCGATTCTTAAAAAGGAATTCTTTCAATAACATAATTAATGGTAGTCTAAAGAAAATAGGTCGAAACAGGCTGGTTATTGCTTTTTCCACTTATAATGATGCCAACTCGTTTATAACCAGCAAGTTGTTGGAAAGGGAGTGTTATAAAGCTTTTATCCCCTCATTTTCTGTGACTCGCATGGGTGTCGTCAGAGGCATACCCGTAGAGTGGAATGATGATGAAATATTAGAAAACATCTCTGTGCCAATTGGTTGTGGCAAAATATTAAAGCTAAGGAGAATCAAAAGAAAAACTATTTTTGATGATAAACCTTTATTAAAAAATACAGAAACCGTTATTTTAACTTTTGATGGCCAAATTCTTCCGAAGCGTGTATATATGTGTTATACAGCACTTTCTGTTGACCTGTACATTTACCCAACAATTCAATGTTACAATTGTTGTAGATATGGCCATGTCAAGATTCAATGCAGGTCCAAACCCCGCTGTTATAAGTGTGGTCAAGGTCACTCTGGGGAAGGGTGCACAGTCTCTGAGGATAATTTATCTTGTTGTCTTTGCAATGGTTTTCATGAGGCTACTAGCAAGAAATGTTTAGAATATGAACGTCAAAAAAACATTAAAGAATCCATGGCCAAATCATGTATTTCATATGCTGAAGCTTCAAAGCTTCATCCCACAATTTCTAAAATATCATATGCTGATGCCTTGCTTTCCTCTCCCACAACTTCAAGACATATCAATGCTTCTGTTCCCCTTGATTACTCTCCATCTAAACAAAATAAAATATCATATAAAAAAACAGTTTTTATTAAACCTCGCTCCCCACCCCAGTTTTCTAAAGGTTATGATCAGCAATTCCATCAGGAACTTGCTAGGAATGTTCCTCAATCAAAAGATGGCTGTGCCCTCATCGCTAAGGATGATCTGTCTGCATTGACTGTAAATGAACTAATCATTGCTTTGATAAAATCATTAACTCAAACACATCACCTTTCACCGTCCATCGCTGCCACTGTATTAAATGCAGTTACTCAATCATCAACTAATAATAATCATGGACAACAAAGTCTTACAATGGAATTGCCGAAGTGCAATTAATAAAAAGTCAGAAATTATACATATTGTAAATAAATATAAACCTTTTGTTTTTGCTCTTCAAGAGACATGGCTTAAACCAGGGTCTTTGTTTAGGATCCCTGGGTATGCATGTCTCAGAGAAGACCGCTCTGATGGGTATGGCGGTGTTGCTTTACTCATCAAACATCATCATTCATTTTCATTTTTCACAATCCCACCTCATAGTAATGATTTTTCTGTTATTGCAGCAGTTGTAGATAATAATATTTGTTTTGTTTCTGTATATATTCCTCGTCCATCTGTTGTAATTTTTAATGAAATTGTAAATATTTTTTCAATTCTTCCTAAACCATTTATAGTTTTAGGTGATTTTAATTCCCAGCATGAAGTCTGGGGAAGTTCGTCAACAAATAACTATGGTAGCACCTTACTTGACATTCTAGATAATCTCAATCTTTGTTTATTAAATACTGGGTCTCCAACTCGACGCACTTCTCCACATGAAGGTGCTAGTGCACCCGATTTGTCAATATGCACTGACAAACTAGCTTCGCGTTTGACCTGGAAAGTTATGCTTTCATCCTATGGCAGTGACCATTTTCCTATAGTTTTATCATTTCCCTTCAATCAAAAACCTTATTCTAAGAGCGCTCCACGGCTGAAGTACAAACTGGGGGATGTTGATTGGCGTACTTATAAGGAGCATTTAGATAACATAGTGTCCGTTCTACCTGAAATTAAATGTGGTAATGAACAGTTCTGTGCCGATGCCTTGTCCGAAGCCATGATAAAAACTGCAGATAAACTTTTTCCTTTCAAAAAGTCACAAAATAAAATCCCATCTCCGCCATGGTGGGACAAAGATTGCACAGATGCAATTAAAAAAAGGAAACAGTGTGAAATAAATTACCTTAAAAATTCTACCGTAGAAAATTTTAATATTTTAAGCACCTCAATTACAGAGACAAAAAAATTATTTAAAAAAAAGAAATTTGAAAGCTGGAAATCATTTTGCCTCTCTATTTCCCCTAACGTTCAACCATCTGTGGTTTGGCGGAATATTAGAAGGTTCAGATCGGCGTTCTCAGATTCATCTAGCGCATTCCTTCCACCTGAGTTGGTAAATAGTTTTTTAGGTAAATTAGCTCCCTCATACGTCCCGGAAAAGATTATTACAAATTCTATTCCCCTTTCGTTAATAGATTCTCTTTGTGACCTTAATTCTCCATTCAGTTTAGAAGAGCTTAAACTTGTTGTATGCCACAGTAAAGACTCCGCTCCAGGCGCAGATGGTATTCCGTACTCTTTTCTATCAAATATGAGTGACACATCTCTTTTATATTTTTTAAAACTAATT
This sequence comes from Tholera decimalis, assembly GCA_943138885.2. Taxonomy (NCBI): domain Eukaryota; kingdom Metazoa; phylum Arthropoda; class Insecta; order Lepidoptera; family Noctuidae; genus Tholera; species Tholera decimalis. The sequence continues at coordinate 20,561,837 of OW964562.2, forward strand.
AATAAAATTATGATAACCGGAAATATTCCGCTTTCTTGGAAAGCACAAGATATTATACCTATTCTCAAACCCAACAAATGTCCATCCAATAACACTTCTTACCGACCAATTGCTCTATCATCAGTTTTGCTAAAGATCACAGAACATTTAGTAAAAAATAGGTTAGAATGGTTTTTAGAAAACAAGAAATTACTCAGTGAGAGTCAATTTGGTTTTAGGCGAGGTAAAAGTACCATAGATAGTTTAAGCATCTTTGTCACTGATATTAGGTTAGCATTTTCTTCGAATCAATCCATAATTTCTGCTTTTCTTGACATAACCTCTGCTTATGATAATGTTGTAATATCAACATTAAAATATAAACTGGAGCAGTTAAATGTCCCCATTTTACTCACAAACTTCATTCTAAACATGTTATCTGAGAGGTATATTAAACTTACACTTCAGGATTCTAGTTGTGAATCTAGAGTCGTGTGGAAAGGTCTTCCTCAAGGATCAGTTCTTAGCCCTTTATTATATGACATTTACACTTACGATCTTGAGAGTTCTTTAAACAATGAAGTGAAAGTGCTACAATACGCTGATGATCTTCTTTTATATTGCCCTCACAGCTCTATACAAACGGCTTGCAATACCATGACATCGGGTCTTAGCCTTTTAAAAAAATGGATGGATAGCAATGGCCTTGAGCTATCTACTTCTAAAAGTACAGTTGTACTTTTTACTAGAATGCGCCTTCCTCCCCCTGTTTCTGTATATTATGATGATAATTTAATACCTGTGAAATCTTCGGTAAAATTTTTAGGAGTGCTTTTGGATAGTAAACTTACTGGTATTCCACACTGTGATTATATAACGGCAAGATGTGAACAAAGAATAAACATATTGAGATGTTTATCGGGGGTCTGGTGGGGTGCCCACCCCTATTCATTGAAATTAATATATAACGCAATAGTTAGAAGTGTGCTTGACTATGGAACATTTTTATTGGAACCTGGAAATTCAGCTGCTTTTAAAAAATTAGACAGAATTCAGTCAAAAGCACTGCGAATAGTGACCGGAGCTATGAGATCAAGCCCAATAAATGCTTTACAGGTTGAAACTGTAGATCCTCCTCTTTCACTTCGACGTCAGTATCTTTCTGACAAATTTCTATTCCGTTCATTTCAATTTTCTAATCACCCGTTACGTCAAAAATTGCAGTCTCTTCTAGACGAAACCAATTCTTCTCGTTATTGGTCTAATAAATCTCTTCCTTGTCTTATTATAAGTTATAAAAAGTTTATGGCTTTGCAAGCTCCAATTTACCAGTCACTATCATTTCCTCTCTTCAATCATTCTTATGAATCATTGGTGTTTTCTCCGGATGTTATCCTGAACTTAGACATTAATAAAAATGATTATTTTGTTAAAGAATCATTTAACTTTGCCAAAGGCTTGCGATGGGAGAATTGGCATCATATTTACACAGACGCGTCTAAGCACTCTTCTTTAGGAAATGTTGGAGTTGGGGTTTTCCACTCACAGTATAATATAGTACAAAAAATCAAGCTTCCTCCTGAATCATCAGTATTTACTGGTGAATGTTTTGGACTGTTCAAAGCTTTAGAGTATATTTACATCATGAAATTGGAAAAAGCAATAATATTTACAGACGCTCTAAGTGCATTACAGGCTATTAAAAGAAATCCTTTTAAATGTAAACCAATATTTCCCATAGTTCTTTTTATTAGAGATCTCTTATATAAATGCTCCAAATTAGGTCTTCAAATTTCTCTCGCTTGGATACCTGGCCATAGTAGTATCGCGGGAAATGTGAGAGCCGATCAACTGGCTAATGAGGCTGTGGACTGTGGTGATTTGTTCCCTTACATTAACTTTAGCCACGACTTGGCGAATCTGCCAATGAACTTTCTTTGGGATGCCTGGAGCAAGTTGTGGGCGGACAGCAGCACTATTAAAGGAAAATATTATTCTCATATTCAAACTTGTATTCCCAAAACACCATGGTTTTTTAAATTTAACTTTGGTAAGGCTGCTACCAGTTGCCTTATTAGAATGAGGTTGGGTCACAATTGCTCCAAAGTCCACCTTGCCCGATTGCAGATTGTTGCCAGTGACCTTTGCGAATGTGGTGATGTTGGCGATTTAAATCATATTTTTTTCTCCTGTCCTCTTCTTAGTCATGATTCTTTTATTTCTAGTTTACTTTCCTATAACATTACCTTTCCTACCTCCATTTCTGTCTTACTGGCTTCTAATGATTCAAATATATATATATATCTATCATCATTTATCACTCAGAATAATTTACGCATATAATTTTTACTTATGTTTATGCCTTTCCTAATAATCCTATCCAATATCCATCCTAATTCCGTGCCCTAAATTTACAATTTCATTTTCTACCAAGTTTCCTCGTTTTTTGTTGATGGCATTGCGCAAATAGCGACTTGCCAATTAAAAAAAAAAAAAAAAAAAAAAAAAAAAATCTGAACACAAACTTTCTGTTTGCGTTTAGAAATAGAATTCACGATTTACTTTCATTCACTTTCAAGCGAGAGGCATTGGTGCTTAAATATTGCCTTAGATAGATCGAACAAAAAGGGATTAGGAAAACCAATTTTTAAGTGAGAGACCGTTTACTAATTTAATTTAGGTATCAGATACCGCTTTTAGTGATTTATTTTGGGTTCTGATGTCATACTCATACATTTAAGAGCATTGTTTGGAAGTGTATATAAATGTAACTACATATACCTAATTCTGGGCATAATATAATGCAACCATAACTGTGACAAAACCAAAGAAGCAGTCAAATTATATCATGTTTGCGTTTGTTCAAACATTTTTAGTATTAGGTATACAGTATACTGCTTTATCTTGGTAATAACGCGTTCCCTTTCTAGACAAATTAAACATTTCTAAATTCCTTGCCGGGGTAAACAACGTGAAATGTGGCGCATTTGTCGTTGCTCACAAAGACAGCGGTGATAAAATTAAATAAATATTTTATTTTTTGTTAAGATGAAAAACATTTAAGTATCTTTATTTATAGCAAATTGAATACTATTGAATGCTAACACTCAATTGATCACCTAATTAATTGTTATTTCGAATTATGGACCAGCTTTAATTATTATTCTAAAAACAAATTCAACTACATGCTTAGCTCCATAGCTAAAAAGAAGATTCTTTATTCAAATTGTCACACAACTTACAGAGAAATTGAATTTCAGCGTCAGGAAGCACCATTAAGTACCTACCTCTTAAAAGACTTCTCTGGAACCCCTCTGTGCAACACCTATTAGGGCACATCCCTGTGGAGCTTCGTTATGCACGGTGCTGACACGTGGACATTTTGTCTTTTTTTTACTTTAACTAATTTATATTTTTGTATCATAACTACTAGCTTATGCCCGTGACTTCATTTGCGTAGGTAGGTTTCCCGCGTAAATCCCGATTCCGTAGGAATTTCGCAATATATATAACTAGCCTATGTACTGTTCCAGGATGTCAACTATCTTCTTACCAAATTTAATTTAGATCTGTTCAGTAGTTTTTGCGTAAAAGAGTAACAAATATCCCAAGTTAATACAATTTTTGTACATAATACACATAAATATTTTGTATGTATATTAATTATTTCAATAAACAATTTCAATTTCACAAACTTTCGCTTTAATGATATTGAAAGGCTAGCAGTCATGCGTGGCCTCGCTCTCGTGGAATCTATAACGTTAAAAACATAACCCTATTTATTTTGTAGTCGGGTTAAAACAAATAAACAGATGATATAGATGTTTCAAAGAAACTTGATATGTACATTAAATTATGTATACAGTTATACACCTACTCGTATAGGCTGTAATCTGTGACCGTAAATAAAGGATAATTTTTGTCTATTTCTTGAAGAAATACTCTGGGATCAGAGCTAGTCAAAACAGTCTCAGGAACAAAACAGTATTTTGTCAAAGCAAAAAAAAATCTTTTAACCGTCTGCTTATTTTGAATAACTACCTACTACCTAATGTATATTCAAAGAAACAAAAATTCGGTCTGCTACTATGAAACTCTTCATAGTAGGTAATAACAATAAGGCTTAATCAGCTATCGCAGTTTGTAAGCACTACACCGACAAAGCGGTCCAATATATGGAAACAGTGTATGTGGTTTACATTCACCTAGGAGTCTACGACTCGATAGTGGTACATTCAAAACCCTATTCATAAAAGCTTATTAGCTTACTCAAATAGTGATTAGGAGATTCTTAATTTCAAATCATCCTTAGACTATTTTAATAAAGAATGTTTGAACTAAATAGTATACTGTATCGCTGAGCATATGTTTTGATTGCTTTATGAATAAGCTTTAATCAAAACTGGTTTGTGACCTAGCTTTTATACGCGATTGATTTATATAGGTAGTAATTAATGAACGTTACTTCGATGAAGTTAAATACGTTTAATTTACGTTTAAGCAATTAATCAAATAGATAGCAGAGATTAATTATGAAAACGTAATTAAGGGGATGCATCTTCTTGTGACTCAACTGAATATTAATCTTTAATTACAACGAAATGACGGTGAAATATGTTGACGTTTACATTACTCTATAAATGTGTTACATAATAATTATAGGCATTGAAAAATGCTTAGAATATGATTCAGGATTGACAAAAAGATAAAGTTTTATATTGACTGTCTTTGTTGTTGTTGATTGATGTTTCAAATATTTTTGTTGTTTATGAAAACTATAGCTTTAATGTTTCTTTCACATGCAACTTGTAGATGCAAGCTCATACTACGCCCTGTAGCGTAAAACCGCTACGGTTAAAACCTCCTCCAATCCTAATGCAAACTTTTCAATAAAAAATTTTTTCTTCATAGCTGTTATTCACATTTGAACCACGAATTGTGAAAAAATCGTCGGTTGTTTGCCTTTCGACGGCGTCATTACATTTTTGGGACTCGATAAGTGATGGTCGACCTTATTTTTTGTGATTAATATCGAAATTATGAAGTGAAAGTTTTTTTTCTGTTGGTGTAAACCCAATAAAAAATATAAAGTGTCCTAGCAAAAGTATAGTCTGTGGGTGATTTTCTGGTTAATTTGGTATGTATTGTCGTCTTTTTTCTTTTCGGTCCATTTCGCACTAGTTTCATAATTAATCAAAGATTCAGCTTGCATCGGTGGTCTGAAGTTTCTTTTTTGTTTAGATCCCGTTACAAGCCAATTTTTGGCTCCACCCTACGGGCAAGCGACGTCGGTTATCGACGACGGAGGTCGGGGCGCTCTCGCCCGATATCCGAGCACATCCTGTGCCTGAGACGTCCATCTCAAAGGCCTGAAGAGAGTACGAGGTAGATGCGGACTCCGCAGCGCAGTGGCTCCGTGATTTCTACGTTACTTCCCACAGTCGTGTTCAGCCGTCCAGGAATTACCGAGTTTTCGCAGCAGGAGTTCTATTTTAAATAGTGCACCTAATTTGTATATTTCTAATCTAAAAATTCTCACGTCAAAAACTCTTTCTAACCTAAGGCCTATCAAGACGCGTTGGATGCTCTTAGTGTTTTTGTAATTAAAATTACTAATAATGCGTATTCGCCTAGCTATAACCGATTGCAATCGATTTTTTGTTAGGTAAGTTAAAAATATTTGCATAATACTTTCGATAACATTTTTTTTCTTTCCGCTAAGTTAACCCACGCCATCACTGAAAGGTTCCCAATAATAACTAATATTTAACTTTTTTATATTTTTTAATTAAGTATATGTTTTCTATCTTTTTCCTTTTAATCAAAATTAAACGTGTTAAGTAGCGGTTTGTGTTTTACTGTGCACTTAATTTTATTTACGCTACAATATGGCGCCCGAATTAAAGTAAGTTTGCATATTAATTATTACTAAAATACCTTTTTTTTTGTTATCTCGTGTGTGGTTGCTCTTGAGAGCAATCTTTAATTTTCATCTTTCTTGTTGTGAGTTTCAGGTTTTAGAATTGGTCAGATACCCGTATGGAAGTTAAAAGGATTACCTGTCTTGAATGTTTTCCCGATTCATACGACTGGACTACAGAATTGCTAACTGAATTTATGTTCTTTGCTAAATTGTGTGATGTTTGTGAAATTCAATTTTAAAGATTAACTTTGTAACTATACCCAATTTCCAATTCTTTTATTTTCTCCCAAAATATACGTATCTATCCCGAGTTTTATTTTATCCCAGTAGGTAGCGGTAGTTAGTTTCCCGTAGAGTGTGTTTGATGTGTGGATGGTTAGGCATCGTGACCAAAGGTAAGCTTTTTGAATGGTCGTGTGCTAGTGTCTACCTTTTTTATTTTTTAGCCCGACTGTTTGCTTTTCTGCTATTTGCTAGTATCTGTTTTTGTTGGATTCTTAGCCCAGCGGATTCCTTTGACGTTCATTTTGTTGTCTTCTTCCCGTATCGATATTACGGCACGATATCTAACGATTTCCTGCTAAGTCCCGCTCTCTTTCATTTAATCTATTTCTATTTTGTGTTTAAAAATGTCCGAAGAAGGTTCTATCGGTGAGACTCCTTTACACGAAAGTATTATTATTTCTAGACCTCATCCCATTCCACCTAGGCCCACTCCGGGTACTAGTCGTTCTAACTTACCTTCTCCTATGAAATCCGAGGACTGTCCCGGTTACCTTCTAAAACGATTTTCGCTAAGAAAATGGAACATAAATTATACTGGAGATACCAGTGTTCGAAATTTTTTTACCAGTATCGAAGAAGAGAAGGATTCAGACGACATAACTGACAGATATCTGCTTAAACGCTTCCACGAAGTGTTATCCGGTCGCGCCTTGAATTATTATAGGTCAATCCGTCGACCTGATATGACTTACCCCGAATTAAAAGAAAATTTCTTCAATACATTCGGAGAAATTGATTTCGAGTTTAAAACCGGTCAACAAGTTAGAAATACAAAACAGAAATCAGATCAACCTGTTTTACATTTTGTGCATCAGATTTCTCAATTGAATGATACATTACGTAAACCAGTCGATAAATCTGAACTATTAGAAATTATCACTCACAACTCAAAAGAACGACTTATTTTAAGCTCAAGGATAACTTTTACTTTTAATGTTTCGAGATGTTTCTGAGACTTTAAGGCAATGTGAGGTTTGTAAAGCTTATAAGATCGCGAATTCCCAACCACGTGGTCATATGTGTTATCCAAAGGAAGTTTCTTAACCTTTACAAATGATTTCTATCGACGTTATTGGACCGCTTCCAATCGCTTATTATGGGTTCAAATACATTTTATCTATGGCCGATGTTTTTTCTAAATATGTTTGGTTAGTGCCCCTTAAAAGGATTGACGCCAATTCAGTTATAAAAGCTTTGGAATCTGAAATATTTTTTAACTTCGGAGTTCCACGGTCTATTCTCTGTGATAATGCTACCGTTTTTCGTAGTAATCAGTTTTTAAACTTTCTTAGATCGTTTCGCATTGAATCCCCTACATATACCCCTTATTACACTCCACAAGCAAACACGGTAGAACGTTATAACCAAAGTGTCGTTACTTGTTTGAGCATATTGGTTGGCGAGAACCAAAGGAATTGGGCTAAATTGTTACCCAAGGTCAAACTTTACCTCAATTCATGTATTAATTTAGCCACAGGGTTTACGCCAAACTTTCTCATATTCGGTAGAGAAGTCTGTATGGATTCATCGCGTGCGAATAACCAGACTCTAAGCACTAATTTAGCTGAAAGTCGGGAACAACGCGCGAGTAATCTGACTTCGCTCGCCGAGATTTACGCAAAAGTAGCGGACAATCTTTCTTCTGCTTTTCTCCGTAATTCGAGAAATTACAATACGAACCGGACGGCTATTACACTTAATGCCGGCGACATTGTATGGAGGCGTAATTTTTCAAAATCGTCAGCTGCTGAATACTTTACAGGAAAGCTTGCTCCTCGTTTCATTAAATGTCGTGTGATCAGAGTCATCTCCATGACTACATATGTCCTACAAGACTGTGATTCTCATCATATTGGACAATATCATATAAAAGACATACTTAAATGAATTAATTTGTTCCATATTCTTAACTAAATCAGCATTACTTATCTTAGGCCATTAGTTTTCAATTAACGACACCTCTTTTATTATTTCGACCCTCATTCCTCCCTGGAGTTAATATTTATTCATAACCATTTCCTCTCATTAGGCGTCGTATTTTTTATTTTGATTTAAGGTCCACCCTCTTCAACTTAACCCTCTCTCTTTAACTTAACCTTCTAACTTATCCCTCTATAACTTAAGCTCTTAAATTCAGTCTTGAGTCGTGTTTGACTTTGAGTCGTGTTTGACTTTGAGTCGTGTTTGACTTTGAGTCGTGTTTGACTTTGAGTCGTGTTTGACTTTGAGTCGTGTTTGACTTTGAGTCGTGTTTGACTTTGAGTCGTGTTTGACTTTGAGTCGTGTTCGACTTTGAGTCGTGTTTGACTTTGAGTTGTGTTTGACTTTGAGTTGTGTTTGACTTTGAGTCGTGTTGGACTTTGAGTCGTGTCTCACTTCGAGTTTTTATCTGACTTCGAGCTTTTGTGTTCGACTTCGAGTTTTTGTTTGACTTCCTTTGAGTTTTCGTCGTATTTTTAAGTTATTTCTTAATCTCAACTCTTATTTGTTTCGTGTTGATTATTGTTCTTTGTTCCTATATATATTTAAGAATATTACTCTAGATCTATCGTTTGTTTTTCTATTCTAATGTAGGTTTAGGAGACGCATCTGAAGCTCGCACTGTTAACGTCTAAACTGGAGGCCGGCTTTCAATTTTATTCAGTATCAGCTGCACTTCGATGTTGTTGATTTGATGTATTTAGTTTAAAGTTAGTTAGGCTAGTTTATTTAATTTGTATACTATGGTTTCCACTCTTGGTTGATGCTATCCCTTTTGTGTTTTCAATCTGTTGTTGTGTTTTCAATCTGTTGTTGTGATGTCAATCTGTTATAGCGTTGTCACCCTCTCACTGGGTTGATACATTCACTTGGGTTGATCTCTCACCTTTCTTTTAGGGTTGTCAACCACCTTTCTTTTAGGGTTGTCACTCACCTTTCCTTTAGGGTTGCCACTCACCTTTAGGGTTGCTACTCTCATTTTTTTTTTACTGGGAATGGGGTACTGTAGCGTAAAACCGCTACGGTTAAAACCTCCTCCAATCCTAATGCAAACTTTTCAATAAAAATTTTTTCTTCATAGCTGTTATTCACATTTGAACCAGGAATTGTGAAAATATCGTCGGTTGTTTGCCTTTCGACGGCGTCATTACATTTTTGGGACTCGATAAGTGATGGTCGACCTTATTTTTTGTGATTAATATCGAAATTATGAAGTGAAAGTTTTTTTTCTGTTGGTGTAAACCCAATAAAAAATATAAAGTGTCCTAGCAAAAGTATAGTCTGTGGGTGATTTTCTGGTTAATTTGGTATGTATTGTCGTCTTTTTTCTTTTCGGTCCATTTCGCACTAGTTTCATAATTAATCAAAGATTCAGCTTGCATCGGTGGTCTGAAGTTTCTTTTTTGTTTAGATCCCGTTACAAGCCAATTTTTGGCTCCACCCTACGGGCAAGCGACGTCGGTTATCGACGACGGAGGTCGGGGCGCTCTCGCCCGATATCCGAGCACATCCTGTGCCTGAGACGTCCATCTCAAAGGCCTGAAGAGAGTACGAGGTAGATGCGGACTCCGCAGCGCAGTGGCTCCGTGATTTCTACGTTACTTCCCACAGTCGTGTTCAGCCGTCCAGGAATTACCGAGTTTTCGCAGCAGGAGTTCTATTTTAAATAGTGCACCTAATTTGTATATTTCTAATCTAAAAATTCTCACGTCAAAAACTCTTTCTAACCTAAGGCCTATCAAGACGCGTTGGATGCTCTTAGTGTTTTTGTAATTAAAATTACTAATAATGCGTATTCGCCTAGCTATAACCGATTGCAATCGATTTTTTGTTAGGTAAGTTAAAAATATTTGCATAATACTTTCGATAACATTTTTTTTCTTTCCGCTAAGTTAACCCACGCCATCACTGAAAGGTTCCCAATAATAACTAATATTTAACTTTTTTATATTTTTTAATTAAGTATATGTTTTCTATCTTTTTCCTTTTAATCAAAATTAAACGTGTTAAGTAGCGGTTTGTGTTTTACTGTGCACTTAATTTTATTTACGCTACAGCCCCCAGGTTCATTACTTATGAGCTTAAAATCAAACCTACTGTCTGCTCGCGAGGACTGCTGGATATTTCGTAAAGGGTTACAATTGTTAAATTCACGTATTAGTCATAAAAATATTTGAATTGCGGGAAAAATATCTACAAAGATTAATTAAAAGACAACAAACGAACCTCTTGGATATTCAGTAAAAGTCAAACATATAAACACCGGTTCTCTAAAACTAAACAAATATGAGTCGTGTTTCGAAAACAGAGAGAGAGAGTAAACACGAGTCATCCAATATAAATTATATCAACAATTTAACTTGCCCAAACTAACATCATTAACTGAGCTCTGAGATAGCCAATTGAGTCGATTAACTTATTTTCAAACTAATGTATTTAGATGTATATTTCATATTTTACGGAATTGCTACAGGCTATATTATACTATCGAAGCAAAATTCATACAATCTATCGTTAATGAAGTATACGTAGATATATTTCGTGTCAACTTTTAAACCTTCGTTTTGATACAGTTTTCAATAAAAAAGCGATAAACAATTAGTTCAAAATGGTTGTACTATGACAGTGTTATTAATTGCAAAGCTCGCGTCGATTGCTAGCTTAATAATGATAATTCTGATTTTTACGTTCCAACTGCCAGAACACAGGTCACTCTGTGAGAAAGAATGGGCCTTAATCCATATTTCCAAATATATATCCATAAATCCAAATTTTTCATTCCTAGAACATACTGGTTTTCTCACGATGTTCGCCTTCGCCGATTATTTTTAGAGCAGTAGTGTTGATATTATTCACACAAAGTAATGGGGGTTGGAACTCGCGCGATTCATAATTCGTGCCATTAACCACTGGGCCACCACTGTTCTCAGCCATGGAAACTAAAAACAATAAATATATAAACAGCTAATTTGACTTAAGCTTATTTGGGATTCTTCTTCTTATCGTGTGGGTAGTAAGGTCTAACCACCCCATACTCCCTAGTGTCAGAGTTTCTAGACCGCCTCAAGGGCCTTTGACGTGGTCTATTTTGACGACCGCCATTTGGCGACCGGGACCACCGGCTTATACGTGCATCTTTTATCAGACAATCAGGTGATGCAATGTCCTAGCCAAACTGAAAACAAATTTACAAAGTATGCTTCCCGCGGGATTCGAACCCACGACCATAGGGTCACAAGGCAAACGCCTAAACCACTCGACCACCGAGGCAGTTATTCATTGTGGGTATCATGGTTAATAGTAATATTAAGTCACATAGATTAATCAAAAAATCAGATTAATATTATAACACTCTTCTGGACTCAAACTCGGATCTGGATTTGTTTGCGGATGAATGGAATATTGTCGGAATTTTTGAAATTTTGTGATAAGAATGCATGAATGTGTTATATAAAATATATTAAATAGTGTTATTGGTTACGGCCGTTCTGTTTAAATAAATAAGAGACAAATGAATCATTTATACAAAAGAGACGAATTTGCTCCTTTGATGCGCGAAATTTTGGAAACCCATGCCAAACGCTCGGCCGGTTTGTCATATTCATGAGGCTTGTCACAACGAAAATACACGACATTTAAAGTAATCTGCGTTTAGTCAGTTGCAAATTCGTAAACTCTACTGAACAAAATAAAGGGTTCAAATAATAATGGGTAAAGGAACAAACAGCCTCAAGGAACAAAGCTTTGCGCTCGTATATAATACGTGAATTAATTAACAATGTCGTATGTTTACAACTGGATGGATTTATAAAGTAAAACTGATGTGGGTTTCAAGTAACAAACAAAGTCTGTGAAATATCTTTTCAAATCATGGTTGGTACGTGAGTGCCTAAGGGAGACGGTCGTGGCACACTGGTTACGTGTTACCATACTCAGTCAGGCTCAGGGGAAACCCCTTTACAGTATCCCTGGGAAAGCGCTTTAACAGGCGTGATGCAGGCGTTACTTGGGGACCTCCGGAGTGGTCTTAAGGGGACCCACAGCTTCTCTCCATAAGCTGATGGGATTGTTGGTTGTACTTGAGGCAGCCAAAAGTCTTATTCCCAAAGACCGAGCACCTTTTGAAGGGTTCCCTTACACCAAAAAATGGTACAATCAACAATTTTGAATCGTGACCCACCATAAAGTTATTTTCTTACAGACATTGATTTACAATTAGGTCTGTGGACCTTCGAAATTCGGTAAACTGTACAAGTTTACCGAATTTACTTTAATTATAATATTTAGAGGGTTCTTGTTATGTCATCCATGATGTTTACCGCAAGTGGAGATACGAGAAAGAAAAGATATGAGAAGAGGAACATGATTATGCCAATCCAGGTTATAAACTACAGGCTTGCCACACGCAGAAGAGCTGTGGTAGCCCAGTTGTTAATCTATTATCTATCAATACGCATTGAACGCGTGGTAGATTGCGGTCCTCTCCCTCTTATAGAGAGGTCTGTATTCCAACAGTAGGAACCTTATATAGGCTCGTTGTAGAATACTACACCTTAAGTGTTTTTCTAGGATGTCAACTATCTATTTACTAATTTTCATTCAAATCCGTTCAGTACTTTTGTGTGGAAGAATAACAAACATCCGTCCATTCAAATAGTGATTCAAATGCTAACGTTTGTGGACATAGATCCCAAAAATCTTATTAAATCTAGCGAGTGTTTGCAAACAGAAGATAGGGCTTCGTCCCCTGTTTTTCGCGTATTTTTCCTTCCTGATCTAAGCTCTAGCAACTACTTGTAATTGCTCGAAATATCGTTAACACTCCTTACTAATCCTTATCCCTGTCATATAGTTGATATGTTGAATATTGTTTATTATCTTGTAAATCTCATCTCCATCTTTATCCTACTTTCCCCTATCTTTGCCCCCGGGAGCATGTACGAGTCAACCACCGTACAGTACGTTTACCTGGGTCATCATTATTACGCCACCCGCTCTGTATGTTTCTATCATTTATATTATTGCACTTACACCGCAATGACATACCGTGCGCGTGACTCATAATCCCATATCGTTCACCATTCATCCTAATATAAATTAATCTTAATCTTATATTTGTGGAAACAGACAATACAGTGAATTTATAATTTTAAACTGACTTTCATCCTTGTCTCACCCCTTATCTCTCTCTAACCCCAACCCCAAACAGGATTGACCTTTATTTCCTTACCCACAAACTTTCGCATTTATAATATTAGTAAGATTATATTGTTTTTACGCACTGTTAAATATTTAAATTCATTCATGTACAGTTCAAAAAGTTATTAGGCACCTATACAATAACAAGGGTTATTGTAAACTCGCCACACTTTCAATTTTCCATTGTTAAAAGTATGTGTAAACTTGCCACACATTTATTTTATCTTATGAAAATATTTTGGAGTATTGTAAACTCGCCACACTTGTTTTCTACGTACGAACTGCAGAGAAATCAAACACAGGAATAAAAACGACGGTCATTTATTTTTTAAATCCCAGAAAATCTTTATAAAATCACATTTATCACAGTTTTAATTGCAGAATCCAATACGCAGTTAAATATACATTATAACTTGCTGATTTACCGTCAACATACTGATATATCTCAAACATGATTTTCTCAAATCACAGAAATATTAATTCAACTTAAATCTAATTAAAAAATCAGTTTCAAAATGTTAAAATAATTTTTCACATAAATGTAAACAAAAGTCATTAAAAATTAAAAAAATTAAAAGTATAAAATGGCAGTTACTTAAATGGGCTAAAAATAATTAAAAACATAACTCTAGGAATAATTATTTATAATCACAGAAACATTTTCAATCATTAAACGTTTTGGTAATACTTTCATTGTGCGTACGGCTAAGGAGTAGAATTCCCTGCCGGAGTCTGTGTTTTCTGATCGCTATAACCTGGGAGTCTTCAAGTCAAGAGTGAATAGGTTACTTTAAGGTAAGCGTGCTCCATCTTCGACCACATCATCACTTACCATCAGGTGAGATGGCGGTTAAACGCGAACCTATTTTTAATAATTAAAAAAAAATATCGAGTCTAATGAAGAGCTATTGGTACAAGAAGGATTACTTTTAGTTTCCCTTAAAAGGAAACTCACGGACATGTACATCCTTACTAACGCCATCATGTGATAAAATATGACAGTCATTTCTAACGTCAAATCTAACGCCATCACATACAGTAATAAAAAAACAGATTAGTCAAGAATCTTATTCAAATAACTCGGCATGCTTACCTATGATTTTATAACTTTAATTTTAGTTAATATTTTAAGTTATTAAATAAACTTTTGATATTTTTTCAGATTATTGTTAACCTAAATGGATATAACTAATTTGGGTTTGAAGAGTTTCTTTCATGTTAAAATTATGTAAAAGCTAGAACTTTACTTGCTAACGGTGCTATCTTTAAAACCAGCATTAAATAAAAATCTGTGGCGAGTTTACAACAACTTGTATGTACCTATGATGAATAAATTGTTATTTTTGTATGGTTGTGACGAGTTTACAATGAATGTATGGAATTTTCAAATGTGTGGCGAATCGACAATGTGGCGAGTTTACAATAACCCAATAACAATACAATCATAATTTGCAATTATTTACAACTATGTCTAAAAATAAATGTGTATAATACCTATGACGACACTGTGACGCTACGTTTTGCAAGTTTGATTCTCGCACCGCCGCGCCGCATATAATATAAATGTTGTATGTGTACAAATAGTTGCTTCGGATTTATTTGTAAAACATAGCACTCACGATATAAAAGATATTCCTATATAGTGCGGAGCACCATATTTAAAAAAATATATAATCTGCTTTTCTTTCGCTAGTGCTTGTACTTATATCGGCAACCCTACAATATTCGCAAAAATCAATGAAATCACATTTCATCGTGGCATTTGAAGCCGTTAGATTCAAATAAGTTTCTTTGTTAATGATTGTCACGTATAATCTGAGTCTGACCACATTATCCTGTGTGTCGGCTCAGGTGACATTATAGTATAATACATTCAGGTTTCAGTTACTAATTGCTTTACCATAACTCAGGATCATACAGTGCAGTCTTGGGTTTATTTGCGGATATTTTTTTGTAGATTTCGTGTTGATCATTCATGCCGCTTGTGAGGTTATAAACTATAAAGGTAAAGGTAATATCTAACTAAAATAGAATGCATATCGAAACTCAACATTTATTAATTAATGCACGAACTTGGATAAGTATTTATAATGTCAAGTTTGTCTAAGTTACAATATTTTCCTCTACATTCATGAATATTTAACAAGAGTTTGTTGTTTCACGTTGTATTCAGTCATAATATTTGACATATATTTGGAACGTGTACAGCAAACTATTTGTTTACATTTGGGTCATACTCAGAAAAACTGAGAATCTCCGTTACGAAACCGATGTCATAAGGCATCGTACACACGGATTGGGTGAAAAAAACATTATTTTTGGAGTACCTATCACTTTTATTTAGATTAATTAAAAAAAAAAACACTAAAATCTTACTTAAAAAACAAAATAAAGTTATACCAAGAATAAAAAAGGAATAACCGTGTCTTTTCTGAAATGGGAATAGAAAATTTTGTGAGGATAATGATTACCACATTAACATACCACCTACATTATGAATATATACATAGGTATGGGTGTGTATGTATATGTGAATATGTTCAATTTTGATATATTTTTACATGCGTGAACTTCCTCCTAAATATTAACGCACTTTTTATTCTTCTGAACTAAGCTTACCTAATAATATCTCAGTTTCGTAACATAACGCAATATAACGAAAATGAGAATAAAATCTGAGAAATTATAATCTCTAAAAATATTTTTAAAGCCCTGAGCTTATTCGTTAAGATAATACAAAAAAAACTTTTTACAAAAAAATTAAACCGACTCCCAAAAACACTGCAAAGTGAAAAATCACTTTAATTTCGGTAGTCGGTGTATTTAGCTTTGTATTTTCGTTTTTGGCACCGACTTCCGAAATTAAAGTGATTTTTCACTTTGCAGTGTTTTTGGGAGTCGGTTTAATTTTTTTGTAAAAAGTTTTTATTTTACTCTTTTTAGTTGGTCTATTTTTAATTTACCTAGTTACAAGAGCCTAAATGTCAACTACTTATTACCTTTTACAAAATATTGCCTTTCCCAATGCTGGGCCGTTAATTGTTGAGGATTTCTCCTGATACTTCACCTTCAGCTCTACATCACCATATGCATTGTGACGAGCATAAAGCGCTTAACCATATTCAAGTAATTGAATCGCAATCCACTCAATACTTATTATTGAGTAGTTTCGGCGGCCATCTGCGGTCTTCATCATCAGTTCCACTTCCTCAAATGGTACTTTTTGAGAGCAACTGCACAAGTTACTATAATAAGTACCCAAAACGTCATAGGTGTGCCTATAATATTTGAAGAGTTCCCTCGATTTCTCCAGGATTCCATCATCAGATCCTGACTTTTATAAAATTGGGACCAATTTCGAAGTATACCCTTTCAATCAAAAAAAGAATTTTCCAAATCGGTTCAGCCGTCTTCGAGTAATCGGTGATCATACATAAAAAATATATATATATATATATACGCGTCGAATTGATAACCTCCTCTTTTGGTCGTCGGTTGAAAAGCAAGAAAAGGACATAGTAAACCAGAATATAATAAACTTCACACAATAATAGTCGTTTATTACCCTGAGGTATTCTTTTGTAAATATTCACATGATACCTACACGTCTTAACTTCACGATAACGGCGAAAACAAAAAGGTTACCACCATAGTGATTTTGACTAAGTAATAATGATGCTATAATCAACGGATAGGAAAAATAGTTATACCACTTTAAATCGTTGTGTTTCTAATTTTATTGCGTGTTACTAACCTTGAGTAACGAAACTTCATAATTTTGGGACAAAGATTGTTAAATTATAATAAATTCTTCTATATGCAATTTAGGAAAAAAAATTGTCCCAATTAGTTACTTGATTCATCAAGAATAATATAGCCACAGTCAATATTACATAAAGCTATGAGTATTCGTACCAACACATTTCTGAAAAAGTGTAGCGGTCCTTGGGACACTAAAAAAATGTAGAGTCTGGCTAACGAAAGCGTGACCTGGAGTTTTCTTAAAAGTTTAATATGGCAACATTATTAAGCTGTCAAAGTCTGTGATTACAATTGTCAGTAATTTGTAAACACAATTAATATTCAACAATAATCGCTATAATATGGGTAAAACAATAGAAAGTAACGTGCGAAAGCTGCTACATACTATGCTCAGTAAGCTTAAACAAAAACAAGAAGAGAAAGAAATTGTTTTTCAAGAAAAACAATAATGTTTAGATACGATCTCGGATTTTTTAGGTTAGTACGACTTTGTAATGTTGATCCTTGGTGGCTGATTATTAGATATACCTATTTACGATATTATGATACTTTTTCTTATCTTTATAGATAATATTGGAGATATTCAAAGAATCTGCGACTTGTTGAAACGTTAAAAAATTTGGAGAAAAAATCTTTAATAGAAACTCAGACTAAGTTCTTAGAAGAAATATCTTCATTAACTGGTACGTATGTTACGGTTAAGAATGTTTTCTTGATGAGTTGTGTTATTTGACATTATGAAATTGTTTGGGTACCTTAATTTATTAATATGCATTTTATACTTCGTTTTGCAGAGGTTGGTGTCACAACACTAAAAAAAGGAAGGATCTGTGAATGAATGGATGCGGAGCAAACTAAACGAACGGAAGAAAATCGAATCATCTATTTAGATTAAACATATGTATACAAAAATTATAAGCCTAAAATATCATGGGAAGATCTTACAACGAGTGGTGCCCCTAAAACGAAATAAAACACTGATAAAAACCTCATTTGGCTGAATAGCTGCAGAAGCTTGAAAGAAAAATGACAAATCATGTAATAAATGTGGAAGATAAAATAATACAAACAAAGAGATCACATAACAGAAAAAGTATTGGAAAAAATCATAATAAGTGTAGGTGATGACGACTCCACTGATACAGAAGAATCCTTAGAGGTTGAATTTTGGATTCGGATTTTGAGTACGATGATTAAATAATTATCATACTCAAAACGCCTGTAGTTGATTAAAAAAATTGTTGAAGAAATTTAATAAACTAAATGTTAAGTAGGTTAATTTTATCTATATACTAATAAATAAATCTACACATTCGTTTCTTTAATCAATCCATGACAGTCAAGGCTCCGAGACACCAAACGGAGTCTTTAAAAACATTATGTGGTATTATCCCTAAATTAGAAATTAATTCGTAAACAACTATTATATAAATTGATTGTCGTAAATACATAAAATTACCAAGTATCAAAACATTTTTCTCCTACTCTAGTCAGTAATACCACATAAAGATTTTTTGAATTTGCCGCGCTTTCTCAGATCATGCTTTCGTTAGCCAGACTCTACGAAGATATTTTTAGCAATGTTTTGGCACCCAAAAAATATACTCTTTTAATGAAAATTTAAGTTAAAATACGAGGCTAATCTTCATATCAATAGACAGACTGTCTATCGAATCCTATAGAATGAGAGTCTGATATAACAACTAAGTGGGGAAAAAATAAATATATCATAACATTAGAAATATCTAATATTATGATATATTTATTAAGTAAATATACTTAAATATGAAGTAGCAGGACAAGAAATAAAACCAAATGTACACTTTTTCCGAGTATGACCCATTTGATATTACGAGTACTGGAACGTATTTCATTTTCACTCTTTACGTGATTTTACGCTTAATTGACTTTCGTGAATATTTACGTTCGTACTTTATCCTATGCGATCGTGAAAAACAATTTCCTGTATGAATCCAATTTTAGACTGTTCTCCTTAGCAGGCTCCGTTCAATTCACTTTTACAATGGATCTAATCTATTTAGCCGAGACCCAATTTGAGTTGCCTGAGGCAAGAACACACTCTGAGGCTCTCGTTAACTGAGGCATTAAATGGCCACTTCAGCCTCATAGCAACTCCGGACGCGGAAGTGAGGGAGGCGGAGCTATATGAGGGGTACAGAGCAGTGAAGATCGCCCTCAACGATGAGATCTGGTGGGCCAAGAGTGAGGCCCGTGAGGAGATGCTGGAGTCCCTGAATGGGGACCCGTGGGGGCGCCCATATAAACTGGTGCGGGATAAACTCCGCCCATGTGCTCCCCCCCTGACCCAGAGTCTCCGGCCTCAACTGGTGGAGGGCGTAGTAAGCGCTCTGTTTTCTTCGCGAGGGGAGCATACTCCCCCGCTCATGGTTCCGCCATCTGCGGTGTCTGACGCGCACCACGGCAGCGATAGCAACGACGACGACACTCCAGAAGTGACCAGGATGAACCTGAGGGTGGCGGTAAACAGGCTAAAGGCCAAAAATACCGCCCCGGGACCCAACGGCCTACCTGGCAAAGTCTGGGTCCTGGCTTCAGAGGCCCTTGGGCCTCGCCTAGAGAGGCTCTTTAGCGCATGCATGGAGGGGGACCAGTTCCCACTTCGATGGAAGACGGGTAAACTGGTCCTCATCAACAAGCCAGGGCGCCCCACGGACTCTCCGTCCGCATGCTGGCCCGTTGTGCTTCTCGACGAGGTGGGCAAGACCTTTGGAAGAGTAATTGCTGACCGCCTCGTCGGGCAGGGTGACTCCCAGCCACCGTAGACGCGGGCCTGTGGGCTGCGAGCAATGGGTAGCTCACCGCTCGACTGAAACCTGGCCCGTGTAGACGGCGCAGCGTGTTGCACGCACGCCTCAAAGAGTGTCAGCACAATTGTCGGGGCCCATAAGGGGGCCATTTCCTGCCGTTGTTTTAATTGTTCGAAAGAGTTATCGCGGCCTCACAACACGAAGGGCATATGATGGAACACGGATGGGTTTTAATCAGTAAAAGTCTGACACACCCTCCCGCTTAGCCCAGATCGGGAGGCATTCATTGGATGATTTCCCATCCTTAAAAAAAACCGCTTAGCAATAAACCGAGGCAGACGTCCGTTTATCATTTCCCACAGCTCTTAACGTGCGGAAAGAGATAGCTGTCTAAGTTTCTTTAATTCATAATAACTATGTAAAGCTTTTCTTAAAAAAAATTAAAAGTTTTTCGTTAGTCAATAATATATTGTATATACTATGAGTCGCCTCGACGGAAAGAGACTAGGCCCCACGACACAGGGAATCCTAGTGTGGGGTTTAGGGTGTATTAAACTAAGAATGATGTACTATTTTTAGCACAAATAAGATTATTATTAAGTATTTTAATGATAATCTCTGGACAATCAGGTTATCTGCCTCATGATATTAGTTGGAATCGATTTATTTTTCTTGATTGTTATAAAAATTACTGCAAGACTTAAGTATGTCAAATAACGATACGCTTAATTTCTTTGTTACAGATTACTAAAGAAGTTGTTGAAGACGCATGACGAAACATGGACAGCGCAGGCAACAATACCACATTATATGACGATGACGCGCTTTACCCGAGCGAATTGGCTCTGCACAGAGAATTCACTTTGGCTGCAACTGTTCTTACAAGCTACACCATATGGCCCGTGGAACAATGTCTGGAAACATTTTTCTTCAACGGCTCGCATGCCGATGAGTTTATGAATAACATTTTCGTATACAACGGTACTCGAGTAATGTGTTTGGATCACGCCCCAGTTTTGACTAAAAGTACCCTCATCAGAGCTAGCGTACTTTCCGCTATGGCTGTGTTATCATTGTTTGGAAATGTGGCGACGATTATAAGTATCCATAAAGGTAAAAGGAGTCGAGGAAGAGCGCGACCGTCTTGGACAGCGATATACAGTTTGATATTCCAGCTGAGTATAGCTGACTTGTTGGTGACTGTGTTCTGCATCGCTGGAGAAGCCGCGTGGTCCTTCACGGTGCAGTGGTACGCCGGGAACATAGCATGCAAATTGTTCAAGTTCCTGCAGATGTTCGCTTTGTACCTCAGTACTTTCATACTCGTGCTCATCGGAGTGGACAGATGGCTCGCTGTGAAGTATCCGATGCGCAGTATGGCTACTGCGACGAGAAGTGGACGGCTTGTGATTATCGCGTGGATGCTGAGCCTCGTCTTGAGTGTGCCACAGGTCAGTGATCATTAATAGCTTTCAAGAACTTTCTTGCCACTTTTTCCGGTTATAACTAACAGAGTATAGAAAAAAGTATAGAGACAGACTTAAATGAGTAAGTAGTTGCTTAATTTTTCCCACACTTTGATATTCAGAGCAATTAAAACTTGGATCTGACACATAATTATCACAGAGCAGGCAAGATTAACGCGACGTGTACTTAGGAGTTAGGAACAAAGTTTATTATCTACTGTTATCTACACACATAAATATTATTGTAGACATGTTTTATGTTTTGTGTTGGTAACAAAAGCTATCAATTAGTAGATCCTGTTCCAAAATTATTATGTTTCGTATCGAATCCGTGACATAGTAACGTGATTTATTCAGTGGTGTATAACGAACAAAAACTTATACAGAGTGACTATTGCAGCTTCCCTCAGTAACTTCAGCTGCATACACAACAAGAATCACCGTTTGTCCCGATTTTTATTTATCTGTCTCTGTCAGTCAGTAGTAGTGTTGCCAGGTCGGAATTGTTTTAAATAGGGACAGAACGTAAAAAAAAATCGGGATTTAGGATTGTAGATCGGGACGAACAAAAAAAAAAACAAGTTTTCTAAAAGTATCCAGAGCGCTTCTGATGTGCTGCAATAGTCAACAACATCCTGAAACTAAAAGGTGTCTCAGCGCCAATTTTAAACTTTAAACTTGAATATCTTGGCAACCAGCAGGGCTAGCGGGAGGGGAGTGGTAGCGTTTGGTAGATGATTAGTGCGGATTTTTTAATCGCTATGTCGCAGTGATCTGGCGCGCACCGCGCTTACGCAGTGGAGGCGTATTTTTGCAACGAGTTTTTATTGAGTGAAACACAGCGCAAATTATGTAATCGCTTTCAAATCCGCCGTTTAAGTGATGCCCCGAGTATTCAGTTAATTAAGACATGGGTAGCAAAGTTTAGAGCGACAGGATGTTTATTGAATCATTCAATTGGCACTCGAAATAGACCTGTGCGATCGATTGAAAACGTCAATCGCGTCGCCGCTGCGGTCGCGGAGCGTCCACGACGATCAGTTAGAAAACATGCTGCTTCTTTGAGCCTCCATCGATCAAGTATTCAACGAATTTAGGCCTTAGACTTAAAATTACATCCTTATAAAATTCAGATACTAAGTTCAAAAAATCAAACCAGAAGACTACAACAACTGAAAAATTTAATGTCAGAAGGTATTAGAATTTTTTTGGAGGAAAATGGGATGGACAATGTTTATTTTAGCGATGAGTCACACTTTCACCTTGAAGGGTACGTAAATCGTCAAAATTGCCATTATTGGTCATCTAGCAATCCAAAACAAAAACATCAGAAAGCATTACACAGCCCCAAATTACTGTATGGTGCACAATATCGTCGAAGAAAATCATCAGGCCATTTTTCTTCGAGAATGACTGAGATGCAACGGTTACAGTGACGAGCAAGCGGTATACGGACATGATTAATACTTTTTTTGTATCGCAGCTTCAAGAAAAGGATGTTGACGAGTCAGGTGTATGGTTTCAGCAAAATGGGGACACAGCCCACACAGCTAGGATCTCCACGGACACACTAAGAGCGTTGTTTCCTGGCAAACTCATAAGCTGCTTTGGAGACATATTGGGGCCACCCAGATCTCCCGACTTAATCCCAGCTGCCTTTTTATGGGGTTATCTCAAAGCAAGAGATTTTGATACCCCTCTTACAAATTTGGAGCAACTGAAGACTAAAATAACGACAAAAGTAAGGGCCATATCAGTTGACGTTCTGCGGCGTGTCTCTGCAAATTCGCTAGTCCGTTTTGAAGAGTGCATTCGCCGTGATGGAAGACATCTTGACGATGTAATATTCCGTACATAAAATCCGCACTAATAAACTATCATTTATTGCTATTAAAATATTATAAGTCCAATCTTAGTTTTTTTTTATAAATATTCAAATTTTGGAATCGGCGCTGAGACACCCTTCATATTGCACATGCAGGGCGTCTAGCTATCTTTTGGAGTACTTGGTCCATAGATTACTCGTGTACAAGCCCCATGTTTTTTATTACGTAGTTGTGAAATTCACCGCAAGTCATACTAAAGTTAGTTTTTTTTTTTAATTTCGGCTTCGACATGCTCTAGTGTCAAATGGTTTCGCCTCTCGGACCAAATTAAGTTGGTTTGTGAAAATACTCTTTCCGCTGCCGCACTTGCCATGTTTGACACCGGTATTTGACGCCATAAAAGAAAATAACTTAGATTATTAATAAGAAGTTTTGCGAAGTCTTGTTTTGTAGCCGCGTAAGATCATTGTTCTGTACTGCTGCTTTACCAAGTTTTGACTGAACACACTTCTTCATAAAGTTGATCCACATCGAAGAACAAATTAATTATTAGATTTTCAATAAATGACACGTAAGTAATGAGTGGTTAGAGATAGTGATTTGAAAAAATCTAATTTGCTATCATTGAGTTCATATTTGGTCTCTATGTAATGAAGAACTCCACATTGCTGCACGTGAATGCCACAAACTCATCTTCAATTCTTTGCCTCAATTGCTTACTTAATTTTACCATTATTTCGTGACCTTCAAAATATAGCAATGTTTCGTTTTCAAGATATATCTACCTACCTACATCCTGTAAAATCTTAGTGCAGCTTGGTAAAATGCCAAGCATGGCTCCGTTTCAACAGAATTGAAGAATTGCCACAGCGCACTTGAGACATTCATCTTCTCCCAATGATATGTAATAATCTTTCAGTATATCGAAAAATTTAGTTGCACGTTCTACGGAATTCTAAGGTAGATTGAAGTGACAACCATCTTGCTCTAACATGACGCAAGACGGGAGCAAATTCAGCTTCGTGCAGCTGATAAGAATCTTTTAGTGTCAACTCGGTTTGTAAATCGGGACATTTGGTGTCCCGATCAGCGACAAATCGGGACGCGTCCCCGAACCCCTGAAATCGGGACGTCCCGCGAAAATCGGGACACCTGGCAACACTAGTCAGTAGGTACGTGTAATCAAAAAAGAGATTGTCTTGTTTCTACAAGACGATCTGACACCAGTCTTGCCTAGTTACCTAGGTTACCTAGGACGTCGTGTAGATAAAATATGCGTGGTTGAAGCAACCCCATGTAAAATACTGATGGTCATCTGCTTCCTGTTTGACTAGAAATCTGACCGCGACATGGTAGAGAGAAACCGACGATATGGTTTTCAAAATGGTGTTAAAAAATACATTCTGTTGATAATTTAAACATAAGACGCCTTTGGCAATAATACGCTGCTGTACCTACTACCATAATTATGTTAAATTTATAAATTGTGACAGGCATAAAAGTGACAGTAAAACAGCTAGGTATTTCAACAGTGAAATATTTATTACCGTAAAACAAGGGCATTATTTTGAATGTTTCACAAATACTACTATATTTTACAAAAAAAATACAATTTGATCCATTTATGATTCACGCGTTGTAAGCATGAGTACCTATTTTCAAATGTGAAACTGACGTGGACGATTATTGGAATGGTAACGTCTATCTATAAGTTTAGGTATAATGCGTAGGTACAGTATCTTTAAGGGTTTGTTAGAATAAATTATGACGATTTACCGGGATACTTTAAAAAAAGTAACTAACAATGTGGGTCGAATTCACATTACTCTCAGTCTTGTTAACTCGTCTAACTAAGCCAAGTTTGAACCCGCAACCTTCTGAACCGCGAACTTTGCCTTTTAAATAAAATGAACGTCTTCCAAGTCATCAAAAATGAACATTCCGAAAAAAGCGCTTTATTTTTCCTCATAAAGAATAATTAATTTTCTGAGAAAACATGTTTCTGAGATAATTGTAGGCTAAGTAAGCATACAAACATACACAATACAATTAATTTTGACACAAAAACATAGATTAATTGATGAAAAATAAACGGGAGAGTGGTTGTTTTAAGAAATATCTAAGACTAAAAAGCGATCCTAATATTAATATATAGGATTATATATTATATCATAATTGTGTCTTAAAAATCATCAAACTTGAAGACTTAGCATACTCCTAATGTTGGAAGTCAATTAGTTATAATGTTGTAGGTAAAGATCAGTCCGGCAGAAACGTAAAAATATAGTAGGTACGTTTGACCTTCACCCAACTAGTCCTGCTCTGACGTCATAGACCGCGGAATTGAGAACAGAAAATGTGTAGGTATCGCACGGGTGACGTCTAATACAACTACTGATTTCCTCCTTCCTCCTCATTCATTCCTCCGTACGCGGTGGCGGAGTGTGGTTGTTAACTGTCCTCTTGATAAATTTTGTGTCCATATTTTAAATTGTAAATTGTGATTGGTCGACAGTGTTGAACTCGATTTCTTGTCGCACCTTAAGAACTTAAATTGGTTTATTTCCCCTCGGGGGGAGTGCAAGTGAGATACAACTAGTTCTACTCGTGCCATACAAATTTTTGGGAGTGTCTTCGCAAACAGACATTTGGTGGGATTTGAACTCAGAGCGATGACGCGTCGTGCGGATTGAGTGCTCGACCAACTTAGCCACGGTAAATTGCTACACTGCGTCGAAATTTCGGCCTAAGTGCGGCGCATGTGAAGTGACGTCAACGCTTTTGCTACGCCTCCCGCTACATCTGCTACGCGCGCTACGTGCTACGCGGACTCGTCGCCTATCTGCTAAGAATCCTGTCGCAAGGTATCGCTTACGCTTACGCTTGCTAATAGTATCTTATTGTAAAATATTAATAAAAATAAAAAGCGAAAATGTCAAAATCAGCATCCAATCCGGACCTAACAACACCACTACCAGGTAGCCAACTTCGCAATGTCTCTCTTCGAACTAAACGTCAGAAACCTGACCATTATAGCTCCCCACACAGTGACTATGATGAACTGAAAGATATGTTGATATCTGTTATGACGGACATTAAGGAACTAAAAGTACAAAACAACGCCATACAGAAAGCTAATCTCGAGATTCAGAAAAGTATGGAGTTCTCAAATCAGATGTATGAAGAAATGAAATAACGTATTGAAACACTAGAGAAAAAGAGAGAAAAAGACAGAGGTATATACACAAATTGGAGAGCAGACTGAAGGACGTCGAGCTTGCTTCTAGATCTTCCGCTCTAGAATTCAGAAATTTACCGGCTCCCAGTAAAGAAAACTACGACGATTTAATATCCACCGTATGCAACATTGGTAAAGCCATCGCCCATCGGAACTCCTGTCAGCTCTCTCGATATTCGAGATGCCTATCGCTTTCCCACTAAGACCGGCCCTCATAAGCACATGGTTGTTGAATTTGCTTCCGTAAACAAAAAGGATACTTTTTTGTCTTCTGTAAAATTTTTTAATAAAAATAAGGATCGTAATGACAAACTTAATACAAACCTGTTGGGAATACCGGCCAAGCTTGAACCTGTATTCGTCACCGAGTACTTACCCCCCTCCATTAAAAGACTCTTCTATCTTGCCAAACAATTTGCTACTAACAACGGTTACAAGTACTGTTGGGTCATAAATGGAAGGATTTATTTGCGCAAGGAACCTGGCAGCGAACTTTTTCGGGTTTTATGTGAAGATAGTTTCAACAGTGTACCAGCTACTCATGTCTAATTACCTCACTCTTTTCCTTGTAATGCATGTACAAACTTAAACAAACAAATTCATTAATTTCATAAAAAAATCCCTTGTATTGTATGTTTTGGTGTTTCTAAACTCTCAATTACGTTTATCTCCACAAGCACTCTAAATCACTCTCTTACTCACCAGAACACACACATTTCACACATAACTTACTCTACTATACTCACACTTCTACAGTGGCTCATAATATCTTTACAAAAAATACCTGTTACTCAGGCCACATTGGATCAGTTATCATACTCCTGCTACATAAGTCATAGCAATCATTCACTCATCCTTATTTTTGATATTCTTATATTATATACTAGCTTTTGCCCGCGACTTCGTCCGCGTGGAATAGTTACTTTGGGCTAACGTTAAATTTAACCCCGATTTTGAAGCATTCTTCATTGGTGCTCCGCTCCTATTGGCCTTAGCGTAATGATATATAGCCTATAGCCTTTCTCTATAAATTTACTATTTAATTAAAAATATTTTTTCAATTCGAACCAGTAGTTCCTGAGATTATCGCGGTCAAACAAACAAACAAACTCTTCAGCCTTATATTATTAGCATAGATAGCTGTTGCCCGCGACTTCGTCCACGTTTCCGTCGTTTTTCGTAAAAAAAAATTAGCCTATGTCCTTCCTCACAGTTCAGTGAT
The DNA here is from genome assembly GCA_943138885.2 of Tholera decimalis. Taxonomy (NCBI): domain Eukaryota; kingdom Metazoa; phylum Arthropoda; class Insecta; order Lepidoptera; family Noctuidae; genus Tholera; species Tholera decimalis. Next base: position 20,589,506 of record OW964562.2, read on the forward strand.
TTTGATGTAACACACAGATTAACTTTCGTAATTTAGTAGGGAAATATAATATGTCAATCTATAATGCTGTTGAAAAATATCGCAATACCGAACCGCACAATATTATTGTTAATAGCTGTGCCCGCGACTGCGTCAGCGTGTAACTCCTTGTGTGTTATTAAGTTAATGTATTGGTAATATTGTTTAGATCACGTTCACATGAGGCTTAAGTACCTATAGAACGACAATACTTCAGCGCAAAGCTTCCAGGTAAACTATGTTGAAAGTTGACCCGTCCGGCACGTGAGCATAAAGATTTCTAGAACTGCTAACCCGGGAAAGAGCGACGTACAACTGTCCATGCGAGAAACAACTGACACCGAGATCTACTCCAGCAACACGAAAAGTCTGCCCTTGAGCCTTATTAATTGTCATTGCATAACCCACCGATACTGGGAATCGCGTTCTTTTAAATTGGAATGAAAAATTATTTGGTATTATGGGAATTCTGGGAATAAAGACGGTTTCTCCTGCACCGCAACCTGTTAAAATTTGAGCCTCGATTATTTTTGTTGCAACTGGGTTACTTTTAGCCGAGTTCCATTGCAAAGTTGTAGTGGTTTTAAATTTCGGAGCAGAATAATAATCAGAAAGCTTCGAACTGCTAAGCTATCGGGAGTTACACGTGTTATTGTGAGTCAACCATAAAAGATAGATATATGCTATCGTGGGATATTTTTTATATAATTTTAAGGAGAACATTTCCGTCATAAATGATTTCTGTGTAGCTTTAACCATTAAGGTTGCACACGCGACGGAAGCTTAAAAAATGGAGTAACTTCTCCCGTTTTCCCGACATTTCCCTTCACTGCTCTGCTCCTATTGATTGTAGCGTGATGAAAAGTATACTATAACCTACTCAGGAGTATGAATATTAATTGTACCAAGTTTCGTTAAAATCCATCGAGTAGTTTTTGTTTCTATAACGGTTATACAGACAGACAGACAGACAGACAAAAATTTTACTGATTGCATTTTTGGTATCAGTATCGATCCCTAATCACCCCCTGATAGTTATTTTGTAAATATATTTGATGTACAGAATTGACCTCTCTACAGATTTATTATAAGTATAGATTTTGATAGTCATGATCTTATTATGTAACCACCTTTTGGCTATAAAACGACATAACTAATGGCCAATAACGCTAATACCATGTTGTCTGAACTGGACTCCTTTACTCCTGCAGAAGTATTTACATGCCTACCATCAAACTGTTCCAATTGTCTTACTTCTAACACCAAAATGTTTAAAATAATACATCAGAATATTCGCAGTATAAGTAAGAACCTTAATGAGTTTCATGTGATGTTGAAGACCACAGAATTAGAATATGATCTCATTGTTCTTTCTGAATGTTGGCTCAATAAGGCTGTACAACTACCAGAGTTAGATGGCTACACACTATATAGCACCACTCATAATTTTAATCAGAATGATGGTGTTGTTATATATGTTCACCAAGACTTACATCATCAGATAACCGAGCCACCATTTATTGATGCTAACTGTTTGGTTGTTACATTACCCGGTAAAACTACGGTTATAGCAATGTACAGATCTCCTTCGTTCTTGAAACTAGACAATTTTTTAAATGGTTTAAATGACATTTTAATAATGCATAAATCTTCTAGAAATATCGTGGTAGTGGGTGACATTAATATTAACATCTCGTCCGTAAACTCTAACAAAGACAAGGAAAACTACTTAAATTTAATCTCATCCCATGGGCTTATCCCTGCCTATCATAGTCCTACGAGACTTGATAGTTGTCTTGACCATGTGTTACTCAAATGTGATAATAAACCCACCATTATTAAACTAGAAACATACATTACAGACCATATTCCGGTCATAGCATGTTTAAAGTTGACTACTTCTTACAAGCTACTGACACACGACATCACGCTTGTCGATCACAAGTCAATTGTAAGGGATATCAATAATCTTGATTTTTCTACTATCGCAAACATGGATAATGTTAATTCTGCTACAGATGCTCTTGTGTCCATTCTTAAATCCGTTATTAGTCTCCACTCCAAAAAAGTAAAGGTCCCTAATAAAAAAATAACTTTAAAACCATGGATTACACCTGATCTTTTAAGGTGTATCCGTCATAGGGATAGTCTTCATAAAAAAGCGGTATGTAATCCTGATAATTTTGACTTAAATAAAAGTTTTAAAAGATATAGGAACTTTTGTAATGATCTCTTGCGGAAAGTAAAAACTGAATATGAAAAACTTGAATTCCAAGCGGCAAAAGGAAACACAAAAAATACATGGAATGTCATTAAAAAAATTACTGATATGCAGAAGAAACATTTACCGTCTATGGATCTCCTTAACGTTACCACCAACTGCAAAAACTCTCTTAACGTTGTCAATAATTACTTCGCGAATGTTGGCAAAAATTTAGCAGATCAAATTCATACTAATATAAAGCCTACATCTAGTCTAAAAAATTCACTCAAAACATCTCCAGTCCACATCGTCGACGGGTAGCATAACTCTTGTTATGCTACCCGTCGACGAAAGCGAAACAAAAAATCTCGTCTTAAATTTACGATCCAACTGTGCAGTGGGCTGGGATGGCATTTCTGCGAATATTCTTAAGAATTGCATTAAGGTATTAGCTCCTCCGCTTACACATATTTTTAACCTTTCCTTAACAACAGGAACTTTCCCAAAGGCTTTTAAAACAGCATTAGTTCATCCCATATACAAATCTGGAGCCAAAGACGTTAGTAGTAATTATAGACCCATATCTGTATTATCTACGATGTCAAAGGTCTTAGAGAGGATAATAAATAACCGATTGAATAACTACTTAAACAAATTTAAACTAATTTCTCAGTATCAATTTGGATTTAGTCCTGGCGTTTCTACTGAGGACGCAGAGAATATTTTACCAGTAATATTGTAAATAATTTAGACTCAAAACTTAAATGTGTAGGAATTTTTTTGGACCTCTCAAAGGCCTTTGACACCGTCTCCCATAAAATTCTTATTTCGAAACTAGAAAACCTGGGTGTTCGTGGTGTCGGCCTGTCTTTACTTGAAAGCTATCTAGAAAACCGGTCTCAAATGGTTACCATTGGTAATAAATTCAGCGACAAGCAAACCCTTTGTCACTTCGGAGTTCCCCAGGGAAGCGTTCTTGGGCCTACCCTATTCAAAATTTACATAAATGAGTTATGCAACACTAAAATTTCTAATTATAAAATAGTTTCCTACGCGGATGACACTGCCTTAATAATAGATGGTACTACTTGGGCTGTAACAAAATTGAATGGAGAACTTGCTTTAAAAACTGTCATGACATGGTTAAACAGTAATCTTTTAACCCTTAACATAGGAAAAACCAAATACCTAACATTTTCTCTAAAGAAATGCAATAAACCCCCTAAAACTTTTACGATCTCTGCACACACATGTCAACATACGGAATGTTGTTCGTGCATAATAGTAAGTAGATCTGATACAATCAAATACCTGGGTGTAATAATTGACGGCGCTCTAAATTGGCATGCACATATTGATAACGTATGTGGGAAAGTTCGTAAACTAATGTTTATTATGAAAAAACTCCGTAATTCCGCCGATCGCGTCACCTTGGCCTTGGTTTACGATTCCCTCTGCAAGTCCATCATCTCATACTGTCTTCCTACATGGGGAGGAACTGATAAGACATCCCTAATTAAACTAGAGAGGGCACAGAGAGCTGTCTTAAAAGTGATGCTTTCCAAAAACTTCAGGCACCCTACGGTAGACTTGTATGCTGAGTGCAAAGTGCTTACTGTAAGGCAGCTTTTTATTTATCTTACGACCCTGCGTCGACATTCTACTGTTGTGCCGAACATCGCAGCAAACTTGTTGAGAAGAACAAGAACTAATCCTTGCCGTATAAATCCCACACGCACGGCTTTTGCTACCCGACACTACCCACATATGAGCTCTTTCTTATACAACAAAATTGACAAAATATTGCATATAGTATCTCTACCAAAATTCTCTATCAAAAGGAAATTGCAGGTATGGCTGCTAAGTCTTGATTATGATAAAACTGAAAAGCTGATACTCAGGTGAAACCTCTACTACACCTATCTCCACCTACACCCAATGAGACACGTACACAAACAGACAGTCACATACCACACTCACAACATACTCACATACACAACACGTACAACACACACTCACAAACACACAACACAAACACGCAAGCATAGGTATATACTCTTATACACAAATAGTTAATTTTGTATTACTCAATAGTTTATAATTATGTATTAAAATTTAGGCTAGCCACTACTGTACTGAGGAACACTGACTCCCATAACACAGATTACTCTAGCTTGGGAGTCAGCAGACTCACACTTTGTATATTTTCCCTTCCAAAAAATGTATGTACTCTTTGACTTTTGTAATGTTATTTGGTTGTGTTAATAAAGTTATTATTATTGTATTATTATTATTGATGTTGGGACTTCTGGTACTTAATTGAATTCAGGAAAACAGAAAGTCGTGGTAGACTAAATTTTATATATATTATTATACGATGACGATGTGTTAATTACGATACCTACATGTATTGTAATTAACGCACACGCTCAAACCCATTTAGAATTTTTTTTTATAATGTACCAGTCTATCTGTCACTCTAACACTCTACGCACGATAATTATGTTTTATTAAACCTTTTAAATCGTAATTGGACTTTAATTAGCCGCACCGCACCGATTTTTCGTGTTACATTTTTGATTTGTTTTGTTTTTCTTTTTTTCATTTTATAATATTTTTGATGTTAAATAATAATGTTTGTTCTGTTATTTTTTTTTCTGTAATTTATGTGTTATATGTTAATGTACTTTTGTGTGTTGTGTCTTCTGTTGACCAATAAAAGTTTTATCTATCTATCTATCTATCTATCAGTATATAGTCAAAATATACAACAATTTCCTATCTGAATGCAGCTGAACACCAATATTTTACAGAGCGATTGTCTATGTGACCTCCACACCCAGTAACTAGATAGATAGATAAATTGAAATACAATACCTATGTATTGCTCAAACTGTAGTTACAATGGTGGTCTTATCGTAGGGTTGCCAACTTTTTTGACGAAAAAACGTATAAAATTGTTTGAATAGGGAAAAAAAAGTATTTGAAAGAAAAAAAAGTATTGTTCAAATTTTATGTTTTTATTGCCTTAAAAACGTTTTTATGTGTGCTTTTAGCACAAGTAAACTATTTTTAAATGTTTCAAAGCTTGTTTGACAATCAACATTTAAATTTAAATAAATAAACAATTCGTTTCTAATTAAATTTATTGACGCTCTATTTCTCTCTTCTCGCCACTTTGGATTAATTACTGAAAAAATCCTCTCAGTGAAAGCTTATACTTTTGTAAGACTTTGGTCAGAGAGAGAGAGAGAGATCTTTATTTGTTTAAACATGGTAGGTATACATACAAGAGCATGCAAGATATTATTTATCTATCAGAATTACTCGTCATTTTAAGCATTAATTTTAACTTTAAAATGGATTCTTTAATTATAAACAAAAACAACCGACAATTTTCATACAATTTCGTTGATAGTGACATCTGTGATAATGTGACCTGTCACTGTCACATTTACATCTAACATTTAGTTCAGTAATTATAAATCGTTTCTATCGTCTTTTGTAACTTATATGTACCGTTAAATAGTTAAGTACTTACCCATAAATCCCATAATGAGTGTTTTGTTCTATGCATCGCAGTAAAGGCTGGAAATAAAGTTTTTTCACATACTTTACTTGTATGCAAAAGTATAAAGTATCCAAAACCAAAACGAAAAACCAAAAAAATTTAAGGTACAAAAGTATTACCAAAAATAAAGTAGGATACGTTATTATAATGTATGGTTGGCAACCCTATCTTATCGCTAGGTAACACGAAACCCCTTGGCAGGGCTGGTGTCCGATTAACCTAACTACCCGTAATGACTGTCAAAGATGTACGTACCCTCATAATCACAGCCAGAACCATCGGGTTAACGTTCTTTTCAACGCATCTTGACATATTAAGTTGTACCCATCCACGGTTCGACATCCACAAGCGGTGCTTTACCTTGAAAATCGATCCATGTGGCTGTTATTATTTAGCCACGAGCTAAGTAATAACAGGTATCGTAACCGTATTTTCCGGGTAAGTAGCACTAACCAAATTACTACCTTGTTGAATATTTTGAATATCTGAGTGAACGTATATTGCATATTTCTGATATTCAAAATATTGCTGATCAGAGTTAAGTGCTTGTTAACCCATGTCCCGTGTACTTAAAATTAATACCAACATGGAATAATATATTACTTCAAATTCCGATAATATCGGTAAGCCATTTTGTCTTATATCCGCTAAATGAGCTGCTATTTTAGGTTCTAGTTAACATTCCTTATATTATCGCGGGGAATTTCGCCATTTTACAAATAGTTAGCCGTAATACAATTTGTATACAAAAAACTATCCTTATACCATCACCATGTTTCTTTTTACAATTCTTATAGCTTAAGCTAAGTAACAACATGTATATATTACAAGTTGTTCAAGAAGTGAGTGTAACGTTCTGTGTCTGATAAACGAGTATGTAAACTAAAACATCAATTGCGAAAACTGACTAGGGTGAAAAATACTACATACCTTTAAATACTTGGCACAGAGATAAACTATGCATTTTTACGGTTGGAAATTCATCAATAAAATTGATTCCTCCCGATCCGAAGGGAATGTCCGACCTCTACTGAATAAAAACCCACCCTGTTCCTTTAGTTGCCAGTGCCCTAGATTACCACCTACATTTATTTCCCTCCCGAGAGTAAGTTACCTTTGGATTATCTGCTACTCTGAATCTGAATGACTGAATCTTATAGAATACCTACTGTGTACACAGTATTCTACAAGATTTAAGATTCTTTATTTTTGGAAACACATGAGTACACATACAGAGCATGCAAGTTATTATTCATTTCATTTGCTGTCAGCGTCTTCGCTGCTGCGAAGTTGCAGAGTTTTCTACTCTGTGGCTTTTAGTTAATACCGGCTCTCTTAAAACCGTATATGTCGGTGTCTACAGGTCGCATAGCAGTGATCAGGAGAAAACTAGACTTTTCGACCATCTTACGGAGGCAGCTGAACTGGCCCTACTTAGGTACTTCACGCCCGGACAGCTCCTAAATCTGTATAAAGCACAGGTCCGTTCCTGCATGGAGTATTGCGGCCACTTGCGGGATGGCTCTGCAAAATACCAACTTGCTGCACTGGACTCGGTCGAGCGCAGAGCTAAAAAGCTTATAGGTGACGAGGCACTAGTGGACAAGCTTCATAGCCTAGTTCATCGGCGAACCGTTGCTTGCCTGTCGGTTTTCTACAGATTGTACTTCCTGATTCCTCCATCTCCTTTTCACTACCGGTCTACCAGACGCACGGTTGGGTACCATCCACACTTGGTTGATATACCGTCTTGTCATACCAAGCGCTTCTCCTCCACATTTATTGTGCGCACAGCCAAGTTGTGGAATTCTCTGCCAGCTTCTGTGTTCCTTGCCACTTATGAACTTTTAGCCTTTAAATCAAGAGTAAATAGGCATCTTCTGGGCTCGCTCATCCCATCGTAGACCTCATCTATCGCTCACCATCAGGCGACATCGTAGTCAAGAGTGGACTCATCCGTAATAAATAAATAAAATAATATTATAATTCAAGACCAGTATAGAACAGCTAGAAGGAAGAGCATACTACAGTATTCTGTACTGTAGTATGCTCTTCCTTCTAGCTGTATCTACCCGAATTTGACACATCCATGTTTTTGTTAAGAAAACTATTTATTTTAATACTAAAATAATAATAAAATAAAATAATAATACTAAAGATAAGTAGTAGGCCTTTTGTGTTCGGGTATACACCCGAACACACAAGGCCTACTACTTATCTTACACCCAAACAAATGTTATAAGTGTTATAACACTGCTAAAGCTTTTTGAGGGCATAAAAACATCTGTCCGATCGTGGAGCTTCAAGGTAAACCAATGAGGTTCTCCAACAAATGCATTTTTTTCTTTCGAAAAAGACTTGCTTGCTTTTGCCTAACAAGCAGGATTTATAATGCTTATTATTATTTATAGGCTACATTTATGAGAAATATATGTTAATAAATACTTAGATCATGGCTCCTAAGAATATACTGTGAAAATAAAATAGATAAACTGCCGGCTTTTTGAAAGCCGATAAGTAAAGCAGAAAGTAAATCAGAGAGAGTCAGAAATGTGAACTAGCCAGATACCGCGGCTCCGACACGCAAGGCTAACAACGTACTAACAGGCGGTGCTCAAACTGGTATCATTATGATCTTCCTAGAAATAAATGGGGTCCTTATACGTACCGGTAGTAATCACCGAGTGGTTTTAGTGGGGTAAAATTACCTTATCCTCTGGTATTTTGCCTCTTGAAGATTTGAAAGAAAACACAAAAAAAAATTGAGGATCGCGTATGCCTGCTGTTTTATGTTTATTTAGTTATTTGACTATATTAGTTGATTAAGGATTTTTTATTATTTTTATTACTTTGTGAATATTTATAATAATATTAATAATAATATTAATTATTAATATTTATGACATTTGTGAATTTATTGTCTTGCCGTCTGCACACTTTCGTGGAAAAACTTGCGTATATGGCAGTCATAGTAAACAACAGAATTAATAAACAGTTGTTTTAGCACTTTTTTATGCATATTGGTTTTGTTTTCTTAGCTCGTTTTCCGTATAACAAAGTAAATACAGTTTTTGTCTATTTTACTACAAAATTAGTCGTATTTTTCATTGTTTTATGCTGAGGCCACAATATTTTGTGTCCGTGTGGACTGCTCGGCCACAATATCGTAGAAGAAAAACGACTACGTCAACATTACGAAGGATTTTGTAAAACACTAACGATGAATGTCGCAAATTCGTAAATACAATATTCAGAAAGTTGTGAAGGGTTAACCGTGGCCGCGCGGTCGAAATGCGGAGAACCGCGCGGCCACGCAGTTCTAATAAACCACCCTGCCTCATTCCACTTGTTAGCCTATAAGTCTGTGACAGAGCGTTATTCCACTTAACCTCAATTTTTTCCACTTAACAACAATTTTTGGTGGTACTTCTGTTTTTCTTAATTTATCCCATAAAGTGTTGTTATTAATTGTGTCAAATGCCCAGCTTGCGTCTAAAACGCATGAGTAAACTGTAGTATTCCTATTGAAATATTCGTAAACCGTATTTTTTAAAGCAAAATTTAAAAAAAAAAACCGACTTCAAAAAACCATAAAAGCACTAACACGTGAAAAATAATACAATAACCTACCTATATTAATAAACTCAACCTAACCTACGATTAACCTATAACAAAATTTAAAATTTGAAAGCCAACCACCAATTGGAAAGCATAGGCTTTGGAACAAAAAATAATTTTCCAAATCGGTTCGTAAATGACGGAGTTATGCGCGAACAAAAAACGCAATGCAGAGTTAACGAAAAGATCGTCAATGTATGTAGATATTTTTTTGACTTTTGATGATTTTTCAGAAACGGCTTGTCCGATTTCAACAAAATTATCGTGGAACTATTTGGAAAGTATACCCTTTAAACAAAAAAGAATTTTTCGATTCGGTTGGCAAGCGACGGAGTTATGACCGAACAAAGATAAAAAAATATACAAACATCCGAATTGAGAATCCTCCTTTTTTAGAAGTTGGTTAAAAATAGCTAGATCGGTGGATGAGCCCCGTCAGAAACCAAACTGTGCGTTATTTAACGGTATATTGTTTTCATTCAGATGTTTCGTTATCATATTTTCAAATACTCTAGAGAGTATAGTGGCCAAGGAGATAGGTCGGTAGTTCGACAAACTAGATACATAACTGGTTCTGTTCTTTACAATGGGAACAATAACAGTTCGCTTAAAATCTGCAGGTATAAAAATAAAATAAAATAAAAATAGCTATGAACGATACATGAATTAAATAACAAAGCCAGCTTATCAAAAAGTATTGGAGGTGCATATAGAACCACCATGGGTCTCACACCTCATCTGTACACTCTGACTATGGGGATTGGAAAGGGCAGACTGAGAGAGCGGTGTAGGATTAATTTTATCAACAAACAAATTAGCAACATATAAAGCATATTATATGGATTTTGGTTGCCGTTTATAGACACAGGCCTATTTGATTTATAGCTAAATTTGTTGGTTTCTTTCCAGAAATTTCTGAAGTGTTTATTATACCGATGTGTAGCTATAATATCCATTTTTAGTTTTGTTTCGTTTACCTGACACTATCTTATTTTATTTTTATAACCTTTTTACTATGTATCATATCATCGTATAATTGACCCTGTGTAGGGCGTCCATAAAAGTTCCATAGATAATAATATAATATTCCACAACTTTCACACAACGCCATCTAGTCCCAAACTAAGCAGAGCTTGTGGTACTCATACCACAACTCTGTATCATATCATCGTATAATTGACCCTGTGTAGGGCGTCCATAAAAGTTCCATAGATAATAATATAATATTCCACAACTTTCACACAACGCCATCTAGTCCCAAACTAAGCAGAGCTTGTGGTACTCATACCAGACAACTGATAAATATACATATATATTTCTAAATACATACATATTATAGATAAATTACACCCAGACAAAGAACAAACGATCGCGCTCATCACACAAACATTTGTCCTAGGTGGGAATCGAATCCACGACCTTGCGCATAGCAGTCAGGGCCACTGACCACTATACCAACGGGCCTGTCAGATATTACATGATTGGTCCAACCAATAAATGGTTTCTTGTTAGCATATATTTTACAACGTGTTTTGCAGCTTTTGTTATACTATTTATATAGTTATGCATAGGGGTCCAGTAAAACAGGAGCGAATAGTCAGGTTTGTCCACGATAACTCTCAGAACACTTTTAGTGCTCCCCCGCATCCTGTGCATCAGGGATGCCGCTCTCTACTGCATAATTACTTGAAAGCTATTAACTCTCCCCTCAGCAAATATGCTTGATGCATTACAGTAACGCGGAAGCCCCAACAGATTTAGAGACCATTATTAAACTGGATGCGAAAAGCGCTAAAAGCCCTCTGCGTATGTCTAACCCACGGCTGCACGTGTAAAATGACTGCCAATATCCCTAAAAAAAATTACTCCTTTAGTACATCGTGCAAACCTGCGAACCAGCATATTACAACGAACTGACAGCTCTCAACTCTCCGCTCCCTCTCTATGGCAAGATCATCATTCAAGTCCTCAGTCACTATGTGGCCAAGGTACTTGGAATTATTACACCCTTACTAGTGCTTCACCATACAGGCTTAGTGGCAGAATAGTTCCGACTAGGTTCCTAGCACCTACTCGAAACACCATAACTTCACTTTTCCTCACATTGTAGAGGAGGCCATCTAAAGCGTAGATTTGTTCAGGATAGATCAATTATAGCATTCCATTTCGTTCCATTATCAAATTTGAACGTAATTTATTACAATAGGTAAACACATTTTTAATTGAATTTTGTTACGTGAAGACCAAGAGTTAATGTTCATGTTGCGGAACTCGGCACGGCTAGCATGTGATATCAAAAGAAATCTAAAATGTAACCGAAATATTGTCGAGACCACAATTTCAATCTGTATTGATTCTGGCACCTCTGACTTATGCTGGTATCGTTAGCAATATTGTCCACGTTCACGTGCAGGTGCTGTAACAGAATATCAGTCCTGTGTTGCAATTTAAAGAGTATGTTAAAAACAGTGCCGCGTTGAAGTTGATATGAATGCCACCACAAATAATAAAAAACTGCCGCAAGAGTTCTTAAGTAAGAACTATTTCGGTGTTTTGAAAATAGTAACCATAGAGTTTCTTGCTTGTTCTTCTCCATAGGAAACTACCAATTTCGGACCATCATTAGCTTCTGAAGTTTTATCAGACGTTCATATGCCTATTTGAAATAAAATATGTAGGTACTTAGTTTGAATTTGTGCTATCCCATTTTTCCGATTCATCATGCTGCGGAAAATCTCAAACGGCGTAAATAAGGTAACCACACTGGTAATTATATTGGGACGAAACAATCTGCCCTTGTGCTTTTGGTTCGGTAGAATTATCACTAAGTATTGTGTTGTAATATTGATAAAAGCCCAGACATTTATATGTAGCTTATTAAACAAGTTGTCAACTTTTGGCTCGGTTTCAAATTAAGTCGCATCGATTCTGAGTCAGTCCGTACTCCTCGTAACAAACAGCAGTCGGCACAACATTCTAGCCTCCTCCGACAAAAGGACAGCTAGTACATATGCTGTAAGCTGTTACAAGCGCCCATTAATATTTAACATGAAATCCGTTTAGTTAATCCTTATGTTTATTCGAGGTTAGTTTTTATTTGATGTAAGTAACTGGCATTCAACCAAACAGGAATCGTCAAATAATCCCTAATGAAGTATTTTAGAGAATTAGTGCACAGTTATCATTAATTTAATATAATTTGACCTACCTATGTGTGCCATAAATATAATCAAAATAATGTACGCATGTCAATGTTAATTAACATCAAATATTTTTTTAAATAGAAAACGTATCGTAGCATTTATGAATCACATGTATCCGTAGTATTATAGTCATAGATAAAATAAATAAGTAGATTTGGTCAACAGACGAAATTATATCGGAACCGTGTGTCTCCAGTTAGGCGCTGGGCGGGGCAACAACTACACATGCAGTTTAATAAAATCAGTAGATACGCACTCGCGCACACACCCGCATTTCTTAAATCAGAACGTACTATACAATCAATAATAAAACTTATTCCGTCAAACACAGCATGTATTTACCATGCACCGTAGAATTTACCCACACAAAAACATCGGTCGCTATCGTTGTGCTGTGCAAAAGCAATTTATTTTACATATACGCTAGTGATTGACCAAATCGGAAAGTTATCGATTCTTCCATTTATTATTGTACAATTTTTTTTGGGCACCTGAAAGTGAACCAAATAAAAAATGGCATGTCCAGAAAATATTACAATAACAATAAACATATTATTAAGAACATAACATTACATAATTATTATTAAGTACTACCTACTAAGTATTAAGGGCTACCCTGGCGCTTTCGACTTAAATCTTAATATTTAATTATCATAGTGATAGGTCAAATAGAAGTCGATGTTAACTTACATTACGCTCTTGATCGGAACATACCAGCCGTATAGTTGTATAGAATCCTGAAAAGTTGAATGACTGATTTTATGAATACCCTAAATCATGAGAATAGCTTTCAGTAATAAAATAAAATTTAACACACTTCTGCAAATATCAGTTGTACTCTTAATTTTGGAATTGTCCATTCAAAAAGCCTGCGACTTTTCTTTAGAGACTAGAACATTTCTGCGTTGAAGTGAACCGAGCATATGGTGCTATTTTTTGTAGGGTACCAGTTAGGTGGCATACCTGTGGCATCAATCCATTCCTTTTTTATGTTACCATCTTTTGGGAAGCTGAAAAGTACGAAAAGCACTTATTTATCATTTACATACATCCTAAGCTACTTCTAAACGTCACCATATAATAAGCATCGCAATAATTACGTAACACACTATAAATCAAGATCTGAATGATTTTGACGTATATTGCTAATCCATTGCTTCATATGTTCGAAATATTGGTCTGCTCAACAACGTAAATACCGCAGTGAGTTGATTTAGCATAATGAAACCGATTCCTACTGTAAGCGTGTTACGCAACTATTACCTGCGGGGTAACCGCAGGTAATAGTTTAGTAGGTTATAATAGGTTTTTGTTATAAGAAAAATCCTAGTTAGTAGAGAAATTGTTAAATATATGAAAACAAACACACATCCATGCATAACAAATAAATAGCATGAATATATTGACTTATTTTAAGCTCAATTCACAAATATATTATCTGAACCATGCCGATTATTATAACGCATTCGAAGCTTCAATGGAAGCAAAATACAAAAACCATAAAAAATAAAGAAACAGCATGAGGATAAGGCATAACATACGATAATTCTAAACCGAAAAACACCACCGATTATTAACCTAAAATTAAAGTAACTTACTTTACGAATATTGGTTACGCATTTCTCTACTACTCTGTAAAAAAATCAAAATAAGTAAAAAAACATTATTTACATCGATCTTCCAACCGGGCTAAAACGGTTGACAGATTGAAAAATAAACTATTGTAGCGACGGCGACGTCGGAACTCCTTACGCATGCTGCGGGCGTAAAATAAATTGTTTATTTTTATTTTTACTTTTTTGTACACTTGACTTTTCAACGTATTTTTATTTCTGTCATCTCATGTAAAATAAAAGTTAAACATATTTTCTTAGAGGTTTCCGTATGTTATAAAAAACTTTTTACCAAAAAATTACACCAAGTCAGGATCTGATGATGGGACATCATCATATCCTGACTTGGTGACAATGGGACCAATTTCAAAGTATAAAAAAGCATTTTTCAAATCGGTTCAGCCGTCTCCGAGTAATCGGTGATCATACATAAAAAAATAATAATAATATACGCGTCGAATTGATAACCTCCTCTTTTTTATGTCATCGGTTGAAAAACCCCTAAACTATAATAGCAATATTTCATTTGTCAATCGACATTGCTGTCGATAGCTTACGTTAGTGGATCTGCACAAGCACATCACTAATTCGTCGCAAGAAGTGGCGGCCTCACTACGCGATGAATCCGCGTAATACAGTTTCGTATGTTATGTTTACATTGCTTGTCCAGTTACTTAGTGACGAACTCAGGTAGTGGTTAAGGAGCAATGTATTTATAGCAAAAGGAGTACAGTCGCTCTGATATTTGAAAACAAAAATAACATAGTAAAACCAAGAAATATTTTACGATTTATTGTTTTTCATGATTTTAAAGACAAATATTGTAAAATACTTGTACTTACATATGGTAAGTGATTCCATGATTCACATAGATTTGATTTTGGCTTCGGTTTTTACAAGATACCACAGAACAACTCGGCATTCATATATGTTATCACGATCGCCGTCGAAAGCGCACTAGTTCGCGGAGACGGCCACTTGCCTGTGACATGAGCCCTGTGGCCATGTCGCGCGGACACCGATACGCCCCCTTACCACTTCTCTGTATTTTTGATTTCTGTGATTATAGTACTCTGTGATCACATGCCATTTGTCTTACTGACAGTTTGACATTACTGCATTATCGGTTCACTTGATTCTAGCGCTTACGAATTGAGTTACGTACGGTTGTTTTTTTTTGTGATATAACGACGACTGTGGCCATTCTTAAAGGATTTTTATTTTACTTTTGCACACGATACCCATGTTTGAACATGAACTTAGATTCGACCCGACTAAACGACGACTTCGCATCCTTCACCTAGACTTAATCAATATTTTAGAAAAAAGTTTGTAACTGACTTCTACCTAGTTTTTTGATAATTATTGAAATTTTAATGGGTTACCTATGATTTGTAGTAACATTTGGCGTATATTTTGTTTTTGTTCTTTTCAGGCATTTTTTATGTGGCTGATAAGCATTCCCCTTTCAATAAAGATTGATTGAGCCTATCGGTATTAAAACTCTGCATACCTAAGATTCTTTTATGTAAGCGGTTTGATAGAATTTTCTATTTAAATAAATCTCAAAACTTATATTTGAATGAAGTCAATCCTATTTTCACATGATTGTACGGACAAATGACAGTAAGTGTAATAAAACTTTTTGATAAGTAAAACTAGGTCCAGAAAAGTAACGGTCTTAGTAAGTTAAACTGTGTCTTGAATCCAAATTTTAACTTATAAGTTAATTTCCGGTGGCTGGTATGGCACCGAGACTCGTTTAAAGGCAGATATAAAATGAACTTCATATAATGAAAATATTATCACACCTTCATCTTGGGTTGTTTGAAACAAATATACTTGAACGGTTTCATAACTTAGTTTTAATAGGCAATCAGGAATAATGAAGGATTTGTCATTTTATTACTCTTCTTATTTTCAACTTGATGATCTTTGAACCAAATCGAATACGAAGCCTTGAAACAAATGAATTAAGCCGAAGGGAAATAATAATCTACTACCAATAATCATGATTAAAAAAAATAAGACGATTTACTTGCGCTACCTAAAATTCCCACGGATTATTAAATGTCAATTATCGCAATAGTTTAACGCACTTGCAATGATTGTATTTTTTGCCAGATCTAAGATTATTTTTTGAAAGGTAACATTTTGCTAATTATTGTTAAAAATATGTTTTACTAATAAAGGACGTGTCACTTAAATGTCAACAAGTTACCTAGATACCAGATCGACCAGATTAAATTAGTTTGTGGGTAGATACTCCAAGAAGTATAATTGTGACATTGATAAAAACTACCTTGTTTCTCAGACCAAATAAATAAGAAGACAGAACTCTGCGAACAGCAAAGTGAGGCCGGCCAAATTACGTCTTGCCGTGTACATACACAACCACACGCACACACGTACAACGAAATTACGTCTTGACTTGTCAGTCTAGCTATCGCAGCTCGTGGGTGTTTATCACTGAAAAATGCCGAATTGTGTAGTGAAAGGGTGTACGAATCACTCCGCAAAAGATAAAAAGCTGGATGGAATCACATATCACACGTAAGTTATTTTGGAAACCCATATTTTCAATAAATCAAAATAAAACTTTGAGGTTATTGCTTAAGACAAGTGTTGTCAGTATGAAATGTTTTCGTTTACCCTATTATTGAGTAATAATGTAAGACTTAACGTAATGTTACTCGTTTCTTATAGGATAGTTATCAGTGTACATATTTTAACTGACTACACAAAACGAGGAGGTCCTCTGTTCGACTGTATTTTTTTGATGTTTATGACTACGCGATATCTTCGCCGTTTGTGAACCGATTTTTATGATTATTTTTCTTTAAATAGGTCATATTATATGAAAAAAATTATGGTGCATATCATACCACCATTAAATTTTTCCATATTAATAAGAGGTATAAGAAATCTTTATTTCACTTAATATGAGAAATGTTAAACTATTGAATACAAAAACGCAAAATGTAAACATACACGGAACGCGCGCTACTAGATGTGGTAAATATTGTACTAAGGTGCGCTCACTTTATTTTTATTGTAGGTATGTAATTTTAGGTGTTTCTTTAATATTGTCATAGATTTTGCATTTTTTATGTTAATTGGCAGTTTATTTATAAGATTGAATTAATTATATTGTAAAGGCGTTTGTTACCCTTTCATGCTTAATAGTAGCTATTATTACTAGATGTGGTAAATATTGTACTAAGGTGCGCTCACTTTATTTTTATTGTAGGTATGTAATTTTAGGTTTCTTTAATATTGTCATAGATTTTGCATTTTTTATGTTAATTGGCAGTTTATTTATAAGATTGTATTAATTATATTGTATAAGCGTTTGTTACCCTTTCATGCTTAATAGTACCTATAGCCAGTAATAATTACCGCTTTACATTATTTTTTTAGATTCACGAGATCACCAGGGCGCCGGCAGTCTCGACATAGATATCGACGATGACGCAAACTTTTAATCGCTAATTACTAACGATAAAATCGGTTGCATTCAGGATGTGTTTCTCGCGAGCATCGTTATTGCAACCGAATTTTCGCAAGATCGATCGCGAATGATCGAAAGTTTGCGACAGCGTCGTTATCTACGTCGAGACTGCTGGCTCAGTACACTTCTTACATCATGTTATAACGTTTTTAATTTACTAACTAATAACGTTAAAATAACGTTATTAATTAGTAACGTTATTTTGGGGTAATTTAAATTATCATGGCAACACCGGCCCACGCACCACATGTTTAGAAAACCGGCCTCACTTTCATGTTCGCAGAGTTCCGTCTTCTTATTTATTTGGTCTGAGCCTTGTTTGAAGAAAAATAGCTCGGTCCCGATGTCGTTAATCAGTTAATCAATTTATCTGTTTGTGATACTATTATTTAAAAAATGTGAGATCACTGAGATTCAATAAGCGAGGTTCTTATGTTACTAAGGCCGCATGAAAAATTTAGCCAATGATCATTTAGAGTGGGACTTTTGTTTCTACGTTTTAATTTGTTTTAGTTTCTACATTCAATGTGTAAATGCAAAAGCAATGTTTCCATACTAACCAATAAAGTGTCTGTTGTCTTGTTCCAGGCAGTCGTGTTCAGGGTGGCTCAAGGACCGTTCATCGAGGAGTTCCACCAGTGCGTGACGCACGGGTTCTACACGCAGCGCTGGCAGGAGCAGGCGTACACCACGCTGTCACTGATCTTCATGTTTATACTGCCGCTAGTCATATTAGTGTCTACGTACGTCTCCACAGTCAGAACTATCGCTAGTAAGTACTACTTTTATATACTTATTTGTTTATTAAAATGCAAAGAAACATGGTTACTTAGGATACTAGGATCTTCTCTGCAACTTGATGGTATCCGATCACGCAGAAGTTCACGGGGACTATTTTCTATTATTTTCCATTGCCCCAAAACATTTTTTTATTGTGATGAAACAAACAGCCAAGTCTGGATCAATTATCTGTAGTACATGGTCGTGGTCCTTAGTTGGTCGAGTGCGAGCCTTCGTCAACAGTACCCTGGGCCTGATAGCGAGCAGGCTATACTGTGTGTGAAACACTAAAGCTAAATTTGTGCTGGGCCTGTGATCTTGCAGTAGCGCTCTTTTACAGTTAATGAATCTAGTCTGAAAGTTTTTATTTATTATTTTTTTATTTATAATAGGTTCTCGTTTGACCGCCATCTCACCTCATGGTAAGTGAGATGTTAGTAGATTTTAATTAACATTATAAGTCTTGTTACTCGACCAATAATTATCATTATTATCGTTAGAAATATGGTTTAGTCTGCAGTGAGGATGTACAAAACAAATATAGATACAATCCATTTGTATGAGATTAAAAATTTAACAATAATAACTAATCGTTCTCTAATTATGCAATTATGCAATAGTAGGTCTAGGTAGGTACAGTAAAAGAATGTACGTATAATAGCAATATCATATTAAACATATCAGGAGCGTAGGTCTCTTAACATGACTGGATTTATTATGTTAACAATTTCATTACATATTTCTTGTAAAACATGGTGTATTCTGAGTCACACATTGCGAATAAATTATTATATTATATTTCCCATGTATTATAAACTAGCTTCTGTCTGCGACTTCGTTCGCGTGGGAGGGTTTTCCCCCATTAATCCTGATCTCGTGGGAAGTCCGGGATAAAAAGTTACTAATGTGTTATTCTAGGATATCCATATCCATACTAATATTATAAATGCGAAACTAACTCTGTCTGTCTGTTACCTTTTCACGCCTAAACCGCTTAACCGATTTAACATAATACAGTCATAAAAATAGAATTATATTTACTTATTTATTTACACACATGAAACTTAAAAGAGAAAAAATAGACAGCTATATAGTTAAAAGAGCACAAAGGTATGTTAAGGTATATTTTCTTATTATAAAATTAAATACTTTTACGTGAAAACTAGATCACGGGGGAACGCATGCGTTTGTTGAAACATAAACAGCTCGCGGGTCAGCTTTCTGTCTAACCAGACGCAGTTGTATACGAGTACTAGGTTTAAGGAATCTTTTTTTCTCAAAACGAACATTCAGTTCACTTGTATGGATTTAAAGTTTTAACAACAATTTGTTCGTCGTCTAATGACGCAAAATGCGATGAAATAAGTACATATCATTTAAACATAAGATGAAGAAAGAACAATTACAAAACATATTAGAAATTAGAAGAGTCTATCTTAGATTTGAAATCATAACTGGCCAATTAGAAACCAAGTACCCTCATTATTATATTCTAACTATTTAAAACATGAATGTGTCGTGTTGTGTGCGAAAACCAGTATAGTCTCGGGGACCGGCAACACCATTTATTTTTCTCATGTGTTATTAATTTTAGTTTGGTTTTTTTTTTAAATACCTGTTACTAGCAATGTGGGTAGAATTCACATTACTAGCAATTCTGTTAACCCCTTCAACTAAGCTAAATAGGCTTGTGTCTGGAGTGAGTTAACGGCAATGGTGTAAAATAAGTATGCAGTAATTACAGTATAAATAAATAAATATAAGTTTATTAATCCAACGTACAGTCAGCACACGCTCGTTCTCCGTTGTATTCTTAAACTTTACCAATAGAACGACTGCCTGTGTGTTCTCTACTTGAAAAGAAATAGATAGAACGGTGATCCTTATTAAACAGTAGGGATGTAACGGAGGTGGTTTTACTGGAACAGAAGTCGGAGTTGGAGTTCCTAGATTTAGTTTAACGGAATCGGAGGTGTAAGAATCGGAAACAAACCTCCGTAACATCCCTTTTTTTTTTTTTTTTTTATCGTGGTAAAATTATCAAATAAGTCCTCCCACTCCGGGCAGGGTGGGAGGGACTGTCAGACTTTTACTGACTAAAATCCACGGTGTTCCTTCAATAACCCTTTACGTACCGGGGTCACGGTAACGGGATGAGTCCCACGACCCCGGCAGGCTTCGGCCCTCTATGCGGGGGCCTCGTCATATTGCTGACGCTCTTTGAGGCGCGCGTGGAACACGACGCGCCGTCGACCCGGGCATGGTCCATGGTCGGACAGCGAGTTGCCCTTTACTCGCTGTCCGCATGCCCGCGCCTACGGTGGCCGGAGATCGTCGGCCGACGTCCGACGCCGTGGGCGTCTACCACTGCGGCTGGGCTGGAGGGAGGACGCCATCCTCTCCTTCACGCGGCCCGCCTCCTCCTTCGGAAGCATGACTGCTTCGCAGAAGGAGGCGACCGCTTCCCACTCCCTCTCGCCCCGCAGCATGGCCTCGACCAATGCCGGGCGCGAGAGGTCTCCGCCTATCGCCGCCGTGAGGACACGTCGGTGCTCTGCCCAGGCGGGGCAGTCTTGCACCGTGTGCTCTACGGTGTCCTCAGGGCGACCCTCGCAGTGGTGACACCCAGGCGTTTCCTCCTTTCCCATCAGACACAGGTACCTCCCGAAACTTCCGTGTCCGGTGAGGACCTGCGTCATGCGGTAGGTCAGGACGCCGTGACGCCGATCTAGCCACTCCTCAAAGAGGGGTCTTACCGCCGCAATTGCGGCGTGCCCGCCGTAACATCCCTGGATCTGATTTTCTGGATTTTAAAGTAAATTGGTAACGACAGTTAGAGATCTTCAAATGAGAACCGGTATCGTGCTATCCGAGGTATTAGGGAGTTTCGGTGTGTAATTAATGGTCACCTCTCAACAGTCTTCAGCAAGCTTGTCTTAACCTCGAAGTTTTACCCGCGCGGTTGCACATAATTATATCAAGTTTAATGATTCGATGACTAGTAATGTACACCTCCACATACATCGCGAATCGCGATGCATAGCTACTAGATAGATAGACACTAGCCTAGTACATTAAAATAGCATTATTATCAACGTTTACAAAGCCTGAAACTATCGTATCTGTAGGTATTTGTAAATAAAATTGAAGTGTCTGTGATTTCAACATAACTGTGTCTTCTCAAATGCTTAAAGATATTTTCACGATACTAAAACACAAACAAATTAAAAAAAAATGTGTATTTAAAGTGTAAAAAGTGTGTCCGTAGGTATCTCTTTCTGTCCATGTTTCTGTTTGTCCGGGCTAATCTCTGGAATAGCTGAACCAATTTTAATTGGACTTTCACTGGAAGAGAGAGAGAGGCAGCGTATGTATCCATGGGATCGGGGTTTACCCAAAAAAATACTGTGTAATTTGAACTCTCAAGTGAACAAGTCGCGGGCACAGCTAAAATAGTTCAGAATGGAATCTAAAAATAAAAATCAAATATAGAACTTATGTTCAGTCTTCACGACTGTGTACGACTTCACGTTCTGATAGTTTGAAAGTAGTAGTTTTACTGAAAACGGTGTCAGATGGTACCTGCTCCACTAACTTTACTCAATGTATCTAATCACAGAAATCTTAATAATTAAGATTTCTGTGTATCTAATACTAACTTTACCTGAAGCTCGTTCTCAAATTATTAAAATAGATACTTATACCAGTAAAGAAGTATTCCTAACGTACGGAGTTCCGCAGGGTAGTGTCTTAGGACCTACCCTTTTCCTGATATATATAAATGAACTTTGCAAACTCACTCCAGCTAACTCCAAAATGATTGCTTATGCTGACGATACCGTAATCCTGGTACATGGCAGAGATTGGTCTGAGGTCCGCTATTTTGCAGAGTCTGCTCTTCAGGCTACTATGAAATGGCTTACACAAAATTTACTTACCCTTAACTTAGATAAAACCAGATTCATTACGTTCAGTCCAAGGAAAGCATCACAACCAGCCCAACCCTACAATCTGACAGCGCATGCGTGCGGCTCGACAGCTAATATAAAATGCGGCTGTACCAAAGTAATGCGTACGGATTCGATAAAATACCTTGGAGTTCTGGTTGACAGCACGTTGTCATGGAATGAGCAAATTGGTTCGCTTGTGTCCAGAGTGAGAAAATTAATTTTTATTTTTAAAAATCTTCGAACCTCAGCTAATTTTTGTACCCTGCGAACTGTGTATTTTGCTCTTGCTCACTCAGTTTTAACGTACTGTATATCGGCCTGGGGTGGTGCTGGGAAATGTTTATTACTACGTCTAGAAAAGGCCCAGAGGTCTGTGCTTAAAGTCATGGCATGCAAACCCATACGTTTCCCTACAAAGGATTTGTATCTGCTTTGGAAAGTACCTACCGTAAGACACTCTTTCATTATAAGCACAGTATTACGGAAACACAGAGACCTGCTGTTTGATCCGGATTTGGGTAAAGGGAAGCGTAGGACTGTCAGAGTCTGCCAAGTAGTTTCTACTAAATCTGAAATAGTCCGACGGCAGTACACTTTTATTAGTCCCGTGTTATACAACAGAGTGAACACCGAGCTTAATATCTATCCACACCCTTCCAATGTATGTAAAAAACTTGTTGATAAATGGTTGCAGACTCTCACGTACGAAGAACTGGAATGCTTAGTAAAACCCTAATCTTAAAAGCATAATTAAAATTAAAATTATGTCTACCTTCTATGACTTACATGCACTACTCAAACACATATCCCACAAAATCAACACTTAACACACTCATCACACACACCTCACATGCATGCACTTACAACTCAATTGCACATAACACACACTCACAACACTCATACTGTAAACCTAGCATCAGTACGTACATCATACATTTACTTAATCAGATTCTATTTCTTGTTTGTACCAACTTACTTTCTGTAATATATGGAACTCTGTCTTCTTCCTCCTGGAGGTGGGCGTTAGTAGCTGCGACACAGTTTCCAACTACTGCAGCTATTATCGTACGCAATCATATTGTAATTAACTGTTATTGTTCCAATAAAGATTTAAAGTTTTTTTTAAAGTTTTTTTTAAAAGTACAGCTAATCTTACCCGCAAGGAACAAATATTTGTAAGGCATTCATAAAAAAAGCTCGGGTATGGCTGTTTGTTCATGTGATTTTATAATATTATATTGTATTGATACAATACAGGAGTAATACCTTGTCTGAGGAAACATTTAAAAATAAAAAATAATGTAAGCGAGGATACAAAAATATGTAATTAGAGATATTTCCAAAAAGATAATAACACATTTTTGTCGTACAATGATTAGGTAAATTCAAACATTGTTGTCATTATAAAAAAAAATCTAATCATACAATCTAATCATAAATGGAGTCATATAAGTACAATATTGAAAAACTTTTGGTGAAGTTAATAGAAATACTAGAAGCCCCAAGCAACCTACACGTTATATATCTCGGTTAATTATAATATATTCTGATACCCTGTCTTGCTAAAACTCACGAAATATATTATTCATATAACGTACTTCTCAGAACTTCTGACGAGCATTTTGGTACGCGTTTGCAATTACTTTTCAACCCCTTCGGTTGACAAAGGAACTTAATAATTTATATTTTATCGTAAATTGTCGCTTTAGAAAATTCAAATTTGATCATTGATGAAGTTAAAAAATACAATTACAAAGTGCTGTTACCAAATTTCATAACGAACTTCGTAGGATTAAATATATCTTTGAGAAAATATTGCATGGAGCAAGCGGTACAGTATTAAAGAATAAACTTATTCATCATACAGATAGCGTCCATTTCTATTTAAAAATACGTTTTGGTCCTAGCGAAGTCGGTTGAATCGAACTTCTGTCACCCCTCACTACCACCACTGCTCAAACCTGACGGGTCTCTGGCCCACTCTGCTGAGGAAAAGCAAACTTGTTTGCCGCTCTTTTTGCGGAGTCTTCACGTTTGAATAGTAGTGGCGCTCACATTCGCATCCATCAGAAGGACGTCCGCAGAGTGCTGCGTAATCTCGACGTGAACAAAGCTGGAAGCCCCGACGGGATACCAGCAATTGTTTTTAGGACTTGTGCGCCTGAACTGTCTCCGATCTTGACACGCCTGTTCCGCCTTTCGCTGGAGAATGGAAAGGTGCCGAAAGCATGGAAGCTGGCTAACGTGCCCTGTCTGTGCCCAAAAAGGGCAGTCGTGTCGACCCGGGCAACTACAGGCCTATCTCAGATAAGTGACTGAGCGCGTACTTAACAGCAAGCTCCTGGCATACCTAGAAGCCAACGACATCCTCAGTGACCAACAATACGGCTTCCGCAAAAACTGTCCGGCAACTAGGAATCTTCTAGCGTATGCCACTCACATCTGGAGTGAGGCTATTAAGAAGCACGGAAAAGCACTTTCTGTTTCCCTTGATATCTCCAAGGCCTTTGATAGGGTCTGGCACGATAGCCTTCTTGCTAAGATTCCTTCTTTCGATTTACTCACTCAACTTTGCGTTTTGATTGAAGACTTCTTGAGAGATCGGTCCATTCGAGTGGTTATTGATGGCTGCTTGTCGGACTAATTGGCAATTAATGCCGGGGTCCCTCAGGGGTCGGTTCTCTCAGCAACTTTATTCTTGCTGCACATCAATGGTCTTTTTTTTGGCCGGTACATTTGGGTATGCAAACGACAGCACAGTTGCTGAGAAATACATATCCAGCGCGCGTGCTTGTGGGTCACAGATCAAGTCTCTCCGTGAGGACATGGTTGGGCGCTTGAATTTGTCTGAAGGCTGTCTCCAAATGGGGCGATGCCAACTTGGTCAAGTTTAATGCAGATAAGACCCAGGGGTGTCTCTTCTCCGCAAAAACTAGCCAATTCCAACCGGCTCCTACTTTTTGCCGTGTTGTAACCGTGCCGATAACCGATCGTATTGGGCTTCTTGGGGTAACACTGACCTTCACCCTCAATTTTGGTCCGTTCATCGAGGCTAAGGCTCTTCCTTCTTCCTTGTCGCTTCGCTCTTAACAGAGCGGTCGTGGTCACGTTGAGGCTTCCTCGTTGGTGGTAGGGGTGGAAACAGCTCTTCGCACGATCTTCCGCCATCTGTCCCTGTTGGCAGAGTGCTTGTCACACTCAGATACTTGCTTCCCAGTGCTGATTTCACCTGGTCAGTCCAGCGCATTGGTGACCTGCCACGCGACCTCAACTAAGGCTCAACTAGTAGCAAAAAAGTTGGGAATCCTAGCAAAGGTGGGACAGTACTTCACACCGGAACAGTTGCTCAATTTATATCAAGCCCAGGTTTGGTCATGGATGGAGTACTGCTCTCATTTTTGGGATGGATCTGCCAAATACCAACTGGACGCGCTTGAGTCTATCGAGAAACGGGAAAGAGACTCATTGGCAACGATGCACTGGTCGAGTCAAAGCTCCACAGCCTTGAACATTGACGACGAGTTGCAAGTCTATCGGTTTTCTATCGGTTACATTTCGAGGATTGTGCGATGGAATTACACAATCTAATTCCGCCAAGCCCGTTCCATCATCGGACTACAAGACAAACGGCGATGCGCCATTGTTTCATGGTGGAAATCCATTCCCACTCATACGCACAAAACGTTTTGGGAATACTTTCATTTTGCGTACGGCTAAGGAGTGGAATTCCCTGCCGGAGTCTGTGTTTCGTGATCGCTACAACCTGGGGGTTTTTAAGTCAAGAGTGAATAGCTTACTTCTAGGCAAGCGTG
The DNA here is from genome assembly GCA_943138885.2 of Tholera decimalis. NCBI lineage: Eukaryota > Metazoa > Arthropoda > Insecta > Lepidoptera > Noctuidae > Tholera > Tholera decimalis. The sequence goes on from OW964562.2 coordinate 20,615,785, forward strand.
CTCTATCTTCGACCACATCATCACTTACCATCAGATGAGATGGTCGTCAAACGCGAGCCTATTATCAATAAAAAAAAAATCAATACAATTTTTTCTTGCAAATACGATATTTAAAGACCCTGATCTTTTTTGAAATAAGAATCGAATTCACACATTACATTCATAATGTGCTATGATCATTTAAATTTGCAGATCCAACTAACGAGGTTAGTTGTACGTACCTCATATTGATCTTTTGTTTTTTTTTTATTACTGATGGGCCCTTTCTTGACCTCGATCTCGCCTGATGGTAAGCGATAGATGAGGTCTAAGATGGGACGAGCGAGCCCAGCCTGCAAATAATAAAACTGGGTCGATATTTTATCGGAAAACCAACTTAACAATATTCGATAGTGGTTGTGAGCTTCCAAATCTGTTACGAATAATTGGTAAGCTCGTTACTTTTTTTTAAACTAACAATGTGGGTAGTTTTCATATTATTATAAATCTTGATAACCCCTCCAACTAAGCTAAATATGCTTGTGTCTGGAGTAGGTATTGTTGGTGAGTATTGTATAAAAACTTCATCATTATTTCATATGAAGTAGGTATCTATTTATTACAAAATTGATCATACATTTTACAAGGTGCTACATTTAAACACAACGAAAATTAGATAAGCTCTTTAAAACTCGTAAATAACGAAATAGTATGAGGAACATTTCTTTTTAGTAGCTTAATATATACTTACCTACCACTTCATTTATATTCATAAAATATGAAAAGATTGCGGTGTTTGTTTTTAATTTACTTGATTTACAATGGATTTAATTACTGAAATGATTTGATACTGATAGAGGTAGAATTTCTTCTCACTCCGATCGGTTTTAAAATGTTCACTTATCGTTTGAAATGATAAATAAATTAGTAGACGGAGCATAAAAATCGTATTCGTTTATAATGCTCCGTCATTAAAATCCAATACGATTATTTTGAAACGCAATGAACGCAATACATATTTTTGGAGTTAAATTCAGCAAAAATATGAATTGTGTGAATTAATATCATGTTTTCAAATAATCGTATTCGATATAAAATTCCGAACATATCTTTTGAATCGCAACATCTTACGTTATGAATTCGACAAGTATTTTATAATGAAAGCAGATCGTTTTGCAAAAATTCCAGAGTTATTTTGTCTGTCGTACCTTAGATTAAAGAATTCGCTATAAATATTTCTAATTAATTATTATTATATTTCAGAAAGCGAAAAAGTCTTCAAGCCTGAAGTACGGAGGCAGGAGAAGTACTTTACTCCAGATATGAATCGAAGAAGACTTATTGATAGAGCGAAGATGAAGTCGTTGAGAATGTCTGTGGTCATAGTGGCCGCTTTCCTTATCTGGTGGACTCCTTACTATGTTATGATGATTATCTTCACATTCCTCAATCCTGACAAAGACGTAAGTACTATCTTGATATACAGAACATCAAGTGCGTTTCACATGTGCATGGTTATTTATGTTACCCTGACTCAGAGTTGCGAGAATGTTCTAACTCGATACCGCGGCCCCGGAATGGACTAGGGCAACTGAAGGAACAGGGTTGGTTTTTAGTCAATATGAGTCTGACACTTTGCGAGGAGCGGGAGGAGTCCTTTTATGATTCTCCACCGATAAAAAGAGTGATAGTGCTATACTGAGTCTGATATTTGCTTTATTTATTTAAAAACTATATTTTTTCATAAAAACGTCATTTGTTGGATTTTTTTTAATTTTCAACGGTTGTGGTTCTTGCATTCATATTAGGTGGTGTGATATAAGAAGATATATTATGTACTATCCATTCATTATTATAAACTTGAAAATTTCCACTTCTGAAACACCCGAAACAGTTGGGTAGAGTAACTACTCGTATTGTATCCATTTTTCTCCTATAATGCTTTTTCTGATCTCGAAAATTCATGCTTAGTACTAGCCTGAAGACGTACTCTTATAAATAAAATATATTATTTACAATGAATGAATACACGAGTAGGCGTTCTCCACATTCTCGCTTGTGTCGTATCGTGGGTGTATGTTTAAAAGGCAAGTAATGCCCTCGTAGAAAATCCGGCACATAAAAAGATTTAGACAAATAAAAAGCTGCTTCATTCCAACCTCATTTGTAACAATCACGCGAAAGATTTGTTAGGGAATTTATTTAAATGGAAATGGAATATCAAAATAAATTCGGGATCTTATATTTAGTTTGAACTGATCAAAACAGATCACGTTTAAGTGTATTTTTATTCTACTTGAAAAATAAATTAATAGATAAACATATTATTGATAAGAATTTCAATATTTTCTTTTGTACAGCATAATTTTAAACTTCCTATTGCTGAGACATAAATCCCCTCGCTATGAGATGGGCCGTAATCCTCCACGCCGGTCCAGTGCGGGTTAATGGATGTTGCACATCTTCAGATTCCAGTTTCTTTGTTTTTCTTCAGCGTTTTGAGAGCAGTGGGCCTACCTGGGTTCGAACCTTGGTTCATTTGTCATGCCTAAAACCACTGAACCAGCAGTGCTCCATTTCTAATTTTTTTAATAGATAGGTAGCGGGATAGGCTATGTACCGAGTTTTCTTGAGTGAACAAATCAGAAATGTAGATATCACCAAGAAGTAGGCAGGGCAAATCGCTTGTAGAACAGATAGTCAACGAGACAATAAGCTTGTACGGATGCGGCCTTTTTCAAAGTGGGCCGATGACCTGCATAATGAATAAAATAAATTAAAATCATTTATTGCAGTTTCATGACCCATATAAAATGAAATAATCATAAATTTGATACTTTTGGAAGACCGGCCGATGTGACATTACTCGGGGCAGGCCTCTGTTGAGCAATTGAATTTCGGAGGTCTTTTCACTAAAAGGAAAAATGATGACGATGAATAAAAAATCACACGGACGAAATTTTTAGGTAGCACTTTCGACACGAGAACACGACATTATTTTATACTCTCTTGATGAGAAAAGGCAACAGAGCAGAAATACAAGTTTTCTCCAACACTCCAAAACCGACGTCTACCTAAGAAGAGATTTCAATTTCAATAGGAAAGATACATATATTACGCTGGTACAAATACAAACGATTAAATACCTACCAAGTTCATTCTCATTTTATGCTCAGTAACGGTGGCTTTTCTTGAAGAAAATAATTGATGCAAATAATTCTTATGAGTGGGTAGTTTGACTTATTTCTATTATACAGGGTTAGTTCATGAGAAAAGCGTGGTCATATTTAAAAGGGTGATTTTCTGTGTCTAATAGTAAATTAAAGAAACAATTGCAAAAAAGCAATAGAAAAGGGTAGTTTAAAAATAACTCGACCCTAAACGCAACCAAAATGTGCCAAGCAAATCATTTTTCAAGCAGTAGCATTTCGTTTAGTTCGATCACAAGTTGATGCCATCAATCAAAACTACAAGTAATACTTTATGTATTTTTATAAGGTTTTTAAGTGAATGTGAATGTTATTAGATATCTAATAACATTAAGGACGCATTTACGTTTATCACTCCCTCAATTTTAGGTATCCTAGTAGCAACACAACAACATTGCGCGCACACACACTTACAAACCATTGTTCGCCCGATTTTATACATTACTTAACTAATATTGATACTTGAAGGTAATATTATATTTTCTTTAATATTGTTTGATCATAATAAGTTGTAACTTATTGTTTACAAAGGGTTACATGCTTATTGATTAGATGTTAGTTCCAATTTTGTATTAATGTGTTTGACGCCCGATTAGGAGTACTAGGGGACTTTGGAAATAAAATACTCATATGTGATAAAAAATTAATAAGAAATAAAGAAATGTTTCGTCATGCCTGTCTGTCTGTCTGTCTGTTTGTCCATCCGTCTGTATGTCACAGCCATTTTCAACCGACGAAAAAAACGGAGGAGGTTATCAATTCGACACGTATATTTTTTTAAATGTTTGATCAACGATTACTCAAAGACGGCTGAACCAATTTGGAAAATTCTTTTTTTGTTTGAAAGGGTATACTTCGAAATTGGTCCCATTGTAACCAAGTCAGGAGCTTATAATGGGATCTTGGAGAAATCGAGGAAACTCTTCAAATATTATAGGCACACCTACAGTGATTTGAGTATTTTTTATAGTAACTTGTGTAGTTGCATTTGAAAAGCACCATTTGTGAAGTCGATCTGATGATGAAGACCACAGATGGCCACTGGAACTACTCAATATATAAGTAGGAATAAGAAGTATTTCATGGGTTCCGCTTCGATTACTTGAATATGGTTATTAAGCACAATATGCTCATCACAATGCATATGATGAAGTGAAACTGATGGTGAAGTACCAGGAGAACTCCTCAACAATTAACAGCCCAGAATTGGGAAAAGCAATATTTTGTCTACTTTCTAACTAATTTCGGAAGTCGGGCACCGCCTACCTAGTCTACCGAAATTAAAGTTATTTTTCACTTTGCATTGTTTTTTGGAAGTCGATTTAATTTTTTTGGTAAAAGTTTTTATATTCCGAAACTATTAGAACTATACATGTGAAACTTGGTAGGTAGATGTATTCTGTGAACCACTTTCCGATTTTAAGAAAAAAAATTAAAAATTATTAAAAACAAATAAAAAAATATATATTCAGTTTCAGTTCCATGTACCCCACATGGAACTGAAACTGAATATATATATTTTTTCATGAATCTTATGCGTGTGTGGTATTAATAGAGAGGTCTTTAAAAATGACATATGTGTTTCTAAAACCACTTTTTCATAAAGTTAATCGTTTAAAAGATATACACTTCCAAAGTGGTAAAATGTGTCACCCCCCTCTTACTCCTATAATAATGGAGTGAAAAATTATACAAAAAATATATGCTATGATCCTTAATGTAAATTTTAAAACAAAATTGGTTTGAACGAGATCGGGTTGGCAGTTTTTGAGATACAGCATATTTTCTAAAACCGCAAATAAAACTTTGTAATTCATACAAACACTATGAAAATAAAGTTATTTGGCGTAGTTACTACGGAACGCTTCATGGGTGATTCTGACTCGCACTTGGCCAATTTTTTAGTTTTTGTACGAACTGAACATTTTGGCATATTGAACCGTATGAAGTAAGCCCAACAAAAGGTAACTGTTGTATATCGTTGAGGAATTCCCTCGTCTGTCTATGATTTCCATCATCAGACCTGTAATGGCACTTATAACCCATATGGGTGCAAAGTTCTCATCAATATAAATGAATTAAGTCCAAACACAAGGTAGCTACTGTAAACCGTTGAGGAGTTCCCTTAACTGTCCTTCGTCTTCATCATCAGACCTCTAATGACAGTCACAAACTATCTAGGTGTAAAGTTCTGGTCAATTCAAATTAATCAAGCCCAAACAAAAGGTTACTGCTGTAAATCGTTGAGGAGTTCTCTCGACTGTCAGGAGTCAATCTGATGAAAGGCTCCATCATCAGATCAACTCCAGACCTTCCTTAATTTGTAGTACTTTAAGATACTTAATGAAAAAAAAAAACATTTATGCCGTCGAATTACGAAACTTCCTTATTTGAAGTCGGTTAAAAAAAAAATGTTGTTTCATGCTAGGTTCAGTAACCAATATCCATCCAATTCTAAAAATAAGTATGATTCTCATTCTTACTTTTGTTTCGGTACGAAAAACTATCAACGTATTCTAGTCACAGTATACAAGATGCCACTGTCTTTATTATAGGTTTCGACGTATTTATTTTTTCGAGGAAAGCGATACACCCCTGCGTTCACGAGCGCGTCTGAGCGCAGAATGACGTTCGACGACGTGCGTTCGGTAGAAAAATGTATGAAGAAATTTGAGACCGATATTATTTTTCTCATAAATCATAAAGTTTTTTATGTATGTTCAAAATAATTAGCTTATCGTATAGATAAATACATAGGCTATAATTTCTTGTTATTTTGAAGTTAAGAATATGCTCCAGATTTGGCTTACAGGTACGTATTCAGACCCCATTTTTTGTAATTTTCTACGATTATTGCGGCGATAAAAACGTATTTGTGTGAAAAATATGTATAGGACTGTGTAATTATAATGCATTCAATGTGGAGATGAATAAATTATCTTGAAATTAATACCATAACATTATAAAAATTTTAACTCCTTATGTATCAAAATGGTACGAGAAAAACATTGATATTTGCGAGAAAACATAAATGCGTCCTTAAATCAAGTCGTTAAAGTAATAAAAAGGATTCCCTCATCAACCTTTTAACAAGATTTGTCATATGGAGCCAATTTCAACCGGCTCCTTCTTTCCGTGGTGTAACTGTGCCGATAACTGATCGCATCGAACTTCTTGGGGTTACGTTGACATCCACCTCTAATTTTGGTCCGTTTATCGAGGCTAATGCTCAATTGGCTGCCAAAAAGTTGGGAATCCTAGAAAAGGTGAGACGGTACTTCACACCGGAACAGCTGCTCAACAGAGGTTGAGTAGAGATCAAGCGCAAGTTCGGTCGTGTACTGCTCTCATCTCTGGGACGGATCTGCCAAATACCAGCTTCATGCACTTGAGTCTATCGAGAAGTGGGCCAAGAGACTCATTGGCAACGATGCACTGGTCGAGTCAAAGTTCCAGAGCCTTTAACTCGGGCCAAAAGGCTCATCGGCAACGAGAAACTGGTTGAGACAAGGCTTGAGCCTAGAACATCGGCGGCGTGTTGCAAGCCTATCAGTTTTCTATCGGTTACATTTCGAGGAGTGTGCGATGGAATTGCACAGTCTTATTCCACCAAGCCCGTTCCATCATCGGACTACAAGACAACTGGCGATGCATCATTGTTACATGGTGGACATCCCACCCATACGCACGAAACATTTTGGGAATACTTTCATTGTGCGTACAGCTAAGGAGTGGAATTCCCTGCCGGAATCTGTGTTTCGTGATAGTTATAACCTGGGAGTCTTTAAGTCAAGAGTGAATAGGTTACTTCTAGGCAAGCGTGCTTCATCTTCGACCACATCGTCGCTAAACATCAGGTGAGATTATGGTCAAACGCAAGCCTATCAACTATAAAAAAATACGGCATTGTTTACTCAACTAAACTAAAATATAACAAATCATAAAATTAGACGTCAATATTGTCAGCAAGAAATGTGCTCAAAAGACTTTCGGCATTGCTACGTTGTATAAGAATGCCCGCCTTTGGGTTACAGGAAGTGTCAATCAGCCTTTCCGGCTACGAAAGATAAGAAGAAAGAGCTAAGATTTCTACGGTTCCAGGCTTTAATCTCAAATATTAGTTATAGTTTCATAAATTTCATTTTTTTTTAATTGTAAATAGGTTCGCGTTTGACCACTATGTCACCTGATAGTAAGTGATGATGTGATCGAAGATGGAGCACGCTTACCTAAAAGTAACCTATTCACTCTGGACTTAAAGACTCCTAGGTTGTAGCTGTCGGGAAACACAGACTCCGGCAGTGAATTCCACTCCTTAGCCGTACGTACAATGAAGGTATTCCCAAAACGATTTAGTTATTTCAATTTACCGCATTTCATATGATTACGGCACGGATCCAGGCATTCATCCCAAATATTATTTATTGGTTGTATAAATTAATGTGTACCAAATTTCATATGATTACGGTGCGGCTACGTTACAGTTGCAGGCTTCAGTTCGCTAAATGTGTTGCTAAGCGCAAAACACGAAAACGGATGGACCGATTTGTCTGATTATTTTTTTTTTTGATTTTTCAGAAGAAGGTTCTTATGAAAAAGAAAGTAGGAAAGGTCTCAAGGGTAGGGTTAGGGGTAGGTTAGGGTAGAGGTAGGGTAGGAGTAGGGGTAGGGTATGGTATGGTAGGGTAGGGTAGGGGTAGAGTAAGGTATGGGTAGGGTATTGGTAGGATAGGGGTAGTGGTATCAGTTGGGTAGGGGTAGGATATCACGCGAACGAAGTCGTGGCGGGGCAGCTGGTTCCAAATAAATATTCATAGGTTTCATAAATTAATGTAAATACATAAGTTATAACAAAACATTCTTTATTACCAAAAATATTAAATACCCATTACAGTTGAAATTCCCTGACTCCTGAACTAGTTGTAAACTGTGTGACAGGAGCCAGTGCATTCCGTTCAATAAAGTACCGTACAGAATGAAAAAATAAATGAAAAAAAAATAGAAATAAAAAAAACCATCAAACGCAGGTAATTTAACATGTCAAGATATTAAAATTTAGAATAATAAATAATAAAATTGAATTATTGAAATGAATTAATAACAATAAGTATTTATAATAGGATCAAAAAAGTAATGACAATTGTAAAGTAAAATTGTTTTGCATATATGTGTATGTATGTGATATGGTGTGTGTTTGTCGTGTGTGTGTGAATAGGGAACTTACTTTACTGTATTTAACAAATTCTCAGTTTCATCATTGTCGAGGTTTTTCAACATTAGGAGAGCCTTTTTCAGTTGGTGATTGATAAAATTCTGATTTTTTTTTTGTTTAAAGCATTATAAAAGCGCGGTGCAATGGCAAAATAATATCTACGAGCAAATTGGGATCTAACACGGGGTATGGTTTTTTTATTGATAATAGGCTCGCGTTCGCCCACCATCTCACCTGACGGTAAGTGATGATGTGGTCGAAGATGGAGCACGCTTGCCTAGAAGTAACCTATTCACTCTTGACTTAAAGACTCCCAGGTTATAGCGATCAGGAAACACAGACTCCAGCAGGGAATTCCACTCCTTAGCCGTACGCACAATAAAAGTATTGTGCGTGTGGGTGGGATATCTACCATGTAACGATGGCGCATCGCCTTTTGTCTTGTAGTCCGATGATGGAACAGGCTTGGCGGAATTAGACTGTGTAATTCCATCGCACACTCCCCGAAATGTAACCGATAGAAAACCGATAGACCTGCAACTCGTCGTCGATGTTCAAAGCTCTTCTTAATTCGACCATATGCAGTACCTAATTAAACATTCGCACAGCGCCTCATAAGTTTGGATTAAGAGTTGATGGTTTGCCGTGTACCGAATTCTGTATGATTACAGTACGATTACGGTACGTTTCCAGGGTTTCATCCCAAATATTTTTTATAGTTTTCATAAATTAATGTGTACCTAATTTCATATTATTATGGTACGGTTAAGATTCATTAATTTCAAAATAATTGGCTGCGACCGACAGACAGACATTCAGTCACACAGTCAGATACAAGAGACTTCCTATCGAGTTCATCTTATTACTAGGGTGAAACTCTAAAAACATAAAATATTTCAAACGAATTTTTTGCTTAAGTGAAGTTTTATACTTTGAAAGTAGCGTTAAAAATCGTGTAGATATAAAATTTACTACAAAATTTATTTCAAGGTTTAGTTTTGTCGTTTGAATATCACGATGAATTTATAGTATTTCACGTAATTTAAGTTCCATAATGCTGATATCATTTAAACTTTTTAAAGAACTAATGGGAACTCTAAATGAAAAAGTTTCTGAAATTCACCGCAACGATTAAATGGAATGCTATTATTTGAAAAGTTAAGCCTTCTTAATGTTCTTCTTCATTTGCATTTGCAAATATAAATTTATGCCTGTAGGCTTTGTTTTAACAACGCTGTTATAAAAGTTTTAAATTTTACTTTAAAAATAGGGAACGAAATAGAAAATTAAAATAAAAAATCACTAGGTAACAAATAACATCGCTAAAGGTTTTTAGTTTCGTATTTAGTCTTTTATTTCATAACATCTTCAAATTATTAATTGGAAACTGCGAAGATCGTTAGAAGTTCAATTAATTGATATTAGCCTCTAAAACTTCCACTGAACTACAAACTAAGCAGACTTATTTACGTATAAACATTATGTTTGCCTAATCCATGGGAATTTCATAGTCATGGTTTATTATGTAAAATGATCAGTGGGGATGTATGGACATCCCCACTGACTCAACTTACCCATGGGGGTACGTTGAGCCTTGATAAGACCGACAGTAAATGAGTCCGTACTTTTCTTTTATATGTATATAGGATACTAGCAGCTCGCGACTTCGTTCGCATGGGAAGATTTGCCCGTGTAAATTCCGATCCTGTGGGAATTTCGTGAGTGAATGGTATTTCGCTTTTATATGTATATATAGATTTTAGAAATACATGTCAGTAAGTATTAACATGTATTTATGAAAAATTCAATTGTATAATTATGTTGGTTTTTTCTATTTCTATCTATATAAATAGCAAAACACAATAGATAGAAATCAGACAAATAAAAGTTGCTCATCATTGACTCATATTTGATTGAAACATTCAGATAAATACAACTGTATGATATTATCACGTCGTCACTAGCAATTCTTGTTCAGAGATCTCTCAAACGATTGCGTCGCTACCATAAGACAAAGATTCATAACGAAAAAACATGACGTGTACAAGTGTTATTTATAACCAATTTAAAAAATAAATATTTCATTTCATCAACACATCTGAAATAAATTATATGAATACGCTTTGTCACATTGGTCGTTGGAATAGCTTATGTCAAATATATAAATTGACATTTATATACTGAAGCACTTTGACTATTTATGAGAAACACATTTTTAATGTAAAGATCTAAACACAAGATCTCACTTACTACATAATTGTCACGTTATATGTATGAATATGTTTTATATTATTTTCGAAAAGATGGAGAGAAACAAACATTTTATGATCGCAGATAAAATATCTTAATTTCCATGTGAATCTGAAGTTATTCGCGAATAAAGTCGTACGATGTAGCACGACGACATAGTTGTGGCGCAATGGTTGAGCAATTAACTGCTGCGCTGCGTGTTGGATTCCCCCTTCGGAAAAAATGTTTGTATGACATTCAAATAGCTATTCGGTGTGGTCGGGCATATGGTTAGGAGGGATGAGACGCATGTGACTAAAGATTGATGGATTTGAATGTTGATGGATGAAGAGGCAGATAAAGCCAAAGAAAAGATGGATAGTTTGTGCGAGGAATCATATGAAAAAAATGGAGTAAATGATACTGTGACGCCCGAAATGGGAGAATAGAAGAAGAAAAGCGTGTTGCGCCGGACCCAATAAATGGTGATGACGTACAAACAGTTGTTCCGTTTGTAATGTAAAATACGCTCATGATACAGAAGAAATTCCCAGTGAGGAACAATGATTTTTTTTAAGGGTCAATAAGTTTAAAAGGATTTATGTGCTAAGCATGAGTTGGTATAAATGTCATCATAATAAACGGCTTCTTTTTCTAAATCAAAGACGAATAATAAAATAAGAATAAAATTTAAACGAATTCAGTTTAGGTGTTTAAAAATCTGTTACTAATTAATCTCAACATTTTCCGACATAACTGGCACCTTTAGCATTAGTGTCGCGCTTATTTATCGTTCAAAGTAATGTACACAACAGTATTGTTATGAAAAAGTGATGTTAAGGTGCCATAGAAGATTACCGTAGAAGAAGGAAAAGGAGGTCTGTCCACGTAAACTGAAGTTTTTTTGTATTTTTAAACAAGAATGCGGTTTTTAGCAAGGAAAACCTAAGGACGAGTCTTACCTTTCAAAAATTGTTATTTATTTTATAAATAATATAAAATAAATGACATACAACACATAATATAATATCTGCATGTTATATTATGTGTTTCCGTCTTCTTGAACAGTCAAGAAGACGTTAAGTAATTTGTTCCAGCGTACCCGCCAAGTTATTGGATTTTCCCATGACCGAATTCTCATGAGTATGAATACTTATATATGACTGATCATATAGGGCGGGTAGCTGACTACCCGCCTTTATTACAACATGAGGCCTACGAAATGACGTGTAAAAGGGATTTTCTCTAAACATATTTTCGCACACGTTCTCGGAAACGAGTGTTGCTACCCTTATTTTTCTGGTGGGAAAATCATCAAATGACTCTTCCTGCTGTGGGTGGAATGGAAGGGAGTGTCAGATTTCTACTGACTAAAAACCTACCCTGTTCCTTTCAGTTTTACTTGTGGTCTGCGGCCGCGGTATCTCGTTAGAACATTACCGAGGCGATAACCCTGTCAGGCCTCGTAAATGTTGCTGACTGCTCTTTGAGCTGCCATCGACAGTGTTTGTAGTCTAGAATTAAATCAAATCCCTTGTGTGGATTAAGTAGTTGAGTAAAAAAACGTGAACATTATTGAAGACCTCGGATCGATATGTGAGGCAACGGTTATCAAGATTGGTCCTTGGATGGGTAACCATCTTACCGCATTGAGATTTATCCGAGACTCAACAAACACGCGAATACATTGATCTCGGCTGTTTTTTATACATCCTGGACAGTCGTTAACAGTACTTAGAAGTCAGAAAAATCTGTCACAAATCTTGACAAGGGGACACTCAACTGCATCGACTGAAAGCTGACTGAACTCAACATGGTTGAAAGATAGATAATTGAGTGAATATTATTGTTTATTCTCTTTCTTATTTCCACAGCAGAGTGAAGAGCTCCTGAGCGGAATCTTCTTCTTCGGCATGTCCAACAGTCTAGTCAATCCTGTCATATACGGCGCGTTCCATCTGTGGCCTAAGAAGAATCGATCTCATCGACACAGTGACAGGTATGGAAAACGCACAGATTACTCGTAAGTACAGCTTAATTCAATGCGGAATGTAGAATGACAAATAATGATGATGGAGGAACTCTTCGTTAAAAAATAGTAGCCGCAAGTGTCAAACTTCTCGGTTATGCAACGCTCACCGCTCACAGGTTGGTTTGTAGATCTTCGAACATATTAAGATTTCTGTGTGTCTCGGAAAGCCGTTGGTTGGGTTATTACGGATAGAAGTCAGAAAATCGATAGGTATCTTGTCAAAAGGTATCGTTTTACCCAGCTTCTGGATTGTGAAGGTCGTATAGGCATTCGTACCATGTAAAGCACAAGTACTTAGCTGCATCTAGTTAGACTAAAATCTGACAAAACATAGTTGGTAAAGGGCTAAGCAGACGATGATGTAGAAAGTAAACAAAAAATAAATATTTTTTGTTCGTAATTGAATGCAGTATCGTCCTCCCACCCGTTAATATTATGTAATGACCTATACTCGACACATCGTCACTTATCAATTGAGCTACCCTCAGGAGATGTTGAAACATCGACCGGTTGAAGTACAAGATTATGTTTTCTGTATATGCCCAAGTAACACATTCTTGGAGGTTTACAACAAATCTGTCTATTGACAGTCTATTCATGGTTAATCTTTAGATAGGGGCTTTCTAAAGATGGTTTCAATAAAGAAAATGTATTCTTATAGAGTTTTTTTTTTCTCAAGCTCGATTATTTTTAGAGCATTTGTTCTATAGCACACTTATTTTAATTACGTTTATAGGTTTATTGAATGTTTTAAGATAAAATGCTCTACAAATAGTTAATAAAGCCTTAAAGGTACCTAACTTGAAATAACTTTCTAGATAATATGATATATTTTAAGATAAAACATTCTATTTTATCTCTTGGTACTCTTTCTTATCTTTGCTTATAAACAGACTTAAGTCTAGATAAAATACTTTAACAGATATTTTTAAGTTTGCCTTAAAAAATATAGTGAAAACGTGTTTTTAGTGTTTTTTTCCTAAAAATGGCTTAAATAAGTGTATTTTACATTAAATATGTTGAACATTTAAATTTGGCGCCTTACAATTGACCATTGTTGCATACATAGTCTGTGGCTTTCACCTTTTTTTCTCTCTGTTCTCTACGCCTTGTAATGTCGCATGCATTTTTTTAATATTCGTTTTGTTAAACAATTAATACCAAAGTAAATACCTTTCGGCATTATCAGTTGTTTAATTCATCAGGTTATTGGCCCAGAAAGCCCTAAACAAATAGAATTCGAAAGACTCAGTGCTAAAAATAGTTTACAAGAAAAATATAACCTCAACAAAAACGTGTTCTTCCGGACTCCGGTGAATTGTGCAAAATCAGTGAAATTCTCGTGAAATATGGCAAACAGCAATCAAATGACATTAATTGAAAAGTTAACCGGTCGAGATAACTATGCTACGTGGCGCTTTGCTGTTAAAGCGTTTCTACAACACGAAGGATTATGGAATTGTATCGAATGTGACCGCACAACCGCACCAGAATCAAAAGACGACATTAAAGCAAGATCAAAGCTTATACTACTGGTTGATCCCATCAATTTCGTGCATATTCAGGATGCATCGACTGCAAAAGAAGTGTGGGACAACTTAGCTAAGGCTTTCGACGACTCCGGGCTGACACGCCGAGTTACAACAACAACAAGGCTAGCAGATTGCCAGAACATTGAAGAATATGTTAGCAAAGTGATGACAACAGCGCATAAGCTTCGTAATATAGGATTTCAAGTAGATGATGAGTGGCTGGGTACCCTGCTACTCTCCGGTCTCCCTGAAAGTTACAAGCCCATGATTATTGCCATAGAAAGCTCAGGTATGAAAATATCAGCTGACTCCGTTAAGTCAAAAATACTTCAAGATGTCAGATTGAATGATACTGATTCTACAGCTTTTGCAATTAATCACAGATCTCATAAGAAAGTACCTCAGAAACAGTCAAAAGGTCCTCGCTGCTACACATGTAATAAGTATGGTCATAAGAGCCCCAAGTGCAAGTCAAGAAGAAAAGAAAAGAATCATACAAACAAAGATACCTCTTCAAGTTATTCTGCAGTGTTTGTAGCAACTTTCAACAATAATGAAGCCTGGTATATTGACTCAGGAGCCTCGGCCCATATGACAAGACATTATGAACTACTTCAGAGAGCTACAGTACCGCTAATTAAAAATATTAAAGTAGCAAATGACAAAATGCTAACAGTGCAAAAATCTGGAGAAATAGCTCTGAGTGTCTACAATGGAAAAGGTCAAGAAAACAATATATTATTTAAAAATGTTTTATATGTACCTGAACTTGCAACTAACTTAATATCTGTGAGTCAAATAATAAACAGTGGCGGTAAAGTAAACTTTAACAGTAGCGGCTGTGTCATACTTAATAGTACAAATGAAGTCGTAGCTACTGCAAGTTTAATCAATAACATGTACCGGCTAAATATGCCTGGTGGCTATGCATGCATGTCTGATGTTGATTAAACCGATACTTACCTGTGGCATCAACGCATGGGTCATCTGAACTTCTCAAGTCTGGAGAAAATGACAGAAAATGCAGATGGTGTCAACATACCCAAAATTACAGAAAAACTGACATGTTTAACCTGTCAGGAAGGTAAACTTACCAGGTTACCTTTTAAGAGCCAAGGAACAAGGTCCAAGGAATTACTTGAACTAGTCCATTCTGATGTCTGTGGCCCGATGGAGACCCAATCGCTTGGAGGTGCCAAATACTTTGTAACATTTCTGGATGATCATTCAAAGAAAATATTTGTTTATACCATTCACAAGAAATCTGAAGTCTTAGAGAAATTTAGAGAATTCAAGAATGAAGTAGAAAATCAATTAAACTGCAAAATCAAAATACTCAGAACAGACAATGGTCTTGAATATATGAACAAAGAATTTTCTAAGTACCTGAAGGACTCTGGAATCATTCACCAGTCTAGTACACCTTATACTCCAGAACAGAACGGCACAGCAGAGCGCATGAACCGAACATTGGTTGAGAGAGCAAAGTGTATGATCCTAAATGCCAAACTGTCAAAATGTTATTGGGCTGAAGCAGTTCTTACAGCTGCCTACATCATAAACAGATCTCCAACTAAATCCCTCTCAGACAAAACACCAGAAGAAATGTGGTCAGGACAAAAGCCAAAAGTCAATCACATGAGAGTGTTTGGGTGTGAGGCCATGGTTCACCTGCCTAAGGAAAAACGCAGAAAGTGGGACGCCAAAGCTCAGAAACTCCTGTTTATTGGATATTGTGAGAAAACCAAAGGATATAGGTTTATCATACCTAGTACTAAAACAGTTGTTAAAAGCCGGGATGCAGTATTCCTTGAGTCAACAGTCCAGAAAAATTATGTACCAGTGGAATTGTCAGAGATAAAAACAATTACACCACAAAACCAGCTCAGTGACTCAGATGATTACTTTACTGACACAGTGAATGAAGAAGAAAAGCAAAGCTCTGATAGTGATTATGTACCAGAGATATCAATCTCATCTCCTGAACCTAGTTATATCACATTAAGATCCAGGAATATTAATAAGAATCAGTCACAAAATACATACCTATGCTGTGGAGAAGATCTAGAACTAAATGTTATTCCTCAGACTTACAAAGAAGCTATAGAATCTCCTGATGCTGAAAAATGGAAAAGTTCTATTGATGAAGAACTCAAAGCTCATGATACAAATGGAACATGGACATTGATCAAGAAGCCCCCAGATGTCAAAACAATAGGAAGCAAGTGGGTGTTCAAAATTAAAGAAGAGTCAGCAGGTCCTCGTTATAAATCCCGTCTGTGTGCAAAGGGGTTTGCACAAACAAAAGGTATCGATTACCAGGAGACATTCTCACCGACAGTAAGCCGATCCACATGTAACACTGGAAAAAGGGGATAATCAGCCAGACAAGAACATACCATATCGCCAAGCTGTGGGATCACTCATACATCTTGCTACAGTGAGTCGACCAGATGTAATGTTCTCTGTGAGCCTGGTGAGTAGATTCCTAACTTGTTATAAAGAACCACACTGGATTGCAGTAAAGAAAATCTTTAAGTATCTTAAAGATACTAAAGCCTATGGCTTATGTTATTATAAAACACCAGATCCATCTGTCATTGGGTACAGTGATGCTGATTATGCAAATGATCCGAACACTAGAAGATCTGTAACAGGCTATGTGTTCATCAAAAATGGTGCTGCAATCACCTGGTCGAGCCAACGTCAGCAAACTGTTGCCCTCTCCACTACAGAAGCCGAATTCATGGCTGCCTGTGCAGCTACTAAAGAGGCTATGTGGATCAAGCAGCTACTGTGTGATATTAGTGAATTTACCCAAGAATCTTTGTGTTTGAACTTAGACAATCAAAGTGCAATAAGTGTTATTAAAAATACTAATTACCACAAGCGTTGTAAACATATAGATATTAAATACCACTTTGTAAAAGAAAAATATTATTTAAAAATAATTGATTTGAACTATGTATGTAGTAAAGACCAACTGGCAGATATATTTACAAAAGCTTTATCTAGAGACAGGTTTATGTACTTAAGAGATAAATTAGGCATGTCTCAATTATGATTTAATTTCAATAATATATGTAAAGCATTTTTTTTTGTGATTCTATTTCATTAATGTATGTACATTCACATTGTAAAATATTGTATTTTACTTTCATCTGCAGTTGTGAATATGTTTTATTAACAGTAACAGATTGCTGTTTTCTTTAATTTTGTAAAATTTATTTAGGAGGCTCAAATTTAGAGGGAGTGTTGAACATTTAAATTTGGCGCCTTACAATTGACCATTGTTGCATACATAGTCTGTGGCTTTCACCTTTTTTTCTCTCTGTTCTCTACGCCTTGTAATGTCGCATGCATTTTTTTAATATTCGTTTTGTTAAACAATTAATACCAAAGTAAATACCTTTCGGCATTATCAGTTGTTTAATTCATCAAAATATTTGAATTGGATGATTTTATGCAATGGAGACAGTAAAAAAAACACAACACATCGAAACTGCGACGGAGCGGCCGCGCGGCAGGGTTGCCAGATGCCGATTTTTTTTATCTCATACTAAGGCTGTCAAATATCTCGTAATTTCAATACAAAATCTCGTAAAAGTATACATTTAAAAAATCTCATACCTTAATTTAGGTATACTATGTACTATAACTAGCTAGCCTGGGGTAGGAATATTCCTTAAGTTTGGGACCGCCGAATGAAAAAACTTTACTCTACTCTACGTGATTCATATTTTTTATCAAATTCTTCAAAAATAAAACCAATTATTAACTTAAGTAATAAATTTTGTAGGTACTTGCTACTAGTACGGTCGGCCAAGAAAGTGGTGTACCAGTTTTGATTTAGTTTCCCGGTCATCGAAAATTACAACAAGGTTCGTTATAAAAAGATATTACTGAAAGAGACAACATTATCATGACGTAAACCTATGTATTTAGTATTCATACGTCATATGTCACATATAAGTACATGACATTTTAACCTTTAGTATAAATGAAAAGGACATTAGTTTCTACAAAGCAATTGAAATGTTTCCAAACAAAAGTAATAAAAACTATTTAGACAACCGAATTCCATTTGAAAAAGAAAACTGACAATTGACATTTTGTCAAATATATGCAAAAAATCGATATATTTTCCGTGTTATTTTTCAATCAACTGCATATAAAATCATCTCAATGCCTGCCAACTTGACCATTGCCGAAAGAGCACAAATAATTGCCCAATTTAATGAGGGAAGCAGTATCAGTGCGATATCCCGGAATTTGAATATATCGAGGCGTTCTGTCCGCTTTTGGATTCGTCGTGAAGGAGAGAAGGGAAGTTTGTTGGATCACAGAAGAAGTGGTCGCCGGCCTGCACTCTCCAATAACGATAGAGAATTCATGAGACGGGAATATGAAATCAATGGTTTTAAGCCCACAAAACATTTTGCGGAGATGTTCGATGTGAGTGCCCAAACAATAAGGAATCATCTACATTACATGGGGTTGCACCACAGGCATTACGCCAAGAAAATATATTTGACGGATGCTCACAGACTTGCTCGTCTGAACTTCGCCAGAGAGCACTTAGAGTTTGATTGGTCTAATACAGTGTTTTGTGATGAAAAAACGTTTAAATCCAGTCAGCATGGACGTCTTCACCTTTGGCGATATAATTCAACATGGTATAAAGATGATCATGTAATCCCAAATAGAGAATCAGGTCGAATTTCCGTAAATATTTGGGGCTGGATGAGTACGGATGGTGTAGGAGAATTGTGTTCTCTACCTCCTCGAGCGACGGCTGTAAATTATATCGACGTGCTTCAGAATGCAATGCTACCGACAGTCCGTAATGTTTACCCGGAGAACGAAGTGCCACAATTTGATTTTGTTCAAGATAATTGTTCAATTCATAATGCGAGGATCGTAAGAGCCTGGTTTCGTTCACACACTGACGTAAGGGTAATTCAGTGGCCCTCAAGATCGCCGGACCTCAACCCGATAGAAAATCTTTGGGGCCTTATGGTCCAACGATGGTCGCATCAAAATGAAAGAACCAAACAAGCTCTTATTAGTCACTGTAATTATATCTGGGAGGAAATGCGGGAAACCGATATTTGCTCACGGCTTGTTGGTTCAATGAGGTCTCGTCTTTTAGAGGTTATAGAGGCCAACGGCGGTTACACCCGTTTCTAATTTTTAAAAATTTTCAATATCTTCTAAATATTACTATATATGCTATGTTTTTGTTTGTTATAAGTATTTTAAAATTGATTGTAGAAATTTAATAAAAGGATAAATCTATTTTTAGCTTGTTTTTTATTGATATTGTAATTACAAGTTTACAGAAATTGTAGATTTGTGGACTCGCCTTGTGCCTTTACAATTTTATGTAACTTGTTGATTACAATTCTGAATTTGTAGATACAATTTTGTCATCAAAATCTACAGCCCCCCGCCGTTGATTTTACGACGTCATTGGTTCCATCAAGTTCAAACTAAGAACAGCTGTCACGTTACAAACAGTAATAGTCGTTATCAATAATCAGATAAAGACAGCAATAGAAGTTGTCAGATCGATCTGCAAGCGAAACTAATCTTTATCACCTATGAATCTGCAAGCGATATTCAACCTTAGGGTGGTACACCACTTTCTTGGCCGACTGTACATGTGTAGTGTATTACATCTAGCGGGGTTTCCCCGGTCAACGACTAAAGATACATTTAATTCTTTTCTTTCAATGTTTTTGGTTTGTTAAAATCTCGTACAAGAGTGTACGAGATTTATTTTTCTTGTTTCTCGTACAGAAACTGCTAAATCTCGTAAAAGTACGAGATTTCTCGTACATCTGGCAACGCTGCCGCGCGGACGCATAGTATGTATAATACAACCGAACATGTCAAAACATGCGTTACTCATCTATAATGGCAATATTATACGGTTCAATATTGCCTTTCAATGGCATTGAAGCATTGTGATTGAAACGTGTAATATGGCCTTAACGTAAAATTGAATCATTCAATGGCAATGTTCAATCGTATTAAAATAAAGAATTGAGCTTGCTCAATATTTTCAATCCTGCCGTTCAATGTTCAATGTGATTGAACGAAATTTGAACGTGTAAACACAAGAATTGAATGATTCAATAGATTTCCATTCTCAATATCGCAGTGTCAAGAAAAGACGTCAATAGTGTTCTGTATATTATATTGTATGAATGAAGTAACCCTTTTAAGTTCTTCAAAAGCTTCATACAAAGATTCTGCCATATCTTTCAATAGACTATTTGAAGCGCCCGAGGCCTAGGGCTGCTATCCGTCTGGGACTCCGGGTATACTAAACCGAAAAATAATATAAACAGAAGTTCTAAATAAAATTAAACAAAGAGCAGAAGCTTTAGATACAGAGAGCATTAACACACAAATTCAACCTAATCCACAAGACCATACAACCACTGAAGTAATCACTAACACACAACACAATGACACAAATGAAAATACAGTCATCACAGCGACAGAAAGTAACTACTTAGAACCAATACAGGAGATAAATAATAACTTAGATGTTAATGAAGATCAGGACCCACTTATAACTAAACTGTGACAGTCATTATCTGAAACTAAAGAGACACCCATAACGGATAGGCAAAACTTACCAAAACCAGTATTCAATAAAACCTTCTACCAAAACTTAAATAAGATAAACAAATTTCTACCAACATTATTATCTACACAACAATCGCTAAAAGAGATTAATGATACAGTCTATGCAGCAGCAAAAACATTAATAATAAGTAATAATCAGAAACCATATACCGCTTCGAATACAATTAAGGTAGATAGGGAGCCATCTTGGAAGATAAGATTGAAGAAGAAAATTGAAGATATGAGAAAAGAGCTAGGAAGATTAACGGAAATAAAGAATGGAATTAGCACAAATAGAATGAATAAGATAAAAAGAAAACTATACGATAAATACCATATTTTTAGCGAACAGGATCACGACTATACGATGGAAATAATAAAACAAAGAATCAAGGCAATAGCAGGAAGACTTAAGAGATATGAGGACATTAATGACAGGAAGAATCAGAATAAATTATTCAGAAACAATCAACACAAATTTTATAGACAGTTGCAGAACAAGCAAGTGGCGGCTATAGAAATTCCATCCAAAGAGAACATTGAAGAATTCTGGAAATCAATCTTGTCACAATCAACAACCTACAATAGCGATGCTCAATGGATCAAAGAAATAGAGACAGAAATGAATGCGATACAAGAACACAGTTTTACAGAATTAGATACAGATAAAATTAGTCATGCGGTCAGGAAAACACATAACTGGAAAACACCAGGAAAAGATAAAATACAGAACTACTATCTTAAATATTTTACCAGTACACATAAGTTCATAACCAAAGCATTCAATAGAATTCTAAATGGAACGGAAGTAATGCAGGAATGGTTTACCACAGGTCAGGTCATCTTAATTCCGAAGGACAGCAACGATACTCAAGATCCAAAGAACTGGCGGCCAATTGCTTGTTTACCAACTATGTACAAATGACTAACATCTGCCTTAGCTAACGAACTGTACGATCATTGCGAGCACAATGGTATAGTAGCACCTGGCCAACGACCAACGAGGCTGTAGGCGAAAAGCTAGGGGATGTAAAGATCATCTTATGATAAATAAGGCTATTTTGGAAGATGCCCATCTGGCACAGAAAAATCTTAGTATGGGGTGGATAGATTACAGGAAGGCATTTGACAGCGTTTCTCATGAATGGCTTCTGAAGGTACTAGACCTGTACAAGTGCCCAGCAGTTATATCCAATTTCTTAAAATAGGCAATGTCTAGGTGGGAAGTTGTCATGACAGCTTATGGTAGGAACGGGTCCGTAGTTACAGAACCCATTATGGTACGCAGGGGTATTTTTCAGGGAGACTCTCTGTCACCACTTCTGTTTTGCTTGGCAGTTAACCCTCTTTCACAAGTTTTAAATAAATACGAAACAAAAGGATACAAACTTAAAGACAGTTCATGGGTAAATCATTTATTATACATGGATGATCTAAAATTATATGCGAACAGTAAAAATAATTTACAAGTTTTGTTAGATAGTACAGAAATATACACTAGGGACATAGGTATGAGCTATGGACTGGACAAGTGTAATGTGTTGCACTTGGTAGGTGGTAGAAGGAGTGAGTGTCAGGGTCAAGGCCATATATTATTAAGCGGTGATGAAATAGAGTTATTGAAGGAAAAGCAGCAGTACAAATATTTAGGCATTAATGAGTCCGGTAAAATTAATCACAAAGAGTTAAGAGAAGCAATAACAAAGGAATATTTTAGGAGGGTTAAATGTCTTACCAATTCACACTTAGATTCTGTTAATATCATGACTGCAATAAACATATATGCTGTGCCGGTATTACTCTACTCATTCGGAATTGTTAATTATAAAACCCGAGATCTAGCAAGTATAGATGTTAAGACCAGAAAGCTCCTATCAATGAAGAAGATACACCAGCAGAAGGCAGATAAAGAAAGGTTATACATATCACGGAAAGATGGGGGAAGAGGATTATTAAATATAGAAATAATGTACAAAACACAAATATTAAAATACAAACAATACTTCCAAACAACTACAGATTATCTTATAGAAACCATAACACAGCATGACAAAACTAAAAATAAATACTCAATAGATAAAGAAGCAGATGAGGTAGCAACAGAACTAGGATTAAGAACAGGACAAAGATATACTGACGAAGAAATAAAAGCAGCTGTCAAGAGGAAGAAGATAGAGGTTTGGAAAGCTAAGCTGTTACATGGACAGTTCTACAAAGCAGTTATAGATAAGGCTAACATCGATAGTGAGGGATCATTCATATGGCTAAAAAAGAAACCAGTATCTTCATCATTAGAGGCATCTATATTCGCAGTACAGGATCAAGCAATAGTTACCAGGCAACATGAACGCGATATACACAAGAAGCAGGTAGATGGTAAGTGTCGGTTATGCTCAACGAGGGATGAAACTATACATCATATAACGACGAGATGTGAAAAGCTGGCTGGCACATATTACACCAAACGCCATAATAATATAGTACAATACGTTTTCTGGACATTATTACAAAAACACAACTTTGAATCCGATAAGTTTTGGTAGAAGGAGACACTAACACACCCACACGTTAGGGAGAACGAAGACGCAAAATTACTTTGGGAAATGCCAATACAAATAGACACAGAAATACAAAACAATAGACCGGATATAATTTACATTAATAAAAAAGAGAACAAAACTTACCTTACACTTAACTGACATAGCAGTGCCATCGGATTAGAAAGAAATTGAAAAGTTTACTAAATATCAACCATTAAAAATAGAAATAAATAGATTATGGAAAACCAAAACCACCATAGTTCCAATAATAATAGGTGCAACAGGAGTAATAGGCAAGAGTTTACATAGATACTGCGAAACACTAGAGAGCAAAATAAGAATAGATATAATGCAGAAACAGGCTGCCATACACACTGTAACAATTGTAAGCAAAGTGCTAGGTGACAGTGTTTTTGTAACAAGGAACCCTGATCCTCCCCTACCCTGAGGGTCTCGGGGCGGGAGGTTCAGTAGAAAACCGACGAAAGTCGAGAAGTTAGCAACTAACAAACTTTAATATAATATAATATAATATAATATAATATAATATAATATAATATAATATAATATAATATAATATAATATAATATAATATAATATAATATAATATAATATAATATAATATAATATAATATAATATAATATAATATAATATGTATATATATTTGACATAAAAACCTTACAAATTTCTTAAAACTAGCTTATTTACATTTTTTACAACTACGCCAAATAACTTTGTTTTTCATAGTGTTTGTATGATTTATAAAGTTATATTTGCGGTTTTATAAAATATGCTGTATCTCAAAAACTGCTGATCCGATCTCGTTCAAACCAATTTTTGTCGAAAGTTTACCTATTCTTGAGTTAATTTTGGTTTAAAAACTCGACGAGTAAAGACTTCTTTAAAGATCTCAACTTTATCTATAAACTATCTACTAGTAAAATTTGTGGTATATAAACAGTTTAGTGAGACACTAGAAAAATCTCTACAGATAATTTGAAAATTTACAACTCTTATCTTTATCTATTCATGTTTTCTTAACTCATTTTTATGAGAACGGATAAGGTTGTGCTTACTTTTACTAAACTGTGTCTATAAGCGTTCTTGAATATTACTTGGGGGATATTTTACTCTTAAGGTAGACGATAAAATTAAATTCTATTTATTAGATATTTAATAGTCCGTTTTTAGACGCGGTTGTGTTACTTGGATATATTTCCAGACGATTCAGAATTTATAATAATAGAAATACAGACTAAATGTATTTTTAAATTGTGAACGATTCAAAGAATCATTTTATAAACACAAGTGTCCTTTTATTAGAAACGGTCTAATAAAAAGCACTTTGGGTTTAAAGGAAAATAACATAAGTAGGTACCAATACTTATTCAATAGTCATGTTTACAGCTAGATAGTTTTTAATATTCAGATATTATTTTTTTGGGATATAGTGTGCTTTTGAAATCCCTTTTATTACATGAGAAATGAACCTATCCGTATTTTTTGGGCCATGAAAGCGAGATTGCGAAATCTTTTCATATAAGAACATAGTTCGAGTAATACTCAGAAGTTTTATATTCATGCTTAATCAAAAAGATTTTTACAAAATAGCAAAACTATTGTTAGTTGGTACAATACTTTTAAAAACTTTGCATTCAATGAGTAAGTATATTTGGAAATCTTTCTTTCGAGGTCCTTAAGTAAGTTCATCTGCTATCATTTATATAAATGTAAAAGTATTATTAGAAGTTTTTATTTTTCTATGATCAACATTTTTTTAACTATGTTTATTTTGTTGTCTTATTGATATATTGCATTTAGCAGAAGTGGCACAGTAGTAAGAGGCAAAACTTATGATTTGTAGGTAGGTTCGAACCCAATCAGGCACATTACAACTGCTCTCAAAACAGTGAAGGAAAACATCGCGAGGAAACCAACATGACCTAGGGCAAGAATTCCAAAAAACCCGCACTGGATCCGCTTGGTAGATTACGGACCATTCCTTCTTATATAAAAACTTTTTACCAAAAAATTAAACCGACTCCCAAAAAACACTGCAAAGTGAAAAATAACTTTAATTTCGGTAGTCGGTTTAGTTTTGTATTTTCGTTTTTGGCACCGACTTCCGAAATTAAAGTTATTTTTCACTTTGCAGTGTTTTTTGGGAGTCGGTTTAATTTTTTGGTAAAAAGTTTTTATTTCACTCTTTTTAGTTGGTCTATTTTTAATTTACCTAGTTACAAGAGCCTAAATGTCAACTACTTATAACCTTTTACAAAATATTGCTTTTCCCAATGCTGGGCCGTTAATTGTTGAGGAGTTCTCCTGGTACTTCACCATCAGCTCTACATCACCATATGCATTGTGACGAGCATAAAGTGCTTAACATCCATATTCAAGTAATCGAATCGCAATCCACTCAATACTTATTATTGAGTAGTTTCGGCGGCCATCTGTGGTCTTCATCATCAGTTCCACTTCCTCAAATGGTACTTTTTGAGAGCAACTGCACAAGTTACTATAATAAATACCCAAAACGTCATAGGTGTGCCTATAATATTTGAAGAGTTCCCTCGATTTCTCCAGGATCCCATCATCAGATCCTGACGTTTATGAAAATGGGACCAATTTCGAAGTATGGGTATACTTCGAAATTCCAATCAAAAAAAAGAATTTTCCAAATCGGTTCAGCCGTCTTCGATTAATCGATGATCATACATAAACAAAAAAGAAAAAAATATACGCGTCGAATTGATAACCTCCTCTTTTTGTCGTCGGTTGAAAAGTAGTCCTGTGTCTCAGCAGTGGAACATTATGTGCTGGATAAGTCGTTTTATCATAAATCGGATTAAATCTTGAGCTCTTAGATCGATTCAGTTTTTCAGAGTTCACAAGTGAAGATATAGTAGATTATTAACCAAGGGGATAAAGCAGTGTCTTCTGTCGCGGATGACGATTTAAATCGCGAGCGTAACAAAGGACTCAAGGTTTACTCCCGAGCGTAGCGAGGGTGTAAAAACTTAAACCACGAGCGAAGCGAGGGATTTAAGACGAGTCCTGAGTGTAGCGGGGGATTTAAGTTCACCCAAGACTAAGACACCGAGGAAAATACTCTACTTTTCGTACCATTTGCGAAAAAAATAACACAATAATAATATGAGATAAGCATTTATTAAAAATAATGACAATTAAAAGTAAAAGTTAACTTTGTCGGAAAAGCAAAGGCATCAAGCTCATACGGCCTCGTCGGTTTTCGTAATTTTATTTAATAATCATAACTGCATAATAAATGCGTATTCCTTTTTCAAAAAGATGTATAATGCTTTATATACAAACTCAATGGTGTAAACACAGATGTAGTTCAGTATAAATTTCGGTAAGTATTCCAAATTTAAATCACATTCTCCCCCTAGAGGATGAATGAAATTCAGTACAATTTTCTTTCCCTGTTTTTAACAGATTAAAAATGACTAGTGTTATGTTCGCTTTTTGTGGCATAGAATGTCACTTCTTTTAGCAAGTGGTACGAAAAATTAATTACTTCATTTAAATAAATTATTTATAGCCACTTTGGATCATAACGATGTTATTCACATTCTTAATGGCTTAACACTCCAGAAGGTTGATACGATACGCGACTTAGGGGTGCATCTCGACAGTAAATTAACTTTTATAAATCACTTCGATACTATTATCGCCAAAACGTGTAAGATGTCCGGATTTATAAAAAGAATCTGTAAAGATTTCCGGTGTATCAGCACACTTAAGGTTCTATATAATTCTCTTGTGAGAAGTATTCTTGATTACGCATCTCCCGCATGGAATCCAGCATATCGTGTACACGTTGACAGAATAGAGCGTATTCAAAAAAAGTTCACGAGGTACCTAAATCACAGGTCAGAATCTTGCGATCGTGACGCTAATTATTCCCAAAGGCTTTCTCACTTTAAGATGACTTCACTGGAGCAACGACGAAGAATTTCTGATCTGATCTTGCTGTACAAAATAATCCATAACTTGGCTAATGTACCGGAACTAGTTTCGGAAATAAATATAACCGTGCCACGTAAAACGTTCTACAGAGCGAGTCATAAAACAAACACGTTTGAAGTCTCAAAAAGTCGAACTAAACTAGGCTCCACCGCCCCATTAAACCGATTTCTGTCTGCGTACAATAAGCTGTGCACACGCACAAACAGTTTAGATATATTTTCCAACAAACTTATGGAATTCAGACGTAATATTACTTTTCCTGGTTCCTAAGTGTTAAATAATAAATTTGTGTGATCTGTTTAACTCAATTTTATTTATTATTTTTTATTACATGCTTATCTGTTGTCATATTTTTTTTTCTCATTAGTATTAGGACATCGTGCTTTTGCATTCACTATCAAGTTCACTATACTAGCCAACACTATAATATTTAAATAATTCACTTATTCTTTCTTGTATACTAATAATTTGCGAAAGCGTAGCCATTGCAAATCGATTTAATTCATAAGTTTTGTAATTATTTTTTTTCCTTCAAATTGTAATGTTTCTTTTAATTTGTTATACAAGTGATGTGCACGCCTTCAATAGTCATATTCATATTATTTATTTATTTATTTATTTATTTATTTTATTTTCGGAAGGCTTACAGACTAATAACATTATAACAATAATATATAAAAACTAAGTTGCTAATTACAAGCCCTCACAGATAAATAAAGTTATGTAAAAAAAAAGACTATGTTCAAACTGAACTAGCCTAATACAAAATAGACTGATGTGTTCTATTCGACTACACAAGTTAACTAAAACAATAAATTTATGTTCAGGTGTGCAGTTCAATTCAAATGCAAGTAGGTGCAACAGGTTCAAAAAATGGCTTTGCTAAGAGCTTCCTTAGTGTGTTTGCATTGAATAAGAAGTTTGCATAAGAATATATGTTACAAACCATGTTATTTTAAGTTGAATATGTCACTGGTGTGTCAATAAATAAATAAATAAATAAAAATAAAATAAAGATGTATAATGCTTTATATACAAACTCAATGGTGTAAACACAGACGTAGTTCAGTATAAATTTCGGTAAGTATTCCAAGTTTAAATCACATTCTCCCCCTAGAGGATGAATGAAATTCAGTACAATTTTCTTTCCCTGTTTTTAACAGATTAAAAATGACTAGTGTTATGTTCGCTTTTTGTGGCATAGAATGTCACTTTTTTTAGCAAGTGGTACGAAAAATTAATTACTTCATTTAAGTAAATTATTTATAGCCACTTTGGATCATAACGATGTTATTCACATTCTTAATTCAAATAATAGCTTCAAATTAAATACAATACACCAAACCAACAACCAAATAATAGCACACGGGGGCGTTTATATTATAAACTAGCTTCCGCCGGCGACATCATCCGCGTGGAAAAAAAAATCCCCCGATTTTGAAACATGCTCCGCTCCTATTGGTCATAGCGTGATGATATATAGCCTATAGCCTTCCTCGATAAATGGGCTATCTAACACTGAAAGAATTTTTCAAATCGGAACCGTAGTTCCTGAGATTAGCGCGTTCAAGCAAACAAACAAACTCTTCAGCTGTATAATATTAGTATAGATATCAACAACAGTGGTTTTGTTAAAACACACGTTGTGGTAATGTCAAAACAAATAAAATTATATTTTTAAATTAATTCTATAATTTAAAAATCGCCGCTATTTCTGTTTGCTATTTGGTTTTATTTTTACTGAAAATAAATTGAGATTTAAAAAAGAACAGAGCATGTTTTCGTTTAGACTAAGTTTACAAAAGCTGCCAAACGAATAGAAAAGGATAAAAAATTTCTTTCTTTTCAATTTGATTGATGGTCAGTGAGGTATTATTCACCACTTTTTCTTTATTCAGAAGGTAAAAGACCCTTTTGTTACTAGAAAGGTATTCCTTTAGTTTGCTGTTGTAAGCAATGTTTAGACCTAAGAAAATAGAAATATAAAAATGATTGTTTTCTTACATCACTTTCTCTTATGTAATCTTCAGTTACTAAATGGAACATATAAGTATCGTGACCATATTTCAAGTGAAGATTATGTGGGTAATGTCTGTAGCATATAAAAAGGCTGAGGAACGTTTATATATAACAAACTAGCTTCTGCCCGTGGCTTCGGTCGCGTTTTAAGTGTTTTTTTTTTCAGAGAATAAGTAGCCTATGTCACTCTCCAGGCCTGCTACTATCTCTATACCAACTAAATAGTTTTGACATGAATGAACGACCAACACTCACTTTCCCATAATATTAGTATGAATTTAAACGACAGTTGGTACAATGGTTGAGCGATTGTCTATTGCACTGCGTGTCGCAGGTTCGATTCTCTCGCGAGACCATGTTTGTATGAACAACAAATAGTGGTTTAGTCTGGCTGTAATACAAACACCTTGGAAATTCCCACGAACGAAGCCGCGGGCAACAGATAGTTAGCAAATAAAAGCTTGTCGTATCACTGTTATTAATTGAGAAACTATTAGTCAGAATAACACACTGGTAGGCTTGTAAACACGTTGCATGGTCCCCGGTTCAAAATCCCTAAATGACGATATGTATTAATTATTTTCCGCTTGACTGCTCCATTGCCGTTGCTCCGTTGGTCTCGTCCGTCATTGGGGCATCTTTGGGAGTCGTTTTCTTTTTTTTTTTTTTCTTTATTTATTAGAGACTTTTGTCGTATATCGACAATGTCAGCCTCATTGTTACAAAATCCTTACGCTATCTATACTAATATTATAAAGCTGAAGAGTTTGTTTGTTTGTTTGTTTGCTTGAACGCGCTAATCTCAGGAACTACGGTTCTGGTTTGAAAAATTCTTTCAGTGTTAGATAGCCCATTTATCGAGGAAGGTTATAGGCTATATATCATCACGCTAACACCAATAGGAGCGGAGCACTAATGAAGAATGTTGCAAAATCGGGGGAATTTTTTTCCACGCGGACGAAGTCGCGGGCGGAAGCTAGTATACAATAATTTCTTAACAATATACAATATGAAACTTATAACTACGGATAGATACACTTTGATAATTAATGAACTTCACAAAATGCACCACAACAAGCATTGACTTTAATAAGTTATTAATATCAATGCCTGCAATTGCACATCTTATAAAGTTCATGAGCTATTTCAGAGGTAGGTTTCGATAAAATACTTTGAAACACTCCAATGTCACTTCTGTTCAAATTATATTTTTTCATAAATGTGAATCGTGCAGTTTCATTTTTAGTACATATGGACAGAAAGTGATAAACGTCTTCTACTGTACCACACACTGAACAATTGGGAGATTCTGTTTTTTTCATTAAGAAATTAAATTTATTAAGTGGCATGTGACCAGAGCGTAGACGGAGGGCTGTTACAATAAGATTTCTCTGCAATGAAGTGTTAGAAAACCATGGTATATGAAATGGTTTCGCTTGAAACGTTTTCTAGAGGCCAGCAATTCTGACACTGGCCTAGCCAAGGAGTATTGCGCTGCCCAACAACTGGGTTTCGTGGAGGTCAGATAGGCAGTCGCTCCATGTAAAACACTAATACTCAGCTGCCTCTGGTTAGACTGGAAGCCGATCCCAACATAGCTGGGAAAAAGCTAAGCAGATGATGGTATTAATTTTCCGCATAGGTCTTGGAAACTTTTGTACGATACAGTACATTTTGATACAAGCGAAGAAAGTTTGTTATTGCGTACGAGGCGGAGTTGCGCCCGAGCCGCAAGGTGAGGGGTTATGGAGCCGAGTACTGCAGTAACAAATGTCCACGTGTATCAAACGACGTTTTTCAATACACTTTCGAAGAAAAATACTTGCTCCGAAAATGACGACGCATTTTTATTTGATTTCCATTGAAGAAAATTATGCAGTTGCCATATATTTTAGCTTCGATTTAGATGGCAACAGGCTATCGCAAGAATTTTGAGCCTCAATCACAATATCTGGCGGTGTAGCATCTAAATTTTTCTCATCAAAACTTAAATTCGACATACGCAAAAAACACAAATTAATAAGATTTAATTTTCTTTTCCCCGTGCTTTACCTTCACGGGTTAAAGGAGAAGCAAAGGTATGAAGCCGCAAAACAGACTGATATTAAAATAAAATATATTTTTTTTAATTTAGAACACAAATTAATGTTAATTTGTTGGTAAAAGCAAAATTATTTTATAAATAATAATTTTTATTTCTGATATTCTGTTCATAAATACAATTTTCATTTTCATTAAATATAAGGCCTTAAAAACATGCGCCTCTTTGCTGTGAAATAAAAAAAACAATCACCACCGAATATAGGGAATTGAATAGTTGTTTAATCTGTGGCAAAATCTGGAATGAAAAAAAAAACCCTCGTATGTGATAAATGAAAAATATCCACGAGTGTAAAATACATTGCATGTTGAACCTAATCTTAGTGCGATAAGAGCCAGTTTTCGAGGAAGTGTATTGAAAAATTATTTTCAATTATTTCACTATGTATTTTCATCTCTCTTCTTCGTCGTTCCCTCACTGCTGAGGATCTTGAATCCATAGATTGTCAACAGCACGTCTCCATCGGTTGCGGTCGGTGGCCCGGTGCAGTGCAACGTTGACGGGGATACCCAGTTACTCGGATATCTGGTCCGACCATCTCTTCGGGCTACGGCCTTTTACCCTCCACTTTACCCGTCACCATCAGTCTTTCAAGACTGTCATTGCTCCTGCGAGCAATGTGGCCAAAGTATTTTAAGACTTTCTGTAGGCAAACCTGAGACAGTCGCTGGGCTTCAATGTTGAGTTCTTTAAGAACAGAAAAATTTGTGCGGTGAGCTGTCCAGGGAATTCTTAGCAAATGGCGCCAACACCACATTTCAAAGGCGTCTATTTTCTGTCTGTCCGCTGCTTTTAATGTCCTTGTCTCTGCCCTATAAAGAAATATGGAAAATATGAGAGTGCAGACCAGGTGTAGCTTTGTCCGACTGGTTATATTTCTATGTCTTCATACCTTGTTGAGTTGAGTCATCGCTGTTTTAGCCATACCGATGCGTCTTCTGATTTCAGATTCGCAGCTGCCTTTATTAGTGACTAGATTGTGCCAGCGGCTTCGCCCGCGTGGGAAGTTTTTCCCGTGTAAATTCCGATCCCGTGGGAATTTCGCAAAATCCTTTCTTAGCGGGTGCCTACGTCATAACATCTACCTGCGTGCCAAATTTCAGCCCGATCCGTTCAGTGGTTTGGGCTGTGCGTTGATAGATCACTATTGTCAGTCAGTCAGTCAGTCGGTCACCTTTGAGTTATATATATTTAGAAGATTACAGAGCCGAGGTATTGGAATTTGTCTACTGTCTCGTAATCCTGCAGTAACGTGGTCGGTGCTAGAGTCGCAAATCGGTATTTAGCCATCAATTTTGTTTTGCTTTTTAATTTCAATATTTTCTTGGTTACCTCCATATACTCATATAGTAGGTAGTAGGTACTACATAATTATGTATATAAATTAGTTTCTTTCTAAAGATCCATCGTAGAAAAATTATTTATAGTTTGTTAGAAAACCCATTCAATTGGTTTTCACTGTATCTAACTATATTATGTACCGATCACTTACCACTAGGTTTCTATTCTAACAGAATATAATTCATAATACAAGTGCCTAATAAAAGGAAAAAAAAACATCACATAAATGTTTATATTTTGAAGTGGAAAATTGTTTGCTAATAATATCTTTTGTAAAAAAAATTGAATATAATTCTTGACTTAGAATTGGTTTTCAATCTCGTTTTTCATTTGGATCTAATCTGATCTCTACAAAACCATCCAATTACTGGGAAAGAAAACCATCCAATTATTGGGAAAATATTTGGAATAACTTATTTTATATAATGCTCGATTTACTTTTTATAAAAAAAAAATTATAAACCTGTTACCACTTTAAGGAATATTTTTGCTCGTCTAAGGCAGTTGTTCGACTACCGGCGAGTAAACGACTAACTATCAGTGATTTACTTGCTCAAGAAACGCACAACGAAATATACATACCATGTAAACGAAAGAGATGCATATATTAATAGTTGCTCTCTGACTTTTCACATTGCGGCTACTCGCTTCACTCGTTTTGTCGCTGAGCGACTAGAGCTGTCGAAGATAATACTCGCTCAGCGATACTTGGCGGTCAGAACTCACGCTAAGAGACCAACCAGATGATAACTCAGCGACTGAACTATCGGAACAATACACGCGCTACTCGCTGCTCGCCAACTCGTTTTCAGATGCTGGTTGTAGAGTAGCGAGTAGTCGCTACACGTTCATCGTCGGCGGCGCACGGTGGGCTGAAAATCGGCTTTCATAGACTTAGGCATTTTATTTTGCAAGTGCGAGTTTTTTTGCCGGATATCACTTCTATTAGTTATAACAATATACAAAAATGACACCAGAATTGATTCTGCACAGAAACGAAGGAATTATAATTTTTTTACGAAAATTTTGTATGGAGCTAGTATGAAAAATCGAAATATCTCTAAAACGGCAGCGATAACCGTAATATCCTTATAGGGGGTTATAGTACTAATTATTTATGATTTTTTGACATACGTTACATAATGGTTGTAGATGCCTTTTTTTTTTTTAATCGTCAAAATATTTTTATTTATTTTTACATATTTAAACGTTCCTTTTAGTGTTTAAGTTGAAGAATTCAGAGCTTTAACAACTCTTATCATAAAATAGCATCACCCCTATAGACCTGAAGGACTAGACAGAGGTGTGTAGTGTCTTGTTGATCTTGTAAGATTTCCAACAATACCAAATAGTTGAATATCAGTGTCAAAGTGCCCATGCTGCCGCTTCTTTTTGAAAGATAGGGGAATGAAATTGTTAATTGATCATACCCTAAAAGTATGATTACAACATAACCGGACACATAATAATAATAATATCCTTATAGGGGATTATAGTACTAACATTATTTATTTTAACATATGAAACTGTTCAAAACGATCCATGAACTGTGTCAAAGTTAAGAACATCGTTAGGAAGCATGCTTTTTCCCCAAATATTAAGAATATGTGAAAAAAAAAGACTGTATATAAAATTTTTATTGATAGGTAATTTAAATAAAACAGAAGTAACAAAAATAATATCTAATAAATTCAATTATACAAAATACATATTTGAAACTATAATTTATGAAATTATTAACTAAACATATTGGTACAATAAACTAACATAAATAACAAAAGAACATAAAGAAAAATAATTAAATTTTACAAATTTTCTTTACAACTTTCGTTGTCGGACTCCAATTCCGAGTCAGAATCCAGATCGGATATACCTACAAACTCGAACTCAGTTTCCGGAAACTGTATTAGGTCGAGAGTTTCAGCAAAAAAGGTTGTCTTCCTTTTGGCATCTAACTTCGGCCTTTGTGCACTTAGAAAAGGATCCGAAGAAACAACAAGCATATTTAGGATATCTTGATTAGAATCTTGCCTGCTTCTTTTCCGCGAATGATGTTCCCGGAACCTCCTAAAATCTTTGTTTCGAGACTCTGAGGCTTCTTCAGAGAGAGTCCCAATCGGGACAATATCATTTTTTTCGATTATGTCAGCTCCGTGTATTAATAGTTTATGTACGGTTGATGACATGTAGTACCAGTCGTATAATTCCACGTACTTTTCTGCTGTTTTGCGAGCAAAATCTTTAAATTTGATGACATCGATCTTCTCACCAGATGTTATTGCTTGCAAAATAACAGCAAATCTTTTTATCAGGTTTTGATCCAACCCAGTAATAGCTGCAGTTTTATTGGGAAACTCGAAAAACTTCCTTGCGGTATTCCCGTCATTGGTAGTTCCCGAGCCTTGTTTTACTATATCAATTAACAGATTGAGCTCCTCTTTAAATTTATTTTGAATGTTTTTTTTTCTGTTTTGTAACATATCTTTATGCTCATTACTTCTTGCTGCCCACTGTTTGAAGTCAAGTCTGTACGCAATGTGTAACAGACATTCCATGCAATTTATACGGGCATGTAGGGATGATAGGCCAAATTCATATATGTCAGAACACACAGTTTTTGATGTTACAGCATCTAAGTGGTTCATTTCTGTTGGTTTTGCTAAGCACAGGTAGCATGATGCATTTGATCTAGCTTCAGAAAGGTACGTGCAGACTTTTGCGTCGATCATTGTCATCATTAGTTTATGAGTCACCCTGTTACTATTAATGCACTCTGTGGGGTTAAGGGCCTCAATTTCCTCATCCATTTTTCTTTTGTTATCAATGACAACTGCATGGCTTTCTTTTACAGAAGTGAACTGAACCGGACGACAATAAAAAGTTGAGCATGGTTTCGGGTTTGTCCATATAGTATTATCTCCATCTGTCAGTTTCAGTGGCACCAAGGAGGTCATGAAAATGCTTGAATCATCATGCTCGCCGTCCATTTTCTGCTTGTATCGGCTTTGATTGGAAGCACCATCAAATCCCCACTTCGATATCAGCTTTAACTGCTTATTTTCCACATTATCAGAAAGACTTTGAAGAATCCGCTTCACCGTGATGTCAAGTAAAGCTTGAAGTGTAATTCTAGCTGATGAATCCGTAACTGATACTGATTGATTAGGAGGGTAGCATGCAAGCTTAGTTTGTTGCAGTTTATAGTAGGATGGGTAAATATCCTTAGCACCTTCCCGAATGGCAGTCTCTCGCAACGTAATATATTGCCACTTTGAAAGCTTAAGTGAAAGAAGCAATCCAAGTGCTTTCTCTGGTGTAAATATTACTGTTTTCTTAATGCTTTCCTTGATTTTAACGGCAGCTTCTGGATTTTTGATCATATAATTGATTACAGATGCGATATCTTCATAACCTTCTTCTTTTAAACGTGCTGCAGCTGCATATGCCAATTCACAGGAATCCTCGCCTATGTGCTCACTAGATCTTCTCTTTTTCTGTTTGCTTCCCAGATCTTTGAATGGTTTTCGGGACCTTTTTGTCATTGTTCCAACAGTCGATGATGTCGAAGGTTCTGGAGAGACTGAGCGTGCTCTTGGTATCTCATCAACAGTTGGTTCTTGATTTATTAAAGTTTGCACGCAACTCGGCCAATCAATATTTGCTTGCAACCACTCTCCGTACGTATTTCTAAACTTATCAAAGAATCGTTTAGATTTCTGCCACCTGTTTAAAGCAGCTCGCGTGAATCTCCGGCAAAATTCTTTGAGAGTTACTTGATCTTCGGCAGAAAGGCAATCGCCTATGCGGGACACAATTGCACTAAACAATACTTCATGATTAAATGAAGGACACTCACTTTTTAGAAGAACATACAAATCTAAGTTGGTGATTAAACTTTCCATTCTAAGATTTTGTAGTCGCAAAGCAAATAGTTTTAGTGTTAGCAGTTACACGGTTGTGAACAATCTAAATTATGGAACAAAATTATAGCCCTTTTATTGTATAAAGTCAATAATTAGTTAACTACCCTCATTAAAGTTATAAAAGATATGATAATAAAAATTTATAATCGTCAAAAACATTTCGTAGAACTCATAGTAGAACTAATCAACATTAGCAAATCACATTAGCTCACTAATTATAAAAAGGTGAATGCAGTTCTTAGTTGGTATTGTTGCGAGATATTTCAAATCATTTAATCACTTAATAGGCTCATTAGAATCAGAAGACTACAACCATCATTCTAATTACTTAATTACTTGTCATCAGACTCATTAGATGACTACACAATATGTTATTTTGTATTTTGAACGTATGCAAGGTTTTAAAATTCCTTTTGTGTCGATATTATTATGTGTCCGGTTATGTTGTAATCATACTTCTAGGGTATGATCAATTAACAATTTCATTCCCCTATCTTTCTAAAAGAAGCGACAGCATGGGCACTTTGACACTGATATTCAACTATTTGGTATTGTTGGAAATCTTACAAGATCAACAAGATACTACACACCTCTGTCTAGTCCTTCAGGTCTATAGGGGTGATGCTATTTTATGTTAAGAGTTGTTAAAGCTCTGAATTCTTCAACTTAAACACTAAAAGGAACGTTTAATATGTAAAAATAAATAAAAATATTTTGACGATTTAAAAAAAAAAAAGGCATCTACAACCATTATGTAACGTATGTCAAAAAATCATAAATAATTAGTACTAAAACCTCCTATAAGGATATTACGGTTATCGCTGCCGTTTCAGAGATATTTCGATTTTTCATACTAGCTCCATACAAAATTTTCGTAAAAAAATTATAATTCCTTCGTTTTTGTGCAGAATCAATTCTGGTGTCATTTTTGTATATTGTTATAACAAATAGAAGTGATATCCGGCACAAAAACTGGCACTTGCAAAATAAAATGCCTAAGTCTATGAAAGCCGTTTTTCAGCCCACCGTGCGGCGGGACTACTGCCTATGTGGTTTTATTTTTATCTGTATTTTTTAGGGTTCCGTAGCCGAGTGGCAAAAAACGGAACCCTTATAGTTTCATCATGTCTGTCTGTCTGTCCATCCGTCCGTATATAACAGCCATTTTATTCCGAAACTATTAAGGCTATACATGTGAAACTTCGTAGGTAGATGTATTCTGTGAACCGGTTTCCGATTTTAAGAAACAAAGAAATAAATAATACATGGAACTGAAACTGAAAATATTTTTTTTCATGCAACCTAAGAAGATACCGCAAACGCAATGTGGTATCTATAGAGAGGTCTTTAAAAATGACATTGAAGTTTCTAAATCCACTTTTTCATAAATTTAATCGTTTAAAAGATATACGCTTCCAAAGTGGTAAAATGTCTGCCCCCCCTAACTTCTATAATAATGGAGTAAAAAAAAAAATATGCTGTAGATGTTAATATAAAATTTCAACGAAAATAAGTTTGTACGAGATCGTGTCAGCAGTTTTTGAGATATAGGATATTTCTTAAAAACGCAAATATAACTTTGTAATTCATACAAACACTATGAAAAACAAATTTATTTGGCATAGTTACTACGTAACCCTTCATGGGCGAGTCTGACTCGCACTTGGCCAATTTCTTTTTATATAAATCTCGGTGTAGTATGTTTTTGTTCACATTGCAAATTATCTAGTGCTTAGACGTTCTTGTCCATAGTTATAAAAAGCGTTATACTAACTTAAAGCGATCGCTTTCAACTAGGGCCAACTCCAAAGTCGCGAAAGCAAAACCAAATAAAACACAGAAATAGCAACATTTTGCCTCTTATTTAACTTTACGGTTTCATCCAATTTAGGTTCTGAATTTTACTCAATTTATTAGTAACTAAGTTATACCCGTGACTTAGTTCGCGTGAGAGTAGTATAGGAGAGTATAATATATATAGGAGAGTAAATAGCGGAATAACAAGTAACTTATATGTTGCCCTACAACCTCTACTATCATCCAAAGTAAGGCCCATTAATATCGGTTCAAACTTTCCAGATAAATTAAGCCTGGACGAATAGAAAGACACGGACATTTAAAAGAAAGCTTGCGTGTTTCAAAAAATTAATGTCTTGTCTTTAATCTTGTATTTTAGTATCGTGTTAATAGTTACACGATACTAAAATTTGAGAAAACACATTTATTTTGAAATCACAGATAGACATTTCAATTATATTTATTTGTTTCCATAGATATGTGTAGTTTCGATATCTTTACAGGGAATCTGGAGGTCGCCACGCCTCGCTGCTCCGTCGCGGGGACAACAACACCTCTTCAATCCGACTGACGATGAACAACCGATCGATGCGGTCATCAGTCAAATACTACAACGGAAATAACGTCAGTTTGTTATAACCATTGCGTAACAACGTGAATAGTCGGGTGCTAGCCATACCCGAAGAGACATTGCATATAGACTCAAGCAGACAGATCACTTGTGTTTTGTGCACCGAAAGACAGAGAATGAGAAAGCGGTATACTTATACTGACATCTAAGTGTAAAGTGCAAAAAGAAGTTAATAAGTTTTAATAAAGATACTAATCTACTTATATTTGGTGCTTAACACAGTGACACACGTTAGATGAAAAAAGGTAATGCAGTGCACACTGGATATTGAGAAAAGTTAATGAATTATTTGACCTAATATATGAATTCTTACAGCTGAGAAATGCAGCTGCCAACCTGCTTCAAGAGTTTGGCACTAGTCGAACCTAGAATGAGAACTCGTCAGAGACAATCTTCTAAGTTATTATGTAACTATTTTTGTCATAACGCTCTTGACTTACCTACGACTGACTGACTTACCTACGACTTACTTACTGATAATTCGAATAGACAACTTATATATTCGTCACAATTTCTTGTCTACGAAGAGATTTTTTTTATTGAATTTATTTTAATACCAGGAAGAAGAGCTCGTAGCTAAATAATACCAGCCACACGGATCAATCTGCAAGATAAAGCAACGCTTGCCGAGGTCAGGCCGTAAATGGCTGACCATCTTAACATACCAATATTCCTCCGGATCTTGGAAAAAACTCTGACACACTGACAGTCAATACGGCTTGTCAGAATCTAGAAAAGCTGACCATTTTTTACCAAGGGGTATTTATTTATTTATTAAAACTTTATGCAACACAAAATGTACAAAGGTGGAATTAATGTCATAGGCATTCTCTACCAGTCAACCATGGGTGGTGAAGAGACAACATGGCAGGTGCATAAAAAAAAAACTAAATAATAAACAGGCAGTCGCTTTATGAAGGTAAAACATTATTTAGAAGCATCTGCACAAACTGAAAGCCGACTCCAACTTAGTAAGGAAAAGGCTAAAGAGATGCTGAAGTAAAATAACTCGTATTAATGTAATGACAACCTTAGAGAATCGACGAAAGACAGTGTTATTTGTATTTCATTTCATATAGGTTGCAGAAAGCAAAGATAAATCAATAGAATGCTGAGAAACAAAGCAATCCAAATAATAGATGGCAAAGGTACGTTGAATTCTTTAAATTTGGGTGCATGGCAGTACCTTCGCCAAGACTAGCTATAAGAAACACAAGGTACAAGAGAATACTTTACCAGATGGATCTACTCTATTTTACACCAGTGTTAGGAATGGAAGGAGCAGAGAAGAAACTGTCTGCCCCCGACACCAGTACCTACTCCGACCTCTTCTATATTAAGCCTTCCACCAGGTATGTTATGTGTGAGTGATTGAAATTTGCATTTTAATATGCATTGTACTACTCTAGTACAATGCATTTTAACTAAGATTAGGATTGACTTAGTGACGACATAGCTGTCAAATGCAACCAGTGGGGTAGAGCGAGCAAAACAAGAATTTATTAAAACATTTATTTACAAATATTTAGCGAAAAAAATTAGTACTTTCCTTATTTTGCCTATCATCAATTAAATTCATTGCAAGCCGTACTTTTGAGGTAAAATTTGACAGATAAAGTTCATTGACGTTCCCATCCTTATTTCGGTTTAAATCATTTATTCTCAAAAAAAGACATAATAAGCCACTTACATGAGAACATAAAATAAAATGTAATTTTGAAAACAGGTCACCGTAATGGGCCAGATCATAACGTTTTAGTATGTATAAAGTAGGGCTACTCGATCAACAATTTCATCCGCAACTGCATTATGAGGATTTATTGTAAGAATTATAATTTTTTAAAATATAATTTTGCAGCTGCGATTTAAAACCGTTGAACGAGCTTACATTTTTTATGTTAGAAGGTAAATTATTAAATAGTTGTGCTCCTTCATAAGTTATGCTCCTTTTGGCATAATTTGTGCGAGTCCTTGGTAATACAAGTAAACTAGGTCGACGCAAGCTACGTTTGGATACTTCAGACATCTTGGTGAATGATACGTTTGTATGGATAGTTTTATTTAATATTTTCTTAATTAAAACACAAGTACTGTACATGTATAGTTGCCTAATATTCATTAATTTAGTTTCCTCAAAAATTTTATAAGTTGGTGTTAAATATGGATAACGAAACAGTATTTTTATTATTTTATTTTGTATCCTTTGCAGTTCTTGTAACTTTGTTTTATTTGAATTTCCCCAAATTTCGATGAGGTAAGTCAAGTGTGATTTAACAAGTGAATTGTAAATAGTAAAACGAAGCTTTTTTGGTATACAGTGACTAATATTATAAAGAGAACCAATAAGTGATGATAGTTTATCTTTAACATAGTCTATTTGATGATTCCATTTTAGATAGCTATCCATTCTAAGACCGAGATACTTTTCTGATTTTTTATTTGAATCGCATAACCAAACGCACTATGCATTTCAAATGCTAATTAGAATTTTAATGACCTGTATCTGTCAAATGCCATTCAAAAAGTACGGTTTACAAAGAAAACTTAATGATGAAAAATAATAACGGTTTATTTTACTTTGTTTAACCGAGCTTCACATCAAATTTAAACATAATATTTAATTACTTAAAATCATAATTCGTTTTTTTTAAACATACTTTTCTCTTATTTTCATTGTTGGCACCAATACGCCTGAAAGTAAAGAGAACGCATGGCGCAACTACCCAGAAGTCATGTCAAAATTTTTAAAACTTAATTTTATTTTATTTTAATGTTGTGTATAGGTTACTTTTAGCTAAGCATGCTCCATCTTCGACCACATCATCGCTTACCATCAGGTGTTGATGGTGGTCAAATGCGAACCTATTATCAATTAAAAAAATATTTTGATGATAGGCTCGCGTTTGATGAATAAATCCTTGTTTTGTTCACTCTACCACATCTACAAATGGTTCGATTTGACAGCTATGACGTCACAATATGGCGCTAAGTTTTTCCTAATAGTAGTTGAAACGCACGAGTCATAGTAAATCTGGCTGTAACTTATTTCATTTTTTCCCATTTTCAGAACGCCAGCAATATAGCGTCACACCCAAATTCATCAAACGCAGAGCTGCTACAGGCGGGGTGAACACACTCACCTTTTAACCATCAATCAAGTCCGAACCCAGCGTAACAAGGCACCCATCCTCTTACAAAAGAAAGCAGTTTTTGAAAAACTTATTTGCGAATGATAACAACAATTAAATATTTCTTACTTAGAGATAATATAGTAATCATATTTTTTTTATCTTCCCTTACCAAAAAATAAAATACTTACTGTTTGAAAAAGTGTACCTAAGTCACTAAGATTGCTTTGCTGTATGTTGTTTTGGTCAGTTAATAGTAGTGTCTGTCTTTCAAGGATGAAGAAGTGTAAGAATTACACCTATATTTTGTTAATTTACAAAGTTCAGAAGAGAATCGACCAATATTTTGTTTAAGAAAGGTAAAATTGTAAATATAAGCTAAACTCGGTAAACCATTGTTTGTAAAATAATAATGTAAATAACAGTCGTCTTGGCGACTTAAAAAGTAAATAAAAATGGAAAAAAGAAGATATACTTAGTTCCTGTTCTTTGTTAAATAATATAGTTATTGAAGTTTAACGTGTATGTTAACTTAATTAAGGTTTTTATAAAACAAACATTGTCGTCATTGTTGATGAAATGAAAGTGCAAATTAAATTATTTAAACTATTATATTTAAATAGATTTTTATTGAATCCATTATAATTGAAGTTGAAAATAAAATTATGTTTATAAATCTGGTATCCGATATTATTTCCTTGACAACATTTATATATACCTCCCTAGCGGCTTTAATGCATTCCGCAATATCTTCCAGAACACTTGGATTGTACAGAAATAGCCTATTTTAGACACTGCCTAGAAGTAACCCAGTCATTCTTGACAATAAGACCCTAGGTTATAGTTATCAGGAAAGTTAAGAGTTAGGCACATATTGGAACCAAATTGTCAATCCTCAGTATAGCAGCATCTACTATGGTATCTTCACTTTCTTTGGACATATCACACTTCGTGAAGTCTTATCTGTGGAAAGACTTGTAGTGTAAGGAATGTTAAGGGTAAAAGTGCGCGGCCTTTCGCAATGCGC
Organism: Tholera decimalis; assembly: GCA_943138885.2. Lineage (NCBI taxonomy): Eukaryota > Metazoa > Arthropoda > Insecta > Lepidoptera > Noctuidae > Tholera > Tholera decimalis. The sequence goes on from OW964562.2 coordinate 20,659,118, forward strand.
TGGATCGATGCATATTCCACTCGATGGTCTACTCCATGAATGCACAGGAAGAGTTATAAATTTCAGTATTATTCCAGTGAACGAAAATTTTTCGACAATCAGGATCACAATTTAGACCTTTGATACCACTTACCTACCGGGACATTTTAATTGCACTCTTGGCTTACAAAATTGCTGTTTACGGTCAAAACGACGACGAAATCAGAATGAAGTATTTTTCAGCACAATTCAGTTGAATTGGCAACGGAGTACCTACATTAAACCTGAATTGGACTAGATGTCATAAGAGCTTTGTCCAGTATTATTAAAATTTTGTGCGAGCGTTGGCTAGTCCTTTCGATGGGAAATTGTTCCATCCCGCCATCTTATATCGAACATATGACTTCATCTTATATCGAAGATCCCGATTTCGACTTTTCTTTAAGGCTTAAAAATAAACAGATCGGTGACCACAAACTGTGGTATATACTATGCTTTAAGTTTAAGAAATAAAAGTCCTACTACCTAGGTACCTGCTATGTATTAGTGCCTAGCTAACTAAGTAATTTACCTATAATTGTACGATAATATTATTTTAAGATAAGATTAAAAAAGTTCGTGGTACGTTTTTATAACAGCACTACAAAAAACAAAGTGTAGGTAGGTAAACTGTCAGCGGCAGTGACCTCTCGCACCCGACCCTGGTTCAGACTATGGTGCGGAGCGAAAGGGAATGGGATGCAGTCCCCTCCTTCTGCGAAGCAGTCATGCTAACGAAGGAGGAGGCCGAACGCGCGAGGGAGAGGTAACTCTCTTCCACGCGCCCCAGCCACCTCTGGAGACACCCCGGGCGTCGAAGATCACGAGCCGATCTCTGGCCACCGTAAGCGCAAGCTTGCGGACGGCGAGCAGGGGTAGCTCATCGTCCGGTAAGTACCAGGCCCGGGTCGGCGGCGCGTCGTGTTCCACGCGCGCCTTAAAGTGATGCCAGCACCAGTGACGGAGCCCTATAGGGCCATTGCCTCCCGGGTTGCGGGAATGTTCTAACGAGATATACCGTGGCCTTAGTACTTAAGGGCAGCTGAAGGAACATGGTGGGTTTTTAGTCAGTAGAAATCTTACACACCCTTCCGCTTAACTCAGAGCGGGAGAAGTCATTCGATGATGATTCGAAAAAAAAAATGGTAAACTGAATAATTTACACCGAAAAGAAATTAAAAAAATATATTTTAAGAACTAAAATTTTTGATTAGGATTCTCTATTCCAAAAGGAAATAACGGAACCCTTATAGGATCACTTTGTGGTCCATCTGTCTGTCTGTCAATACTCTATTTTGGGAACAAGAGGAGATATCGACTATTAATTAAAACTATATACTCTGGTCTACACAGTCCCTTGAAGCTATGAAAAAATAGATACTGCCATTTATTCCGTAGGGTACTTCCCGTTGACCTATAAAAATTAAATGTAAAAAATATGATTTTTTCTTACGAAAAATCAGAAAACTATAAATTTTTAATTAAAATATAAAAAAATATAGTCTTATAGGGAGGGGTCGAAATTGAATATGGAAGCTACTGGTATCATATGAAAGGGCTTGATGTGTATATTCCAAGACATATTTTGTAAGATGCAAAACATCAAAAAAATACGGCCCCCTCATAGACTATAGGCCCGTGTCCAAAATTGATGGGTCATATGAACCACCAGGTGACGTATATAGGACGATATAAGAGCATAAATAATTATATTCAGCACTTTGCCGTCACTTGTAAGCTGTCCAACTCACCTCCGGGACCACGGAAAGAGAGGGGGTTGCAACCCTCGATTTTTTTCCCTTGTCGCATGATTTTTGTACGGCGTTGCGGAATAATGGATTAGAAGCGGAAATGGTTCACAAAATACGTCTACCTACTATGTTTCACATGTATAGTCCTAATAGTTTCAGAATAAAATGGCTGTGACATACGGACGGACGGACGAACGGACAGACAAATAGACAGATATGACGAAATTATAAGGGTTCCGTTTTTTGCCATTCGGCTACAGAACCCTAAAAACATAAAGGAAAAACTAGAATATCTTAAGTAATGTTTAATTATCGCACAAACTTGCTGAAAATATACATAGAATTAACATATTATTATATTGTTGTTGTCTTATTAGATAAATAAGTAAATATTTATAAGTATTCTTGAGAAAAGTAATCAAATTGAAACGATAGTATTCCACCCTCGTATATGTGTGTAGGTAGGTACTTTCATGTTTATTTCCAACGAGTCAATATTTTTATCTAGCAATTTTACTTACTTTCGAGAAGCTCGGGTCGACCTTAAAGGTTAAATAACGCTTGTCTAGGCAGGTCTGTGGATGGGTAAACATTTTAACATATTGAGATTCCTGCATGCCTCGGAAAACACGTTAAATTGTTGGTCCCTGCTGTCATTTGTACATCTTTCAAAATCTGACACTGGGGTATCGTGTCACCCTAGGTACCTATAGGTACTTTTCCTATCTCAATGTGTCACCCAGCTTTCTACTGGATTGTGTACGTCAAATAGGCAGTCGCTCCGTGTCAAACAATAATACTCAGCTGCATCCGGTTGGACTGGAAGCCGACCCTAACGAAAGTCGAAGTCGTAAAACTAAAACTTCAAACTTAGTAAATGAATTTCTCTACGCTTAGTGAAAGAATGAAACTTGGGTATTTTTTCACTAGCACTTCGCCCGCAACTTCCTCTGCGGGGATTTTGAAACTATTTATAGCACTCACCAATAATGTACCTATACAACGTGTAACAGAAACCCCATATCTATCCAAAGGGGCTGAAGACAACATCTGGTATGGAGTCTCTATGCACAGTTTCAGCACAAAATAAGTGACTTAAAGAATTGATACCAAATTATCGGTTTCATATGTTTCTTGAATAGCAATCATAACAAACGTGTTACAGCACTACGAGGGTCAATAACTTTCCACGTCACTTGCCAATAACACGTTGATTCTCTTCGTTCTTCTAAATTTGAAAGTTCTGCTTCTGGTATCAATGTATTGAAATTTCTATTATACTTCATACATGTAGACATAGGATTATAAAACCCTTGCCATATTTATATGTTATACCCAAATGGAGATTAGCCAAGACAAACAAGTCATTCCTTATAAACAGCATACGCTTTTATAACAAGTTGCCAAAGTATGTGACAGATCTTAGCGAGGGAAAATTTAAAACCCATATTAAACGTGTCCTTTTGAAAAAGCATATTATAAGATTAAGGACTACGTTGAAGATAAGACTGCTTGACAATGATTCCTTCTGCACATGTGGCTTCCCTGGCTTATTGTGACTGCGTTATTGTATAAAGGTCTATTAACAACCCCACTTTTTTTTTGTTGTTGTTATTATTTGTTTTTATTTTGTTTTTTTTTTTTTTGTTGTTTTTTTATTTTATTTTACTTGTATATAATTTTTATTTTTATGTCATTTGCTTTAGTTTATTTGCAGTTTTGTAAAGTTAATTTTTAATGTAAATGTGTGAACACTATAGACTCTGAGATTCATTTCTGTTTAGTTATTTTTATTATGTCAATTAGTCTATACTGTCCTCTCATACCAAAAAAATAAATAAAAATTGTATCTGTTTTGCAAAGATTGTGAAAATCAAGAATTTTTTTTAAAAGAGTGACCGTGGAGTTTCTTGCTGGTTCTTCTCCATAGGAAACGACCAATTTCGAACCGTGCACTAACTTCTGACGTTTTATGAGTGCCCAATTTAGGCCTATGTAAAATAAAAACAATTTTGATTTCATATCGTTTATTATCATTCAAAGAAACCGTGCACTTGCTATGTATATCCCTTTAAATTACATGTTGTATACAACCAAAGAAAAAATTTTAGAATTGGATCATTCGTTCCTAAGATTACCCCCTACATAGAAACTTACAAACAAATGTTACCTCTTTATAATATTAGTATAGATAAATGTTTCCCAGAATATTACTATGATATAAATTGTCAAACAAAGCATTTGACTACGGTTAAAGTCCGTACTATTTTGGCCAAACTGACATTCGATCATGAATAAAAAGCTGACTGTTAACAAATACTCACATAAATGCTAATCTATACCTACTACATATAATATAATAAATGCGGCAAAGATATATATTATAGATGAACCAGCTTATACTAGCACATAAATCCAGTCAATAATCTTTCAATCAGCTTTTTATCCCGGAAAAATGTACAATTCTCGTGGGATAGTTTTATATAAATTTCTCCGGACAGGAGGGCAACAGCTTGGTACTTAGTAAGAAACAATTCAAAGTCAATTATTTATTTTACGAAGACAGAAACGCTGCGACCAACAAACCCCATTCGTTCGCAAACAGATATTACTTATAGTATATTCCAACAGGATTGTCAAAAGCACGTTCGCTGTTTATAACTGACGAAGAAAACTGCTCTAATATTCACTCTAAGGAAACGTACGGGTGCAGAACCATCTTAACAAGACAGACAGCTATGCAGCAAAGAGTAATGAGAGTACAAAATGGAAGTCATAAATTGCTTCATAGTGAAATGATGTAGTATGTAATGCCAGTGATTTTCCTTTGTAAGAATTCAACTGACAAATTTTACTTTTTAATACTTGCTGTGCGTGTGCCCGTGACTTCGATCGTTGTGGGTGTCGATATTACTTTCGCGGTTTTTCCCCTGGAAATTTCACGTATTGCCCATAACATCCTCAATCTTCAACTCAAAGTCCTATTACAGTCAGTTCAGCCGTTTCTAGAGGTTAGCCAGGAGGAACAGACATCCATATACCTGCATTTTTTTATTGATAATAGTCTAATCTGTCAGTGATTACAAACATTTATTTTTAAATCACTGACAGACACTTAACTTTATTTATAAAATGGGCGACAATCTGTATTCATGAATACATATGAATAAAATCAGATTGTCGCCCACTTTGTTAAGCTCTGTAGCATTAACTGTTTTTTTTTTTTACTTTTTTGGTTAATTACAAGGCAATGTTTAAAAAGCAAAATGAAGTGACATGGTATTTTATTATGTTATTTATAGAAGTGTCGAAATGCATTTTTAATTAATATAATATTTACGCACATCATTATGTTCAGCCACCAAAACAGTTGATAGAATAAGAAGTTTTGAAGATAAGACGTCTAGGCTTAGTTTCAGTCTTATGTTTGTAATGTTCCAATCGTTTAAGATTTACCTAATTTGAATACTACATCTTCATTCACCGTTTAGCTAAACCTAAGATATACTTTACTGGAAATGTTAGTGGCATACAAGTTTACCATCTAGTTTTATGGAGAATACAAAAACAAATATATATTATTTAAGGTATTACATTGAAATATATGTAAGGTTCCTTTAAAAAAAAAACAAAACACCAAATTCATGTCGAAATGCTTCATATTTCATAAGGATTTCATTATGTACCGTAAACATAATAAATAATGTTGTATATGCTAAATATTCAAATTACCTGACGTCCCACATTCACTTCCTTGCAGAAAAGTGCTCCTGATGTGTTTCCACACGAGCGATTTCAGTAGTACATGTGTGGAATTGCCGTATTGTTGGCATTGTTTTGAAGGTAAATTAGATAAATAAATTGGCATAGTAATTAAGTTACCTGAAAACTAGGCCAAATTAAGGCAACAGCTTTCTCCGACCTTGAAGCAGTAAACTGGTCCTGCGCTTTAAAGCTCCCCAAAATTTTGTAGAAAGATTTATGTTTTTATTATTTGGCTTTAATTTTTTTCTAAATGGTTTATTATTAATTAACATTATGTAATATTAATATTTGTATATCCATTTGTATTATTAAAAATAAAACGGTCTTGTAAATTAGTATACCTATTCCATTAAAAAAATAGATTTGCTTTTTAGGCGCGATGTTCAATTTAAAACTTATATCCACGTCTAAATGGAAGAAAACAAAGTGCATTGCTCCTAGAATTAATATTCCGAACTTGCCAGCGTTAGAAGGCCAAATGAGAACCGATAATTCAGCAGAGGCTGTGGAGTGCGGGGGTAATAAAATTTGAATACGAGGAACATTGAATCAGCTGATGTGACAACAATTACGCGAGTTCCATGTCCGGTTACAAATAATAGATCACTGGGACAGATCATTTAACTAATGTAAGAAGTTACGAATTAAATGTTTTACAGACATCGTTGGCGCAATGTTTGAGCGATCGATTGCTGCGGTGCGTGTCGCAAAGTTCAATTTCCACACCGGGATATATATTTGTTTCGGGCCTTTGTATTTGTGAAAATGCACCCACGATTCAAGAGAAATTCCTGGTGTGAGAAAAAGATTTAAAAAAAATTTTGGAACAAGAAAAATTTGGAACCCAGTTATCCAGCTAACTATAACTCTATTCACTGTAACGTTTTAATAAGATGTTAAACATTATTTTACTACATAACATCATATTCATATTCATTTATTTATCAAATATAAGCTAACTGTTTACACCAAATCACTTATATCTATGCTAATTCTGTAAAATTTTAATTAAAACTTTTAAGAATAAAAAATAAATAAAAAAAGAAAACAGATTAACATAAAATTTGTAAACAAAAAACAACCTTATAGGTACATAACATTAGAAACTAAACAATTATTTCTTCATATTTAAATAAATATACACACAAAAATAAATCTGCCTCAGGAATATATTTTCGAAACTCATTTATTAACTTAATAATATGCATATTACGAATTGCTTCACTTTTCAGTAAAAAATATGGTTGTTGTTTACACAAATCGGCAACTTTAGTTGCTCGTGTAGAACCACCAAGAATAGTTAAGTAGAGTTCATATATCATAAGGAGGATCTTTGTCTTTCACGAAGTAATCTTACGTGCTGATGTTGCCTAATAAAGAATGTGATTAATCTCTTGTTTTGTCTACGGCTAATGGAAACGACCGAATCTTTGTCGCTCTTTAAGGTGTGAACTCTTTGTGAAGATTCATTAAAGAGATGATTGTATTCATAGTGATCAACATAGTTGCACATTGTAAAGAATTTATACTATTATTATATTTTTTTTTTACTTATAGACTAGCTCCAATTTCTCCCGCGTTAATTTAGAAAAATTAATAGGATAAAGGAGGATTGAGGTAATTTGAGGATAAAACTACAAAATAATACGTACATTCCATTCTTTCCATTTCCATTTAAGACAGAGCTACCATTATTTTGTTGTGGCAATTTTGTTCAAAATTAAATGTTAATATATTTATTTGAATGAAGATTAATATCATGTTTATTAAAAGACCTTCGCAAATAATGCATTATATTAGAACAATTTTGATTAGCATAAAAAAGTGCTGTCTAATATGCTGTCACGGACTTTTGCACGGTATATTATATTTGTCTAGCTTCAACAGTTCAGACATCGTACGCTAAAATAGCTCTAAGAGGGCAAGATTTTTTTGACTCATTTGATACGTATTGTAATATTATGGCCAAATTACACGAAATTTTTATAAAGTGTGGCCTATGCGTTATTGCGTTGTTACTTTAAAGTTTTATCTTAATCCATTTCGTACTTTTTGCGTGAGATAATAATAAATAATATCCAACCTCACAAATTTTCACTTATAATATTATATTAGTAAGATTTACAAAACAGGGGTACACAAGAATGTTGTATTTTTTTGGTAGTAAAGTATCTATGTTAAAAAGTATGAAGACACAAGTATAGTGTAGGTAAATTTAAATTATATTAAGACACAGTAGAAAAGTACTGTAAAACAAACTAATTAATTAAATACAAAGGCAAGGGAGGACGGATCTCAATTACATCACGAAAGAACCCGCGTGAAACCACCAGCGTGAACTTCGTCAAATAAACACACGCTCTAGTAAATTCCTTACGTACAAAATAGACTACACAATTTTATCCAGACCTATCTTACGGGTCGTTGGATAATTTTAAATGTATTAAGTAAGTGATTGACGTCATCAATCTTGCTTTTAACTAGATAGAAAAATATGTCTAAGACCATTTTAATTTCTTTTTATCAGAAGTTTTGTCAAATAGCGCATGTTCTTCATAATAATCAGACATTTTTCGGGAAAATCATCAAATTTCACTCCCACTCTGGGTGGAGTGGAGATGAGTGTGAGACTTCTACTGTCTCTCCCCCTTCCTACAGTTAGCTTTGCGTTCCGTGCAAAAAAAATATAACGTTAAATCAGTCTGTTTCAAATCCAGAACTTGCTTCTGTCACTCATTATTAATATAATCGAGACACAAGACAACACCCAGTCGTGAGCCAGAAACAGGTCATTAACATAACTAATGTATAGTTTAAAACTTGCGTTATTAATATTCAATTTCAGGCCCTTTATGTACCTTGACTTGTCGTATGAGCAAAGTTTATATGACACTGACGCCACGGAAAATGAATACGCAAGCCATATTTTTTACGTGTATTGTGAAACATGCCAACATCAGATGGAAGTATGGAATTCTTAGAATTTTGTAGTAGTACAAAATTCGTAGAATTCCATACTTCCATCTTAATTGGAGACAATGAAAAATTGTCTTAAGGTATAGCAATGATAAACAAAGTGGCATTTTTGGAAAGAAAGGACTGTCTTGATCTTTATTTGTTTACAAGTTTATTGCAGTGCTGGAGTAGCGACCAATGAGAATATAAAGTTCTAGTATATTTTTTACTTTCTGCAAAAAAAAAACTTAAAATTGCTCTCTATTTTTCTTTTAACTCTTTTTCGAAAATGTTCATAACTATTTGGACCCAGGAGGTATTTAATGTATTCGTACCAAGTATTCGGCTTTATAGTTTCCAAGAAAAGGGGCCTTGAATTTTTACCTATTTGTTTATGTTTGTGTAATATCACAAATTCATAAACATGCAATCTTATATTAAGAGGCAGATAAACGACGTCATATTATGATTTTAAATTAAACATGGCGTATTAGTACATATACAATGGACATGGAGGTTACATTTCTGGCAGGTATACATTGATCTGGGGTTAGCAGTAATTTAACAAATACAGGGATTGAAACTCTGGCTTAGAAACAGTGATTCCTCTTAGATAGTACAAATTCAGCCTGAACGTCAATGGTCGATAGTAACAGCCACTAACTTAAGATATGATTGTATATTTTTGAATGTTATAGCTAGAAAATAAAACATTAAACAACAGTTGTGAAATTATTTTAATTTCGTTATGTCGCTTTCCTTCATTGGTGTTCATACAGATGTATCTTTCATAATTGGTAAGCACTAGCAGTATTTATATAATTTGAATATGTAACGTGTTTTAAATGTGTGTAAAAATAAAATTATTTATTTTCAGTGTTAATAAAAGTAATCAATGTTATTCAATTCACCAACTAGGCCCGCATGGTGGATTACGACCCATTTCCTGTCATATAGAGGAGACCTACATCCCAGCAGTGGGAACGTTGTAATCTAAATTAAAAAATACAAGTAACGTTTTACTTATTATTTTTAACCCTTCTCTTAGAAAACAGTTGTGAAATTCAGTTATATCACTATACAACGAGTAACGGAAACCCCATATCTATCCAAAAGGGCTGAAGACAACATATGGTATGGAGTCTCTATGCACAGTTTCAGCGCAAAATAACTAACTCAAAGAATTGATACCAAATTATTGGTTTCATATATTTCTTGAATACCAATCATAACAAACGTGTCACAGCACTACGAGGGTCAATAACTTTCCACGTCACTTACCAATAACACGATAATTCTTTTCGTTCTTCTTAATTTGAAAAATTCGATCTCTGGTATCAGTGTATTGGAATTTGTAATAAGTTCTACATACGTAGACTTAGGATTACAAAACCCTTGCCATATCGTTTGTTATCATCCAAAGAAGCCATGCACTTGGTATGTATATATCCTTTAAATTACACGTTGTATAATGAGCTATACAGAAGGGTAAAGTAAGAAACGCCTGGTGCGTTACTTTGCGAAAATATATACTAAAGTAGATGTTCAATCTTGCATGCATACTGCATGCAGTATGCAGCGCCTCCCCGCCGCTTTAGCGGAATTAACACTAGATTTTTTTTTAAATATTAGTATAGTAAGCTATGACAAAACACTTACATAAAACTTAAGATTTATGTATTAAAATTCAAGCCCGCGGCTAACTCATTTTGGAGGATAATACCGTCTTAGCTTTCGACTTACAGTTCAAAGCCATTGTATTTAGGAATGAAATGAGTTTGCGATTTTTATTCACGGCGTTAATAGAGTAAAGTGCTATATTGCCATATCGGTTTTCTAAACTGTTACTTCTAACGATAGACAGGCTATTAAAAAGTCGTTTATTCATGCTTTCAGTAAAAGGGCAGCCTTTAGTAGTATTTTGTTGCAATTACACGCCATTTAACTCGATTCTTGACAACTGTGGTTTTTATCAAGGGGATGTAATGAAGGTAAGCTTTTAAAGGAAACTAATATAAATACAATGTAATTATCTGTCTATGAATTCAAAATAACTATGTTTTCTGAAATGCTTATAGTTATACAAAATAAAACTTTTGAAATTTAAGAGAAACTCTAGATAGCTAAACCAATTTGATGTTAAAAGGACTTTCACGGGAAGATAGAAGAGCTTCAAGGGCAAATTGTTAGTAATCTCGGAATTGCCACGGGATTAGGATTCACGCGAAAATCTTCGCGAGAAAAATTCCCCAGCGAATACTTTGCGGTCAAAATAAGACAGCCAGTACAAAATAAGAAAACCATTACCAGTTTTGGAAAGTATTTTACATGTTATAATTATATATAATTTGTACCCTGATATAATCAAGCCTCTGAGTACTAACTACAACAGAAATATCTCGGTTACAGTATTATGTCTCATCTTCCTACAAAATTATCGGTTTGTTTAACGAGCCATATTAAATTGTAATATCTCGATGTTTTACTTACGATAATGTTTTACTTCGAATAATAAATTAACACGAACTGTAATTTAAGCCCATTATTCTTTATGTATTTATATGTTCTTTTTTTATGATTTTGTTTTTTCTATTTATTTACCATTTTAAGTATGATTTACGCTATTGGTGCTGCTAAACTATTATTCAGAATATTAAAATTAAACTTGGCCTTGCGTTCTGAGGCCGCAATATCTCGTTAGAAGCAGGCAATGGCCCTGTCAAGGCGATAAAACGAGTTACTTACTTATAGAGCATGATTTGCATTTCCACCACTGTATGTACGCATGTGGTATACAAGTTTGAGACGGTAGAAATAGTTGCGCCCAGCCTCTATGACATGAGTTTCAGAATGCAGTGCTCATGAAATACCACCTCAAGATTACGGCGTACGTACTTATGTTATGTAAAGTGAATTATGAATTTGTTTTTAAATTTTTGTCGACGGATTTCTCGAAACCGATCTAGACACACGGCAGCGTGTCTAGCCAAGTAAAAAAAAGGAACTGGCAATGTACCGTGTGGTTACACGACCCTTCGAACTACTTTCGACCCCTTCACAACTCATTAACATTTTACCGACAAACCAAACATATCGACCTTATAGTATACGTCCAGTACAAACAGGAAGTACACTAACTTTCAAAATAATATAATATACATAGTCGAGACAAATTTTAAATTAAACGTTGAGTGAACACAGGGCTTGGCACTCATATAGATCTTGATTCTTTTGTTGCTGAAGTCGAGAGCGACACGTTCTTCAGTATTGAACTGGGCTCTCATTTCACATCTATATTTTTAATGGGATTGCTAATTTAATATAAATCATCCATTTGCTGATGACAGATTTCATACGATTTTGCAATCAAGGGTTCGGAACAAAGATTCTTCCATTCAAGTTGTGTATGGGAAGATGGCAACGTCGAGATGAAAATAATGCAACTGGAACTCGTTTATTGTACAGACGCCAGCACATGAAGCTACCCGAAACTGTCAAATTTTCCCAATCAACCTTGAACCAAGTTGAAAATCTATTAAAGAAATTTGACAGATTGTTGTAGCTCAATGTGCTGGTGCCTGTACCAACGCAGTAGTCGATATTGTCTACCTAAGATACATAATTAGCTATCCTACATATCCGCTAATGAGATACTCTTGGCTAAATAACAACATTCGCATGAGTCGGTCTTTACGGTTAAGCAATACTTGCCAAGGTTGTTCCGTGTAAGGGTGAGTATCCTAACATTCCTCAATGCCTCAGAAAACACGTTAAGTCGGTGGTCCTGGCTGTCATTTATACATCTTTAGTATTCGTTAAGACAGTCAGAAGAAAGAAAACCACAGAACTGGTTGACACCAGTCTCCAGGTATCGTGATACCCCAGCTACTGGGTTGTAGAGGTCAGAAAGGCAGTCACTCCATGTGAAGTACTAGTACTCAGCTAAAGCTGATTAGACTGGAAACTGACTTCAACAAAGTTGGAAAAAAATCATTATGAAATGATTCCAGCTGTTTTAGAACCCAATGGCCTGGCACGCGACGATGGCAAAAGACCGGACGGTATGTCTTTATTTCCTTGGAAGATGGGTAGGCCTTTAGTGTGGGACGCAACTTGTGTCGATACTCTTGCGCCATCCCGTCTTCCTAGCTCATCTTGTTGTACTGGCGCTGCCGCTGCGGCTGCTGAGAACCTCAAGCGGCGGAAATATAATAACCTTGTTGGTAGTCATATTTTCGAGCCGTTTGGGGTTGAAACCTTGGGGTCGTGGGGTCCGAGTGCTCACAAACTATTTAAAGATCTGTCCAGACGCCTAGTTGACACTTCGCGTGATCCAAGGGCTGGCTTTTACCTTGGACGGAGGTTAAGCATTGCCATACAACGTGGTAATGCCGCCAGTCTTTTGGGCACATTACCAGTGGACAGCGATGCGCACGAATTTCTGGATGCTATATTTTAGTTGCTAATTGTGTTACTTAAATAAATAAATACAATCTATACTACTTGAAAAATTATTAAATTATAATGATTAGTATTCTAATTTTTTCTTTGATTAGTTGGACCAATGCGTTATGAAATCTACTAGCTGGTACAGAAAATCAGAGAAAAACTCCAGCTTTGGTACGCAGGTCCACCTGCAGAACGCAAAAGACGCAATAATGTTAAATTTACTGTAGGTAAGACAAAAGAAATGACGTTGAATATATAAAGTATTTCACTTCTTTCCTTTCTAAATTATCTTAAGAATTTTGTAACATCCGATTGAGTTTTAAGATGACATGTTTCTTTTTATTTAAATAGGAATTAAGTTGACCATTTCAATCTACTTATTTATTTTAGAATATTTCTCTACTGTTGAAGTTCATATTTATTGATTTATTTAGTTTTAAAATCCTTTTTGTTTTTCCCGCCTATTTTTATATAAGGTTATCTTCCGCTGTAAACTTAAGACGTGTCATTTTCCGGGCATAAAAAGCGATGTAATGCAGCAATCTACCTCTTTCTCTGACTGCTGTGGTATAAGTATCTTTATTTTGTGAAAACTTTCCCTGCTACCTACATATTTGTTGTCAAATTGTATTTTAATATAACTTTGTTTTGTGTGATTTCAACGCCGACGGCGATGATGCGCCGACATATACTTATTCTAGTTAATATGTAGGTATCCACATACCTTACTTATTATAAAGATTAATATAGGTAGATTTATCTATACCCATAGTACAAAGAAGAAATATTTTTATACTTGAATGTTTGTAACAAACTCAAAAACTACCGGACTGATTTAAAAAAATCTTTTACCAATATGAAGCTACATTATCCGGGACTTAGAAAGGCTATATTTTTTGCTGAAATAACATTTTCATGCGAGCGAAGCTGCGGGCAGAAGCTAGTATTTAATAAATCAACAATATATACGAGTGCGTGTATGGCTAAATGTCACCTCAGATACTTAATAAATTAGAATGAATGAGAGGAATATTATGACGTATATCACATCATCATTATCATATCATTGTATCACCTTATTTATTTATTAAAACTTTATGCAACACAAAATGTACTGTACAAAGACGGACTTAATGTCATAGGCATCCTCTACCAGTCAACCATGGGTGGTGAATAGATAACATGGCAGGTGCATAAAAAAATAATAAACTAAGTAGATAATATTTTCAAAGTAAAAGTTTTATTACAAGTGTATTTATATACTTCTAAGTAGAATAAACTTACATACATATTTATCATAATACATACCAAAAATATATTAGATATATATTAATAAAAAGTTATAGAAAGGAGGTTATGAAAACTCTGCTTCCACTATTTGTTAAGAAAATAATCCCGCAACTTTCTCTTAAATGCATATTGATTGGTGGCCGTCCTGATGTCGAGAGGTAGTGCATTCCACAGAAGAATATACTGTATATAGAAGGAGGAATTAATAAAATCAGAAGTATGAGAAGGACAGAGTAAGAGAAGATTATTGTTGTAAATTCCTTTATAACGTAAAATATTCTGTTATGGTGTACAATAAAGAGTAGATATATCTATCTATCCATCTGTCTATATCCACTCTAATTAATCAAACTATCCGAGTCATATTCAAGCGAAAATAGCCTAATTGTTGGACTTGTTATCGAGAGGTCACGGGTTCGAACCCCACCCATTACACTCTTCCCATGAACCCACTCCAGATACAAGCATATTTAGCATAGTTGGAGGGGTTAACAAGATTGCTAGTCATGTAGATTATACCAACATTGCTAGTTCTATTAAAAAAAAAAGAAAAAATATCTTGAATCATACTTAATATTACACAGAATTTTTTTGTAGGCATTTACTGACCGTTTTCTTTTGCACTTGGCAATTAGCTCCCAAGGAATAACATTGCTACTTTTTTTTTACAAAGAGCTGAAATTCAGGTAAATATCGATGAACGGCGAGAAGGTAGATTTAATACCGAGCAAACTTATTCACGCCTAAGTGAGTGTGAAATGGTAACGCGTGCTAGTTGTGATGTAAGCTAAGTAGCGGTGGTAATATTATTACAGGTTTTCATAAAGATTTTGCTAGCTCTCAAGTACTAAGTAAAGGTTCTATTGAAGGATATTTACACGCTTTTGTGGCAATGAAAATCATTAAGAGGTAGATGGCAAGCAAAATATATTTATTGAATTTATAGTAAACGCTTTAGTCTTTCCATTTAATTAAACACTAGCTTCAGCCCACGACTTTGTACGCGTTGGAGGGTTTTGCGCGTAAAACTCGATCCCGTGGGACAAAAGTAGCCTATGTGTTATTCCAGGATGTCAACTATCTACTTACCAAATTTCATTCAGATCCGTTCAGTAGTTTTTGCGTGAAAGAGAGTAGATGTAGACATCCCTACATCTATACATTCACCCTCACAAACTTCCGCATTTATACATAATATTAGTAGGACTGCGCAATAATGTTCAGAACGTATCATTGAGCTGTGTTAAATGATTGTTACTAATACGTTTTCTTGTTTTTCCAATAATCTTTTTCATATCAAGGGACGATTTTCCAGAAGAATTGCGATTCAATAGCTTTTATGTGGTATGTAATCTATATACAACGTGTAACGGAAACCCCATATCTATCCAAAAGGGCTGAACACAACATCTGGTAAGGAGTCTCTATGCACAGTTTCAGCACAAAATAACTGACTCAAAGAATTGACCCTAAATTATCGGTTTCATATGTTTCTTGAATACCAATAATAACAAACGTGTCACAGCACTATGAGGGTCATCACTTTTCATGTCACTTGCCAATAAAACGATAATTCTCTTCGTTCTTCTTAATTTGAAAAATTCGGTCTCTGGTATCAATGTATTGAAATTTCTAATAAGTTCCACACATGTAGACATAGGATTACAAAACCCTTGCTATATCGTTTGTTATCATCCAAAGAAGCCGTGCACTTGGTATGTATATACCCTTTAAATTACACGTTGTATATATATATATATATATATATTTATACTACGAATCCCGCTGTTGACCCCGATCGCACCTGGTGGTAAATGTGGTCTACGATGGAACGAGCGAGCCCAGAAAAAGGTCATAATATGACCTTTTTCATTATGACTGTGGCACGGAATATAGAAGCCGGCTGAGAGTTCCACACCTTGGTTGTGCGCTAATAATATCAATCATACATACCACACATTTAAATTTTTTCTTTATTTAAAACATTTGAGAAAGATATAAGTTCTAGGTATGTATTCTATGTGAACTAAACAGATTAATGTTAAGGTAAAGCATAATATCAGTGTTCAATGATCGAACAAGGTTGTTCGGTTGTTTTATGTCTTCAATTTTTTGTTACACAGGATGTTTTACCAGCCCGTTTGAATGCAATTGTTATATAAAAATACTATTGTTTAAACATAACTAAATTAATAAATAATAATACAGTAAATCACTACGCTAAATTAGTATTGTGTCGGGTTGGCGCACGAAGTACTCATACACGTTAGTAGAAGTCGATGACCTCAATTAGCCGAACTACATAAAATCAAATAAAAATTTCAATGTATTTCTTTGGCGTTGTTCGTTAGACTTTATGATTTTACCGTATTTTACATACTTCAAAAAGTGGTGAAGTGCGAGTCCGGTTCACCCATGAAGGGTTTCAACTCAAAAAAAAACTGATTTTCATAGTGCTTCTTTATTAGTTCTTTGAAAATGTGCTATAGTATATATCTCATTCAAACAATTTTCGTTGAAAGTATTTATTGAGATCTGCAGCATATATTTTTTAGTCTTATTTTAAAAGTTAGAGGGGCAGGGAGGAGAACACATAGTTTATCAGTTATTTAACTTTCAATCGATTGACTTTGAGAAAAAATGGTTTTGGAACCTCAATGTCATTTTTAAAGACCTATTTACAGACACCGCATGACCACACACACAAAAATTTGATGAAAATATTTTATTATGTTAATTTTAATGTATGATGAGCCCCCCTTAATTTTTTATTTTTGTATAAAACCGTAAAGCAGTTTACAGAATACATCAACCTTCCAAGTTTCAACTGTGTAGTCGTAATAGTTTCGGAATACAATGGCTGTGACAAACGGACGGACAGACAGATGATGAATCTACATATATATATACAGGGTTCGACTTTTTGCCATTTGGCTACGGAACCCTTTAATGACAGAGAGTTCTTGCAAGTATCTTTCTTTTACGTAAACAGACACGAAAATACTTTATTTATCGTTCATTGTTAGAAGAACATCCCTCATTTTACATTAATTGAATCACAATTATTTACATAAGCATTACTTGAAATATATATTCAATTATTATGCCAAATTAAGCACAAAATTTAATCTCAAGGGCCGGCCTAGTTACGTCATCAGCAACCTTTTCTATTGTTCTAATTAAAAGGGGTCAAACAGACATCCATCTCCAAAAACATCGACTTCAAGTCAAGTTTTGTCTGCAAAGCACTTTATTCGAGAATTTTCGCGAAACCTTCTTTATTGAATGCTATGGGGGGGGGGGGGTATGGACTGTTTATATTACCGTGTAGCTTTCTATTACAGATATATTCTCGAATTCGGGAATATTTCCATTGTTGTCATTATCCAAAGCCTGACTTCACTCAACTCTGCGCATAGACTCCTAATTCCTGTGCCTTAGCTCCTGGGCAGAGGCCCAGGAGCTTAGGTATTAGCTATTTGGATAGTAGACTAATGGACGATGGGAGAGCCCATTGTCCATTAGTCTACTCATCTTGTTAAATGAAGAATTCAACACTGCATATGTTAATCCACCTTTATCTTGGAATCTTGCGATGTGTCTTGCTCAACTCCATTTAAGTTCCATAGCTCGTCCCAATATTGCCCTTTTTGTTTTTTTTTTTTATAATAGGCTAGCGTTTAACCACCAACTCACCTAGTGGTAAGTGATTATGTGGTTGAAGATGAAGCAAGGGTACCTAGAAATAACCTTTTCATTCCTGTCTTAAGGACCTCTCTAGTTTTAGCTATAAGGAAACACAAACTCGGGCTAGGAATGCCTCTCCTTAGCTATATATACAATGAAAATATTTCCCAGAAAGTTTGTGCGTATGGATGGAAATTCCACTTTGTAATAATGGCGTATCGCTATCGCATTTCGTCTAGTAGTCTGCGACTGGAACTATCTTCATTGGTTACCTTCAATAAAAAAATAAATAATAATGTGTTTTTTAGGGTCATTGATATTTAAAAGGTAAATATCAATGACACTAAAAAAATAGATTTGACAAAGAATTATTCTTCCTTATATAACACGTTAGTTTTTCCTCATTAAAAACTTTACGCGTATTTACATTCATACGTATACAATACACACGTATACAATACACGGTATCAACCATAGTTAAAGACACTCTTGTTATACAAACATAATTACAATAACAGAGTGAAATAATACTGCTGTGATCGCGACGTAAATCCATTTGACACCTTTACTTCTGTAATTAAAACCGAAATACTTACTCGTAACAATATCTTTCCAGAAAGTACTCACGAAGGGATTAGTACAGAGTTTGTACCGCATGACTGATTTAGAGTTAGTTTCACCATATTATATTACCAGTTGCTTTTTAAACAATATGAAATTCTTCTGTCTTGTGAGTGTATTATTACATACACTTTGTCACGGAACAACTATTTGTAGGTCATACAAACATTTGTACCAACACGAGCGTGTGGAAATCCTCATGTATATCCTCCGCCTTGGGGTAGACGGAAGGAACTGTCAGACTCCTACTGACAACAACCACACGTTGTTGGGTCCCAGCAAGGTGTGGCATAGCACTACTTGCTGGGATGCGGGGACACGTTGGCATTCTCCACAACCACACCAGTAAATTGCTCAACCGCATAGTAGCATTTGTTTATTTACATATGTTTTTCTAACTCCTCCGATGACCTGTCCTGCAGTTCGGGATTGTTGATTTTGCCTCTCAGTAGCTACTGTGATTGAAAAAAGTGTGGCGGGCTTATCATTATAGAAACTACCTTTTCAGAATGCCCCGTTGAAGTATTTGTACGATTGTGAGATTACTCTAACAAACTATCTGGTGTTATAGCAACATATTCACCTATTCACTATAAGTACTGCCTATATTTTTACTTAGCTATCCATTCTACCAGAGTCTAACAATTCAGTTGTTCACAACAATTCATGTTTCAAAGGCTTCTTTACGTAGTGGGCTACGTAAAGAAGCCTTTGAAACATCAGATTCGATGACTCATAAATTGCGGTGAAACAACTAAGGGATCATAGTCTGCAGTTTTTGATATAGCACCCTAGTAATAGCAGACTTCAAATGTATGACTTTGATAATTTTTGATAAACCTGTATCTATATAGCGCATATGGAGCCATTGATTGAGAGATCTGTAAAAAAACAATTAACTATAAGTTTACTGTATGCCTGCGCAAACTTTTTAATGTAAAATAAATTTTTATGTTTGTGTACGATAGCGCAATAAATAAATATTGTATTCTACCACATAAATTTTACCACATAAACTTTTATACTGATAACTAAAGCAATTCGTGCAAAATTATTCCCTAACCATTCCAAAATATCAAAAATGCACAATGTTAATATTCAAGTTTTCACTTCTGCTGGCACTCCCAGAGTGCAACCCGGTTTTTTTTAATTGTGTTTATTTTTACTGTAAAAATGTCAATAATTAAATGACAACGGTTTGTTCATTTCGATTCAACGACCAAAGCTTTACATTTTCATCTTCAATTCCTTACGGTAATGAAAATTTGCATAGTAATAAAAGATTACGCTAAAGCCCTTTTCGTTTATTCAGTAATCTGTCACTGCCGCATTTAGGCTTGCGTAAACTCAGTAAAAATAAAAAAGTAAATTAAATTTACTAATGACCATATTGGTGACGCAATCTTTCTGAAGCTGGATAAAAATGGGGCTCCATGTAGAAATTAATTAAAATAAAAGTTACTTGCAGCTGATGACTTTAATTTGTCAAGCGTTTTGAAATAAAACTATCTAACCTCGTGACTTCGGCCATGTTGGAGGTTTTTCTCGCGTAATACCCGATATAGCTTATTTACAAAGGAAAGTCCCATTAAAATCAGTTCAGTCGTTCCAGAGATCAACCCGGATAAAAAAGATAGACTGATTAAAAAAGAGTTAATAAGTATAACGACTGAGAAAACAGTAATATTTAGGTGGTCTGGTGAGTGTACCTTTGAACTCAAATTGCGTTATTGTTTCCAGATAGAAAGAGAAGTCATTTTTAATTGTTTTTACTTAAAAAAATTTTCAGATAAAGTAACGTCTGTCTCAACTTTAATTCTGGAACGTAAAGGAGTAGGTATCATTTCTAGACTAATTTAGAATCATTTATACCTTGTATGCTTCCATTACATTTCTTTAGAAGCGTTCATGCGGAAATAATATTAATAACGTATACATTAGAGAGTAATGATAGGGAAGCGCTTGCCATATTAAAAGAAAAGATTTCCAGCTAACAAGATTGGAATGTGTTCCAAAATACACCTTAATATTATTTTTTACTCAACAGGCTTTTACACAATAATTTATGAAAACACAATTCGAGTCTCGTATCTCAAGTATAATTTTATCTTTAATGGCGTCTTACATGCTTTTAGCTCTTTGTTTTTTATTTCAATACTGATTGCATAATGTGCATTATAAAATGATAATATTCAGCAAATTGGTAATATTACACCTTTTTTTCGTAAATTTGATTTAAATGATACCGATGTTTCTGAGCTGGCTGAAACAAACTCGTTGCTCTACTTTGAACTCCATACAATCGGAACTAATCAAAACTAAAGGAACCATTTTTTTTTATTCTTAAAGAAAGGGCTTTGTCGCACATGCGATTATACCGCCCTGGTTGGCTTAACAAGTTTTAAATAACATATACATATACACTTAACATAGTCTTAGCTCAGCTAGTTTGTAAAGTATTCTAGCTGCGTCAGAAAGTGGCTTAGCTAGAGTAGCATTACAGTAACCTACTTCTGTAATTTTACAGTCTAAGCTAATTCTAAATTCCTTGTTGTGGATACACTGCGTTAATATGTGATAAACATCATCAACCGAATTAATACAAAAATCACAATTAGGTGTTGTTGATTTGTTCATTAAGTATAAGAATTTATTGCACGGAATGTGTCCGGAACGAAGTCTCAGAGCTATAACAGTATCACTTCTGTTCAACAGCTGATTATCTATCCACGGTGAGTTCAAGGGTTGCGATTGGATCGTTCTATACCAGATTCCTTTTTCTTGTGACCTTTGATCAAAATACTCCTTCCAAAGCACATAGCAATCCTGTTTGATATTAGGTATAAAGTTTGTAAAGTAAGGAGCAAAATTTACAGGAATACCATCACATAAGTATGGCCTGTTTGGCTAGTAAATCAAGAATTTTGTTGCCTCTTATACCCACATGTGATGGAATCCATTGAAGGACTATATGCTTTCCATCTGACTGTAACTTCAAAATAATTTTCAGTATTGTGTATGTTGGAGCGAACTTCTGGAGTCTGTGAAGATGACAACCTTGTTTTGATGGATTGATTCTGCATACGACAGAGCTTCTGCAATCGCAAACAGTTCAGCTTCCATTATACACACACTGACATTTATTTGTAAATTCATACAGCTTCCTTCAGACTCAAAAAAGCCATGCCGCTCCTGTCTTTAGATCCGTTGGTGAATAATTTAAAATAACTGGAGAATTCGCAAGTAATATAATCAATAAATAAGTTTCTTTGTTTGTATTTACTACTAACCCATGTATTCAGAGAAAACATATCTAATATATAACTGCAATGAATGTTTAAAGTGTGTAGTAAGTCATGAACCAATACTAACAGGGGAACTTTGCTAGCCAAGAATCGACGACGTAAGAATAATGGTTGTAGGCATAACTTACTTTCCATCACGTGAATGGGCGTAGTTTTAATGAAACTACCTACTACTCTTCTCATAGCTTGGTTCTGTAATTTAGTTTTTTTTTTCAAGTGAGTTTTTGCACTGTTGTTATAAAAAAAACTTGCATAGTCAATACGGCTTCTAATTAAAGATATATAAAGTCTTCTTAAATATTTTGGGTGTACATTAGGGTTGAAAATCACAAGTAAAATACATGTATTTTTTAATCGGACCAAATCATCATCATCATCATGGGTGATTTCAACACAGACCTTTCTCGCTCAACCCCTCCTTCCCGAAATCTCCTTCACATCATTGAGTCCGTTAGTCTCCATGTTCTTCCACTGCAGCCCACTCATTTTAATGTGTCTGGAGATGATACGTGGCTCGACTTGATCCTAATATCCACTCCTTCCTTGGTTTCATCTCATGGCCAATGTCCTGCACCTGGTTTTTCCCATCATGATCTCATTTTCCTCTCCTATATCTTAAAGCCACCTAAACCTCTTCCTAAAGTTCTGCACATGCGTTGTTATGCGCGCATGGATGTTGAAAAGCTGCATCAAGATGCGTCAGAAATTGATTGGGACCTGCTTGCAGTGGCAACGACAATTGATGACAAACTGCGTATCTTCAATCAGGCTGTCCTTGCTCTCTTCGATGAACATGCTCCTGTTCGTAGGGTTAAACTTAGGCGAGCACCAGCCCCTTGGATGTCACCAGGGGTTCGTTTAGCGAGGAGGTGCAGGGATCGGGCCTTTCGGAAGTTTAAAAAGGATCGCAGTGAACAGAATAAAAACTCCTACAAAATTGCAAGGAATCGGTGTAATCAGGTGATACGCAACGCTAAACGCCGCCATATTCTTGAAAACATTTCATCTTCTTCGCCTGCTGATATCTGGAAATTCCTTGGAACTCTCGGTATTGGCAGGCCAAGTCATGTTGATTTTCCTAAAGCAATCATTTAGGATGATATCAACCGTCATTTTACTACCACTTGTAATTTGGACCCCCTTATTTTATCTCAGACGGTTGATTTTGTCACTAGTTTGCCTGGTCCAATCATTGAACCATTTAAGTTTTCACCAGCCACCTTGGAAGAAATTAAAAAGATTATCCTGTCCATTAAATCCAAAGCTGTAGGCCATGATAACATCAGTCGTGGTATGGTTACCTTGATCCTTGACTGTCTTCTCCCGCCAATTACCCATATCATTAACTTCTCCTTAGATTCCAGGCAATTTCCGTCCTTATGGCGTATGGCCTATGTCCGTCCACTTCCTAAAATATCGAATCCTTCCCTGTCTAATCATTTTCGACCTATATCCATTCTCCCTTTCCTGTCAAAAGTGCTCGAGGCCTGTGTTCACAAGCAGTTTTCTGCGTTTGTTTACCGCAATAACCTTGTAAGCCCATTCCAGTCTAGATTCAGACCCGGGCACAGTACATCCTCTGCTCTTCTTAAAGTGACTGGTGACATTAGAGAAGCTATGGAGCATACTAAAGTTACTGTATTAGTATTAATTGATTTCTCCAATGCCTTTAACGCGGTCAGTCACGATATACTCCTTGCTATCCTCTCCCATCTTATGGTTTCTTCCGAGGCGCTGGAATGGTTCTCTTCTTATCTTCGGGGACGTCAGCAGTCGGTACGCGTTGATGAGAGATCTTCGAGTTGGCGTGGCCTGGATGCTGGTGTTCCACAAGGCGGTATTCTTTCTCCATTATTATTCTCTGTCTTCATTAACTTTATTACTCACTGTCTTCGGTGTTCGTATCATCTTTATGCCGATGATCTTCAATTATATACAGCTGTGCGGGTAGAAGGTTTGTCAGACGCTATAGGGGATGTAAACCGGGATTTGGAGGCTATCAATGACTGGTCTGATAGATTTGGAGTGTCAGTAAACCCCTCAAAATGTCAGGCCATCGTTATTGGTAGTTCACGTATGATGGGTAGAGTGGCGGCTATCTCTCTACCTCCTATTATTTTTAATGGTGTCATCATTCCCATTAGCCCCAGCGTAAAAGATCTCGGTTTGCATCTTGACTCGGCACTTGGCTGGCAAAGTCAAGTATCTAGTGTCAGCCAAAGGGCCAATGGCACTTTGCGTTCTTTGTATCGTCTGAGGAACTTTTTGCCTGTTAAGACAAAGACTATGCTTGTGCAGACTTTAATTTTCCCTTTGATTGACTATGGTGACGTGTGCTACTACGACCTTAATGCGGTCTTGCTGGATAAGCTTGACCGTATTCTTAATAACTGCATTCGGTTCATATTTAACTTAAGGAAATATGACCATGTCTCAAGTTTCAGGTCTGAGCTTAAATGGATGACCATTCGTCAGAGGAGAAGTTTGCGCGCTTTGACAACGCTTTTCTCACTACTCAACTCTCCCAGCCCACCTTCTTATCTATTATCTCACTTTCAATTTCTATGTTCTTCACACAATAAGAATCTACGTTCATCCAATAATCTTCTCTTACTCTGTCCTTCTCATACTTCTGACTTTGTTCATTCTTCTTTTCATATCCAGTCGATTCTCCTCTGGAATGCGCTTCCTCTCGAGATCAGGACGGCTGACAATCGCTACGCATTTAAAAAGAAATTGCGGATCCACTTTCTTCACCAATAAGCAGAATTTCCATAGTCAATTTTCATTTGCTTCTTAAGTATATATGTATGTATATGTATTTATATAAGTATTTATTCATATATATTATTTATGTTGATTTCTATTTTATGATATTTCGATTTTATGATATTAGGTTTTTTTTTGTTTTATCACTATTATCTATTATAATTATTTTTCCAATATAATTTTCACGTACATATTGCACCTTCCACTCTATCTCTTCACCACTCATGGTTGACTGGTAGAGAATGCCTACGGCATTAAGTCCGCCTTTGTACCTATGTGCATAAAGTGTAAATAAATAAATAAATAAATAAATAAATATTTTTCAATAAAATACAGAAACTTTCAATGAGTTCTTACGATGTATCTTTCGCGAGGTTCCGTTTTTTACATGTATTTTAAATTTTTTTTTATTTTTTTATTTAAAATAGGTTCGCGTTTGACCACCATCTCACCTGATGGTAAGTGATGATGTGGTCGAAGATGGAGCACGCTTACCTAAAAGTAACCTATTCACTCTTGACTATTGTATTGTTCGCTGTTTTTTAGGACAGCAATCATTGTGCCGATAATCGTCACACCCAATGGTATAATAGCCAAGAGCCTCGACCTACATCTAAGGAGGCTCTCGTTGGGCAGCTGGATCCAGGACTTGATCCAGAAAGCAGTAGTCACTTTTTTAAAGAAATAATATTTAAAATGTAATTTTTTAGAGATATGTAAAATAAAGGAAATAATAATCAGAAAGCACTACTTCTGGAAACGGCGCGTATTGTTAGGAGGTTCCTCTCTCAAGAGCCCTGACCACCGGTGGCTTGGACCCTGTTCCCGATACCGGTGGGCTACTATTTTTTTATTTTTAAATGTTTATATTCTTTTTTATTAATATTTAAAAATGTAATTAATATGTAAATAGATTGAATAAATGAAATAAAGTAAATAATTATAATAAACAGTGCCATTATCATTGTTTGTTTTCTTTTTCATTCATTGTAATTTATGAAAAGCACATTGATTAATACACGTATTATACATGTAAATTCGTATTCTTCAAATAGCCCTAAATTTGTATTATTCCAAAGTTACATGTATTTCACAGGAAAGATTCAAAGTTACGAAAAAACATATGAGTATCTTTCGCCATTTTCATCCCTTTTTTTTTTTTTTTTTTTTTAACGTGGTAAAATTATCAAATAAGTCCTCCCACTCCGGGCAGGGTGGGAGGGACTGTCAGACTTTTACTGACTAAAATCCACGGTGTTCCTTCAATAACCCTTTACATACCGGGGCCACGGTAACGGGATGAGTCCCACGACCCCGGCAGGCTTCGGCCCTCTGCAGAGGGGGCCTCGTCATGTTGCTGACGCTCTTTGAGGCGCGCGTGGAACACGACGCGCCGTCGACCCGGGCATGGTCCATGGTCGGACAGCGAGTTGCCCTTTACTCACTGTCCGCATGCCCGCGCCTACGGTGGCCGGAGAGCGTCGGCCGACGTCCGACGCCGTGGGCGTCTACCACTGCGGCTGGGCTGGAGGGAGGACGCCATCCTCTCCCTCTCGCGGCCCGCCTCCTCCTTCGGAAGCATGACTGCTTCGCAGAAGGAGGCGACCGCTTCCCACTCCCTCTCGCCCCGCAGCATGGCCTCGACCAATGCCGGGCGCGAGAGGTCTCCGCCTATCGCCGCCGTGAGGACACGTCGGTGCTCTGCCCAGGCGGGGCAGTCTTGCACCGTGTGCTCTACGGTGTCCTCAGGGCGACCCTCGCAGTGGTGACACCCAGACGTTTCCTCCTTTCCCATCAGACACAGGTACCTCCCGAAACTTCCGTGTCCGGTGAGGACCTGCGTCATGCGGTAGGTCAGGACGCCGTGACGCCGATCTAGCCACTCCTCAAAGAGGGGTCTTACCGCCGCAATTGCGGCGTGCCCGGCCGTCGGTTGCGACAGTCGTTCCCTCCATACTGCCCTGAGATCGCGCCGGAGCTCTTCCCGCCGCGCCTCGACTTCTCGAGGCAGCGGGGATACGCCCCGGCGCTGCGCCTCCACGCGCCATTCATAGACGCGCTGGAGGGCAGTCGCCTCCAGATCCCAGGGCAGCAATCCGGCAAGGAGGTTGGCCGATTCGCCGGCGATCGTGCGGTATCCCCGGATCATTCGGATAGCCATGACCCTCTGGCATGCGACCAACTTTAGTGGTCGCGTCCGGATGCACAGGGCCCACACTGGGGACCCGTAGAGGGCCATGGACCGCACGACGCCGGCGTACAGCCTTCGGCAGGAGGCGTTTGGCCCGCTGAGATTAGGCAGGAGTCGCCTGAAGGCGGCTGCTGCCCGGTTCAGCTTTGGGGCCAAACTCAGGAAGTGCTCCCTGAAGTTCCACCGGCTGTCGAGGACGAGTCCCAGGTACTTCATCGTCCTCCCGACGCCGATGCGAACCCCCTCCACCGTTATGTGGGACTCGGACCGTGGCGCGTTCCGACCGCCATGGAAGCACATGGCCTCGGTCTTGTGCAGCGCCACGTCGAGTCCCAACTGCCGGATCCTACGAACGACTGTCGCAACCGCTTGCGTCGCCAGGTCAGCCGCCGCCTGGTGCGACTCTCCCTGCGCCAGGACGAGCGTGTCGTCAGCGTAACATACTACGCTGACGCCGTCAGGGAGGTCGCCGCGCAGCACCCAGTCGTATCCGATGTTCCACAGGGGCGGCCCCAAGACCGAACCCTGTGGGACACCGCACGACATCTCTCGCCGGTTCCACTCTCCCCGGTGACCGGGGTAGATGACGGCTCTGTCCGTCAGGTAGTCCTCGACTATGCGACGGAGGTAGGTCGGCACCCGGTGATACCGGAGTGCCTCCCTGATGCAACTCCAGGGCAGGGTGTTGAAGGCGTTGGTGATGTCCAAAGACACCGCCAAGACGACCCTGCCCCGGGATACCGCGTCCCCCGTCGTGAGGGCTCTCACGCGCATGACAGCATCCACCGTCGAGCGCCCCCTGCGGAAGCCAAACTGGCACTCCGCAAGATCCGGGCCCACCCGATTCAGGTGCCCGAAGAGGCGGTCTGCAATCACTCTTTCCAAGAGCTTGCCCACCTCGTCGAGCAGCACGATGGGCTGGAATGCGGACGGAGAGTCCGCAGGGCGCCCGGCTTTCTGGATCAGGACCAGCTTTCCCGTCTTCCAGCGAAGCGGAAACTGGCCCCTCTCCAGGCATGCGCTAAAGAGCCCCCCTAGTCGAGGCCCGAGAGTCTCCGAGGCCAGGACCCACGCTTTCCCTGGCAAGCCGTCGGGTCCTGGGGCGGTATTTTTGGCCTTGAGCCGTTGTACCGCCACTCTCAAGTCTACCTCGGTCACCTCTGGAGCGTCGTAGACGTCGTCGTCGCTGTGGTCCGCGTTTGCGCCAGCTTCAGGTTCCGTCGGAGACGGAGCCATGGGCGGGGGAGCGTGCTCCCCTCGCGATGGGAACAGGGCGCTCACCACGTCCTCCAAGAACTGAGGCTGGAGACTCTGCGTCAACGGGGGAGCCCAGGGGCGGAGCTTTTCTCGCACCCACTTGTAGGGGCGGCCCCATGGGTCCCCGTCCAGAGTCGCCAGCATCTCCTCCCGGGCCAGTTCCTTGGCCCGCCAGATCTCGTCTCGGAGGACGGCCTTCGCTGCCCTGTAACCCTCGTACAGCTCCGCCTCTACAGTCGCCGCATCCGGAGGTCAGGTGCGGCGCCTGCGGAACCTGGTGTACCGGCGTCGCGCCGCAACGCACGCTTCGCGCAGCGCTGCTAGCTCGCTCGACCGTACAGCTGACGCCGGGCGCGTCCTTGCCGGACCCGGGGCATGGCCACGTCGCAGATCTCCGACATGGCCTCCCGGAACCACTCCGCCTCGTCGTTTATGTCGGCAGGCCTGTCCGGGGGTGACCCCCAGGCCTGCACGATCGAGGCTTCCAGGAATAGCTCCCGGTCCATCTGCTTCAGCGCCCATCGCGGACCACTCAGGTCCCGTCGGACCGGCGCGTCTGGGGTCTGGGTGGAGACGTCGAACCGGATATACCGGTGGTCGGAATAGGTCTCCACCTCCTCCATAACGCGCCAGTCGGTGACGCGCGGTGACAGGCTGGGGGTGGCGAACGTAACGTCCACCACCGACTCGCCCGTAAACCGCACGCACGTGGGGACAGAACCCCGGTTCTCGATCACCAGGCCCTGCGCACGGGGCCATTTTCATCCCTAGTGTACATCCCAACTTGAACCAACTTGAACATTAACAATTTTAATGAATTTGAGAACTTTTTTCAAACCTCATTGATATATTTTCCCCACCTTAGAGAACGGTCCAATCATAAACCAAGATATCGAACCGTATCAACAACCTCCATTTTCTGACGTCTAATTGACAAATTTACTGATAGTTTTTTAAAGCCTCTGTAAAAAATGCAAATTTTACTCTTGTTTGTTGATATATTAAGATTAAGGGTGTCAAATAAATTACATAAGCAATTTAGCGCTTTTTGTAACTCAGAGGTTGCTTGTTCGATGTTATGCGAAGTTATATAAAGTACGTAGTCATCGGCATACTGCGAGATAGATACGGAGCTAGGTGTTGCTTTACAAATGTGAATAGTCGCAATATTAAATAGCAGTGGTGACAAGGGATCACCTTGTGCCAAACCTTTTCTTGCAATTCTAGTGACTGTGTTATCTATGCCGTGAATCGTTAAATATCTTTCCTTAAAAAACTCCCATAGATATCTACAGTATTGCGCTCCCACACCAAGTTGGTCCAAGGTTAACAGAAGAGTTAGTGACGTCAACCTCGTTGTAAGCGTTATCAATATCAAGGAAACATCCTATCGTTACTAGCTTTTTTTGTGAAACCAATATGTATTTTTGAGGTAAGTAAATTTAAGTTATCTAAACATGAGCGCGCTTTCCTGAAACCTACAGTCTCTTCAGAAAAAATACCTTTACTTTCTAAATACCACTCTATTCTCTTATTGATAACGGAATGAAGACAAACAGGACATTAATGATAATGGTCTCATGGTGGAAGCGGAAGTCAAATCCCGACCTGGTTTTGGGATCGGTACTATGCGAACTTGACGCCATTGCTCAGGAATGAAATTTAATGAAAAGAATAAATTATAAAGTTGTATCAAAATATTTTTAGCTATGTCCGGTAGATTATGAATCATCGAAAATGAAATATCATCGCAACTTGGTGCGGTATCTTTAGATTTAACACATTTGTCAAATTCCTGTTTTGTTATAGCAACATCTAATATATATATGACTTTGAGAGCAAAAGGAAGGCAATGGCGGGCATGTAAAATCAGGAGCCAAATTGTAAAGGACTTGTTCAGGCAATCCACACGATATCCAACTGAGCGGTATCCCTTCAATAAGCGCAAGCGTCACCACATGGCACTCGCTGAAGTGACCACGTCTCAGGTAGATGTACTAGTAATTGATACTTTAGCGAAAAAAAAAACACGTTTTATTAAATAATAATTATATTGTATACTTTAGTTGGAAATTTCAAAGTAAGTAACTAATATTAATCAGTCTTTCATGTCACTTACGTATAACTTAAGTATACAAAATAAGTGTTGTTTGTTTTTATTTTATTTTTTTTTTTCGAAAGGACTAAAAATGTACTAGTAATTGATGGGTACATTTTCAATTGTCCCAGTAATTGACTATGACTTTTTCAAGCAAGTGACCCAGTACATGATAAGTATTAATACTCTTCAGCAATAAACTAAAATAATCACAATAACTGTACCAAAACATTTCACAAATCTTCTTAAAATCAAGTAAAAAGAAAACATTTTCTTAAAAAAAATACAGCCTCATTAAAAAACACCTTAAAACGGAAAAACTAAAATAATGACAATACCCGTAGAAAATAATTTCACAAATCTTCTTAAAATCGTGTAAAAAAACGTTTTACTTAAAAAAAATACAGCCTCTTTAAACATACATCTTGAAACGTCTAAATTATCAGAAAAAGAAACTTAAAAAATATTCATATCATCAGTATCGTCGCTATTGAGATCATCTGTACTTCCACCAGAAGGCTTTCATGACTCACATTCCGATTCGCTATGTCTTTGTGACCCTATTTCTAGGAGTAGATTCTTTTTTTCTTTCAGTCTTCTTTGCACGGACTTTTTTGTTTTTGGTAGCTTCTTCTTTTTCATGTTTTTTTCCTTTCTCTTTCTTCAGCCCTTTTCTGTTTCTGTTCAAGTTGTTATAGCTTTTCTCCCTCTTTATTTTCATGGTACTCTTGCCACTTTTCTGATGTAATTACTGTAGGTACTTTATATGAACGAGTGCTATAAGGGATATTATATTTTTTAGCCGTAGCAGATATTGAAATCCCAGATTTTACCTCATTATATGCTTTTACCATATCATCTTCTGAATAACTGAACATTTTTCCCTTTATTGGAGGCATTTTTAACGTATTATACGTTTAAGTCAATGAGTATTTACACAAAAAAACAGCTTTACTTTTGTACTAGTATTTGATATTTTACGTCCCAGTAATTGATAACCCTATCAACGCCTGGGTAGAAGCCTCTTAGAAAAGCTATATTTGATACTAATATAGTTCAACCTTAAACTAATTGTAATAGTATAAAAAATAGATCAAATTGAGCAAATGAGAATATACCTAGTAGATGATAGTTGTATTAAGTACTGGAAATCAGATGTTTTTTGTCCTAGTATTTGATACCTTTATATTTTGTTTAAATATTGCAAAAACAAAATATTTACATAATCTATAAAATCTCAAATAGAATATTGTTAACACTTACCACATTATGAGCTTCAATTTTGAGTAACACAAGTCGAAACAAGTAAGGTCCTTAGGAAATTCGGTAACATACGAGTAAGCATTGAGCGACGAACCTGATATGACACTGTCGTAAACAAAATTAAACTGTCAACATTTGACGTGGAATCACAGAGAAAGAAATACCAGGTTAGATTAAGAGATGTCACTACTAGTACAAATAATTAACGTTTTATTAATATCTGTGGAGGAATTCTTATTGTGAAGATTTAAAGTAAAATTTATCAACTTCTAGGGCAGTATCAAGGATTGGTACAATTACCTTACTGAAGAGCAAAACTTACGAAACCCCTTATTACGAGCACTTCTAGTTAGCTTTTGAGATTCTCGAGTTTTGTCCTGTAACATTCGTAAGTTGTCCGGAGTTGGATTTCTTCGAAAGTACGTTAAAGCTAATGGCCTTTCCGCCACCGCTTTAGATAGTATTGGAGACCAATAAGGTTTCGGTTTGAACCGGCTACTGGGATTTTGACTAAATTTAATATAAGGAATACTTGCATCAGCCGCTCTATTAATTATATCTAAAATAAATTATATGCTTCTTGGGAATTAGCGGGCATTGTACACCCAGTTATTATTTCTACAATACAGCTACGGTAACTTGCCCAGTAAGCTTTTTTAAAGTCTCTTTTTTTTACGATACGTGGAACACAATTAGCTAACATCTTTAGCTTGATTATCATGTAATCACTGCCTAAGGACTCATTAGTTACGCACCAATCAAACATTAAAGATATATTTGAAGAAACTATAGATATATCAAGGGGCCGACTTTTGTAAAATTCCGTTTACTTGTTTGACGCAAATTGGCTTACCATCATTTAAAGTAGGTAACGAAATGATGATCAGTTAACGAGTCAAAAATCTGAGTACCCCTTTGATCTGTTTTCGTGGACCAACTTGAGAGATGACCATTATAGTCTTCTAAAATTACAGTTTTAGAGCTAGTTCTAGAGAACAACGATTCCCAATCATTCTGTGTAGTACGGACGTTAGGTGGGCAATAAAGTGAAATAACATTTTGAATGGAACTACAATTAATAATTTAAAATGAACTATCTCAATAAGTGAATTTAAAATATTTGTATGACATTGCTGAGCCTTTATGGATTTGTGAGTTTGAATTGCGACCCCTCCATATGAGTCAGATCTATCGCAGCGAAATACGTTATAATCTTTTATGTTTAAAGTACAGTCCGGATCCAACCAAGTTTCGCATAATACTGCAATATGAACTTTTTCTAAAAACAGATTTTTTTCTAAATCTAGTTTTTTAGGTAATAATACACTTTGTGAGTTCTATTGCAAAATATTTATTTCAACTGTATTCATTACGGAAATACTTTTTAAACTAAGAAAAGTCTTTAGGTATTATCTTTTTTAGCAAGTTAGATATTGCCCACTCCATGCTAATTTGAAGAACAGATATAATTTTAGCTTTAAAGGTGTCATTTTTCACAAATAAGATATATTTAATTTTATCTACCTACCAGCCATCCGAAGGAGTTATTATCTTCCGAATCTCCATTTATACTGCCGCCCTCGTCCTCAGTGGCCTCTCCCCTGCACATATCCTCCTGCAAGTACATATCCACAATACTATCCTGGGTATGGGAAGCGTTAAATTGAGTTACTTTGTTTGTCTGTTTTTCCTTACTTTTCTTTATTGTTTTGCCTACTTTCTCTGTCTGTATTTTGTTAGATTGAGGTGTATTTCTGGTTTGAAAACTATAATAATAATAATAATAATCTGTGGCCCGGCTGTCAACAAGCACGTCAAAAATTTTTTCATCCCGATTTTATCAATAATTTTGATATAAAATAGTTATTTTAAAATGTTTGATAAAACGAAAATAGTGAAAAAAAAAAACTACAATTCATGAATCCCACACTACATCTACTACCTATAACATGGACTAATGTGAAATAAAACTTCGTGCATTGAATGAAAAAAATGTTGACTAGAAACCGGGCACGATTGCTCAGAGCTACACGCCCAAGATCTTCGGATTCGTCGCTCAGCTCCGCCTCGCAGCCGCCGGGACCAACTCCAGCCGTGAGTGAAGAGACTCCGGCCGCTGCAGTTGCGTCGAGCTCGAGCGACGAATACTTCTCGCCGCCGACGACACCACCACCTGCGCGTCGACGGGGAAGAGGCCGACCTCCGGCCTGCTTGGAACCTCGAGGCCCGCCGGCTTCTGATAGGGTTCCCGCTGCCGGTGGAAGTGTGCAGCGCATGCGATGGACTCAATCCATTAATGAGAACGTCATGCGCTCATACTATGGGGCTACAGAGGGGGGAACTAACCTGACTGCGTACCGTGGTCGGATGCTCTCTCTGTTTCAGGTACTTGAGCCAACTGTCAACGTTTCGGCCCAGCGACTATCGGATCAAGTGCGTGTCATCCAACGTAACCATATGTTGGATGAAGCCGTACTTGATCGCCTCCGTTCGGAAATGAGTAGCTATGTCACTTCACATCCGACGCCGACTGTGGTGGTACCACCACAGCCCAACATCCAAGTTGAGGAGAGTAGTGACAGAGTTACAAACGTAAGTACCCGGTATAATGAGGAATTGAGGAGTGCTTTGGAGTGTGCTATTCGGGAATATCGCAACATGCCGCCTGAAATAAGACCACGCTTGCCTCGTTTGCCCATGCATAACAGGAATAGGGCACTGGTGGCTGCTCTGGATTCGCAGTTGTCAGACTATTTTGATAACTGCGAAGACCTCGCCGATACCCACTCTGTCTTATACTGCGCAGCTGTCGCGGCATGTCGTGTAGCTAATGTTAGAACTTCTAATGACATAGCTACACGACCTAAACCCGCTGTACCAGCTTGGCAGTGTAGGATCGAGCGCCGAATCGGTGAGACCAGGGCACTCATTGGAAAACTTCTTTGCTTTAGGGGGGGCAACACTCGCCCGAGAGTGATGCGCTTTGTGAGACGGGCGTTTTTGGGAACCAATATTCACCCACAAAATTATATGTCCTGTGTCACGGAGCGCATCGACTTCCTAAAGCAGAAGGTGTATGCATGGGCAAACCGCATTCGGAGGTATGGACGGCGAGTGGAGCGATTCGTCCAGAATCGCACATTCCGAAGTAACGAAAGGTGGGTATATAGGGCTTGGGAGCGACCGGAGCAAGGTGCGACTGATATGTGCCTACCCGATGATGACGCCTTATGTACATTCTGGCGCAACATCTGGTCGGTACCTGTCAGTCACACCGAAGGCGATTGGACTCGGGAGGTCGAGCGAGTCTGCGATCCAATACCAGAAATGGGGGCAATCACTATCAGCCCCCAAGATGTAGCCCATGCAGTCCGTCCGCTGCCTAATTGGAAGTCTCCAGGGCCGGATGGACTGCATAACTTTTGGATCAAGTGGCTAACAAGATCGCACGCCCGCTTGGCGTCTCAGTACCAATCTGCCCTAGAATCTGGCTCGCTACTGAGTTCTTTACCACTGGAGTTACCCACCTGCTCCACAAATCTGGTAGCACCGCGGAACCCAAAAATTATAGACCAATCACGTGTCTACCAACGGTCTATAAGGTTCTGACATCCATTTTGAGGGTTAAAATTAACAAACACATTGAAAACAATAACATCATGTCTCCCTCTCAAAATGGATGTAAGAATGGATCCCGCGGTACTAAGGAGCTACTCCTCATTGATATGGCCATTAGCCAACAGGTTCGACGTTCCAAAAAAGATCTGTCGACATGTTGGATAGACTACAAGAAGGCCTATGACTCAGTGCCCCATACATGGCTCATGAGGGTGCTAGAATTGTATAAAATTAATGCAACTTTACGCACCTTTCTGACATCATGTATGGGACAGTGGAGGACAGTTCTTCGCTATCCAGGATGTCGATATATCCCAAGGTACAGCGAACCGGTAAGGATCGAGCGAGGTATATTTCAGGGCGATAGTTTCAGTCCGCTTTGGTTTTGCTTAGCCTTGAATCCTCTAAGCACACTGCTGGAGAATTCAGGTCTAGGCTATAGGCTGAAAAGAGGTGGTCAGGTTATTTCTCACCTCCTTTACATGGATGATTTAAAACTTTTTGGCGCCACTAGTCTACAACTGACGGAACTACTGAAGGTAACTGAAACTTTCAGTAGTGCCATTAGGATGGAGTTTGGTGTCGACAAATGTGCGATTATGCATGTAAAGCGAGGGGAGATTGTGGAATCCGTGGGATCTCAACCCTCGAATTCCATAAACCTGAGAAGCCTCTCCCCAACCGAAACCTATAAGTATTTGGGTATGTCGGAAGCGTTAGGTATCAATGAAGTTGACATGAAGCAATCGCTGAGGGAGCGCTTCTTTGGACGCCTAAAGAAGGTATTTAAAAGCCTTCTATCGGGCGGAAATAAGGTGCGTGCCTTCAACGGTTGGGTCATGCCAGTGTTGATATACTCTTTCGGCGTACTCAAATGGACTCAAACTGAACTTGACGCCCTGGATAGGAGAGTTCGTACATTGCTGACTGCATATCGAATGCATCACCCACGCTCGTCAGTGATGAGGCTGTATATCCCGCGGAAATGTGGAGGTCGAGGCTTTTTGAATGCTAAAACTCTCCACAACCGCGAGGTATACAGTCTCAGGGAACATTTCCTTGCTTCTGAAGTGGGTATGCATCGAGATGTAGTAGCAGTGGACAAGGGACTCACCCCGCTCTCCTTGGCTAATGAGAACTGGCGCCAACCTGCAGTGCTAGACACTAACGATCGAAGGGGGATATGGCAGAGTAAGGAGCTACACGGACGTCTTTTCCGGGCCCTTCATGGGCCCGATGTAGATCAATTAGCGTCCGTAGCTTGGTTGCGCTTCGGTGACCTCTTTGGGGAAACCGAAGGTTTTGTCTGTGCAATTATGGACGAAGTTATCATGACGAACAACTACCGGAAATTTATTGTGAAGGATGGCACGGTTGACATGTGTCGGGCATGTCACCGTCCAGGTGAATCAATCCGTCATATTGTCTCTGGTTGTTCTCGTCTTGCTAATGGAGAATACTTGCATAGGCACAACCTTGCAGCCAAGATTATACATCAGCAACTTGCTCTGAAATATTCTCTTGTGGAATCGGAAGTGCCGTACTATAGGTATGTGCCCGACCCTGTTCTCGATAATGGCCTTATCACATTATACTGGGATCGGTCCATCATCACTGATAGGACTATTGTTGTCAATAAGCCTGATATAGTGGTGGTGGACCGAAACGAGAGGCGTGCCATGATTGTCGATATAACCATCCCGCATGACGAGAACCTCGTGAAAGCCGAGAAAGATAAGCAAATCAAATATCTTGACTTGGCGCATGAGATTGTCGACATGTGGGATGTGAACTCGGCAGTCATTGTACCGATAGTCATCTCAGCCAATGGCTTAATAGCCAAGAGCCTCGACCAACACCTTAGGAGGCTCTCGTTAGGCGGCTGGATCAAGGGCTTGCTTCAGAAAGCGGTACTCCTGGACACGGCGCGTATCGTTAGGAGGTTCCTCTCTCTAGAGCCCTGACCACCGGTAGCTTGGACCCTGTTCCCGATACCGGTGGGCTACTATTTTTTATATTTTTAAATGTTTTTTGTGTTTTATAGAAATATTTAAAAATGTAATTTATATGTGTATAATTAGAAATAAAGGAAATAATAATAATATTCCACAACTTTTCACACAACGCCATCTAGTCCCAAACTAAGCAGAGCTTGTGGTATGGGTACTAGACAACTGATAAACATACATGTATATTTCTAAATACATACATATTATAGATAAATTACACCCACTGTTGGTTTCTCTTTGAGTGGTCACTATCTCGTTACTTGGTTACTCCAGGTCGTGCTGTAATTTGTGCGAACGTGGTTGTCGACTGTAACATGGGTTACATAGGTCATAATTGATACTTGCGTAACTGAGTCTGTCTCATAGGAATGTTGCCTGATGACATTCGCCTCGTAGGAAGGATCAAGATGAAGTACATACATATCCAATGCTTTTCTATACGACACATTAAACTCACTCATAATACTTCATATTTTCTTTTCCTTGATATACATTGGGCAAATTCTGTCAAGTGCCATGTGATTCTTTAAGCAATTTACACACTTCAATGTGATTTTTTCTCAGTTTTCATGTTTACCTGCGCATTTTGGGCATACTATCCTAGTTGATGGGCACATTTTTACAGAGTGACCGTACTTCCAGCACCTGGAACACTGCGTAACAGGAAAAA
Organism: Tholera decimalis; assembly: GCA_943138885.2. NCBI lineage: Eukaryota > Metazoa > Arthropoda > Insecta > Lepidoptera > Noctuidae > Tholera > Tholera decimalis. Next base: position 20,696,834 of record OW964562.2, read on the forward strand.
CGTAAGGTTCTACGAGTACTCTCATTTCATAAATGCGTACGGCAACGATGTTCCTTCAAATCCTATTCTCCATGTTTCACTTTCGGTCCAACTTCCAGGTTCTCTGTCTCTTCGTTGCAGGTGTTTCACATTCATGGCATTACATGTACTTGATAGACATCAAAGTGGTTCATCCTCGGAAATCTCTAATTCGATATTTTTAATGGTGCCATATGACAAACCAACTTCAAAAGGCCGCTGGAATCTCCAACCTAAGCCTTTAAAATGTTTAGAGTTCACTAATTTCTCAGCACTAACAGCATTATTAAATTAAACAATATTTTTTTACGGATTTATATGTTTTACTTTTGTTATGTCCATTATACTTTGCTCCTTTAATAATCTTGCGAGTGCAAATTATTTGGGAAATTTCTCTTGACAGGTGACCTGTAATTCCGTAATCCTTCTAAGTTGCCTCGATCTGCTTTTTCTATTTCTAACTTCGCTTTATTCATCATTTTCTCTTCCTCTCTTCATAGGTCGCATTCCATCTTTCGATATATTGGTACCCTCAATCTCAAACAATTGTGTTAAGTCTTCTAAGTGTGTATTATTTTCGTCCTCCATGGTGATCGTATTGCTTAATTCTTCATTATGGTTCTCATTTGTACTCATTACGCATAAGGTATAGATTCGCGTGGACGCCAACCGCTTCGGCCGGGTGGCCGACCTTTTAGTTAACAATAGATAACGATGTAATTAGCTAATTACTACAAAAACATGTCTAAGCCACACCGTACACGCTTCGGCACTGTAAAGGAACCATGTACGTAAATGTTTGAGATGCTGTTTATAGGAAAAGAACATAATATAGATTTGAGTGGACCTATCCAAGCAGTGCATGACTTTGTCAGTTATCGTGCAACTCAACTTACGACAACTTTTTTAGTGTGGGCCTAAACTAAGCTAGAGGCCTGTATTTCATGATACCAGGACCTAAGTATCTAAGTAGGTAGTGCTCTTACAAACAGTAAACGTAAATCACCAATTTAATAAAAAAAATTAAATATTTAATAAATAGTATCCTAACAGTCGCGCGAGGCTTCGCTCCTGTGGATATTATCAGGATAAAAACCTAACCCTCCTTCTTTTGCATCGGATAAAAAGTCCCTGCCTATAACCTTCCTCAAGTTACAAGCTCCTTCATACCAAATTTTATCCAAATCCACCCAGGACTTTCGAAGATTAGCGCGTTAAACAAACAAACATACAATTTTTTGCGCTTTATAATATTATTTATAAGTTTAATATGTAAATATCTGAACTTGATCGATTTGACCAACAATACCAAAGTAAGGACGTTAAGGTAGACCACATGTACTCATACTGCCAGACAGTGTCATACACTCGTAATATTTATTATATTCCCACATTTCTCACATTCATTATTTGTTATACAGAATTACTTTGCGGAAATCCATATCTAACTGACACTTCAGAAATATATGTAGTGTTATTTCCGCCAAGAACTAGATGATCAATCATGTATGCAATATGCAGCACCCCCATCCGCAAATAATATAATAATAATAATATTTTAGATGCGATTAAGAATTTGAGCACCATGAAGATTTGTGTATCAAATGCTGAATGAATTGGAACCTCCTTCTGATACATCATACCACTAATTTTGTGCATGATATGATTTAAAATGCACTGAATTAATTGTTGGACTTTGTTCGGTCCGACGTGAAACAGAACGCACCTTTTGGCCGGCAACATTAATTATCTGTGGACTTGACATAACCTCTCTGACTTGACAGATTGACTTTGCTTGCTTGGAAAAAATGCCGGTCATCGGGACCCCGTTGAGTTAATTATTTGGTAAAATATTGTTGGATTCGCCTGTCGAGACCGATAATTGGGTCGCGAATTATCTAATTGTTGAAGTGTATTCCCCGTTTGCCGAAAAACCCCGGGATATTGTTGAATCGTACGCCGCCTTGTCGTCGGTCGGCCGGCACGCGGAACAAATTGGTAGCAGAAGCGCGGCTCTTATAATATAAGATCCACTGGTTTAATTGGAAGTTTTGAATATTGTTGAAAACTTAAAACTTGAGTTTAATTACTTAACACAACTTATAACTTGATAAGTTTTGAATATATTACCATGTCATCCGGGCTATCTAATTGAAGTTGAATCAATTGAAGTTGTATTTGTAATTTGTACTGTAGCCTCTTTCATTGCATTGACAGGTAGGATTTATTTGTGAAATTAGGAATTATTGGTATAATTTGGTATAATTTGGTACATAATTTGGTACATAAGTTGGTATATTGTTGTAAAAGTTGTTTGGTATTTGTTGCAATTAATAATTGAATGTCATTGATCTGAATTTGAAAGGTTATCTAAATAATAATTACACATAGTCTAACATAATAGGACTTGAATTGTGTGTATTGGTTATTGCATTTATAGTAATTATTGGAGTGTTGATAGAGATTCTCCGGCTCAATATTATGCAGACAATTGTTGTGCTTATTGATGTTTAATTTGAGGTTGATCCAGTATTGTATTATACATTCAATTGTTATTTATTTGTAACTAGCCATCCTTAGCAAGCTAGATTCATACTTGGAATAAGTACAGGGTCGCATTTGGACTTGAAATAATTGAATTTGAATTTTTATTTTGTTGAAACTATTTGGCCGGCTAACAAGTCATTGCTGTTTGTTTAATATTTGATTGTTGGTTGTTGATTGTTGTTTTGTATTAATATTTGATTGTTGCAATGGCCTCATTAAGGGCAGTCAGGGAGGCTGCTGCGGGATTGACCTCACAGTTGAGATGGTTCACATCGGCAGCTGCAACTGTTGAGCGTGTGGAATTGGAAGAGCTCACCCTTGCTCGGTATGGGCAAGTGATTGAGAGGATCAAGTCAGCTGATGCTGCGCTCACACGCTTCAACGAGTACATCATGGACGTGGATTTGGGGGTGATGGATCAGACAGCCCGCGATAAGATTTTGGGTGACTATGACCAGATTATCCACCTGGGGGATGTCATATGTCTACGAGCGCGGGAAATTTTGAAGAGCCGGGTGCCTGATGCGGCCAAGCCGCAGACCCCTGTTGTTGCAGGCCCTGGACTATTGAGTAGGCTGCCCACCCTGGAGCTGCCACGTTTTGACGGTCGCTTGGACCACTGGCTGGGCTTCCTAGATCTCTTTGAGAGTCTTGTCGATGCACGCTCGGACCTCGGACCTGCCCAGAAGCTGGCCTATTTATTGTCTGTCCTGGAGGGCGAAGCCAGAGCCTTGGTGCAGCACTTGCCGGTGACGGATTCCTCTTACCCGACCGCTCTGGAGCTTCTCTCCCGACGGTATCAGAACAAGCGCTGCCTGGTTGATGTGCACATCGACCAGATTTTGGGGCTACCGGCCATTGTCAGCGCGTCGACGTTGCGCACTGACTTGCTGAATCCGTTGGTCTCAGCGACCAACGCTTTGAGACGCTTGGAGTTACCCGTAGAACATTGGTCCTACTTGTTGGTGCACATAGTGCTGCAGTTGCTCCCCGCGGAGTTGAGGTCACGTTTTGAGCAGGAGTATGGTGGAGATGGTGCCACCCATCTTCCCCCCTTTGACGACCTCCTCAAATTTTTGGAAGACGAGTGTCGGTTTGCGGATAACACTCGTGGCGCTACGGGGTCGCCCCCACTACCTTCTCAGCCCAGAGACCAGGGACGGACTGGGGCCCGGGGGCCTGTTGATGTTCCCCCCGCCTCCCGTTTTGCTGGCGCCCGGAGTCCGCGGGCTAGGGGGCCTGTTGATGATCGCCCCGCCCCCCGTTTGGCTGGCGCCCGGAGTCCTCGGGCTAGGGGGCCTGTTGATGTTCGCCCCGCCCCCCGTTTTGATGGTGCCCGGAGTCCTCATCATTGTGACTTTTGTAAGGCAACAAGGCATGTCATGGCGCGTTGCCCGGATTTTTTGAATTTGCACGTAAGTGCCCGCCGCCGTATTGTCAACGCACGCCGTTTGTGCTTTTCGTGCTTGGGGGCCCACTTCCATCGGGACTGCCCCGACCCCCGCCCGTGTAGAATTTGTGATGGGTCCCACTTGGAGATTTTGTGCGCCAACGCGAACCGCTCCAGCAGACCAGCTTCTGAGGGGGGTTCGCGCAGGGGGGGGTACCCCGGAGACGAGCACCGGGCTGAGACCCGCGATTCTGTACGCCGCACTCCACCCCCCGCGCAAGTTGAACGGGAGCCCCACGAGCGCCATTTGGTCTTCCCTCGTCAGGGAGAACGCGCATTAGCTGCTAGGCAGCAGTGGCCGGGTCGGCGCCGCTGCCTTTCCCCTCCGTTGGCGGAACGTCCCCGGCTGGAGTCGCGCCCTCCGCCATTCGGGCATTCGGTGGGATATGCCCCTCCAGTGATGGCGAGCGGCTTGGGACACCGCGCGGACGAATGGTTTGATTGTTGGCCTCGTCGTGAACGAAGGCAGCCTGGAAGCGGCGATCGGTCGCCGCCCAGGCATCACTAAGAGATTGACGCCTGCCCCGCTAAAGGAACCCCCCGATCAAGACGGTTTTGTTGCCAACGGCCTCGGTCACGGTCTGGGGACCCTTGGGTGACTCGATTGTGGTCTGTGCCATTTTGGAGACGGGAGTCCGGGGTTGCCTTTTGTCTTCTTGGTTAGCGGGACAGGTTGGCCTGAAGGTGAACGACCTTTCAGGCAAGATTTGGGGAATGGGCGAACCGGCTGACACCACTGTTGAGGGAAGGACCTGGTTTGAAATCACCCTTGTGAGTTGTCCTTACCCTAAAATTGGTGCTCCTGCCCTTGTTATAACTGAACTTGGTTCAATTGTTGGTGACTGATCGTCACACTAAGAGCTCGCGTGCCGGTTGCAATGCCCTGTTGGCCATTCTGCAGCGAGAATTTTGGATTTTGTCGGCTGATCGCGTCAATGAGGCGAGGCCCTTTGCTGGCGTCGTAACGGATTTTGTTGGTCCCCCTTTGTTGAAGACGTCCACCCTTCGTAATAGCAAGATTGTTGGGGCTTATTTGTGTGTTTGTCTGCCTGTCAACCAAGGCAGTACATTTGGAGCTGGTAACCTCCCTCTCGACAGAGGCCTTTGAGGCGACTTGGAAAAGATTTGTGTCTCGCCGTGGGTTACCTTCGTTGATTAGGTCTGATTGCGGTACGAATTACAAGGGTACAAGTAACTATTTGAAGGAGCTATACGCCTTCCTTAATGAGAGCCAGGTTGATATTGGTAATAGTTTGGCCCGCCGAGGGGTCACTTGGTTGTTTGACCCGCCAGCCTGCCCCCCATTGGGGGGGTATTTTTGGGGCCGCGGTGAAAGCGGCAAAGGGACGCTGGCGGAGATTGTTGGGAGACACCGTTCTCACCTTAGAGGAACTAGCTACGGTATTTGGCCGCATTGAAGCTGTGTTGAATTTGCAACCTTGTCAAGACTTCCAATTGATTAGCGGACGGGTAGGCCCGTCCGGGGGGGGTAGATGTTCGGTCCGACGTGAAACAGAACGCACCTTTTGGCCGGCAACATTAATTATCTGTGGACTTGACATAACCTCTCTGACTTGACAGATTGACTTTGCTTGCTTGGAAAAAATGCCGGTCATCGGGACCCCGTTGAGTTAATTATTTGGTAAAATATTGTTGGATTCGCCTGTCGAGACCGATAATTGGGTCGCGAATTATCTAATTGTTGAAGTGTATTCCCCGTTTGCCGAAAAACCCCGGGATATTGTTGAATCGTACGCCGCCTTGTCGTCGGTTGGCCTGGCACGCGGAATTTGTGTAAATCGAATTGGATCTCGCGAGATATGAACAGATTAATTGTGTTCAGTGATTGATTGAACTTTGTAATCTCGGATTAACAAGAATCCAGTGATATTTCTCGGAACACATCGCCTTATTGTCTACCACGCGTAGCGCGCGCTTGCTGGAAACGAGTTGGGTGTGATGCTGGTCGGGACGGCGCCATCTGAAGATCGACGCCTTGTGACCGTCCTAGAACCCGTAACTTACATCACACGTTACAATTACTCACCCCATATCACATACAAACCACACTTAGGGCGTGACCTTTGAAGGTCGAACTTGGCGTCCCCAGCACTCAGGTTAGTGGTACATTTTTGTTTTTATTGTTGTAGGCCGAAGCCTAGTAGAGGCAGGCCATTGTGTAACCTTGTTTATAGTTTTGAAAACAACGGTAGTCTCCACGTATCGTGGAAAAGTTCCGGACACGTCCAGTTACCAGTTACGTTGGCTGGCCTATTGCAGTCTTGAACAGACTTCTTTTAAACTGTATAAAATGAATAACTATTAATTTCATAAAGCTGAATTTCAATAAAAATTACTTCCGTGTTCTGAACTTGATTGAAAAGTAGAGCTGTGTTTCATCTAGACACGCGGGAGCGTGTCAAGCCAAGAATATGTGGATTTTAAGATCTTTACGTGAATATATAACGAGTTAAATACCACCCTTAATTTTTTTTTAATCCAAATATTTCCGTTTTTGTACTTATAAATAAGAATATAGTAAATTTTCGTATTTATTACGCGTAACTAAACGTATTCTACAACCACTAGCGCCACCTATTATCTTAGAGGGTCACTACACCATGGAGACAAAACGCGTAAAAAGGATTCCGGATGAATGGGCAATTCATTCGAACATTTCAAAGGTACAAGAAAATATATAAAATAACACAAAAAGGACAATTATACACCGTAAACGTAGGAAAATACAGTAGTTTAATAAAAAACCATGTAGTATTAATTTTGTTATAAGTAAGTACCTACTACTAATTTAAGTACAAAAAGTAATGATATCCCATGAAAAACATAAATGTGAAATGAGAGCCAAGTTCAATATTATCAAAAATGCCTTGGTTGTTGACTTCAACGACAAAAGAAGTGAAATCTAAATGGGTGCCAAGTTCAATGGTCAGTCCTGAAATTTATTTATAATAACATAAAATATCATTTATTCTTATAACTTAGGAGAATATATTGTAGCCTAAGGTCTGACTTGGCTCGTTTTCATATACGAATTATATTATAGCCTTTGCAAGTTCTAAACCTGTTACTTGTCGGTTCTTATTTTATTAATCCGAAAATTTGGCTTGCTGGTAGAAACTAACCATCAAACATAATAATTCGCATATAAGAACTAGCCAGGTCAAACCTTAGGCTACGATATATTCTCCTAAGTTATAAGAATGAATTATATTTTATGTTGTTATAAATAAATTTCAGGACTGACCATTGAAATTGGCACCCATTTAGATTTCACTTCTTTTGTCGTTGAAGTCAACAACCAAGGCATTTTTGATAATAATGAACTTGGCTCTCATTTCACATTTATGTTTTTCATGGGATATAGTTTTAATGGAATGATTCAATTTAGACTTCCGAAATTCAATTTTATTGCTGATTCTGATTTTGTCGCTCTCATTCAATTGAATTCTATCAGTTGTAATTATATTAATTGAAATTTGCTGTGATATTTTGATGAGTATAACAGCCTAAAATTATTTTTGCTATGAAAGTGTATAATTAACTAGCTGATGCTCGCACCATTGTTCGTGAAAATTTTGATAAAGATATCCTAAAGGAATCTTACATTTAGATAACTTAGACTTGACTTATTTTCGTATGTCCCCTAGATGGGGCAGAGGGCGTCCACAGTAGCATCACTCCACGTTAGCCCAATATTCGCCGCTTCTGCCACAATGTTGCGTCACCACGTTTGTCGGGGACGACCACGCTTCCTATTACCCTGAGGACTCTAATCCATCGCCTGTTTAGATATGTGATCGGAATCGCCCGGCCATCGATCGGGCTCTAGTGGCATTTTCCCAACAGCTCTTCATTGGAGATGGTCTCGGGCCAGTATATTTCGAGAATATGGAATCATCAAATCCTACAGGAATCGTATATCTAACTCTGCGCTAGATATAATGCAGATTCGTTGCGCCATTTTAGTGCGATTGAGTAACAAACATACACACAACTTATCGTATTTATTATGTTAGTTCTGTCTATCCAAACGTTTATTTTTGTAGCCTTAGAAATATTGTAAGGTGTACAATCAAGTATAGAATAAATGAACAGGTATTATGTAGTACAGACGTTCGGTAACATTCGGAGAAAGAAAAGTTGTTAGTCATTTATTAATCAAAACTTTATGCAACACAAAGGTTAACAACCAAAAGGCAGTCAACCATGGCTGGTGAGAGATAACATGGCAGGTGTATAAAAAATAAACTAATTAGATAATATATTTAAAGTTTAGTGTCTTTTATGTATTTATCGATTTAATTTAAAAACCAGTTGCACTCTCATTTGAATAGCCAGTTAAATAATAGTTTAGTTGATTTAGTAATACAGTCTTAGTTAAATTATATTTAATTTAGAAATTTTACGATGCTGATATTAAATTTCTGCGAATGTTGTGTAAATAGTTTAGTTTATAAAAACACAAGACTTTTTTTTTTGGGGTGGGAAAATCATCAAATGACTTCTTCCGCTCTAGGTCAAGCGGAAGGGTGTGTCAGATTTCTACTGACTAAAAACCCACCCTGTTCCTTCAGCTGCCCTAAATTTCCGGGGCCGCGGTAACTCGGTAGAACTTTCCCGCAAACCCCGGCAGGCAATGGCCCTATGAGGACCCGTCACTGGTGTTGACAGCTCTTTGAGGCGCGCGTGGAACACGACGCGCCGCCGACCCGGGCCTGGTCCTTACCGGACGGTGAGCGACCCCTGCTCGCCAGCCGCAGGCCCGCGACTGCGGTGGCCGGAAATCGGCTCGACTTCCCCGACGCCCGGGGCCTCTCCCGCGGCGGCTGGGGCGTGAGGAAGAGAGTTGCCTCTCCCTCGCGCGTTCGGCCTCCTCCTTCGCTAGCATGACTGCTTCGCAGAAGGAGGCGACCGCATCGCATTCCCTCTCGCTCCGCACCATAGTCTGAACCAGAGCAGGGTGCGAGAGGTCGCCGCCGCCGACCGCCTCTACGAGGACACGGCGGTGCTCCGCCCAAGCAGGGCACACCTCCACCGTATGCTCCACCGTATCCTCCAGGTGGTCCTCACAATGACGACACCCGGGCGTGTCCTCCCGCTGAATCCGAAACAGGTACCTCCCGAAACAGCCCGGCTTAGCACCTCTGCGCGCCAATTATGCACGCGCGCGAGGGCTACCGCCTCCAGATCCCACGACAGCAATCCGGCAAGGAGGTTCGCCGCCTGATGCCGACGGATGATCTGGGGATACCGCACGATCACTGGGGGAGATTGTGCGGTATCCCCGGATCATCCGTATAGCCATGACACTCTGAGACGCGACCAGCCGGCTAGCTAGTCGCCGCTGCAAATTCAGCGCTCACACAGGGGCCCCATAGAGGGCCATGGACCGCACGACCTCCGCATAGAGCCTCCGGCAGGAGGCGTTTGGCCCCCCTAGATTGGGTAAGAGCCGCTTGAGTGCAGCCCCCGCCCGGTCTTGAAGCCAAACGTCGGAAGTTCTCGACGAAGTTCCACCAGCTGTCAAGGACGAGTCCCAGGTACTTCATCGTCGTCTCGACGCCGATGCGAACCCCTCCCACCGTTATCTGGGAACCCGAAGGTGGCGCGTTCCGACGGCCTTGGAAACACATGGCCTCGGACTTGTGCAGGGCCACCTCGAGTCCCAGTTGCCGGATCCTCTCTACGACTGTCGTAACCCCACGCATCGCCAGTTCGGCTGCCGCCTCGTGCGACCCCCCATGTGCCAGGACCAGCGTGTCGTCAGCGTAGCAAACTACACTGACGCCTGTAGGGAGGTCGGCGCGCAACACCTAGTCGTAACCGATGTCCCACAGGGATGGCCCCAGAACCGATCCCTGTGGGACACCGCACGACATCTCTCGCCGATTCCACTCTCCCTGGTGACCAGGGTAGATGTCGGCTCAAGTAGGCCTCGACCACACGACATAGGTAGGTCAGCATCCGGTGATACCGGAGTGCCTCCCGTATGCAACTCCAGGGCAGGGTGTTGAAGGCATTGGCGATGTCGAGAGACACCGCCAAGACGACCCCACCCCGGGACACCGCAGCCTCTGTCGAGAGAGCCCTCACACGCATGATGGCATCCACCGTAGAGCGCCCCTTGCGGAAACCGAATTGGGTATCCGCAAGATCCGGCCCCATCCTCTCCAGGTGCCCGACGAGGCGGTTTGCAATAATTCTTTCGAAGATTTTGCCCACCTCGTCGAGCAGCACAATAGGCCGGTATGCGGACGGAGTGTCCGCAGGGCGCCCCGGTTTCTTGATGAGGACCAGTTTTCCCGTCTTCCAACGAAGCGGGAACTGGCCCCTCTCCAAACATGCGTTGAAGAGCCCTAACAGTCGGGGCCCGAGAGCCTCCGAAGCCAGGACCCAGGCTTTGCCAGGTAAGCCGTCGGGTCCCGGGGCGGTATTTTTGGCATTCAGCCTACGTACCGCCACTCTCAGGTCTACCTCGGTCACCTCTAGAACGTTGTCGTCATCGTTACTGTGGCCCGCGTCGGACACCGCAGGGGCCGGAGCCATGGGTGGGGGAGTATGCCCACCTTGTGAGAGGAACAAAGCGCTCACCACGTCCTCTACTACCTGGGGCCGGACACTCTGTGTCAGCGGGGGAGCCCAGGTGCGGAGTTTGTCCCATACCATTTTATATGGACGTCCCCACGGGTCCCGATTAAGAGTCTCCAGCATCTCCTTGCGGGCCAGATCTTTGGCCTGCCGGATCTCCACTTTGAGGACGGTCTTCGCTGCCTTATACCCCTCGTACAGCTCCGCCTCTCTGGCCTCCGCATTTGCAGGCTAGATGCGGAGCCTGCGGTGTCTGGTGTACCGGCGTCGCGCCACGACGCACGCTTTGCGAAGTAAAGCTAGCTCCTGCGACCACCAGTACACCTGGCGCCGGGCACGTCCTGGCCGGACCCGAGGCATTGCCATGTCACATATTTCGGACATGGCCTCCTGGAACCATTCCGCCTCATTGTTGATGTCGGCAGGCCTGTCCGGTGATGCCACCCAGGCCTGTACAATTGAGGCTTGCAGGAGAAGCTCCCGGTCTAGTTGCCTCAGGGCCCATCGCGGGCCACTCAGGGCCTGTCTGACTGGCGTGTCTGGGGTCTGGGCGGAGACGTCGAACCGGATATACCGGTAATCCGAATAGGTCTCCACCCCCTCCATGACTTGCCAGTCAACAACACGTGGCGACAGAGCAGGGCTGGCGAATGAAATATCCACCACTGACTCACCCTGCATCCGCACGCAAGTGGGGACAAAACCCCGGTTCAGGACGACTAGGCCTGTCTCCAGCGCCCAGTCCTCTACCATCCTGCCCCGTGTGTCCGTATACCGAGAACCCCAAACCAAATTCTTGGCGTTGAAGTCCCCGAGGACAAGCACAGGAAGGGTACAGAACCCGGCGACGACGACACTCAGCTCCATGAGGGAGTTGTGGAATTCGGCGAGAGTTCGGTTCGGAGAGAAATACACGCCCACCACGGCAATCTCCCCGAACCGGGCTGCCACGCAACCCCAGCCTCTTCTGACACCCTCGAGGGATGGGGTACCGGCGGCGGCCGATGAAATTATGACCACCGAGCCGCTAAAGTCCTCCACCCAGTCATCCCTGGCCGGGACAAAGTACGGCTCGGCGATCACGGCGACATTGATCGACCACTGCTCCATGCTTTGAAGCAAAAGATCCTGGGCGGCGGCGCAGTGGTTGATATTCGCCTGGAGGAGGCGGAATGGACCCGTTATTGACAGTCCATTTCAGCTCCCTCCCCTGAGCCCTCGGACGGGCCCGCCGCATCATGTGCGGCGTCAACAGCAACGGCGGCAGCGGCGGCTAATGGGGCGGCAGCTGCGTTGGAGACGGCAGTGGCAGTGCGCTTATCATTACCCCTGGCCTTGGCTGGGGGAGCGCAGGCTTTGCTCCCAACCCGGTGTTCGGCTGGCTTGCCGGCCGCCGCACATATTGGGCAGTGCGGCGCGGCATTGCACGAGCCAGCCTTATGTCCGGGTTGACCGCAGCGGAAGCAAAGGCAGCTGCAGTCAACTTCCAAGGTGCAGTGGATTCCCACGTGCTTACCCACTTGGCAACGGAAGCACCTCAGAGGCCTGGGTTCCAGCAGTTTGACCTGCGCAGATACCCAGCCCACCAGGAGTCTTCGGCCCTCGTTGACTTTTTTGGCCGTCGCCACAGGGCAGCTTACCAAAACGGTTCGCATGCCCGTGTGATCAGGGCGTAGAGTGCCTGCCCGAACTTGCTTGGTAGAACACCCCCCTGCCCTAACGACGGCGGCGACCACTTCCTCCTCCGTAACGGAGTCGTCCAGGCCCGTAATGCGCATGTCTGCACACTTGGTAGGCCTGGACACTCGGGCCTCGTCCGCGTTTAAAAACGCCCTGAGCTTTTCAGCTAGGGCGTCAGCGGTAGGGCCGCTAGCGGCACCGGGAATCTCCAACATCCGGGCCCCCGTGGGCGGCCAGGCTTATTTGCTACCTTTGTCACCTTAGCTGGGGGCATCTTCGCCTGTGGCGACTTCACTGGGAGCGCCTTCGCCGGGGGCACCTTCACCGGGGGCGATTTTGCTGGACGCACCTTCGCTGGGGTCGCCCTTGCCACGGGCACCTTTGACGGGGGCACCTTTGTCGAAGGCGCATTAGCCATCGTCGGCACGGCCGGCCCAGCCGCAACCGCCGCAGCAGCCGCGTATGTGCCTTTTTGCGCCAATGCCGGCTTGCTCACCGCTAGCGGGAGGCGTAGAACAATGCCTTCCAGTACGGAGAACCTTGACTGGAAGGCAGCCAGCTCCTTCCAGATCGAGTGGAGAACCTCCGCTGATGTGAGCTGCTCTTGCCCCTCTTTGGGCGTCTCCTCGGGGCGGGCTCCGCGGAGTGCCTCTAATTCGGCACAGAGTCTCTCGTTCTCCTTTTGGAGAGACTCCGTGGCCCCTGCCAGTCGGGCAACCTCTTCCCGCAACTTTGTCACTTCGTCCGAAGCCGGTGGGGTCGAAGCGAAGCCGGAGGCCTTTGCTGCCGCCAATATGGAGGCCGTGGCCTCTGATATAGCCCTGTTTTTAGAAGACTTCAGCTTCTTCAGGGCCACCATCTTAAACGCCGTGGTCACGGCCTCCTCCAGCTTGCCGAGCGCTCCCTTCTCGGGGTTGGCTTCCTCCAGCTCGCCAATCGAAGAGGTCTCGGAGACGACTACTCTTTGGCTTGTCTCAGCCTGCTCAGCCGCCTTCTGAATTGTGAGCCCTCTTCCTCTGCTTTTGTCTTCTCGGCCCTTACCCCGCTTGCTTGTTGGGATTTTTCGAGCCGAGACAAAATCGTCCTCACCCGAGGATGGCTCCTTGCCTTCCTCCTAAAACAAAAAAGACTAGATACAACAAGTAAAACGATGTTAACTGCAAAAGTATAAACTGTAGCGCATGCAGTGTAGACTTGTAATTGATTACTACACAAGAACCCTAAGTTATATTAATTTTATTTGAACGAAGAATGTATCTACCTACTGTTGTTGTACCTATTTTAAATAAATTAACCCCGAATTAATGAATCTGTTATAGAAAGATGATCTAAAATGATAATTCTCTGAACTATTCCAGGAATATTGTAACGATAAATTTAACATACTTTGATGTAGTTCCTCTATTGATTTTGCTAAAAACTTGTCAAGCATGGCGCCTGAACAAACACCCGAAACTTCCGATCCAATTTAGGCTAATTGGTTGTCCCTAATAATCTTAGTTATTCTTTATTAATTCGATATGCACCCCTTTTTAATATAATAAATGTGTGTGTATTGTAGCGTAAAACCGCTACGGTTAAAACCTCCTCCAATCCTAATCCAACCTTTTCAATAAAAAATTTTTTCTTCATAGCTGTTATTCACATTTGAACCAGGAATCGTGAAAAAATCGTCGGTTGTTTGCCTTTTGACGGCGTCATTACATTTTTGGGACCCGATAAGTGATGGTCGACCTTATTTTTTGTGATTAATATCGAAATTATGAAGTGAAAGTTTTTTTCTGTTGGTGTAAACCCAATAAAAAAATATAAAGTGTCCTAGCAAAAGTATAGTCTGTGGGTGATTTTCTGGTTAATTTGGTATGTATTGTCGTCTTTTTCTTTTCGATCCATTTCGCACTAGTTTCATAATTAATCAAAGATTCAGCTTGCATCGGTGGTCTGAAGTTTCTTTTTTGTTTAAATCCCGTTACAAGCCAATTTTTGGCTCCACCCTACGGGCAAGCGACGTCGGTTATCGACGACGGAGGTCGGGGCGCTCTCGCCCGATATCCGAGCACATCCTGTGCCTGAGACGTCCATCTCAAAGGCCTGAAGAGAGTACGAGGTAGATGCGGACTCCGCAGCACAGTGGCTCCGTGATTTCTACGTTACTTCCCACAGTCGTGTTCAGCCGTCCAGGAATTACCGAGTTTTCGCAGCAGGAGTTCTATTTTAAATAGTGCACCTAATTTGTATATTTCTAATCTAAAAATTCTCACGTCAAAAACTCTTTCTAACCTAAGGCCTATCAAGACGCGTTGGATGCTCTTAGTGTTTTTGTAATTAAAATTACTAATAATGCGTATTCGCCTAGCTATAACCGATTGCAATCGATTTTTTTGTTAGGTAAGTTAAAAATATTTGCATAATACTTTCGATAACATTCTTTTTCTTTCCGCTAAGTTAACCCACGCCATCACTGAAAGGCAATAATAATTCCCAATAATAACCAATATTTAACTTTTTTATATTTTCTAATTAAGTACTTGTTTTCTATCTTTTTCCTTTTAATCAAAATTAAACGTGTTAAGTAGCGGTTTGTGTTTTACTGTTCACTTAATTTTATTTACGCTACAATATGGCGCCCGAATTAAAGTAAGTTTGCATATTAATTATTACTAAAATACCTTTTTTTTTTGTTATCTCGTGTGTGGTTGCTCTTGAGAGCAATCTTTAATTTTCATCTTTCTTGTTGTGAGTTTCAGGTTTTAGAATTGGTCAGATACCCGTATGGAAGTTAAAAGGATTACCTGTCTTGAATGTTTTCCCGATTCATACGACTGGACTATGGAATTGCTAACTGAATTTATGTTCTTTGCTAAATTGTGTGATGTTTGTGAAATTCAATTTTAAAGATTAACTTTGTAACTACACCCAATTTCCAATTCTTTTATTTTCTCCCAAAATGTACGTATCTATTCCGAGTTTTATTTTATCCCGGTAGGTAGCGGTAGTTAGTTTCCCGTAGTGTGTTTGATGTGTGGATGGTTAGGCATCGTGACCAAAGGTAAGCTTTTTGAATGGTCGTGTGCTAGTGTCTACCTTTTTTATTTTTTAGCCCGACTGTTTGCTTTTCTGCTATTTGCTAGTATCTGTTTTTGTTGGATTCTTAGCCCAGCGGATTCCTTTGACGTTCATTTTGTTGTCTTCTTCCCGTATCGATATTACGGCACGATATCTAACGATTTCCTGCTAAGTCCCGCTCTTTCATTTAATCTATTTCTATTTTGTGTTTAAAAATGTCCGAAGAAGGTTCTATCGGTGAGACTCCTTTACACGAAAGTATTATTATTTCTAGACCTCCTCCCATTCCACCTAGGCCCACTCCGGGTACTAGTCGTTCTAACTTACCTTCTCCTATGAAATCCGAGGACTGTCCCGGTTACCTTCTAAAACAATTTTCGCTAAGAAAATGGAACATAAATTATACTGGAGATACCAGTGTTCGAAATTTTTTTACCAGTATCGAAGAAGAGAAGGATTCAGACGACATAACTGACAGATATCTGCTTAAACGCTTCCACGAAGTGTTATCCGGTCGCGCCTTGAATTATTATAGGTCAATCCGTCGACCTGATATGACTTACCCCGAATTAAAAGAAAATTTCTTCAATACATTCGGAGAAATTGATTTCGAGTTTAAAACCGGTCAACAAGTTAGAAATACAAAACAGAAATCAGATCAACCTGTTTTACATTTTGTGCATCAGATTTCTCAATTGAATGATACATTACGTAAACCAGTCGATAAATCTGAACTATTAGAAATTATCACTCACAACTCAAAAGAACGACTTATTTTAAGCTCAAGGATAACTTTTACTGGCCAAATATGTTTCGAGATGTTTCTGAGACTTTAAGGCAATGTGAGGTTTGTAAAGCTTATAAGATCGCGAATTCCCAACCACGTGGTCATATGTGTTATCCAAAGGAAGTTTCTTTACCTTTACAGATGATTTCTACCGACGTTATTAGACCGCTTCCAATCGCTTATTATGGGTTCAAATACATTTTATCTATGGTCGATGTTTTTTCTAAATATGTTTGGTTAGTGCCCCTTAAAAGGATTGACGCCAATTCAGTTATAAAAGCTTTGGAATCTGAAATATTTTTTAACTTCGGAGTTCCACGGTCTATTCTCTGTGATAATGCTACCGTTTTTCGTAGTAATCAGTTTTTAAACTTTCTTAGATCGTTTCGCATTGAATCCCCTACATATACCCCTTATTACACTCCACAAGCAAACACGGTAGAACGTTATAACCAAAGTGTCGTTACTTGTTTGAGCATATTGGTTGGCGAGAACCAAAGGAATTGGGCTAAATTGTTACCCAAGGTCAAACTTTACCTCAATTCATGTATTAATTTAGCCACAGGGTTTACGCCAAACTTTCTCATATTCGGTAGAGAAGTCTGTATGGATTCATCGCGTGCGAATAACCAGACTCTAAGCACTAATTTAGCTGAAAGTCGGGAACAACACGCGAGTAATCTGACTTCGCTCGCCGAGATTTACGCAAAAGTAGCGGACAATCTTTCTTCGGCTTTTCTCCGTAATTCACGAAATTACAATACGAACCGGACGGCTATTACACTTAATGCCGGCGACATTGTATGGAGGCGTAATTTTTCAAAATCGTCAGCTGCTGAATACTTTACAGGAAAGCTTGCTCCTCGTTTCATTAAATGTCGTGTGATCAGAGTCATCTCCATGACTACATATGTCCTACAAGACTGTGATTCTCATCATATTGGACAATATCATATAAAAGACATACTTAAATGAATTAATTTGTTCCATATTCTTAACTTAATCAGCATTACTTATGTTAGGCCATTAGTTTTCAATTAAAGACACCTCTTTTATTATTTCGACCCTCATTCCTCCCTGGAGTTAATATTTATTCATAACCATTTCCTCTCATTAGGCGTCGTATTTTTGATTTTGATTTAAGGTCCACCCTCTTCAACTTAACCCTCTCTCTTTAACTTAACCCTCTCTCTTTAACTTAACCTTCTAACTTATCCCTCTATAACTTAAGCTCTTAAATTCAGTCTTGAGTCGTGTTTGACTTTGAGTCGTGTTTGACTTTGAGTCGTGTTTGACTTTGAGTCGTGTTTGACTTTGAGTCGCGTTTGACTTTGAGTCGTGTTTGACTTTGAGTCGTGTTTGACTTTGAGTCGTGTTTGACTTTGAGTCGTGTTTGACTTTGAGTCGTGTTTGACTTTGAGTTGTGTTTGACTTTGAGTCGTGTTGGACTTTGAGTCGTGTCTCACTTCGAGTTTTTATCTGACTTCGAGCTTTTGTGTTCGACTTCGAGTTTTTGTTTGACTTCCTTTGAGTTTTCGTCGTATTTTTAAGTTATTTCTTAATCTCAACTCTTATTTGTTTCGTGTTGATTATTGTTCTTTGTTCCTATATATATTTAAGAATATTACTCTAGATCTATCGTTTGTTTTTCTATTCTAATGTAGGTTTAGGAGACGCATCTGAAGCTCGCACTGTTAACGTCTAAACTGGAGGCCGGCTTTCAATTTTATTCAGTATCAGCTGCACTTCGATGTTGTTGATTTGATGTATTTAGTTTAAAGTTAGTTAGGCTAGTTTATTTAATTTGTATATTATGGTTTTCACTCTTGGTTGATGCTATCCCTTTTGTGTTGTCAGTCTGTTATTGTGTTTTCAATCTGTTGTTGTGTTTTCAATCTGTTGTTGTGATGTCAATCTGTTATAGCGTTGTCACCCTCTCACTGGGTTGATACATTCACTTGGGTTGATCTCTCACCTTTCTTTTAGGGTTGTCAACCACCTTTCTTTTAGGGTTGTCACTCACCTTTCCTTTAGGGTTGCCACTCACCTTTAGGGTTGCTACTCTCAATTTTTTTTTACTGGGAATGGGGTACTGTAGCGTAAAACCGCTACGGTTAAAACCTCCTCCAATCCTAATCCAACCTTTTCAATAAAAAATTTTTTCTTCATAGCTGTTATTCACATTTGAACCAGGAATCGTGAAAAAATCGTCGGTTGTTTGCCTTTTGACGGCGTCATTACATTTTTGGGACCCGATAAGTGATGGTCGACCTTATTTTTTGTGATTAATATCGAAATTATGAAGTGAAAGTTTTTTTCTGTTGGTGTAAACCCAATAAAAAAATATAAAGTGTCCTAGCAAAAGTATAGTCTGTGGGTGATTTTCTGGTTAATTTGGTATGTATTGTCGTCTTTTTCTTTTCGATCCATTTCGCACTAGTTTCATAATTAATCAAAGATTCAGCTTGCATCGGTGGTCTGAAGTTTCTTTTTTGTTTAGATCCCGTTACAAGCCAATTTTTGGCTCCACCCTACGGGCAAGCGACGTCGGTTATCGACGACGGAGGTCGGGGCGCTCTCGCCCGATATCCGAGCACATCCTGTGCCTGAGACGTCCATCTCAAAGGCCTGAAGAGAGTACGAGGTAGATGCGGACTCCGCAGCACAGTGGCTCCGTGATTTCTACGTTACTTCCCACAGTCGTGTTCAGCCGTCCAGGAATTACCGAGTTTTCGCAGCAGGAGTTCTATTTTAAATAGTGCACCTAATTTGTATATTTCTAATCTAAAAATTCTCACGTCAAAAACTCTTTCTAACCTAAGGCCTATCAAGACGCGTTGGATGCTCTTAGTGTTTTTGTAATTAAAATTACTAATAATGCGTATTCGCCTAGCTATAACCGATTGCAATCGATTTTTTTGTTAGGTAAGTTAAAAATATTTGCATAATACTTTCGATAACATTCTTTTTCTTTCCGCTAAGTTAACCCACGCCATCACTGAAAGGCAATAATAATTCCCAATAATAACCAATATTTAACTTTTTTATATTTTCTAATTAAGTACTTGTTTTCTATCTTTTTCCTTTTAATCAAAATTAAACGTGTTAAGTAGCGGTTTGTGTTTTACTGTTCACTTAATTTTATTTACGCTACAGTATGTAGGTTACATTTTCACCACAAAACAGCTGAAGCAAGTTTAGTAAATTGTAGCATATAGATAAATTAAAGCTTGAATAAGGACATAGGCTACCTTTTTTATCAAAATAAAACTTGAAGGGGTTGATTAAGGGTCTGAATAGGGAAAATTTCTTATATTTTTTATGTTAGAAGAAAAATAATACAGTTTTCTTTTTATTTAAGTATTGTAACATGACGTAACTCCCACTGAGCGAGGAATTTTATAAACTCTTCTACTAAGCGATTCCCAGGCGTGTATTTTTTGTAATAAAGTTTATTTTCCAATACTGTATTTAAAACAAGAACTAGAACTTTACTTCAAGTTGCCAGCTATGCAAAGGAGCCCCAATAACACAAAAACTATAAAATTCTAGACCAACATACTCACCTCTACTGTGTTAGGGTCTCTCATAAGCAACGAACCTTCATGTTCCCTACCTGTTTTATTTATGAAGCCAAAGTTAAACGTCTTTGTCCGGAGTCTAATTAAATACCTACTATTAATTTTGACTTAAGAAAGATAATGAAAAGGTACTTCTACCTGACATATTTTAAATAAAGACTATTAGCTATTTAGAGAACATAATTATCAACAAGTAAACAGCTAAGTTTCTTCATTTAGGTCTAACCACAAAATGTCTGAAAACAACGTCTTTTCAACGTCGTAAATTACTGTTTCTAAGAATTACACTTGAATTTCTGAAAGTAAACCTTGAGACAGACTTTATGTAGGGTTTAACTAAGAATAACTTAATTAAAATTTGCAACAAAAGCTTCATAATAAACTTTAATAACTCTACTAATCTCAAATCACAACATCGAATGGCGTTAGTGTGTGCACACACCTAAAAAGATAATAATGATGAAGATTTAGATGTGTGAACACCCTTTAATATTATAAAAAAAACTATTTTACACCAGGTAGAAAATATTTACAAAATGCTCACTTTATTTCTTACTTATTAACACTCAAAAATCGGTATAAGTATACCGGTTTCTCATTCTCTGTCTTTCGGTGCACACAACGCAAGTGATCTGTCTGCTTGAGTCAATATGTAATGTCTCTTCGGGTATGGCTAGCACCCGTCTGTTCACGTTGTTACGCAATGGTTATAACAAACTGACGTTGTGTCCGTTGGAGTACTTAGCGGAGGAGCGCAATGAACGGTTGTTCATCGTCAGTCGCATTGAGGAGGTGTTGTTGTCTCCGCGGCGGAGCAGCGAAGCATGATGGCCTCCGGATTCCCTGTAAAGAAAATATATGTTAGAAAATATTAATTGTGCTTACAGCTAAGAAGTGGAATTCTCTGTCGTAGTCTGTGTTTGCTGATAGCTATAACCTGGGAGTCTTTAAGTCAAGATTGAAGAGGTTACTTCCAGACAAGCGTGCTTCATCTTCGACCACATCATCGCTTAACATCAGGTGAGATAGTGGCCAAACGCAAACCTATCAACAATTTAATAAAAATAAGCATCAATAGCCTAATGGCTATGTTGTCTGACTTGTGATCGAGAGGTCACAGGTTCGAATCCCACCCATTACACTATTGCCGTCAAACCACTCCAGACACAAGCACATTAAGCTTAGTTGAAATGAGATTGCTAGTGATGTTAATTCCACTAATGCTGACAGTTTGTTTTTAAAAAAAAAAAATAGCAAAATATAAAACCGACTTCCATATCAAAACACCACAAACAAAGCCAAAAATAACTTTAATTTCAGAAGTCGGTGTTGTTGGTTTTGGATTTTCTTTATTTTTCACACCGCCTTCCGAAATTAAAGTTATTTTTGGCTTCGTAGTGTTTTGATATGCATGTCGGTTTTTTTTTCACGCTTTTAAGTGGGTCGGTTTATAATTTATCTAGTTACAAAAGTCATAATCATAACATAATAATACAACATAATCAACAACTTATCACCTTTTACAAAATATCGCTTTTCCCGATGCATAGCCGTTAATTTTTGAAGAGTTCACCTGGTACTTGACCATCAGCTCTACATCACCATATGTATTGTGACGAGCATAAAGTGTTTAACATCCGTACTCAAGTAATCGAATCGCAATCCACGAAATACTTATTATTGAGGAGTTTCAGTGGCCATCTGTGGTCTTCATCATCAGTTCAACTTCCCCAAATGGTACTTTTCGGAAGCAATTGCTCAAGGTACTATAAGAAATACTCAAAACGCTATAGGTGTGCCTATAATATTTGAAGAGTTCCCTCGATTTCTCCAGGATCCCATCATCAGATCCTGATTTCGTAACAATAAGACTAACTAGAAAGCATATCCATTCAAACGCAAAAAGAATTTTTCAAATCGGTCCAGCCATCTCCGAGTTATGAGGTAACATACATAAAAAAAAAGTTCAAGACGAATTGAGAAACTCCTTTTTTTTTAAGTCGGTTAAAAAAAGGAACAATAATTATATGGAAAAGTGTAGGCTAGACATTGATAAAAATGAGGTTGAATAAGTAAATATAATTATTATAAAATAACAATGGTGTGAGGAAATGGGCCACAATCCAACAAGCGGGCTCGGTGCGAGTTAGTGAACATCACATGTCTTCGAGTTTTTGGTCCTAGAACATTCGGGTTTCATCTTTACGTTTTCCTTTACCGATTCGAGAGCAGTGTTTATGATGTAAATTACACAAAGTAACGCAAGTAAAACTTGGTTCGACCTTATAGGTCACTCGGAAATCTGGGCTACCACTGCTCTGTTTTAATATGTACTTACAATGGTAAAAGATATAAATTTTACAAATTGGTTATAACACTTTTAAACCTCTTTTTTTACCCGACTGCAAAGGAAGGGTTAAGTTTTTCGCGCGTATCTTGTATGTATGTATGTAATATTCTTTATTACCTCATATCTCCAGAACCGCTGAACGGATTCACATACTTGAGTATCGTTAGATTCGTCTTAGCAGCCCAAGTGTTCGTAGATAGGTGATATTTGAAAAAATCAAACATGGCATCTGTGCGAAGCCATTATACATATTGGAAAAATTAAAAATGTTTTGTGTCGAATATGTTAATATGGGTATCAAATTAAAGGGCTTATTACAAGGATTTCAAAAAGGTATATCATATTTATCATTAGTGGCAAAGTAGTAAGTAGCAAAAATAATACAAAGAGAAAGTTTAAAAATATGGACTTAGAGCTCTTTCACTTTCTTAATCCGGTGCCAATGTGACATGACCGGGAAAATTAAAAAAAATGTTAATTTATGTTTTAACTGAAAAGTTGAAAAAAAAAGAGTTATTTAAAAAATCGAAAAAACCCGACTGCTCAACTGAAATGCAAGAAACAAGCACATTTTTATTTTAAAAAGTGACAAGCAGGCGGACCCGTCAAATGTAAAAAAAAATACGTTCAATTGGGTCCCGCCTGCTTGTCACTTTTTAAAATAAAAATGTGCTTGTTTCTTGCATTTCAGTTGAGCAGTCGAATTTTTTGGATTTTTTAAATAACTTTTTTTTCTTAAATGTAAGCAAGATGGAGCCGGTATGTTCAGCTGGGCGGTACAGTTTTAATAAAAATGTTAGAAATTTTGCGAACACCGTTTAATAGCATAGATAGATAGATAGAATATTTATTATACTTTATTGTAAACCAAAAATTTAATCACACTTAAATAAAAATATTGTATAAAAAATGGTTACAATGGTGGTCTTATCGATGAGAGCGATATCTTCCAGACAACCTTTGGAAGGACTTTACGAGCTTTATTTAAAATGGGGAGGGCTATATTAGTGTACCACTGTACAAATACTCATCAAAACGGAGAAACTAACAAAAGTATATTATATCTATAAAAACAATAATTAAGTACATAGACTAATCATAAGTATAAAAGAAAATTATTGGCAACCGAGCTTTTAAAAACAGCTAGTGATTGAGCTTGTCTTACTGACACCGGCAATGCATTCCACAACAAAATAGCCTGCACCTTAAACGAATGGTCGCAAAATTTTGTGGAAAGGGTAGGTACTTGCACTCCAGAGCTTCAAGCAAGTACAGGATGGGCCAAAAATTTTTGCACTTTTGAAACATGAATAGAAATCGGGATACTGTCGTCGGTTTATTAAAGCACACTCGACTTTTCAGGTATCCCCACAAGAAAAAATCGCATGGTGTAAGGTCCGGGCTTCTCGGAGGCCATGGGATATTACCTCTGCGAGAAATCAATTTGTTCGGAAACATTTCTTTGACTATCGGTAAACTCACATTTGACGTATGGCATGTTGCTCCATCTTGTTGCATCCAGGTTCTGCTGTTGTACCCTTGAAATTCATGCAACTGCGGCGTCAAAAACTCTTGCAACATCTTGACGTATTCCGTTGAATTCACAGTTACATTATTTCCTAGATTATTTTCAAAGAAATACGGACCAATTATGCCCTTTGCTGATATGGCAGCCCATACTGTCGTTTTAGGTGAATGAAGTGGCTTTTGGTGTTTAAGGCGGGGGTTGTCCCTGCTCCAATATCGACAATTGTGCTTATTCACGTGCCCATTGATGTGAAAATGGGCCTCGTCCGTAAACAATACATTCTCAAGGCTAGAGAATTACTCTAGCATAGTGTCAGCCAATAACTTACGTTGAATGTAATCATTTGGTTTCATCTCATGCACAACTTGAAGCTTATAAGGGTGTAGTTTGATGTCCAGATGCAAAATCCGCTGTAGACTAGTTCTTGGTATTGCCAGAGCCGCCGAACGCTTACGCGTTGATGATTCTGGATCGTTCCGTACGGATATTTCGACCTCTCGAATGTTCTCATCACTTCTTCTTGAACGTGGCCGCCCTGTTTGTTTAATATTCTTTGTTGATCCCGTTTGCTCGAACTTCTCGACCCACGCTTTGATCAAATTAACACTTGGACACTCACTTATACGGCGTAATCCGTATTCAATTCTAAACAGGCGTCGTACAGTAACGTAGGAATCATTGTTTTTGTAAAATTGTTTTACACAAAAAGCACGCTGTTGTCCCGTGAAGCGCTCCATTTTGACTAAAATTGCATGAAGTGACGCATAGTTTCTCGCCAACCACGCGCCCCTCCCTCTAACGGTTTTCAAAAAAATCTAAGTAGTGTTGCTATTTGCAAAAATTTTTGGCCCACCCTGTATTTACACTACAAAAATACATACAAGCTACAATACGGTTAATAATGGAAACCCCTTTGAAAGGCCTTTGAAATTTTCTATTAAAAGTAAACCAAGCAGTATAAAAAAGCAATTCGGTCCAAATCTCTAGAATTCCTTTGTCTAAATAATTAGATGGTTTTGTGAAGGTCAGATTAGCTCTAAATAACAGACAGGATTAGTAACCGGTTCTTGGCATTCAATAATAATAGACCTTTGCTGTTTAACAAATATTATTTTGAACCAGACGGTCTAGAAAATAAATATTATAACTACGAGTTTCTGTTAAAATGGAAAATGTTTTTACTCATTTATTCATAGTCATACTTTATGTATCTACGTATTTTTTTTTGTTTTTATTAAAGTAACTTTCAATTACTAATTCTTACATTGTTATAAATTTCTAGATACAGCCACGCTTGTGACAAGGACCACAAATTAATATAGTTCCATAGCGAAGCGTATATTTCACGTTTTACAACTGCGTGTGTCGAAGAAATAGACAGTGGTATATTGAGTTGACATGATATCTATCTGGTAATTGATTACAATTTAAAAATCAATTCTATGAGCTATTTAAATCTATTCTATTTAATGGCCATATAGTCGTTAGGTAGTATTAACAATTTAGTGAAGAGTACGAGTTCTAATTTGGTAAATGAATATCTTTTGTTTATTATAGTTTAATGATTTCATATATCGTAATATACGAGCTTTTTCCATCTTCGCTGCCAGAAATCATCCCACGAGAACGTAATAATACCTCTAAGAAAGTTGACGGTACCCGTATGTCAAATTTGATCCCGGTCCTTCTAGCGTCATGATTGATGGGAAATCATCAAAATATCAAATCTTTAACATCTATACTAATATTATAAAGCGGAAAAGTTTGTTTGTTTGTTTGCTTGAACGCGCTAATCTTCGAAAGTCCTGGGTGGATTTGGATGCAATTTGGTATGAAAGTAGCTTGAAGCTTGAGGAAGGTTATAGGCTACTTTTTACGCGACTGCAAAAAAGGAGAGTTATGTTTTTACCGTGATAGAATCCACGGGAGCGAAGCCCCGCGTGAGTACTAGTTATTTATATATGTAGTTTTAAATGTACAAAAGCAGATATACAACGTGTAATTTAAAGGGTATATACATACCAAGTGCACAGCTTCTTTGGATGATAACAAACGATATAGCAAGGGTTTTGTAATCCTATGTCTACATGTGTGGAACTTATTAGAAATTTCAATACATTGATACCAGAGACCAAATATTTCAAATTAAGAAGAACGAAGGTAATTATCGTTTTATTGGCAAGTGACGTGGAAAGTGATGACCCTCATAGTGCTGTGACACGTTTGTTATTACTGGTATTCAAGAAACATATGAAACCAATAATTTGGTTTAAATTCTGTGAGTCACTTATTTTGAGCTGAAACTTTGCATAGAGACTCCATACCAGATGTTGTCTTCAGTCCTTTTAGATAGATATGGGGTTTCCGTTACACGTTGTATAGATAGAAAACAAGAGAATATAAATTACAAGCTTGTCATACGGTTGACTGATTTGTCTTTAATTAAGTATGGTACGTGAGGAGAATATATTATCTTGATATATTTCAAAAGAAATTTGTCATACTGAAATTTTCAAAGCGTAAAACGGTAAGCAATTTTTCATGTCGTATAGGGACTTTCGACCCGGAAACCTTGGCATGCCTTTATAAAGCTACTTTCATGTTATTGTAACAAATCTTTTCTCTAATAACAACTAGCAATTGCTTTAATATGATGAATATTTAAGATATTAAGGAAATATAATTTTTTGGCAAAGATTTGAATGAACAGAGGCATGCGTCTTGCCCCTAATCTCTCAACGAAAGTACCCTTTACTTTCGTTGATGAGTCATCATCATCGCTCGTCATCGTATAGTCTGCTATGAACAATTACAGATTATTTAAGAGGGTGTCGAGCCTACGAGACGCGCGGAAAATAGGTATTTACTGCAGCGGGCTAGTCGTGTGCGTTGTCACACACAATGACAAGTTCGCTCGAGGCCCGCTTGCCGTTGCACGACAAAGTTTGCTAACTTTGCATTTTTTAAATTTTTGTCGTTATGTTGAATAAACTTGAAAAACGAATATTAATTATTTAGATGGTTTTATTTATCACACTAATATTATAAAGGCGAAAGTTTGTCAATGAATGTGTCTGTTTACATGTTTGTTAATTCTTCACGCTCAAACGGATGGATGGATCTAAATGAAGCAAGTAGGTACATAAATCACAAAAATAAATTTAATAAATTATACCTATTATATAAAACTTAACGTTTGTTTTTACTGTAAAATACTTTATCCGTTCCCTCACTATTCATCCCATTGCAATAAAACTTTGATTATATCCTACTTCCTATCCTACTCCTACTTAATCCTACTATCCTATCCCACTAATATCCTACTTCCTACTTCCTACTAATATTATACATGCGAAAGTTTGTGAGGATGGATGGATGTTTGTTAGTCTTTCACGCAAAAACTACTGAACAGATCTAAATGAAATTTGGTAAGTAGATAGTTGTCATTCTGGAATAACACATAGGCTACTTTTTATCCCGAAATTCCCACGGGATCGGGATTTGCGCAGGAAAACCTTCCCACGCGTACGAAGTCGCGGGCAGAAGCTAGTCCTACTAATCTTTCTTACTAATATTATAAATGCGAAAGTTTGTGAGGATGGATGGATGTTTGTTACTCTTTCACGCAAAAACTACTGAATGGATCTGAATGAAATTTGGTAAGTAGATAGTTGACATCCTGGAATAACACATAGGCTAATTTTTATCCCGAAATTCCCACAGGATCAGGATTTGCGCGGGAAAATCTTCCCACGCGTACGAAGTCGCGGGTAGAAGCAAGTGCTAAATATGCTTGTGTCTGGAGTGGGTTCACGTCAATAGTGTAATGGGTGGGGTTCGAACCCGTGGCCTCTCGATCACAAGTCCGACACTTTATCCATTAGGCTATTGACGCTTCGAAACTGGGTAAGTAGGAAGTTAGGGTAGATGGGTATGCAGTAGTTATTTGACTAATAAAACCAGTATGAAATAAAAAAAAAATATATAATTATGTAATGTCATAATAAAACCAGACTGAAATAAGTTTTGTTTATTAAAATTTCGTTTAGTGCTCGTTTAAATTCTGATGTACTGTCATATTTTTAATAACATTCGGTACTTTATTATATATACGTGGGGCCATAGGAAAAAACATTTATTCATTAATGATGTCTAGCGAACTTACTTCGCAGAAAATATAAGCATAATTTATTTCATAACAATATAATTGTATCAAGTGTAACTTAATTAAAAAAAAATAATAATAAAAGAATCTATAAATCTAATCTTATATTGCTTATTATAACATTTTACAAAAATTGGCTAAGTGCGAGTCAGACTCATCCATGAAGGGTTCCGTAGTAACTATAATAATATTATATGTATATTTACTTGACAAAAAACTAAAACCTACAAATTTCTTAAAACTAGCTTATTTACATTTTTCTGCAACTACGCCATATAACTTTGTTTTTCATAGTATTTGTATGAATTACAAAGTTATATTTGCGGTTTTAGAAAATATGCTGTATCTCAAAAACTGCTGACACGATTTCTTTAAAACCAATTTTGATTGAAATTTTACATTAAGATCTACAGATATATATATATATATTTTTTTTTTTTTCACTCCATTATTATAGAAGTTAGAGGGGGCACACATTTTACCAATTTGGTAACGTATATCTTTTAAACTATTAATTTTATGAAAAAGTGGTTTAAGAAATCTCAATCTCATTTTTAAAGACCTGTATAATACATACCACACATGCATAGGTTTTATGAAAAAAAAAATATTTTCAGTTTTAGTTCCATGTATGGGGACCCCATTTATTTTAAATATATTTTAATTTTTTCTTAAAATCGGAAAGCGGTTCATAGAATACATCTACCTACCATGTTTCACATGTATAGTCTTAATAGTTTTGGAATAAAATAGCTGTGACATACGGACGGACGGACAGACAGACAGACAGACAGACAGATAGACAGACAGACAGACGGACAGACATGACGAAACTATAAGGGTTCCGTTTTTTGCTATTCGGCAACGGAACCCTAAAAAACGAGTAATTTCTTAAAATATATATTTTTAATTTTGATACACTACACAAATCACAGTATAGTAAGAAAAGAAAAAGACAAAAAAGATACTATATTTTGTAAGAAATAAAAAGGCAATAAAACTTATTTAGAATTTTGAAAATACAATCGTAGAAATATCAATGCATCCAAGGTTTGACTTCCAAGCCTGCTTCGTAGTTTATTACCAACATAAGCAGCAGCTGAAAACACTCGTTTAGGTTTTACACTGGTTGGAGGAATAGACAATAGATACTTATTTATGCTATTTCTAAGAGTGATATCCACTAATTCCTCCATTTTCAAACAGGCTTATTTCACGTCTAATACTACAAAATTAATCGGGGTTGGCAAAATATATTTTGCCAACCCCGATTAATTTTGTATTTGTACATCACTATCTGGGGATTTCAGACTCTTATCAATTTCCAACTGTATCTTTTCCTTTAGTGTCAATTGGGGTTGGGATTGGGAGGTTTGTGGCCTTAACTCATCATCTGTTTGTGATCCTGATCTTCCTTCTTCTTCCGTGTCATCGCGACTTTTAAGTTTTTTCACAATACACTTTATTTGCTTCCTCACTAAAGCCTGTGTAGGAACTGGAAATAAGTCATGCCATTCCAAATCCGATAATAACTGATTTTCATCATCTTTTCATGGATTTTGTAAATAATTCAACACACCAGTCAAATCATCACTTCGTCATTGCTTCATACGTTCCACTAAGGATGTTTTAATTTTTTGGCAAGTGCTGAGTTTATGCTAGATAGCTGTTTTATAAGAAATTTCAAAGCGGAATCAGCTGTGCATAAATTAGCATCTCGCCGACAGATTGCTTCTACTGTCAATTTAATTGGGGTCAGCACATCAACAATTTAATTTACCAATTCAAAATCAACTTCTTCCAAACGAATTGGATGATTGAGATCTATAAGAGCTTTTTGAATGCAGGTTTTTAAAAGATAAAATCACTCCAGCATTGTTAAAAGACCATTTCCATCAGGTTTTCAAGTCCAAAAGAAGTGACAGCTCTTTTCCATGTTCAATTTTCACATATTTTTGAAGTACTGTTTCATTTTTCAATGGTGGTCTTTTGAAATACACTC
This sequence comes from Tholera decimalis, assembly GCA_943138885.2. NCBI lineage: Eukaryota > Metazoa > Arthropoda > Insecta > Lepidoptera > Noctuidae > Tholera > Tholera decimalis. The sequence goes on from OW964562.2 coordinate 20,726,617, forward strand.
TACAATTTTGCGGATTTTCTTTATCAGCTCATTAATGTTTTCATCTTGTGTTAACTCTGGTATGTGTTACAGCGCAAGGTCATTTTTTGACATTAAGATTAAGTCTGATTCTGGACTGTCTAAGTCTTCTAAATGTTCATCATCATGGCTGTCGTCCATATGATCAGCAGTTACAGATGGTTCATTTATAGTATTATCTGAGGTAGAGCTGTCTTGCAAATAATTATGTTTTTCATAAAGTAAGTATCCAGGGAAATATCAAATTTGCTTAGACGCTCTTTCAATATACGAAGACAATTTTCAGCCATACTTTCATACTTCCATAAATAGGAACAAGTCCTAAGTTCAATTTTTTTTTAAATGAATGAACGTTGACAGCAATGTATGGTTTATTGGATGTTGAAGTCCACTTGTCGAAAGAAAGACTAAATCTTTCACCTGCACTTTTCTAATGTTTCAATTCCACAGTTACTTGCTTTCTGATTTTTTCACTGTAATTCATGACACGTTTTTGAATGGTGACGGCTGACTTTGGTAAATTCGTGTATTTTGCAAAGACAAATTTTCTCGAATCATCTGAAGTTATGAATATACTGAATGGAAATCCATCTAATGCAATCATTCTTGCCAAAACATCATCGAGGCTATCGTCGGCACTTTTAGTAAAATAATCATTTAACTTTCACTTGGCTGGCGGCGGTGCTGTGTTCCGATTATCAGAATCTAGACTTGTTGAAGCTGATATAAGCTTGATGTTATGTTTTGATGACAAATGTGTATGTAATCCCTTAGTCGATCCATCCAAAGTCTTGAGAATGGCTGAGCATCGGTTACATTTGGCACTATTCCTATCCTTCGCAACTAAAAAATAGCTCCACACTGACGTCGTATCACTGTGTTTTTTATGTTTAACAAAGTCTCCCGCCATTTGAAATACTTAATTTCAGATAATTGACTTTTAGATTTAAATGACGTAGATAGGTCGTGGGTTCAAATTTAGGCAAGTACCAATGTGACTTTTCAAATTTATTACTTACTAGCTTTTACCCGCGACTTCGTTCGCGTAGGAGGTTTTTCCCGCGTAAAATCCCGATCCCGTGGGATTTCCGGAATAAAAAGTAGCCTATGTGTTATTCCAGGATGTAAACTATCTACTTGCCAAATTTCATTGAGATTCGTTCAGTAGTTTTTGCGTGAAAGAGTAACAAACATCCATCCATCCTCACAAACTTTCACATTTATAATATTAGTAAGATAGTAAGAAGTAAGAAGTAAGATAAGATTAGTAAGAAGATAGTAAGAAGTAAGAAGTAAGACTAGCTTTTGCTCGTGACTTAATTGGTGTGGGAGGTTTTTCCCGCGTAAATACAGTTCGTTCTACTTAATAAATTCATGGAGTTCCGTTCAGTAGCTTTTGTGCGAAACAGCAATTAACAAATATACATACATCCTCACAAACTTTCGCATTTATAATATTAGTAGGATGTATTTTCTAAGTTTACCTTATAGATCACTGACAGTGGTGACGAAAAACATTGTAAGGAAACTTGGACTGGTATTATTTAATGTACACTCGCCAACCTGTCTTGAGAAGAGGCGTTTCATTTTTTTTTATTCAGAAGTGGATCTACAATTAAAAAAATATCTTGTAATGACCAAAGTTTTCAATATATTTAAGCATATCTTAGAACTGGAAACATATCTTACAACTATACAATAATATAGGTTATGTATGTATGTCGGGCAGGTATCCGCAACTCCATGACCAAGCGCGTATTTTGCGTAAGGTAATATAGGTTATCCATCAAAATTCAGACAGGCTTTAATTTATAATCATATTGTGGGAAGTAGGTACTAATTTCACACGAGTTCTCATTACTAGGTATATGCTTAAACTAGACTTATAGTCTCATGGTGCGTGGTGCGCTGGTTGAACCCTACTGGCATGGTTGCTCTATGTTATCTCTTAAAAAATAGTAGTAGAGATACCTACTACTGTTTCTTGTGATTTTTTTTATTGATAATAGGCTCGCGTTTGAATTTTAAGAAAAAAATGAATTCAAACTCAAAATGTTTTATTTCACATAGGCCTACATGGGCACTTATAAAACGTCAGCAGCTTGGCGCACGGCACGGTTCGAAATTGGTCGTTTTCTATGGAGAAGAACCAGCAAGAAACTCCACAGTTACTCTTTTAAAATATCATTCTTACAATGTATCTATAATACAGGTTAATTAGGTATGAGAGGACAGCATAGACCAATTAATACAGCACAACGGAATTACAATTAAAAATTGTGAAACAAATCTTAGAGTCTACAGTGTTCTCCCATTCACAAAAAAGCTTTATATTATACTAAGCTAGTATAATATTGCCTGCGATTGCGCTCGCGTTGGAGGTTTTTCCTGCGTTATTCTCGATCCCGTGGGAATTCCGAGATAAAAACTATCCTATGTCCTTTCCAGGGTCCTAAACTATTCCCATGCCAAATTTCATCTAAATCGGATTAGCGGTTTAGGCGTGAAAAGGTAACATACAGACAGACAGAGTTACTTTAACATTATATGGATTGGAGTTATTAGTATGGATAAAAATAAACTTAAGAAGTATAAATTAATAATAAAAATGAAACAAAAAGAAAATCTGTCATCTGATTATCGTAGGGAAAAAAATAAATAAAAAGACACACTCACGAAAGTGGAGTTGTTAATATACTAGTCGATAACGCAATTACAATAATCCAGGGAAGCCACATGTGCAGAATGAAGGAATCATCGCCTAGCAGTCATGTCTTCAACGTAGTCCCGAATCTTATAATACGCTTTTTTGATAAGAACACGTTTGACGTAAGACATGATACTGTGGAAATAAGCAAAATAAAATAACCGAGCTGTCGCTACATCAGCTAATTGCTTAATTTTTCTTACTGAAGCTGAGCTAAATCTACTAGAAAGAGTCCTAATATGATCCCGCGTCCGCATCCGCATCTTTTCTATCTATTTTAAAAATGAGAGAAGTGTCTTCAGTGAATAGAATTATATCCGATAAGTTGGTCATCATGTAAGGTAGGTCATTGATATACACTAGAAAAAGGAAAGGGCCAAGAATTGAACCTTGCGGAACGCTCATCTTGGCTAGGGATCCTGCAGATGTCGCTCCATTAACAATAACTTTTTGTTGCCTGTTTGATAAATAGGAAAGAACAAGGTCAGCAGAACACTAATCCACGAATTCCGTAATGGTGTAATTTACAGATCAGTGTTTTGTGGTCAACGCAATCAAAAGCTTTGGAGAGGTCACAAAATATACCAATTGCATCCTGAGATTTCTCCCAAGATTCCAGAATGTGACAGGTGAGCGCTACTCCTGCGTCTGTTGTTGACCTACCTTTCGTGAAACCAAACTGCCGACTATTCAGAATCCCATTTGAGTTAAAAAGTGACAGCATCTGGTCCAGCATGATTTTTTTGTATATTTTGCTTAATGCTGGAAGCACATATATCGGCCTATAGTTAGAGGGATCACTCTTACAACCCGACTTAAAAATTAGTACTACTTTACTATGTTTCATTAAATCGGGAAAAGTACCGCTGTCTATACATTGATTAAATATGCCTATTAGGATAGCAGCAATTGAGTCAATAATATTACCAAGAACCCTAACAGATACATGGGCTTAAATAAAATGTTGGTATATCCTTATTGAAGTTTTCTTTTTCTTATTTTTATTAAAAATTGGTTCGCGTTTGACCACCATCTCACCTGATGGTAAGTGATGATGTGGTCGAAGATGGAGCACGCTTACCTAAAAGTAACCTATTCATTCGTGACTTAAAGACTCCTAGGTTATAGCTATCGGGAAACACAGATTCCGGCAGGGAATTCCACTCCTTAGCCGTACGCACAATGAAGGTATTCCCAAAACGTTTTGTGCGTATGGGTGGGATGTCCACCATGTAACAATGGCGCTTCGTCGTTTGTCTCGTAGTCCGATGATGGAACGGGCTTGGTGGAATAAGATTCTACTAATGATGGCGAAGAATGTAGAGATTTAGTAACCTCTACTGGAATATTGGTAAAGTAATTTTCCAACTTCTCAGTCACTTTTCACTTATCTGAGATGACCTGATCATCGATGTTCAAAGTCAAATCATTCTAACCCTGTTGGTTTTTGTTTTCAGTTTCTTTGTTTATCACCTTCAACACAGTTTTTATTTTATTGTTAGAAATGCTTATTTTATTACTTACTGATTTAGGTTTAGCTTAGGCGCATACTCTTTTAAATATCTTTGAGTAGTTTCTTAAATAATTATGGAAGGCTTCATCGGAAGTCAATGATTTTTCATGGTATAAGTTGGATAAATTGTCTCTGCTTATTCTTATTCCAGCAGTGACCCATTCATTAAATTTAGATTTATTCCTCATTTGAAATTTTTTAACTGGGCACACCTTACTAAATTCGTAGCATAGTGAAGAAAATAATATCCTGTAATTTTCATTGGGGTCATGGGAGTCATTATTGGCCATTGAAAGATTAGGTACTTAACATGTCATCATTAAAAACATTAATTTAATTTTAGTTAGTGGCCTAAACTTAATAGTCTTATTTAATTGCCGCTTTTTAACCAACTCAAAGGATTCTAGTTGACCTGTATGGTCAGACCTAACTGCACTAATTTGAGACGAGTATTTTATGGCACAATTAGTATAAATATGATCTATACATTGAGCTGATGTTGCTGTTATTCTTGTTGCTTCCTTGAATGTGCATTTTAAGTTAAATGAACCAAACAATGAAGTAAGCTTGCAGTGTTCAGGTGAATTTACTAACAAATCAATATTTAGGTGACCACAAACGAAAACTAATTTATTATCTCTTATAAGCTTAGGTACTTAAAATTTCTCCCATTATCATTACGAATTTTTCAAGTGCTGTGCACACCTATAAGTGATGAATTCACTACAGTATTAGTATTTGTAACAATTTTATATGTATTCGATTTAGTGAATAAGTCGTTGGTGTGTCATTTAATAAATAAATAAATAAAAAGAATGATGACAAGTTTGATGCTGGTGATCTATAAACATATAAGAAAGTTTTGCCTTCAACTTCTGTACATGCTATCTCACACAAGCAATCAACAGAGCAAGCGGTGATATATTTTTGTTCCTTATATCTAAGAGAATTACTACATAATATTAAAGTACCACCTCCTACTGAGGACCTGTTGTATGCACTAGTAACTGATTTTTTTTAAATTTTAAACAACATTCTATCTGGTTTTAGCCAGGTTTCACAAAAACATAAGATATCTATATCATATTTATCTATTGCCATTTCCTCATCTAATATTTTGCCGGAGGAACGATTTATATTCTGATGATATAGTAAAATTGTGTTATTATACCTCTCCTTTGTCACATCTAAGGGTTTAAACAATTAATTTCAGTATTATTAGATACCCTAGATAATACTGAATAGTCACTTAACCTAGGATCAGTTAAATTATCAATAACCGAGTGTAAATTGTAAGCTAACAAAGTAGCCAATGAACTTTCGTCGTAAATTCTATAATGAATGTCAGGATTGCAATCTATACGCCCAAAAACCTATTACACGATGTTTGATGCAATATTTTGCACTCGCACTAAGTTCGCCGCGAGCTAAGTGTATTTCGAACAGCAACCGGGTACACTCATTTTCATCATTTAGCGATAATTTTAGCCCTTACGTTACTTTGTTAATTATACTTAGCAATAAACTCTTGAAGGTTATCAGTGAATTTAACTTAGTAGACACACACGATATCCATATTGAATGTCGGAGAAAAAGTTGCATATCATGTGTGTTTTAAATTGGATTTCAAAATGAAAGCCAGATTTGCAATCAAAACCCCCAAAAACCCATTACACGATACCCATATCGAATGTTTGAGAAACAGTTGCATCCGCCATCTCGGACTTTAAAATGAATGCCAGATTTGCAATCACCACACCCAAAAACCCAATAAACCCGTCCACGATGAGACGTGACCCCTCTTTGAGCTCCCGTGGACGACTGAATTTTCGACCGGTGTACGTTGCGTATGCTTCAAAATAGCGCGCAAATTAGAAGAAAAAATAAAAATTAAAACAACCAAGCGACATATTGGAAATATTAATAACGTAAATTGTAGTATGATAATTAGAGAATAATATGAATTAAAGTTTATGAAAAAATTCAACAGTTTACTATCAAAATTCAGCGACGCACGAGCATGTTTTGTAAGGATTTTTGTCCAACTTTATGTATTTTTGTTTAATAAACTATAAAATATTTTAAAATTTGGCCAAATATATTCGCTAACACATTTATTCTAGTGTTCATTACATGTTTTTGTATGGTAATTAACGTACTATTATAGGTTATATTCCTTTAATAGTGACCGAAGACCGTTTTGAGTTATTTTCCTCGGCGCAGGCTTAACTATTTTGAATATTGTTTTTAACATTAACGAATCGCAATGTCGTCACAACAACACAAAAACGAAAGTATCCGTGGAGTTTCTTGCAAGATTTGTCCACAACCAAACTCTATTTAAAAAATGCTTGACATTGATTGATTTTTAATAAATAGTTGGATTTTGTTGTAGTACCACAATACCATCAAATATAGGTAACCCCTTAAAATGGTATGAACCTTAGATTATAATAGATTTCCAGACAGATGGTTTACCGTAAAATAGCGCCATTCCAAATTACGTAAATATCATAAATTTTATTCCAAACGCTGAGTTTCTTTGAAGCGCGTTTATATGAAAACATGTATCAAATGCCTCGCCACCGCGGTCAAAGGAGTAAACGTACTCAATAAAACCTAATCTACTCACTAAATCTTATAATCTAAAAATACGGGATAATACATTCATGGAAAATTGTATATCCAAGTTTTTTTTTTCTTTGTGTCACTGAGGGGCGATGAACCATTTGGATGTTATAGTCATAATTATATTCTTTAATTTTACTAGTTAGGAGCTCGTGGCTTAATAATAACAGTTGCATGGATCAATCTTCGAAGTTAAGCAACACCGACTGGTGTCAGTCTATGGATGGCTGAACCTCTTAACATATCGAAAAGTCTCTTCAAATTTTGCAAATGCTCTAATATCCAGTCCTTCATTAGAAAGTCAGAAGAGTAGCTTCTGACTGTCGGCGCAATTCGTTGTAATAAAAAGGAGTTATATAATCGAAAGTTTAGTATAAGTATAGTTGAAATTTACAGGGACTCAATATTTCTTTTAGATTATAGTTTTTATGCTTATAGAATCTTTCGTTAGCCAGTCCACATCACAATAGATCGATTTACATCTATACTAATATTATAAAGCGGAAAAGTTTGTTTGTTTGCTTGAACGCGCTAATCTTCAAAAGTACTGGGTGGATTCGGATGCAATTTGGAATGGAAGTAGCTTGAAGCGTGAGGAAGGTTATAGGCTACTTTTTACGCGATTGCAAAAAAGGAGAGTTATGTTTTTACCGTGATAGAATCCACGGGAGCGAAGCCCCGCGTGAGTACTAGTTTAGATATAAAAAAGTATAAGCTCACGAAATAACAATACCTTTCCGTTAATAGCCCTCTGATCAACTCTTCTTGTTCGTAATACCATGATGTAACTTTGGTTCATTATCTTGCACATACCTCTTTCAATCAATTACTCAAATACCCTACAGTGTTTCAAAATTCATACGTTACTCCTACTATGCTGAATGATGCAAAATATTATTATGTTTGAACAATTTAGGAACACCGGTGCTTCGAATGGTTATTTATACTGTTACGTAATTGTCTAGTTCTCTGAAATTTAAATGCCTCTCGAGAATTGTAAGATACATTTTTGTTAAACAACGATGATACAGGGATTTGTACGAGTGGGTGTACGACGCAAGCTTGCTTCAGTATTTTGCGATTGGCTGTTGACCTGCGTGTTACAGGTTTGATTCCCGCTCGTAACAAATATTTGTATGGCCTATATTAAGTTGTGTTAGGTCTCAGTACTAATATTTTTCTTAAAAATATATTTGAATGACAGAAGAAAGATTTTTTTTCAAATCATGCCTGGGTTTATAGAAAACTTATTCAAATGTGGTTATATAATATATAGGTCATTAATATGTTGTTCATTCAACCAAAATAACACGTGAAGTACGTGCCGAAACTCGCACCGTACTTGAGTTCCGTCGTGATTCCGCAACCATGTAAAGAAATGCGCATCAGTGCAAATTTAGAGTTTCATTTCAAGCCTAGAAAACTCTACCCGTGTCAGTAAGAAGACGTGGTGTGTGTGAGTGTTTTTGAACAAAACATGGTAACAGATCTTTATATTTCTCCTTAAATTTTTGTTATTATATATTATTATATATATACTAGCTGCTGCCCGCAACTTCGTTCGCGTGCGAGGATTTCCCGCGTAAATCCCGATCCCGTGGGAATTCAGGGATAAAAAGTAGATAGTAGCCGATTCTCAGATCTACTGAATATGCATATAAAATTTGGTAAATATCAGTAAAGCCGTTTCGGAGGAGTAAGGTAACAAACATTATGACACGAGAATTTTATATATTAGATATTTCACATTAAAAATCTATGTACACATAATGAAAGACAATACAAATTACATATAAACAAACACAAAGTAGGTACACATAATCTTTGTTTCTTTTTTTATATATGTATTGAGAATTTAATTTATTATTTTTGTATTATATATAGGTAAATAGTGGACACCGTGAACTACTCGCGTATTTATTTTCTCCTTCTGTGTCAAATCCTTCCAAAGGTTGTCTGTAAAAGATCGCTTTTAGCGATTAGATCACCCATTGTATCACCCTTTTTAGTTGTTAATTCCTTATTTGCTTTTCTGTTATGGTGTACAATAAAGAATATAGGTATCTACATAGTTTCAACATGGCAATCACGACCAACCCTCGGATTAGTTAAACCAATGACGTTGTAATTGATTTTTTTTCCATGATGACAGGTTCTTCAGTCGGTTCATGTCAATTTTAAAAGATGTCTGTGATGTTTTCCTTTAAACTTCGTAATATACTACTGTCGTACATACATTACATTTGTCAATGGCTTATTTGATTGAGGGAGGCACATGAGTCCAACAAAAATCGTTCATCGTAACTGATCGCTAAATCGAAAATATAATTTTGATCAGTCCATTAATTTTTATCACAGTGGGCCTGTCGATACGCTTCGTGTCATCCCACATCAATTTTAGTTAATCACTTTACCCACACGTTGGAATAGACGATTCAAAATAATTGTACCCTTCATTGAACAAACCAGATTATCATTTTTTGCTGGCGTGTTTTATTTCTGTCAGCATGCCAAATAATAGCTTCATCGCAATTATCTTCTTTACGTGTATCTATTTTCTACAACGTGTAACGGAATCCCCGTATTTATCCAAAAGGACTGAAGACAACATCTGGTATGGAGTCTCTATGCAAAGTTTCAGCTCAAAATAAGTGACTCACAGAATTGACCCCAAATCATCGGTTTCATATATTTCTTGAATACCAATAATAACAAACCTGTCACATCACTATGAGGGTCATCACTTTCCATGTCCCTTGCCAATAAAACGATAATTCTCTTCGTTCTTCTTAATTTGAAAAATTCGGTCTCTGGTATCAATGTATTGAAATTTCTAATAAGCTCCACACAATATGTAGACATAGGATTACAAAACCCTTGCTATATCGTTTGTTATCATCCAAAGAAGCCGTGCACTCGGTATGTATATACCCTTTAAATTACACTTTTTATACATAATTTCAAATAAAATTGAAGTGTCCGTTTGTGGCTGCAAAGATAACAGTGTTTAATACTTTTTTACGGGATACTAAAACTCAAATTAACTTTTTTAAATTGTGTCTTTCTGTTTATCCAGGCTAATTTTTGGCGCGACTGAAGACATTTAATGGGACTTTCATTGCAAGATAAACGAGGTTATAGGGGAACAAATGCTTTGACCTCGGGATTCTTCCACACGAACGAAGTCGAATGATCAGCTAGTCAATAATAATATCCAAGTAAAACCGAACACGAACGGACGGACTCAACGATAATATAAGAGTTAGATACGGAACCCTTTTCAGGAGTTAATCTAAATTAGTGAGGTCATGCGATAATAGAGTTGTCTTTTTAAATACGTGGGTTCATTATTAACATACCACATTTTTATCATAACCCATTTCCCTAGTGGAGTTAATGATGCGCCCTCGAGTCGTTTAAAACTAAAGCTTTTAGATTTACTAACCTAATAAAAGTAATAAAAGGTCGGACTAAGAGATTAAACTAGATACTGTTGGCAATAGATTAAAAATACGTACCTAATATTTTTTATTCAAGCTCCTACAAATTTACGTGAATTTAACAAAATTTAACAAAAGCCTTTTTTGACCGACTTTTAAAAACGGAGGAGATTTACTTTTTACCTGAATATATTTTTGTCGTTTCTAAAAGTTTATATAAATATTTATAGATAGAGACTACGCCTTACTTCCACCCCTGTTACAAAAAAAGTCGGATGCATAAGTAAATATAAAGGGTAGAACCCAAATTACCTCATGTATAACTACTAGGGTACCAGGTTGCTTATACTGCAAATGGGTAGTCTGTTTCCTAGAATTTACACCTAAATAAGTTCTCTATGTATTTTTCTCTTGCTCGACAAAATAAGACGACTTGGGAAAAGAAAATCTTTTTAAGCTTCTCATTTCCTAAGTTCTTTAATGCATTTAAATCTTTAGTTTTACGACATTTCTTGAAACAAATTATGTTAAAAGTTTTATTTTGATACCATAACTAGTGAGAAAAATTTAAAAAAAAAAGGAGTTCAAGATTTGAGATTGACTACTTGTTTTTATAATATATTAGCTGTGCCCGCGACTTCGTCCACGCGAAATAGTGAATTTGGGCAGCATTTTTAATTTTTTAGGCTAATTATTTTGAAAATAAAGCTCATACATAATTTGAATGTCGTATTTATTAATATCTAATCAAGTCTAAGCTTTAAAAATGACGTAATTTCCATACAAACTTTCATCCCCTCTTTCAACCCGTTGCAGCCCTTTTTTTCACATTAAAAAGCAGCCTATGTCCTTTCTAAGCTCTAGACTATGTCCGTACCAAATTTCATTAAAATCAGTTCAGTAGTTTAGGCGTGATTGCGTAACACACAGACAGACAGAGTTACTTTCGCATTTATAATATTAGTAAGGAAATAAGAATGTAAGATGCCCGCGACTTTGTTCGCGTGAAAATAACCGTTTTTAATTTCAACACTGAAAATTATTTTTATGATTCTGGTCTCCTGGTGAATCGTGAGTCATAAACGATCATCCAGCCCGTCGCAAAATTTATACTTCCAATCAAATCTCACGTACAATTTAAAAATATTTTTAGACAAAACTTGTCCTGATTGCGATTGATTTTTATTCATAATAATTATAGATATTCTTTTTATGGATCAATTCCTGAACATTGTATAAAAAATCGTTTGTTTTTCATTCAGTTTCATAACGTATCCGCGGGATATTAGACACAATGAAAAAACCCACTTATATTTTATTTTTAATTTACTGAACATAAAACTGGGTGATATTCAAGAAATCTCTACATTCAACATCTCTTTCGGCATCCATCGAAAATTCTTTAGTAACACTCAATTTCTATTTATTTCTTCAAACGGTGTGCTACCATATTCATTCCTTTTAAAAATAAGGTTATCTTCTACAAAATTGTTAATAGCTATGCGTTGGTCATACTTAGCAAAGCTTTTATAGCGATGAGTTATATGAAGTTGAGTAACATGTTTTAATTCAGTTCAGTTAAAACAAATCCGAAAAGTCGATTAACGCCAACTTTTTCTTCTCCTGATGGAAAATCATGCTGCGGTCGGCGGTATCACATGGCCGAGTTTATTCATCATCTCATATCGCAACCTTTTCCCAACTTTGTTTGGGTCGGTTTCCAGACTAATCAGAGGGTATCATTAATTTTCATGGAGCGACCGCTTATCTATCTGACCTCTGTGGCGGAATTCCTACAAGAAGCAAATAACGTAAACTTATTTGAAATTATTGAAACTATCATGAAAATTATTTTTAAAGAAAGGAAATTAATAATGATCGGACTGTTTTCGATTGGGAATGAGGTAAGAAGGTCATCATTGTTGAAATATTTTCATGCATCTTTTATGACATCACTTTCATAATAGGATTTGTTTATTCTTAAGTACGTATACGTTAAGTTCTAAGTTGAACTACACAATAAATGACAAATGCTTGCACTGTTTGGACGGAACTGCTCCAATCTGTGTGATTTTGTCCTCTAAAAAGCACCACAGATATAAACCTACATAGTTCTCATATTTATTTGTTTATTTGATTTACTCATATGATTTGATAACTAAAGAATGTATGAAATTCAGCGACGTTGATTTCTGAGATTGTTTCGATGTTTCTTTTCAGATCAGTCAGAAGTGTTATACAACGTGTAACTTAAAGGGTATATACATATCAAGTGCACAGCTTCTTTGGATGATAACAAATGATATGGCAAGGGTTTTGTAATCCTATGTCTACATGCGTGGAACTTATTAGAAATTTCAATACATTGATACCAGAGACCGAATCTTTCAAATTAAGAAGAACGAAGAGAATTATCGTGTTATTGCATGGTTATTGCCAAGTCACGTGGAAAGTTATTAACCCTCGTAGGGCTGTGACAGGTCTATTATGATAAGCATTCAAGAAACATGAAACTGATAATTTGGTATTAATTTTTTGAGTCACTTATTTTGAGCTGAAACTGTGCATAGAGTCTCCATACCAGATGTTGTCTTCAGCCCTTGTGGATAGATATAGGGTTTCCGTTACACGTTGTATATAACCTGTAGATATTTCTATTCTTTAAACTCTTATCAATAATTACTATATCAGACGAGATCGAGGTCAAGAGTGGGCTCATCCGGAATAAAAAACAAACTATATTTTCACTTCTAATAAGCAGCGTTTTCTAGGATTTTCATAAAAAGGGTTTAACAGACTGAATGAATGCAAAACGTTTAAATTATAATTACCTACTAGATGTCGCCAGTTGTCGAAATTTGTGTGTAATATTTTTTCTTTACTAAATTTATTTATTTTTAACCATTATTTTACGAAAATTTTAGCATTCTGCACTCGTTCTCCATAAAAACTTTAAGTATGACAAAGTTCATACTTTTTTGACGTCGTAATTTTCGTAAAAGGGGTACAAAGTTCTTGTTTCACATATTATTATATAGATTCTGACTGATAAATACTTTAACCATTTTGTGCCAACTCCAAAATCCTTCAAATAAAAACTTTTAGATAAGCTATCAACTAAGAATAATTTTCCGGATGCCTGCGCATCTTTTGGTTATCATAACCTTTAAAGGTCGGTAAGGTACTTATCCTATAAAGGGGTATGAAAAGTGGTTTTCCGCCTACAAACAAAACTAATAAATAACGTAATATTCTAAAACTACTCTTCTGGAAATATAACCTTTTTCTTTTATAAAGAGACTAGCAATATGGGTCGAATTTACATTACTAGTAATTTCGTGAACCCCTCCAACTAAGCTACCACCATTAATTAATTAAAACTGTCATTGTGACCATAGCTTTAGCAATAAAAAATATTGCTAAAGCTGACTTCAAAAAGGAGGTTCTGTATTCGATCAGTATGTATGAATTTATGTTTATATGTTACGTTTGTATATCTGCGATTTCCTCAGAAACTACTGATCCGATTTCGATCGCGTTTTCATTGTTTGAAAGCATATTTTAAAAGGAAGGTTCTGATGAAGCCCTTCGGAGATAAGTGATGGAACTCTTCAATTTAAAACAGCAAATCTCTCGCGATTGCTGTCTTCGTATATCTATGAACTGTTTAGCATAATTAGCCTATTAATATCACCACAGCTGCTGAGGCACAGACCTTCAGAATGACGTCTAAAATATGGTTTAAGTGGGTAAAAAAGACGTATACAGCAAACTCTCTTATTAAAAAGTAAGTGCGAACGGTGTCTAGTTATCTCAAGTAACACAAGCAATGATACACTAAAAAGCATAAAATAAAAACTTTTTTACAAAAAAATGAACAGACTTCAAAACTTCAAAAAAAAAAACTACTGCACTACAAAGCCAAAATAAACTTAAAGGTTGCTTGGCACCGATTTCAGCCATGTGAGTAGATACCTAGCCCTTATTTTTAACGGAATTAGACATCCAATATATCATAATCCAACGGAATTAGTGTAAAAAATAACTTGTATAGATAGATGGATACTATATATACTCTTTATAGTACACCATAATATAATTAAATAAGGATCTAACCACTACAAAGTGTATTACAATGGGCAGTCTTATCGCTAAAAGCGATATTTTACAGACAACCTGGTTAAGCAATGTATATTTTGGGATTTGCCGAAATCAAAACCTCCCTCCCATTGACCTCGAACCCAAAAAAATTGTAAGAAGTACCGTCTTACAGCACATGTGTAAGAATAAATCTCAAATCTAAAAACAGTCAATTAAGTTTGTACGGAAGCCTCGTTGCGCGGGTCGGTTTCTGATAGTATTTTTTTCACGTTGTAGGTGAAAAAAAAACTGCAAGCAAACGAACAGATTTTCATACGGTTTTCACCAATGGATAGTTTTTATTTTATATAGGATTTAGTTTATAATAAATTCATTGAGTTTATGTGTGAATTAGCAGAAGTAGAGCGTCGCAATATTAACAAACCAGCCGGCTAGTTCTATAATATTGCATTCGAAATCATTTAAATTAAGGCCGATTTTTGACAATAGAGTGACCTCTAGAAGTATAATAATATATTATACTACCTGATGCCCGCGACTTCGTCCGCGTGCCGAAATTGTGAAGAGGAAAAACCAATTCTTTATGAAGTACTTTTTATATGTGTATATTTACTGTATGCATAGAAGATACTGTAACGCTTCTTTATAAACGATGTTGGGCGTATGATTGCCATTTGGAAGAATAATGAGATTCGATACATCACTTACCCGTGAACATGCTACATCCATGGGAAAGCAGCCCTTATTTAGATCTATGCCAGCTTTTTTAATGTCAGGCTTTTGGACTTATTAATCGTCATTGAGAAACTAAGACTTATAAATGGGGACTCGCAATCTTTTAAGTTGTTACGGGTAATTTGTAGGAATCATGGGAATTCTGGATATAAATACTGTTTTCTCTTTGCCACAACCAGTTGTAATTACAACCTAAAATGTAAAAAAATATATATGCTGTAGATCTAAATGAAAAAATCAGCCTTTCTCTTAATTCAGTATTTTCCCACGCGGACGAAGACGCGAGCATCAGCTGGTTAAAGATAGATAGATAGATTGGATCCCTTAGTAAACTTATTGATTGAGATAAATAAGTTTATCCATCGCCAAAATAAGTAATTTAACGGAATTACTATGGTTAAATTACTTATTTTGGCGATGGTGAAAGTTGAGCTGAGCGATGATGAGTTAGTAAAGGTTCTTAACCGAGTATTTTTATACCAATTTTATGGGTTAGCTTTATAATTTACGGAATGATTTTTCTAAAACGCTGGTTTTTGGAAAGAAAAGATGGTATGTTAAAAATTACAGTTAAAATAGAAAAAAATTACCTTTTTCTTCAAAATATTTTAATGTACATAAAAAATCACCACCTTCTCATGATACTCGTAGCTCTAGTATTCAGCAGTAATTGACAGAAATCAAAATGAAAAAATAATGGGTTCTGTTGAAACTGCAACCAAATTTGTAATAAAAGGTAGAAATTTCGTAAATAAAAGATAAAAAGGAAATATTTTCGGAACCCTTGGGTAAAAATCTGGGTTAATTATCTGGTTTATCCAATCCTTAACGGTCGACCAGTATTTGTGCCACACCCTGTATAGATCATTTCGCTTTTTTAAACATACACACGTATAAATTATGATCAGTTCAATAGTTTTAAACAGTTCATCGTAATGGTAAGACCTGGATAATATAAGTTGTTGTTATAATGATGTCCAATCTCGCATAGATAAAGTCCCAAACCAGACTAATTAATTTCGTTCTGTATTCCTTTTAAGAAATGTAGTCCGTAACCAAAAATTTCCTACTCCTATCTCGTATTAATACTGCCTTATTAAGAGTAATGTATGATTTCCATACCTGTCACTGTGCCGATGAGATCGATTCTTCTTAGGCCACAGATGGAACGCCCCGTATATGACAGGATTGACTAGACTGTTGGACATGCCGAAGAAGAAGATTCCGCTCAGGAGCTCTTCACTTTGCTGTGGAAATAAGAAAAAGAAATTGTAGGTATGGAATAATATAAACAACTAAGAAATTAGTATATAAGAGGAAGTTTGAAAGTGGAGCCTATTACGGAAAAAATGAAAAGAAGTCGCCTATCTTGGTATGGAAATGTGACGAGGAGAAATGACATGGACACATGTAACTAAAACAAAAAAACGAAACTAATTACGAGTATATGGTAACATGTACTTAATATCCACAAAGGGTATGTACGAAACTGTAGGCATCTACCTACACCTACTTTTCTACCTTTTTAAGCGTTACGAATGTAACAAGAGGCTCTAAATACCATTCTAGAAATGACAAAACATGAGGAAGTGATGACGCTGACATGACGTTTCATTTTTGACGTTTTGACAATCGCTTTTGCCACGTTACACAAAAACACTTCTCTAGAGATAAAGAATCCGTAAATTTTAGAAGTCTCATTTGTTTTCATGATTCTGTACCTCTAAAGGAAAAAGTGGAACCCTTATAGGATCAATTTGTTGTCTGTCTGTCTGTCAAGACCTTTTGTTTCGAGACTACGTGGAGATATTAAGTTGAAATTAAAACCATATACTCATGTCTACAATCCCTTGAAGCTGTGAAAAGATTAGACTTCTAACTAGCGTAAGTGTCGAAATAATTAACTGTCGAAATTCAGAATGACACTCAAAAAAGATACGGCCGTTCAGGCCGCAAAAAACGCATATTTTTCTCAGTTGCAGAGATCGAACCAAAATTCTTTTACTAACGAATAGCTTCTTCATATTCAATTCATTTATTACTAACTTACAAGGTTGGTTCGTGAATAGAAGCTATAAATTTAACACTGACGTGGAGAGATTTCAGCAACGATGTGCTTGCTTATGAGCAGAGTTAAAAAATACGCATTGAATTGATAACTTCCTGCTTTTTTAGAAGTCGGTTACAAAAGTAGAAAGCCTCAGTTCACTACAGATTCGCACAAGCCGATAAACTTTCGTCTCATTAATTAAATCTGCTTAGGACCCTCATATCCCTTTCATAACAAAACCGGTGCGCGTTACCCTATCGGATAACAGGAACTGGGCTCAACTTTGGTTAGAATGTGATGAGAAGAGACATTGAAAGCAGATACTGGTATCACTAAGTATGGCAGTTAAGAATAATTGGATAGTAACATTTTGTAGATTACTAAGACTTTATGATATTTCGTATGTAGAAACAGTATCTATACGCGAGATCATTAAGGCAATAATTAACTACGAACTTTATAACCCAGTCAGGCCTCGACCAGGGTGAAAGATATTTCGGCAGCTACTGAGGGCGTCAAATATCAAATGTTAGAATCAGGTCTAAACTAAGTTACTATAGCTGGCGTGGCAGCCAAATTGATCGTCTATTGTTTTGCCGAAGGAAACACGTCTAACCTCTACTGCCCCATACAACAATCCGCGATGCGCTTCCGCTTTAATAACGCCCGTCACAATGCTATTATCCGCGCTATTCATCGCGCCTTCTGTTTGAACAAGGCCTCCACATTCCACACTCCATAATGAACACATTATTAGGATTCAGACCCTATATTTATTTATGACTAAAGAGCTTGTGGCTACAATAATAACACAGCAATGAGGGGTTATCTTAATACTTGTATTGAAATAAATATTGTTCGTATTTTATTTATTTTATTATGATGTATTTAAGTAACTGTAATTGAGGAGCTCGTTGCTACTGTTGGTCGAGCCTTGGATGAGAGACCATCTTTACATTGAGATTCCTCCATGATTTGGAAAGCACGTAAAGCCGTTTGTTCCGGGTGTCATTTAAACACCTTTGACAGTTGTTATAAGTAGTCAGCAAACAGAAAACCTGACGACAGTTTTGCAACGGGATATCATGTTCGTGCACGTGCTCCATGTAAAACAATAATAGTACTTAGCTACATCCGATTAGACTAGGACTGGGACTGGGACAATCCAACATTGTTGGAAAAAGGATAAGTAGATAGTGATGATATGTAACTGTTATAATTTTAGTCAATAAGAATTTAATTAACTAGGAGGAACTACAAGGGTCAATGAATCATGTTATAGTGCAAAATTTGGAGATGACGAAAACCCTAGCCTTTGTCTCCAAGCAATACGACGATCTAAAATTAAAAATCAACGTTATTAAGAGAGACCGAAAAGTCGATCGCTGCTACATGGACAAGCTGGAGGACAAAGTTGAGAACTTAGAGAGAATACTATCACTTACGAAAATGGAAATGCGAAATATTCCTAAAAAGGAAAGAGAAAGTAACGAAGATTTACAACGCATAATATCAGAAACGGCAAAAGTACTGGATACTCCTTTCGATCAGCATGACATTAAGGATATTTTCCGTATAAATAGAAAAGATGGAGGATGGAGGGTCAACTGTAGTTGTTGACTTTATCTCGTTAACAACGGAGAACAATTTTCTACAACAGTTGCGCCGCTTTAATCGCAAAAACGTCCATGATAAATTAAACACATCCCATATAAATATACCAGGTGAAAAAGAGGCCAATTTATTTATCGGAGAGTTTGACGATAAAGGCGCAGCGTCTATTTTATCTCGCAAGGAAATTTGCCTCTGAAAATGGATTTCAGTTTTGCTGGACCTCACTCGGAAAAATTTTTCTTCGAAAAACGGAAGGGTTTAAATATATACACATAAAAAGTGAAGCCGATCTTAAAATAAAAGAAGTGGAACAATGACTAATAAACCGGATTGCATGTTCCGTTTACCTTTTTGTATTTTTAATATTTTATAATTGCACGCTCTTGCTCTGTTATTGTATAACACATAAACATATTATATCAACTAACCACATTCATTCAATATCACACTACACAACTAAACACAAACTACAATATCAGTTTGTAAAAAAATACATAATTACATACTCAACTTTTTTTATCTGGGTGTCCCAGCGAACACCCAGTCAGTTAGTCACCATCGATATATTACATAGACAGTTTTCTTAATTCTCTAGAAAATATCTTAAGGAAAATAAAAGCGCCGGGCACGCCGCATTTGCGGCGGTAAGACCCCTCTTAGAGCAGTGGCTAGATCGGCGTCACGGCGTCCTGACCTACCGCATGACGCAGGTCCTCACCGGACACGGAAGTTTCGGGAGGTACCTGTGTCTGATGGAAAAGGAAGAGACGCCTGGGTGTCACCACTGCGAGGGTCACCCTGAGGACACAGTCGAGCACACGGTGCAGGAGTGCCCAGCTGGGGCAGAGCACCGACGTGTCCTCACGGCGGCGATAGGCGGAGACCTCTCGCGCCCGGCATTGGTCGAGGCCATGCTGCGGGGCGAGAGGGAGTGGGAAGCGGTCGCCTCCTTCTGCGAAGCAGTCATGCTTCCGAAGGAGGAGGCGGGCCGCGTGAGGGAGAGGATGGCGTCCTCCCTCCAGCCCAGCCGCAGTGGTAGACGCCCACGGCGTCGGACGTCGGCCGACGATCTCCGGCCACCGTAGGCGCGGGCATGCGGACAGCGAGTAAAGGGCAACTCGCTGTCAGACCATGGATCATGCCCGGGTCGACGGCGCGTTGTGTTCCACGCGCGCCTCAAAGAGCGTCAGCAACATGACGAGGCCCCCCTGCAGAGGGCCGAAGCCTGCCGGGGTCGTGGGACTTATCCCATTACCGTGACCCCGGTACGTAAAGGGTTATTGAAGGAACACCGTGGATTTTAGTCAGTAAAAGTCTGACAGTCCCTCCCACCCTGCCCGGGGTGGGAGAACTTATTTGATAATTTTACCACGTTAAAAAAAAAGGAAAATAAAAGCGAAAGACATAATTCTAGTAGGGGATATAAACATTGACATAAAGCCTAATAATACAGACAGAAACAGCACAAGGTATCTTAATCTAACGGCAGAAATGGGTCTACTACCAGGACACACACATCCAACTTTTTTTTTTTTTTTTTTAACGTGGTAAAATTATCAAATAAGTCCTCCCACTCCGGGCAGGGTGGGAGGGACTGTCAGACTTTTACTGACTAAAATCCACGGTGTTCCTTCATTAACCCTTTAACCCTTTACGTACCGGGGCCACGGTAACGGGATGAGTCCCACGACCCCGGCAGGCTTCGGCCCTCTGCAGAGGGGGCCTCGTCATGTTGCTGACGCTCTTTGAGGCGCGCGTGGAACACGACGCGCCGTCGACCCGGGCATGGTCCATGGTCGGACAGCGAGTTGCCTTTTACTCGCTGTCCGCATGCCCGCGCCTACGGTGGCCGGAGATCGTCGGCCGACGTCCGACGCCGTGGGCGTCTACCACTGCGGCTGGGCTGGAGGGTGGACGCCATCCCCTCCCTCACGCGGCCCGCCTCCTCCTTCGGAAGCATGATTGCTTCGCAGAAGGAGGCGACCGCTTCCCACTCCCTCTCGCCCCGCAGCATGGCCTCGACCAAAGAGAGTGAATAATTGCCTAGATCACGTAATGTTGAATACCGCATAATATATAACAAATATACGGACGGTCTATGTAGGATACTGGTACCAGCTGTCGGTTTGACTGAAAACTCAACCGAACATAGTTGTGGAGATGCTAGACTGATGAGGCATTTCAGGGAGGCAAACGCTTTGACGTCTATAACATCACCAGAAGACGGTAATACAGTTATCACGTAGTGCCTTATTCAATGAGGCTCAGGAAGACCACTATGCAGTCTCCCCTGGTATATGCCGTAGCTAGAGTTGCACAGAAAGGGTTGAGGAGTGGTCTTTTGAGCGGTATCAGGGCCCCTTCTTTGTGTCAACAGCGGTCACAGCGGTGGGTTTAATAAGATAAAAATCCCACACTTCCTGGTCCATTCCTCAAAAGCATCGGTGCTGTTTAAAGGTTCCCCCCGAAAGTTAAAATAAAAGACAGATGAGACCCTATATTTGTTATTTGTGACAATATTTTGAAGACATGCAAATCCGTGTCAAGTCGTGCTTAGCATACAAATCCTTCATCGACGAGATTGAATACGTACCTACTGTAGGGTGAATCCCTTTTTTTTTTTAGCGTGGTAAAATTATCAAATAAGTCCTCCCACTCCGGGCAGGGTGGGAGGGACTGTCAGACTTTTACTGACTAAAATCCACGGTGTTCCTTCAATAACCCTTTACATACCGGGGCCACGGTAACGGGACCAATGCCGGGCGCGAGAGGTCTCCGCCTATCGCCGCCGTGAGGACACGTCGGTGCTCTGCCCCAGCTGAGCACTCCTGCACCGTGTACTCGACTGTGTCCTCAGGGCGACCCTCGCAGTGGTGACACCCAGGCGTCTCTTCCTTTCCCATCAGACACAGGTACCTCCCGAAACTTCCGTGTCCGGTGAGGACCTGCATCATGCGGTAGGTCAGGACGCCGTGACGCCGATCTAGCCACTCCTCAAAGAGGGGTCTTACCGCCGCAATTGCGGCGTGCCCGGCCGTCGGTTGCGATAAAAGGTTGTCAAATGTCAATAAGTAAACAACGGGGTGAGACGAAATGAAATTGCAAGTAGTCCGACCCAAACCACGTCTAATTGAACACTAATTATTAAAAGTAAAATTATTTAATTTAGTAACCTTGTAAAAAGATGCATAGAAAAATGTAAAATTGTTAATGCACTGTCAAATGTAGGTCGCGTTCAAAGTGCACATGCGCGAGCCTACTAGCTAACTTAAAACAATTTTTTTTTTTTTTTTTTTTTTTTTTTTTTTTTTTTTTTTTTTTTTTTTTAGGTAGGGCCACTTGTAGATCAGCACACTAAGGCTGTGAGTCTACTTAACCGGACTTTCCTGTGGTGACCTCTAATAAATTAAAGGCCCCCAGCCAGGGCTTACAAACTAAAATATACTTAAAAACTAATGACCGCACGCTAAGGGCACTCCCTGTGGAGTACGGGCCTCGGCATAGCGGGGTCATTTTGGGAGGGCAGCAAAGGGACAGGCTGGGTCATATTATTTACGGGAGTATTTATTGCTACTGGCTCAGCATCGCGGGCTTGCTCGTTTGGCAAAGGTCGGGGAGGATTTTCATTACAGGTACGCGGACGTCGCGATGGGCCTCGTCGGCGAGGCCGGAATAAGGAACGCGTTCTGTATATGTGTTTTCTAAGAGTGCTGGTTTCCCTACTGCTCTCTTGTCGGATGGTGGTGGGGTCGTCAGGCTCGTCTAGGATGTTACGCGGGCGACGAACCCGAGAAATCTTGGAGGGTCTGTATCGGGCGGCCGATACGATCAGGGGGTTAGTGTGGGTCTCAGCAGAGGTGAAGTAACGCACTGACATGCGTTTCAACACTTGCTTTATGGTCGGGAGTTTGAGGTCTACGTGGAGATCCTCGTTCCTACAGAACCAGGGCGCGCCTGTGGCCTTTCGGAGAAAACGGTTCTGAATGACTTGCATCCTATGGATCTGATTGGGACTGGCATGAGCAAACACCGGACAGGCATACGTCGTGATAGGACGTATGCATGTCGTGTATATTCGGATTTTACATTTAAGGGAGAGCTTGCTGTGTTTATTCAGCAGGGCGTGGAGCCTACCGAGAGCGAAAGCGGCTCGCGAGCGAACCGACTTTATGTGCTCACTGAAGTTGAGGAACTGGTCGAGGATCACACCTAAGTATTTGGCTCGCTTCTCCCAAGGGATTGGCTTGCCGAACATAGTGATCGGGCGAGCTTAAAACAATCCAATATTTTGAAATAAATGCAATATTCTGAACATTCATGTACTACGTGCACCGTACAACTACACGTTATGTTATCCGAGGATTAGTTCAGATTCATACGAAAATAGGTAGGTACTGGGCTGGTAGAGAGTACCTAAAAATATTTGTTTAGGATGAAATGGTTATCTTGTTGCAAACAATATAGGTCCTGTACAACATACAGAATATGACATAAAGTAAGTGGGATTTTATGTTCCCATATTTACTTTGTCAATATTCTATGTAGTTTAATATTTTATGAAACTTTCCTGCCATCAAACAGGTAATTATATCATCCTTAAATCTGTAAAGTATACGAAAAAGTTGCACAATAATATGGCAGAATTTTTATTTAATACAAGAGACGTTGTTGGTTGCTGTTGATACAAATGAAAAGTACCTCTATTTTTGACAGCACAAAGCTCAAATTGCAATCTATACCATAGGTACATTCTTAAGCACACATCGTGAATTAAAAGGAATTAAGGAAATTACACACCAAAAGATGAGTATCATTTGATTAGGTTACAATGATTAAATTAATGACTTAACAAATGTTTTGTATTACACAAATTATTCACCTTGTTAAACCATCAACCTATTTATACTTCTACGGAAGTAGTCGATTTACGGCGTTCTTTTACAATTCAACTTTGACAATAAGGCGGAAACTTGTTTGTTAGTAATAAATCTTTCATTACTCACTTCTGACCCTCGAATTCCGCATATTTTGGGAAAAAAGTTTGTGTATATCAGTGGATAATTGCAAGCTCCATAATATCAAAGATACGGCGTACATGTGCACTCAAACAACGTGAAAAACATAAATGTGAAATTAAAACAAGTTACATATTGAATAATGCTACGTTCTTGACGTCACCGACAAAAATGGTAAAATTATCAAATAAGTCCTCCCACTCCGGGCAGGGTGGGAGGGACTGTCAGACTTTTACTGACTAAAATCCACGGTGTTCCTTCATTAACCCTTTAACCCTTTACGTACCGGGGCCACGGTAACGGGATGAGTCCCACGACCCCGGCAGGCTTCGGCCCTCTGCAGAGGGGGCCTCGTCATGTTGCTGACGCTCTTTGAGGCGCGCGTGGAACACGACGCGCCGTCGACCCGGGCATGGTCCATGGTCGGACAGCCAGTTGCCCTTTACTCGCTGTCCGCATGCCCGCGCCTACGGTGGCCGGAGATCACTCACGCGGCCCGCCTCCTCCTTCGGAAGCATGACTGCTTCGCAGAAGGAGGCGACCGCTTCCCACTCCCTCTCGCCCCGCAGCATGGCCTCGACCAATACCGGGCGCGAGAGGTCTCCGCCTATCGCCGCCGTGAGGACACGTCGGTGCTCTGCCCAGGCGGGGCAGTCTTGCACCGTGTGCTCTACGGTGTCCTCAGGGCGACCCTCGCAGTGGTGACACCCAGGCGTTTCCTCCTTTCCCATCAGACACAGGTACCTCCCGAAACTTCCGTGTCCGGTGAGGACCTGCGTCATGCGGTAGGTCAGGACGCCGTGACGCCGATCTAGCCACTCCTCAAAGAGGGGTCTTACCGCCGCGCCTCGACTTCTCGAGGCAGCGGGGATACGCCCCGGCGCTGCGCCTCCACGCGCCATTCATAGACGCGCTGGAGGGCAGTCACCTCCAGATCCCAGGGCAGCAATCCGGCAAGGAGGTTGGCCGATTCGCCGGCGATCGTGCGGTATCCCCGGATCATTCGGATAGCCATGACCCACTGGCATGCGACCAGCTTTAGTGGTCGCGTCCGGATGCACAGGGCCCACACTGGGGACCCGTAGAGGGCCATGGACCGCACGACGCCGGCGTACAGCCTTCGAGTCCCAGGTACTTCATCGTCCTCCCGACGCCGATGTGAACCCCCTCCACCGTTATGTGGGACTCGGACCGTGGCGCGTTCCGACCGCCATGAAACCACATGGCCTCGGTCTTGTGCAGCGCCACGTCGAGTCCCAACTGCCGGATCCTATGAACGACTGTCGCAACTGCTTGCCTCGCCAGGTCGGCCGCCGCCTGGTGCGACTCTCCCTGCGCCAGGACGAGCGTGTCGTCAGCGTAACATACTACGCTGACGCCGTCAGGGAGGTCGCCGCGCAGCACCCAGTCGTATCCGATGTTCCACAGGGGCGGCCCCAAGACCGACCCCTGTGGGACACCGCACGACATCTCTCGCCGGTTCCACTCTCCCCGGTGACCGGGGTAGATGACGGCTCTGTCCGTCAGGTAGTCCTCGACTATGCGACGGAGGTAGGTCGGCACCCGGTGATACCGGAGTGCCTCCCTGATGCAACTCCAGGGCAGGGTGTTAAAGGCCTTGGTGATGTCCAAAGACACCGCCAAGATGACCCTGCCCCGGGATACCGCGTCCCCCGTCGTGAGGGCTCTCACGCGCATGATGGTATCCACCATCGAGCGCCCCCTGCGGAAGCCAAATTGGCACTCCGCAAGATCCGGGCCCACCCGATTCAGGTGCCCGAAGAGCCGGTCTGCAATTACTCTTTCCAAGAGCTTGCCCGCCTCGTCGAGCAGCACGATGGGCCGGAATGCGGACGGAGAGTCCGCAGGGCGCCCGGCTTTCTGGATCAGGACCAGCTTTCCCGTCTTCCAGCAAAGCGGAAACTGGCCCCTCTCCAGGCATGCGCTAAAGAGCCCCCCTAGTCGAGGCCCGAGAGTCTCCGAAGCCAGGACCCACGCTTTCCCTGGCAAGCCGTCGGGTCCTGGGGCGGTATTTTTGGCCTTGAGCCGTTGTACCGCCACTCTCAAGTCTACCTCGGTCACCTCTGGAGCGGTGTAGACGTCGTCGTCGCTGTGGTCCGCGTTTGCGCCAGTTTCAGCTTCCGTCGGAGACGGAGCCATGGGCGGGGGAGCGTGCTCCCCTCGCGATGGGAACAGGGCGCTCACCACGTCCTCCAAGAACTGAGGCTGGAGACTCTGCGTCAACGGGGGAGCCCAGGGGCGGAGCTTCTCTCGCACCCACTTGTAGGGGCGGCCCAATGGGTCCTCGTCCAGAGTCGCCAGCATCTCCTCCCGGGCCAGTTCCTTGGCCCGCCAGATCTCGTCTCGGAGGACGGCCTTCGCTGCCCTGTAGCCCTCGTACAGCTCCGATTAAGTTATAATGAAGTTTGTAACTACACTAATTCTAACCAGTAAGCATAGTTATTATATAAATATCCATGCTAAATGCATTCGACGCTAAGAAGCTTTTTTTATTTTTCTATCAAAAACTGAGCTTTTTTTTTCTGGGTGGGAAAATCATCAAATGACTCCTCCCGCTGTGGGTGGAGCGGAAGGGAGTGCCAGACTTCTACTGACTAAAAACCCACACTGCTCCTTCAGTTGCCCTTGCAATCCGGGGCCGGTGTATCTCGTTAGAACATTCCCTCAACCCCGTAAGGCAATGGGCCTATCAGGCCTCATCAATGCCGCTGACAGCTCTTTGAGGCGCGCGCGGAAACGACGCGGCGCGCCGCTGACTCGGGTCTGGTCCTATTTTTTTGTTTTTATTGTTATTATAATATGTTATATTAGCATCTGAAAAATAAGCCAATGCCCCACAAAACCGTTTACATGGTTTGTCTGTGAGTACAGATATTTAAAGAAATAGATATAAATTTCTTATGGCATACATCAGCATTACAGAAATATACATCAGCACACTCCTCTCTTTTACTTCCATGTACACGGGCCGGTGAGCTAGGGCGCGAGGAAGAGAGTTGCCTCTATCGCAAGTTCAGCCTCCTCCTTCGCTAGCATGACTGCTTCGCAGAAGGAGGCGACTGCATCCCATTCCCTCTCACTACGCACCATTTTCTGAATTAGAGCAGGGATCAAATACTGAGCTGGTTTGGACATCTTTGTCAGTCGTTATGGGTACTCAGAAGCCAGTAAATCTGGCACTGGTCTAGCCAATGGTTAATGTGTTACCCAGCTACTGCAGTCGCTTGAAGTAAAACACTAATAGACTAATACTTAGCTGAGTTAGACTGAAAGCCCGTCCCTAACATACATAGTTGGGCAAAGCTAAAGCAGATGATGAAATACTGAGCTGGGCTATTTTGGGCTTAAATGCATTGAATGATTATAAATTTTATGGGGTGAATATTCAAGATAATAATTGTTACGATGTCAATGTTCGCAAGACATATTATGCGTGCTTCGTTTTGGCTGAATCCCTGATACAGCATACCCGTATTTTTTTTCGAAATTCATAAAGCTAGGTAAATATTAACTAAGATGCTTAAATAAGACATATTATGTAGCCTTCTATTTCTAGTTCGGTTGAAGACGTTTAAATTAATATTAATTAATTGAACTCCTAACGGTCTTCTATGTTTCCAATTAATCAATGAAAACTCTCAAGATAGATACTAATTATGATATCCGAAACTCACGGTGTTATATTTATTTTGATCCTTATGATTACGTATGAAAATAATGAAGAAAATAATTTACCAGATATTACGATTGTATTGCTACTATCTGTAAAAGTAGATAGTATACTATATTTAGCCGTAAGTCTCATCTGCTAAAAGTTTAATCTTTTAAATTCGATTAATAAAATAATTTCTACAACACAGTCAATTTTAATTATAAAATGCAAATTAGTTCAGACCATAGAAATATAAAAACCAGTAAGTATATCTATGGTTCAGACATTAAGTAGGCTAAACTTTTCAATTAAAAGCATTCTACTTAATGAGTATAATGAATTTAAAAATTTATCATTTCAATTTAGCATTAGACGATTAAAAGTTTAAAAGCGTGCTTCATCTTCGACCACATCATCGCTTAAGATCAGGTGAGATTATGGTCAAACGCAAGCCTATCAACTATAAAAAAATGATGTCAGCATTAGTCTATTAATTGATATATATCTGATTTAATTATGACAAAATTAAAACTCAAGAAGTGCGGTACTTTCAATTATATCAATTGACTAGTAATTATTTTGCACACGAATGATTTCCAAACGGTTAAAAGCTTGTGTTTAAAAGCCTCTAAGAAATGCACCTTTTAACTAAATTACGGTGTACCAATTTTTTTTTCATTGGTAATGGGTTCGCGTTTGACCACCCTCTCACCTGATGGTAAGTGATGTGGTCGAGGATGGAGCACGCTTACCCAGAAGTAACCTATTCACTCTTGACTTGAAGACCCCTTTTTTTTCTCTTGGTGGGAAAATCATCGAATGACTTCTCCCGCTATGGGTAGAGCGGAAGGGAGTGTCAGACTTCTACTGACTAAAAACCCACCCTGTTCCTTCCGCTGCCCTTAAGTTCCGGGGCCGCGGTATCTCGTTAGAACATTCTCGCAACTCCGGCAGGCAATGGCCCTATAGGACCCCGTCACTATTGCTGACAGCTCTTTGAGGCGCGCGTGGAACACAACGCGCCGCCGACCCGA
The DNA here is from genome assembly GCA_943138885.2 of Tholera decimalis. NCBI lineage: Eukaryota > Metazoa > Arthropoda > Insecta > Lepidoptera > Noctuidae > Tholera > Tholera decimalis. The sequence continues at coordinate 20,755,145 of OW964562.2, forward strand.
GCCTGGTCCTTACCGGACGGTGAGCTACTACTGTTCGCGGTCCGCAAGCCCGCGCCTACCTTGACCGGAGATCTGTGAACTGCTAGATATATTTTAAATTGAACGTGGATTATTATCGTTTTGAATTTGTCATTTTTATTTTCTTTGACATGTATTTTTTTGTTTGTTATATTTGAGTGGTACTGTTTTATTATACAAAATTTCTGCACAATGTATATTGTTCCGAATTAAATGAGTTATGACTTTATGGATTATGACTAGATCTTAACTAAATCAACACAAAACAGGCAAACTCATTTTATATAATCTATCAAATTAATTTTGAGACAAATATTACTAAGTTTAGTTCAACCGCTCAAACTTGCGAATTTGTTTAAGATGGTGGATTTGTATAGGTATTTGTAGCTCGAATAACACGACTAATAAAAGCCTAACTTTTGGTTCAGTTACTGCAATATATATTATGTCATGTCTTAAGTACTCTCGTAGTCCCCAGCGCAAATTGCGGACACGGGGTAGTTTTAGTCAAGACCCCTTCGCACGCCCCAGGCCGGAGAAATTCTATGAGGATTTTTACCTTAATTAATTAAAATTTAACGTGCATGTATTATGTGTTATTATCAGCCAACAGATTGCCTGCTCAAAAAGGCTTCGTAGATTCGTAGGTTTTGTAATATATGAGTACATTAGAGGAAAATACGTATTTCTGCTCTGTTGCCTGTCTTATTACTTTCTTTTTTTTTGTCGTAGTAATTTCGAGATAAATTATATTTATGTTGCAAAAAGGTTATTAAATAAGTGTTTGAATGATTTAATTTTAATTGAAGTTTTTAATGAGCAACTTTGCGTTTGGATTGAAGACTTCCTGAGAGATCGGTCCATTCGAGTGGTCATTGATGGCTGCTCATCTGGCCAATTGGCTATTAATTCCGGGGTCCCTCAGGGGTCGGTTCTCTCTGCAACTTTATTCTTGCTGCACATTAATGATCTGCTTATGCCCGGTACCTATAGGTATGCAGACGACAGCACAGTTGCTGAGAGATATGTGACCAGCGCACGTGCTGGTAGGTCACAGATCCAGTCTCTCCGTGAGGACATGGTTGGGCGCTTGAACTTGTCCTTGAAGGCTGTCTACGAATGGGGCGATGCCAACCTGGTCAAATGTAATAAAGCTACGACCCAGACGTGTCTCTTCTCCGCAAAAAGGAGCCAATTCGAACCGGCTCCTACTTTCCATGGTGTAACCGTGCCGATAACCGATCGTATTGAGCTTCTTGGGGTAACACTAACTTCCACCCTCAATTTTGGTCCGTTTATCGAGGCTAAGGCTCAATTAGCATCAAAAAAGTTGGGAATTTTGGCAAAGGTAAGACGTTACTTCACACCCGAACAGCTGCTCAATCTGTATCAAGCCCAGGTTCGATTGTGTATGGAGTACTGCTCTGATTTTTGAGATGGATCTGCCAAATACCAACTGGACGCGCTTGAGTCTATTGAGAAACGGGCCTAGAGACTCATTGGAAACGATGCACTGGTCGAGACAAAGCTCCAGAGCCTTGAACATCGACGACGAGTTGCAAGTCTGTCGGTTTTCTATCTGTTACATTTCGGGGAGTGTGCGATGGAATTACACAATCTAATTCCACCAAGTCCGTTCCGTCATCGGACTAAAAGACAAAAGGTGATGCGCCATCATTACATGATGGACATCCCACCCATGTGCACTAAACGTTTTGGGAATACTTTTATTGTGCGTAAGGAGTGGAATTCCCTGCCGGAGTTTGTGTTCCTTGATAGCTATAACCTAAGGAGTCTTTAAGTCAAGAGTGAACAGGTTACTTTTAGTTACCTAAGAAAAATTTAATAATCGCTTACCATCAGGTGAGATGGTGGTCCCATAAAAAAAGAGCCCGGTGTTTCTTAACTGCGAAGAAATACAAAAAAAAAACCAGACGTCGAAGTTTCTTTTGGTGTCCATAAAATCCGTAATGGGCAAATCATAAGAGAACCATGTACGTGAATCTCTGACATGATCTTTAAAATAATTTAGAAGAATAAAACGACATACTTGCATGTTACGAAATAATCATTCATACTAAGTAGTCTTTTAGTATACGGATATTCCTATACCTAAGGCTATAAATTGTTCTTTTTTGTCATTAGGACATCTATGACAGTCGTTGCCGGTAGTCAGAAACCAGTAATTCTGACACTGGCCTAGCCAAAGGGTATCGCGTTACCCAGCTACTGGGTTGTGGAGGTCAGATAGGCAGTCATTTCATGTAAAACAGTAATACTCAGCTGCATCTAGTTAGACTGGAAGCCAAACCCAATATAGTTGGGAAAAGGATAAACAGATGATGATTTGTTTATTCTGCGATATTTTCGTCCAATTGTCAAGCAATAAAAATTGCTTCGCCTTGAAACTCTTCCAAGCGAAGCAGGCGGGACCCAATTGTACATAATCTGATTTTTTTTTATAATGGGATGGGTCCCGCCACCTTTTCACTTTTAAAAATAAAAATGTACTTGTTAGTGTATTTCAGTTGAGCAGCTGGGTTTTTTAGATTTTTTAAATATCTTTTCAAATTCAAATTTTTCAAATTCTTTATTGCGAACTAAGTGTACAATATATTTTTTTGAAGATGTTAACAATAGGAAGGTTCTTAGAACTTAGTTGCCTGTTAAGGCGTTGCAATTTATGTTTATCTTATAGTCTATCTTACAGTTTTCTTACAGGTTACATTATATTAATTACAAATTATCATAATTTTTTTCATTATATCACAGTATTTATGTCACTTAATATTTAATATCACATTTTAATATTTTTAAATTATTATTTATCTTCAAGGAATTCTTTTATGGAATAATATGCTTTTATAATAAGGAAGTTTTTTAACTTCCTTTTAAAAGTACTAATTGAATTTGACTTAATTTCTATGGGTAACTTATTATACAAGGTGTCTCAAAAGAAAGTTCACATTTAAATCTTTTTTTAAAAGAAAAGTCTTAGCTTTATTGAAAAAATGTTTATTTTATATTGAAGTACACTGTTTGGGAATTTATTTTTTTAAAATAACATCGTCCAAATGTAAACCGTTGCGCTCTCGGCATTCATTTAGTCGGGCACTAAAATTGCCTATGACAGCTCGGCAGGTAGTCTCCGTGATGGCTGCCATTTCATGACGGATATTTTCTTTTAATTGTGCCAGGGAAGTCGGTTTATTAGCGTAAACTTTTGATTTGACATAACCCCACAGGAAAAAATCCATAGGCGTTAAATCGGGACTCCGTGGAGGCTAATTTATGTCACCTCGCCAGGAGATTAATTTGTTCGGAAAAATTTCTCGAACTCGAGGCAGAGATCTGTTGGACGTGTGTGAAGTTGCTCCATCCTGCTGGAACCATGTTCTTTGGTTGTAACCAGGAAAGTTTTGCAGTTGGGGTACGAAAAACTCGTCTAACATCTCCACATAACGCTCTGAATTCACTGTGAGTGTGCGTCCCCTTCCATCTTCAAAAAAGTAAGGGCCGATAATTCCTCGCGCCGACATCGCTGCCCATACGGTGACTTTGGGTGAATGTAGCGGTTTCTGATGTTTTTGTTTTGGGTTGGTTGCACTCCAGTAACCACAATTTTGCTTGTTTACATGCCCATTCAGTTGAAAATGGGCTTCATCGGAAAACAAGATGTTGGTGAACGTTGGAAAGCGCTCAATCATCTGATTTACAAAGGCAAGCCTCTGACCAGCATCTTGAGGCTTCAGTTCTTGCACTAACTGAATTTTGTACGGGTGCAGCTTTAAATCTTTGTGTAAAATGCGGCATAATGAAGATCTGTGCACATTTAAAGCAACAGCACGCTTCCGAATCGAGAGGTTTGGATCATCTCGAATAGACTGAGTAACACTGTCCACGTTTTCGGCTGTCCTTGATGTTCTTGGTCGCCCAGATTTTGGTTTCTCCAGAGTTGACCCAGTCTCTTCAAACTTTTCAACCCATTTTGCAATGAGACGAGTGCTAGGCGCATCATTTAAGTGACGAATATGTCGAATACTGCAGAATTTTCTACGTGCTACAGTCGCCGAATTACCGTTTTTGTAAAACTCACGTACGCACAACGCACGGTCCGCACCAGAGAAACGCTCCATAGCGACTAAATTCCCAAGAGCCAGACTACCGACTGACATACCCCCCGCGCCCCTCAGAATAGTTGCTTTCGCGTAATAAGATAAGCAAATGTGAACTTACTTTTGAGACACCTTGTATATTTTTATGGCCATACAAAATATACTGTTGCTATACACTTTAGTGTGGGATGATTTATTGCGTAATATATTCTTAAGTCTACTGCTTGTTAATGTGTCACAGCTACTGATGTCCGATTTAATTAAAATTGAAGCCGCATAGATATAAAGACAAGGAAGGGTTAATATCTTGAGGGTTATAAAATGGGGTTTACATGAATCTGTTTGGTGTATCCCACATATAGATCTTATACACTTTTTTTGAGCCTTAAACGCAAATTCCTTATCGGTTGAGTACCCCCAATATAAAATCCCATACGGCAGAGTGGATCCCACGTAGGCATGATAAGCAATTAGAAGTGTAATTTGGTTAGATACTTTTTTGAGCATATAGAGGGCATAGGAGAATTGATTTAATTTGCTACATACACTATTTACATGTGTTTTCCATGACAAATTAGAATCTATATGGATACCTAGAAATTTTGTATTTGTAACCTCAGATACCGTTTCATTATTGTATTTAATAGTTAAAGGAGTTGATTTAGCATCTTTATTTTTGAAATTCATGTAATGGGTTTTTGAGAGCAACTGCACAAGTTACTATAAGAAATACCCAAAACGTCATAGGTGTGCCTATAATATTTGAAGAGTTCCCTTGATTTCTCCAGGATCCCATCATCAGATCCTGACTTGGTGACAAATGGTACCAATTTCGAAATATAACCAATCAAACAAAAAAGAATTTTCCAAATCGGTTCAGCCGTCTTCGAGTACTCGATGATCATACATAAAAAAAAATATATATAAGCGTCGAATTGATAACCTCCTCCTTTTTTGTCGTCGGTTGAAAATAGTTATCCGCAATATAAGGTTTGGTTTCAATTTATTAAGTTACGGATGTTGTTTTAGACTTATAATATCATTTTCTAATTGGGATGTCTGAGGTATTCCGCTTAATCTGTTACACCTTGTATTTAAGAAAAATACCCAACAGCAAAATGAGAAAATGAGATGTGAGGAGCGGTGCTGGCCCAGTTATTACAAGCACGTCTTTCAAGTTGTAGGCCCTGGGGTGGAAACCGGCATGTTCGAGGACTGAACATCTGAAAATATACAATATCCACTAACCCGCACTGAGCCCGCGTATCAGGGAGAGAGTCAGCCAGCAGCCAGAGTGCAGGCTTGTCCCAAAAGTGGTAACGTTACAGAATACATTTTTTTTTATTGTTGATAGGCTGGCGTTTTCTTATCTGATAGTAAGCTATAATGTGGTCAAAGATGAAGCACACTTGCCTAGAAGTATCCACTCTATATATTCCTCACTCTTGACTTAGAGTGAATTGTTCATTAAAATTTTTTATGCAAAATAAAAGTTATAATGGCAGACTTAATGCTTTAGACATTCTCTATCAGTCAACAATGGGTGGTGATGAGATATCATGGCACATGCATGAAAACTAAACAAAAAAACTGTGTAGCTATGTATGTTATAACCAAACAAATCCAATTATCTATGAAGTATTTTTTCTAAAGTGCTACATTTAAATGACTTATATTCAGGCATCGTCTCTTCAAACCCTTTCTTTTAAAATATCTGACAGTACTTTGTCGCGGTAAAATACAACTTTACATATCTTCACCGCTGTCGTCATCTTATCTTTTTACTAAAATTATATACTCACTTTCGCACTTAGGCCGCGTCAGCAGCTTGTTTGATAAAATATATCAAGCTGTTTAAACTACGGAGTATACGAATACAGTATACATGCAAACTCTCGGGAAATATTCTCGTGCACATATTTTCAATTCGAATATACATATAACATGTGGATAACGTTGTTAGTTACGGACTGATATACCTAGATTATAAGCTAATATTAACCATGTTTATTTATTTATTTATTTAAGGACAACCAACAAAGCATACACCAATAAACATGTTAAAAATTAAAATAAAATATTGTTACAAACAATAGTGTAGCCTTAATTAAAGGCTGCCACGGCATGCATTAAACAATAAGCGTGAAAGTAGATATTAAACAAAACAAAAAAAAAAACTTACTAACATTGCAATGGCTAGCTAGGTATTACTAATTGCTAAAGCTATTGCTTTAGTACCAGCATAGCATTTCACATATTATAACATTAATGAACAGTTAAATAATAATTAAAAAATATAACTTGATATAAGTGGCAAGCTAGAAGCAAAATAAAATTATTTGTCATTTTTGTATAAATGCCCTATGTAAGACAGACTTGAATTTGTGTAAGGAATAAGACATATCAATATCGACACTAGGTAAGGAAGACAAGCGACTATATTGAACCTGCATGTTGCGTTTGACCACCATCTCACTTGATGTTAGGCGATGATGTGGTCGAAGATGAAGCCCACTTGCCTAGAAGTAACCTATTCAATCTTGATTTAAATACTGCCAGGTTATAACTATCAGGAAACACAGATTACGGCAGGAAATTCCACTCTTAGCACCGCTTGCCTTCCACGCTGTACGCAGAATGAAACAATTCCCAAAAGGTTTTGTGCATATGGGTGGGATGTCCAACACGTAACGATGGCGCATCGCCGATGTGAAATGTTTTCCTTAATAAATAAAATAAAATATCACCCTATTTATCAATATAAAAATGTTCCATGTATTTACTTACGTCTTTGTCAGGATTGAGGAATGTGAAGATAATCATCATAACGTAGTAAGGAGTCCACCAGATAAGGAAAGCGGCCACTATGACCACAGACATCCTCAACGACTTCATCTTCGCTCTATCAATAAGTCTTCTTCGATTCATATCTGGGGTAAAGTACTTCTCCTGCCTCCGTACTTCAGGCTTGAAAACTTTTTCGCTTTCTGAAAAAGAAATAAGAAATATTTACAACGATATATTTTAACCAAAGGTCAGGAACTCTGTCATTTCGAGCAAGGGAGATAACAAACAAAGGGTGGAGACAACCTAATTCAATTTTGAAATAATTTTCAATTTCATTAATGTCACGCACACATTTTGATTCACGATAGATCGAAATTTCTAAGCATACTAATTAATTAATTAAGAAGATACGTTGGCGTAATGGTTGAGCGATCAACTCCTACGTGGGCTACGTGTGTCGCGGGTTTGATTCATGCACCAGTGCAAATGTTTGTAAAACCACACCAGGAGAAGAAACATACCATACAGGAGAAATTCCTAGTGTGGAGCAATGTTAGTTAATTAAAAAAAAAATGAGAACTGTAATTGCAAAATTCTATTATCAAAATTTATTATTGCAAAACTCCAATAGCTATCTAGTTCCAATCTAACGGCCCTATTCCCAATCTAATACCGGGAGGTAATAGTGCTGCATATTGCATTCTAGCTTGAACAGCAAATTTTCGCAAAATATCCTAATGACATTGCATCAACATTTTTGATCCATATTATTTTATTAACTTCTCAATTCAAAGCAAACAATATAATGTTGGTTCGATTATAAATACCTAATTGAAAAAACGGGCGCTTGAGGGCTGAAATACTCTAGTTCAAACTAACAGCTAAAGCGTTTATATACTTTGAATTCTAAGAAATCACTATAGATTTAACAAAACAACGTACATGTTTGTTAAGAGATAAATATAGAAAAAGTTCGTAACATTATAACTTATTACTCGAAATACTTTTAGCGCAAGTTTGTTATGAAAATCTATACTAATATTATAAAGCGGATAAGTTTGTTTGTTTGTTTGCTTGAACGCGCTAATCTTCGAAAGTACTGGGTGGATTTGGATGAAATTTGGTATGGAAGTAGCTTGAAGCTTGAGAAAGGTTATAGGCTACTTTTTACCCGACTGCAAAAAAGGAGAGTTATGTTTTTACCGTGATAGCATCCACGGAAGCGAAGCCCCGCGTGAGTACTAGTAATTTATATTTCTTTTAAAGTCAATTTATTTCGGGCCCCATTTGAATCTCTTCCAATGTAACATTAGAGTAAAGCCCGATTTACACTTCAACAAGTACAGTAGCGAGTTAACTTGCGTCATTGGCGAATTAAGTTGTTAATGTACTACTACTTAACTCGCTTTTGCCGTTCAAACTACAATAACAACTTAACTCGCCGATGACGCAAGTTAACTCGCTACTGTACTTGTTGAAGTGTAAATCGGGCTTTAAAGAAAAAAGATACTGGGGAAGAAAGTAGGCTAAAGTTTGATTAAAAATCGTGACTCATGATAAAATCACTTGTCAACGGCGGGGTGGAATAGAAACCGAACACGCGTACTGAAATGCTTGTCATAACTTTTGATAAGGCCCTAATATGAATGTATATCGTGATTTTTACGTGGCGAGGGCTATATTAGCAGAATATATATTGTTGGCCAAGGTCATGTTAAATATAGACCTGTACAGCTAAATCAATATACATATAATAAAACAGTAAGAAGTGTGTCTGTCTACATTGAATATATTTAAAAAATATATTTACTGGGTTAATAAATACTAAAGGAGCAATAATTAAAAAAAAATATCCGTCTGTTTATCTATTTGTCTGGTTGTACAAGCTAATCTCCGGAACTACTAGACAGATTTAAATAAAACTTTTTGTTTTGTAACTATTAAGTCTGGGCAACATATTATAGGCTAATAATAGTAATTGATATCGCAAACTGGAACACATGATTCAGAACTTTACGCGCAAGCGACGCCGCAGCCAGAAGCTAGTACAAAAATTACACATGTGGGACTTTCGTATGTCATAAATGCCACTAAGGGTTTTCGATACTCCTTATATAAATTGAGTAGGTATGTACATACATAATTATGTAGGCTGTATTATCCAACGTTCTTGTTTTAAACCTTTAATTACTTTTTAGAATATACAAAGATCTTTAACAAGAAAATCGAGTCTGACGCCCACCTAGTTTTCTTGATACTCATCTTAACATAATACTAATCATGAGGTATAATATACACTCTCTGAATAGATTACGTAATCAGTGTAATCATAATATGAATTTGATTTATGTACACCACATTAATTATATGTATATTATTCTTGTCCCACGGGCCACGAAGTTCACGAGAAAATTAATAGCAGCATTTTCATGTGCATTTTAACTAAACCACTGCGATCGCGATTTGCTAAGCTTGGAAGTTGAATCTAAATATCATGGAAAAAGTAATTAAATTATTGAAGCCTATCAGTGAACAAACAGCGGGAAAAAAGAACTATTCATACGGTCGATCTTCAAAACCCGTCGAGTGTTCCCAAAATGTTTTGTGCGTATGTTCACCATGTTCTTAATTCCTACTAACTTTAATCTAGACCAATATTATTACTGTCGAAGCCGAATTACAGATAGGTATTTGTAATGGTAACAAATTAAACGACTGTTTTGATGAAGTAAACAGACATTACAAATATTAGTTCTCATAATGATGTCTCCCTGGTTTTGGTTTATATTTACTCTACGTAAAATTAGTTGACAGTTATTACTATCACGAATGGAGGTTTAATTAGGGAGATCGTGGCTTAGGCAGGGGCACAGATCGACCTACAAGGGTAAGCAAAACTTGTCAAGGGCGGTCTGCAGATGTGTGGTCATCAAACACATTAAAGTACTTCGTGCCTCATACAGCAAGCTGAGCCATTGGTCCCACCTGTCAGCTGTCAGTGATCTTTCACAGTTACTCAGTTATTTGGTTGTTTCCCACTAGGCAATCACTGCATGTAAACCTGGTTCTTATTACCCATTTTGACCACAAACATATATACAACGTGTAATTTAAAGGGTATATACCTACCGAGTGCACCGCTTCTTTGGATGATTACAAACGATATGGCAAGGGTTTTCTAATCCTATGTCTACATGTGTGGAGCATATTAGAAATTTCAATACATTGAAACCAGAGGCCGAATTTTTCAAATTAAGAAGAACGAAGAGAATTATCGTTTTATTGGCAAGTGACGTGGAAAGTGATGACCCTCATAGTGCTGTGACACGTTTGTTATTACTGGTATTCAAGAAATATATGAAACCAATAATTTGGGGTCAATTCTGTGAGTCACTTATTTTGAGCTGAAACTTTGTATAGAGACTCAATACCAGATGTTCTCTTCAGTCCTTTTGAATAGATATGGGGTTTCCGTTACACGTTGTATATACAAATATGGTTTGGAAAAGACTTGAAGGATAATAATATCTGGAAGTACAATCAGCAGGAAAATCTTACCTATAGTGTGCCTATAGGCACAAAAGGTAGGTACTAAACAAAAGTTGTTTACTTGCTTTTCGTGTTACGATTGTGAATAAAATTTTGCATATCTTGAAAACATTTAGTTTCTACACAATGATGTTTTTCTAAATGGTATTTGTCAGACATGAAAAAGATTTTGTAAAATTTGTTGCTTATTTAGTTAATTGTATTTTTTTTACATTTTGTTATTGAGTTATAGGTATGTAGCTGTTTTAGATTGTTTTTTTTTATTTATTAAATTATACAAACAATACATAAAAATTAATTTAGTACAATAAAGACACCCTTTAAGTATGTTTATTTATAAATAATTGTCTATCTCTATGCGACAGAGATTTTTAAAACATGAAAAAAGGCAAATTCTTTAACTCATTAAATGCACTGAACATTAGGAACAAATTTACTTTAACACGCGATTAGCAAAAACACTTTTAGTGTGAATATTACTATTATTGAACACACAATATCATAAAATGCATATTCTGACATTTATGTATCTAAAAGCCATTACGTGACGTAAAGAATTTTTGATAGGTGTCATCACCGTCAAATTTATTACATCAACTTAATGACAGCAAACATATTGGCTCCTGATTTCCTGTAGGAAATGGGTGAAAATCGATCACAAAATTTAGCTCCTACGTAGTCATATCGTAGCTTAGCGAACATCAGCGCCTTGATAATTGTGACTCACTTTACATGGAATTAAAAAAAACTAGACTACGTAATAATAAAAAAAAAAAATAATTTCAAGGGTTATTAGCCAGTTTTGGTAAAAGATGAATGTTGCTCATCATCCGTTTAAGTTCATCATTAGCTAAAACTGACTCGGGCACGCCGCAATTGCGGCGGTAAGACCCCTCTTTGAGGAGTGGCTAGATCGGCGTCACGGCGTCCTGACCTACCGCATGACACAGGTCCTCACCGGACACGGAAGTTTCGGGAGGTACCTGTGTCTGATGGGGAAGGAAGAAACGCCTGGCTGTCACCACTGCGAGGATCGCCCTGAGGACACAGTAGAGCATACGGTGCAAGACTGCCCCGCTCCTCACGGCGGTGATAGGCGGAGACCTCTCGCGCCCGGCATTGGTCGAAGCCATGCTGCGGGGCGAGAGGGAGTGGGAAACGGTCGCCTCCTTCTGCGAAGCAGTCATGCTACCGAAGGAGGAGGCGGGCCGTGTGAGGGAGAGGATGGCATCCTCCCTCCAGCCCAGCTGCAGTGGTAGACGCCCACGGCGTCGGACGTCGGCCGACGATCTCCGGCCACCGTAGGCGCGGGCATGCGGACAGCGAGTAAAGGGCAACTCGCTGTCCGACCGTGGACCATGCCCGGGTCGACGGCGCGTTGTGTTCTACGCGCGCCTCAAAGAGCTTCAGCAATATGACGAGGCCCCCCCTGTAGAGGGCCGAAGCCTGCCGGGGTCGTGGGACTTGTCCCATTACCGTGACCCCGGAACGTAAAGGGCTATTGAAGGAACACCGTGGATTTTAGTCAGTAGAAGTCTGACAGTCCCTCCGGCCCTGCCCGGGGTGGGAGGACTTATTTGATAATTTTACCGCGATAAAAAAAAAAAAAGCTAAAACTGACTATAATTCAACTTTGAGTAACCAGTTTTACACTGCTCTTCATAAATAAAAGATTCCAAACTCACGCTTTATAAATAAAACTATGGAGTATATTGAATTGTTGAGTAGCGGTGGCCGAGGGGGTACAGGCACGACTTATAAGTTATAAGCTTCGGGTTCAAATCCAGACAGGCACATTACTTTGTGTAATTTCCGCGCTCGCCTCTGCTCTCAAAACCATGAAGGAAAACATTGTGAGCAAACCATACCATTTTTTGTTTGAGTATTATATACTATAAACTATATACATTATACCATACGCATTATATACATATACCTATATCACAGTAAGTTAATTTATTAAGTTAGTATTATCATATACAACGTGTAAATTAAAGGGTATATACATACCAAGTGCACGGTTTCTTTGGATGATAATAAACGATATGGCAAGGGTTTTATAATCCTATGTCTACAGGTGTGAAGTACTCGTATAATAGAAATTTCAATACATTGATACCAGAGGCAGAATTTTCAAATTAAGAAGAACGATGAGAATCACCGTGTTATTGGCAAGTGACGTGGAAAGTTATCGACCCTCGTAGTACTGTGACACGTTTGTTATGATTGGTATTCAAGAAACATATGAAACCGATACTTTGGTATCAATTCTGTGAGTCACTTATTTTGAGCTGAAACTGTGCATAGACACTCTATACCAGATGTTGTCTTCAGCCCCTTTGGATAGACATGGGGTTTCCGTTACACGTTGTATATATAATGCATTTGTAACCCCCAGTGATTATTGTTTTCACTGTATCGTATCTAATTATTAATCTGTGAACAGCTTTGTGGGCTGCAATATTGTTTATATGTTTTGTGTATTTATTCTCTGTGTTTTATATTGTGGCTGTTTGTTGTTTCTCTTGAATAAAATAAAATAAAACCAGCATGTCCTAGGACCGAAAAATTTGAAGACAACAACCGACATCTACCAATCCACATGTGGCCCACTTGGTATATTACGGCTCACTCTTTCTCATAGAGAGCAGCGCCCACCAGTGGGAACGATATAGGCTTATTATGGTTATTATCCTTGTTTTGGGGCAATGTTTTGAACAGAAAAAGTAGTACGAATAGTCCCCGCGTGCTTCTACGTGATCGCAAATATTTTGAAGTACTGAAATACCAGATCAGATCGCAGAGAAGATCCTAGTATAAGTAACCGTGTTGCTTCACCAAGAGCTTCCTAAAAAATTAATGAACACATAAGTATGTTTAAGTAGTACTTACTAGCGATAGTTCTGACTGTGGAGACGTACGTGGACACTAATATGACTAGCGGCAGTATAAACATGAAGATCAGCGACAGCGTGGTGTACGCCTGCTCCTGCCAGCGCTGTGTGTAGAACCCGTGCGTCACGCACTGGTGGAACTCCTCGATGAACGGTCCTTGAGCTACTCTGAATACCACTGCCTGGAACAAGAGAACAGATATAAGAGATCATGAAGTTCTTGTCAGACAACGTCCCTACTGAGTTGTGCAGATTTTGTCGAATTAAGATCTCACTGCAAAATGGAGATGTCCAAACTAAAAATACGCTCCTCAAAATATTAAGCATGAGAAATATCAGTACTAAATGTATATTAGAGTCAAGTTAAAACTGTCAATTGCAACTATAAGTGGTACAAATGGGTGATTAACTGCAATACGACATCGACACGGCACTATTTTTCTCCATGCATTTTTTGTGTTTATTGTTTATTAGAACATAATTATCATCACATTATACTAATTTGTTAATAGTATTTCAAGTATAGCAGTACAATATTATTACCTTCCTTAGTTTTTAAATATTATTCTTGTTTTATGTGAAACTGGCTTCTGCCCGCATCTTCGCTCACATGAAAAGGTTTTTATTTCGCGTGCAAAAAAAATATATGTGAGATGTTATTCGGTGAAAATTGTATAATTATGAAAGAATTTTTAAAATCAGTTTGGAATTTTTTAAGTTTATCCAGTACAAACAAACAAATCTTTCCTTAATATATTAGTATAGATGTATATTTATTATTGTTTCTTCTTTGTGTTGCTTTCACTATAATTTATTTAATGATGTCAAGCAGTTTGAGTACTTATGTGGCCTACATAAATGTCCTTACTTTGATATTGTTCGTCAGTTCGTTGAGCTCCTTAAGTTCTAAGTTGAGCTACACGATAACTGACAAACGCTTGCACTGTCTGGACAGCGGGCCTAGACAAAATCCATTTTCTGTAAGCGTTAACGCCAACGGAAAAATTAAATTGTATGGAGTTGACATTTGCTAACCACATGTCACGTGATTGTCACGTGTTAGTAAATGTCAACTCCATACATTTAATTTTTCCGTTGGCGTTAACGCTTACAGAAAATGGATTTTGTCTAGGTCCGCAGGTCCGCTCAAATCTGTGTGGTTATTTCCTGAAAGAGCACCACAGACATGAACCTAAATGTTTTTCATATGGTTGGACCAACACAAATTGTATGGACTTTAAAAGAGACATTGACCTCTGAGTTTGTTTTGGTGTTTCTTCTCAGAGAGTCAGTTAGGAAACACCGGCCTCATCTAGCTAAACTAAACTTACATGCAAAAAAACATGACGTGTAAAAGTGTTATTTATAACCAATTTACGAAATAAATATTTTATTTCATTTCATTTTATTAACCACATCAAAAACGGGTATTTTTGACTTTATTAAGTAATGAGATCATAATTATACATGATAAGGTGGAATTACCTCATTATAGAGTATAATAACGATTTTAAAAAAGCAGGCCTATTTTATTAAATGTAATGATGTACATATCGTTTAATAAAAGAATAACTCGTGACATTAATATTTTAAACACGTTTGAAAAAATTATCTATAACTATTGATTATTATTTAATTTTTTAATATTACTAAAAATAAATAAATCACCAATCGTGACATAAACACGATTGAAAAAATAATCTTAAACAATTATTAATATTTCTGGTTTATATAACTAAAAATAAATCAATCACCAATTGTTACGTAAACTAATTATTGTTACGGAACCCCGGCAGGCAATGGCCCTATAGGGCCCCGTCACTGGTGCTGACAGCTCTTTGAGGCGCGCGTGGAACACGAAGACGCGCCGCCGACTCGGGCCTGGTCCTTACCGGACGGTGAGCTACCCCTGCTCGCCGTCCGCAAGCCCGCGCCTACGGTGTTTTTCTAACTACTACTACTAAACTGTTTTTCAGCCCAGATTCTGATTTCTATAAACAGAAATCTTACTTACGTTTACTTTTCATTAAGGCTACATTTTTGTTACTAGGCCATATTTATGTTACTAAGAATACCCTAATAATATTGAACGTAGATCTAAATCTGCTTTCGATATTATTTCCATCTAAAGTTCTATTTTATATCAACTGTTTGCTTACCCGACGATCGGTGCGGCACCGCCGGAAATTAACTTCTAAGCTAATATTGAGATTCAAGATACAGTTAAATCTAACAAAGATTATTTTATTTTCTGCAACTGCTTCACTTATACATGCTGTGTATGAGAGTATGGTTTATTCCATTTTGTTGTTCAACTGGGTGATTATTGTTTTAAATACTCGTTGCACGACAAAGATCTCAGTAATGCATCTACTGTTAGAGATCTTGGTGTGATATTTGATGATAAGTTGTCCTTAAACCAACATGTAGAAAAAATTGTAAATAAAGCATTTAAGATGTATGGTTTCGTTATGAGATCATCCACTGAGTTTAAGCGGGTCTCCACATACCTATCCCTATATATCCTGCCGTCCCTATCTGGAACCCGTTTTACCAGAAATACATAGATGAGATTGAAAAGTCCAGTGTAAGTTTCTACGTGCCATGCATTACAGATGCTACAAAACGTATTTGTCATACTCACAATTACTACATAAATACAGGCAGATCAACCTAGAATCTAGACGTAAGTATCTAGAGGCTTCTGTATTGTATGGTATTGTTCATGGTGATTTTGACTGTATCGATCTCACGAGCAAACTAGGCTATGTAGTTTCACGCACTGTTAATATGCGTAGTATCCGTGTAGGTACTCTATTTGCTGTTAATACCTGTCAAACTAATTCTGGTTTGCGCTACAAAACCCTGTTTTTTATCTCTATCTGAATTGTAGTAGTAATAGCTCAGTGGTGGAAATTTAACCACAATCCATATTCATATATATATTATAAATTCGAAAGTAATTTTGTCTCTTTGTCTGTCTGTTTATTGCCCTTTTCTCTCCTAAACCACAAGGCAAGGAAGCCAAGGCTATAGATGGCATCCTGGGAAAGGACATAGGCATTTCTTAAAAAAATAATCCAATAGGAGGTGATATATAGGGGATGAAATTTTACATGGGAAACCCAGGATTTCTTGATTTACGGATATGAAAATTCGAATTTAAGCTATTGGTAGGAAAAAAAGGGTCGATAAGAAACAAGGGTTGATTTTAAAATTCACAATGCTGATTTGATAGCACACAGCATAGTCGTATGGGACGGCCCTATGTTCTCCACATGAACGTGGCCATGTGATAAATTACGTTGAATAAGCCGCAGGCAAAAGCTATTATTATTATTATATTATTATTATTATATTGCATTGATTATTTAAGTTACTATAGAAATATAAGCATTCTACACTTCTCCACATGAACAGTGCTTAATTCGATACTCATTGATAATGATTGGACACATAGACCGATCATGAAAATTTATAAAGTTGGTATTTTTATTTATCACATGATACTAACTTTCAGGGTAGCAACTTGGTCTTACGATTATACACCTTAATGAAATACAGTAAGACTTAAATTGTCCACATGATATCAACAATATAACTAAGTCACAGTTGTGTGAATTAATACAGATGGATATTTAGTGCCCCATCCACATTATGTCTAAAAAAAAATTCTGTTAAAACCATTCAACTCAGCGTCCCATTTGTTTACACATACTATTCCTAAATTAAGAATATTAAAAGTTGTAGGTATATAATTATTTTTACACAACTGCTTCTATTGTTAGAGATTTTTTTACCATGAAAATGATCAAGAACGTAAATTGATTCGCAATTTACCATAACAAAAATATTGAGCTGATATATCATTCGCTGAACATTTTACCTAACTTTTGCGATTGGCTTCCTGTTTAACAAGATGTAGCTTAATAAGTAGGTACTAGTGTTTTACAAAATTCAGCCTGAGTCATATTAATATAGGAAACTAGCTTTTGCCCGCGGCTTCGCCCGCGTTAATTTACACTTTGTCAATAATTCTTGTTGCCAAAAAGGTGAACCGTATCTTTTTGGGTGGTAAAAACCGCATATAATATTTAAAAAACCATCACCAGGGTCCATCCATCCCCAAAAACAGACAGACAGTTAGTATTTAAAATTTATCTTTTTAAAACCAAAAACGTAGTTTACAATACATTTTTGAAACTACGTTTCTGGTTTTCCCGTCCTTGGCGTGTTGATTTTGTACGCTTGATACTCGTGAGCACGCCACATACAATTGCCCACGGGAAAAGCAGTCTTTTTCTAAATGTACACCTGCGACTTTCAGTGTCTGTCCTTGAGCTTTGTTTATGGTCATTGCGAATGCCGCTTTTAGGGGAAATATGAGTTTTTCGAACTTAATGTTAGGAATAAATACGTTTTCACCGCTTACTGTTCCTGTCATAATTATTGCTTGAAAAGATTGCATCCAAGGTGTGTAATTTGTAGTCGCATGCCATTACAGAGCCTTGGTGCGCCCTGATTACGCATCAAAAAGACTGGAACACCAAGTTTAAGCCTCAAATAATGTGATGGGGTACCCTGACAATTCCAGAGAGTTGATAAAGATAAGATTTATTTATTCGTTCACTATGTATGTTACTTCAGTTTCAGTTTCAACTTCAGCTTCAGTTTAGGTTTCAGCATCAGTTTCAGTTTCAGCTTCAGTTTGGTTTCAGCGTCAGTTTCAGCTATAGTTCCAGCTTCAGTTTCAGTTTCAGCTTCAGTTTCAGTCTCAGCTTCAGTTTCAGTTTCAGCTTCAGTTTCAGCTTCAGTTTCAGTTTCAGCTTCAGTTTGGTATCAACTTCAGTTTCAGCTACAGTTTCAGCTTCAGTTTCAGCTTCAGTTTCAGAATCAGTTCAGCTCAAATAAATCATTCCATTGATATCTGTTGCCACACGATCTTCTCCTATTTTCAAAAGGGCAAACGCATATTGCCCCGATTTTGAAATAGAAATGATTCGTATATTAACTTGATTAGTTAAAATTTAAGCGACACGGTTGGCGTAACTGTTAACTGGTGCATGACGTGGGTTCTACCCCAGCCCTAAACAAAGATTTGTATAGCCTACATGCAGTTGTGTAGTTTAAAAAATATGTAATGAGTGGTTCTTGAATACGCGATTTGAATGAATTGAGAGGGGGGAATACAAAGTCCCAACACCCCTTTACATCCTTAAGAGATGATTTCCAGGATAAAAACTATTCTATGTCTTTTCCAGGGTCTAAAACTATCTCCATACCAAATGTCATCCAAATCGGTTTAGCGGTCAAATGTATTAAGTGGGTGGGGAGGGCGGGGACATCATTGATTCTCAATACAAAATTCCAACACCATTTTTACATCCTTTAGGAATGATTTCCGGGAATAAAACTATACTATGTCTTTTCGAAGGTCTAAAACTATCTCCATACCAAATTTCATCCAAATCGGTTTAGCGGTCTAAGTGTATTATGTGTGTGGGTAGGGCGGGGACATTATTGATTCCCTATACGAAATTCCAACACCCCTTTTACATCCTCTAGGAATGTTTTCCGGGACGAAACCTATGCTATGTCTTTCCCAGGGTCCTAAACTATTCCCATGCCAAATTTCATCTAAATCGATTCAGCGGTTTAGGATGAAAAGGTAACAGACAGAGTTACTTTCGTATTATTATAATACTAGCTGACCCGCCACGACTTCGTTCACGTGGTATCCTACCCCTACCCAACCGATACCCTACCCCTATCCTACCCCTACCCTACCCTACCCCTACCCTACCCCTACCCTGTGGCAACTTCGTTCGAGTGGGAGGTTTTCCCCGCGTAAATCTCGAATCCGTGGGAATTCCGGGATAAAAGCTTATGTGTTTTTACAGGATGTCAACTGTCTCCTTACCAAATTTCATTGAGATCCGTTCAATAGTTTTTGCGTGAAAGAGCAACAAAGATACAATTCGAAACTATCCTGCGGGAACCTTACATCGGGATAAAAACTATCCTATGTCCTTCCAAGGGTCCTCAACTATTCCCATGCCAAATTTCATGTAAATCGGTTCAGCGGTTAGCCTTAAGGCGTGAAAAGGTAACAGACAGACAGACAGACAGACAGAGTTACTTTCGCATTTATAATATTAAGTATGGATAGTATGGATATGGAAGTATGGATTGAATAAACAAAAAATTGCGAGTACACTCAAAAGTCCTCGGGAAACACTTTCGAAAATCCTTCGTGTCACCAAAAAACTAATATTGCTAGCGTCCGCAGATTAACGTACCAGGCATACCGGCTTTCAAAGGGTAAGCCTAGTTGGGTTACCATGTTTTTCCACTGGTTATCGTCAAGAAAGATGATTTAAGTAAGTATAAATATGTTCTGCTTTTTAATGTATGCTATAAATAAAACAATTAATCCAGCTGTAAGCAAAAAAACAAATAAGCTTTCGACAAAAATGTCGCGCCGAAAGATATATTTCTATGGCTTACAGATAATTGTTTTGGGTCAGGGTGTTTGTGCCAGTGAATCTTAATATCCTCTAATATTATAAATATGAAGGTCTGTGTGTCTGTCAGTTATGCTTTCATGGTTAAACCAAGGCACCGATTTGAATGAAATTTTGAATTAAAATAGTAAAAGACTGTGTCAAACAGAGACCTTTTATTTAATAAATCAACCCTTAAAGAGTTGATTAGTTGAGAAATTCAAACCGCTTAGCCGACTATGGATTTTGGTTTTATCCTCAAATTAACGCGAGGTATAGCTTGTTTATAATATATGCACCTACGAAACAGGAGAAGTTCCTTGTGTGGTAAGGTTTGCTTTAATTTGTTTGTAAGCGATATCTGTTTTTAACTATGCATGCTCAAACTATGCTCTTTTGGCATTTGCATAGTTGAATATGTTGTTTAAATCTGTTAAACAACATTTGTTTCGGCCTTTGTTTTAGTCTGGGTGGGAAAATCATCAAATGACTCCTCACGCTCTGGGCGGAAGGGAGTGTCAGACTTCTACTGACTAAAAGCCCACCCTGCTCCTTCAGTTGCCGTTGCCGTCCGGGGTCGCGGTATCTCGTTAGAACACTCCATTTGTGGGATTTTATTTCGGCCTGGAGTGTTTGTTTAGGTATATTATAATCTTTATTTATTAATATTATAAAATTACGTAAAGCAATTATTTTCTCATTCAAAGGGTTCTGAACATGGAGCAAATACAAAGTTTGTAGGTTTCAAGAGTTCTGACAAACAAAAAAAAAATTTTTTTTTTTCATTTATTTATTTATTTTATTATTTATGTACACACAGTAAAATACATTAAGATAAACATAATTATAATATCTGAGTACAAAGGTACTGCTTATTTCTTAAGAAATTTCTTCCAGCAGACCTGCGAAAGGAGAAGTGAAAAAGAAATGTAGACAATAGTGTGTACATATGTTACTTAAGAACCACAACCTCCTTATAGGTTTCATGTAAACTATCAACCTGTATTAATTAAAAAAGGTCAGTAGTTTTGGAAATAAGAGATAGTTAGTTACCCTTCCACAATTTTTTTTTATTGATAATAGGTTTGCGTTTGACCACCATTTCACCTGATGGTAAGTGATGATGTTGTTGAAGATGGAGAACGCTTACCTAGAAGTAACCTATTCACTCTTGACTTGAAGACCCCTAGGTTATTAATAGCTATCGGGAAATACAGACTCCGGCATGGATTTCCACTCCTTAGCCGTACGCACAATGAAAGTATTCCCAAAACGTTTTGTGCGTATGTGTGGGATGTCCACCATGTAACAATGGCGCATCGCCGTTTGTCTTGTAGTCCGATGATGGAACGGGCTCGGTGGAATTAGATTGTGTAATTCCATCGCACTCTCCAAAATGTAACCGATAGAAAACTGATAAATATAGATACAAACACTTTTAATTTTTAAAATTTCTCCTTTTAGTTTACACGGCATAGTTTGGAATTCTTTTTCAATATTCTAAATTAATTACGTTACGCGTTCTTGCTTTGGTCATAGAAGTTTATCTGTTTTATGATTTAATTGAATCGGTTAAGTAGAATTGGAAAATTATCGGCGTGACAAACGAGCGGACCGACAAAAATAATACTACTATTGTTATACAGGTTACCTTTCTGAATTACGTACTTAGAAACCCACAAAATATTAGAATATTTATTGGGATAACCATTCGACACGTGGTGAAGAAAAGAAAATGTATTTCTTCAAATTCAGAATTCAACAATTTAGCCTTTAGTTAAAAACGCAAGTAACGTTTGATAGAGTTCAGGTAGTTACGTTCTTCTAGTTTTCGTTGGCAACAAATAAACATAACCAAATATAAACGAATATGTATGTGTCATGAAAAACTTAGAAGTATTCACCACAAAATAAGAAATAACCGGTAGTGAAAGGGAGATGGAGGGATCAGGTCATGGAGGTCCTGCGCACACTTACCCAAGAATATAAAAAAATTAATACGATATTACGGAATAGAAAATCGTGTCCTAGTGTGAGTTAACCTTTAGGAGATGACATATTTATTGGAAGCGAGCAGTGGACTCACGCTTGTTGTCTTGTTATTGGCATCGAATTTCATTTTGTACAACGACGTTCGGTTTATTGTGTCTCCGATAAAAGGCGTTATGGGAGATTTTATGTATTTCCGTCTATAAAGAATTTGATTCAATACGATTTTATCCTCGGCTTTGTATAAGAGTGAATAAAGGCAGACTTATGAATTTGGATGTTTGTCTTATTTTTACCACAAAAGATATAAATGTAAACTCTTTAGGATCATGAAACAATGGATAAATAAACATTGTAGGTACGTATCTTATTTAAACATCATTACAGCATTGAACTGTATACACATACCTATAAACACGTAGAAATCCCATTTCATGCAATTTATGCAAGAATTGCATGGACTATAAAAATAGTTAGATAAACTATTTATCTTTACGATACAATTAATTAGAAATATATAATTAGTAATAAAACCTAATCAAAATAAATAACTTCAACTCTTGTTAAGTGGCCTTTGTGAAGGAGCTACCACAATTTTGCCAATATTACGTGTACAATGATAGACCATCAAACGCAGGAGGCGGTAATGTATTTTGGATGGAGAACAAAATAAATAAAACTTATCAGGATAAAAATTTATGCCAGTGACTCGTTCGTTATTTTTCACAATACTTTAAATATACCATAGATAATCTATGAATTGTAATATTGACATAAAACGAAACGTTCGGAAATATGATTTTAAACAATATCGAGGCCAAGAGTGGGCTCATTGGTAATAATAAAAAAATGCAAACAAAATGAGTAGTAGTTCAATAATATATTTTTAAGTGAGGCGTATACTATACGATACAAAGTCACCTTAAGGGTTGGTTAAATAACAATTACGCAAGTACAATCAGTTCTAATCGGTAGTAATATAACTAAGATAAATTAGTACCTTAATTTATGTAACCATTTTAGAATGCGCACAATGCATCTATAGTTTGGTTTTAGGTATATGTATCTTTATAAATCTGCCTCGTTAGTCTAGTCAACGTAAGCGCAACTGTTGAGAAAGAGGTCTCAGGTCTCATTCCTGAGTCGGGCAAAACATGCTATTGGGTTTTAAACCGACGACAAAAAAGGAGGAGGTTATCAATTCAACGCGTATATTTTTTTTTACTTGAAGACGGCTGAACCAATTTGGAAAATTCTTTTTTTGTTTGAAAGGGTATACTTCGAAATTGGTCCCATTGTCACCAAATCAGGATCTGATGATGGAATCCTGGAGAAATCGAGAAAACTCTTCATATATTATAGGCACACCTATAGTGATTTGAGTATTTTTTATAGTAACTTGTGTAGTTGCATTCGAAAAGCACCATTTGTGAAGTGGACCTGATGATGGAGACCACAGATGGCCACTGGAACTAGTCAATATATAAGTAGGAATAATAAGTATTTCATGTGTTCCGCTTCAATTACTTGAATGTGGTTATCAAGCACAATATGCTCGTACCAATGCATATGGTGAAGTGAAGCTGATGGTAAAGTACCAGGAGAACTCCTTAACAATTAACGGCCCAACATTAGGAAAATACAAAACTAAAGACACCGACTATCGAAATTAAAGTTATTTTTCACTTTGCAGTGTTTTTTGGGAGTCGGTTTAATTTTTTGGTAAAAAGTTTTTATTCAATTAGAAATTTGTCAGTAGTAGCCCGGAGTTTGCAAGTTGGCGGTGTGATACCCCCGTGCCTCGGAAAGCACGTTAAGGGCCTATACTACCTCAAATGGCTTAGTATGATCCTCCGTTATGCCGAAAATACTGCAGCAATAATTTTGAAATAAATATATGGTAAAATTGAGGATTAATGTTAGGTACTATGTTTGATGAAAACACGATTGCATAAAATTTTCTTGATAGAAAAAAAATCCAGATTGACCTCCAAACCGAACATTAAACCGCTGGTATTAAAAAATAACTTCAAATGACATAATGACACTTTGCATATTAATTGAACTAACTATAAAGCAGGTCTTATGTTATTTACTTTTTTTAAATTACCATTATTTTCACCGTATAAAGAAATAAACTAAATTATCGGTGACTTGGACTCTTTTCCCTGCCACCATGAGTCGCTTGCTCGCGTGACCGCGGCCAGTAGTGTGCGAGCGAAATAAAGAGTGAGAAGCGCTGAGGTAGTACAGGCCCCCTAGCCGTTGGTCCTACGCCTCTTATGTCGTGTCGTATTGCCGTCCCATCGGAATATGAGAGTAAAGGAATAGAGAGTGCGTCTGCACTATAACATCTCCTGTGCAGATGGATTATCTGAGCTGAGACTAATCATGGCATAGAAGCTGTCATTTTATGTTGAATTAATACTGACTCGACAAAACCATTTTCGATTGCTAATTATCTTTATATCTGTAAGATTTATTTTTTATCCTCGTCATCTTTAATACGGTCTTGGGAATTTAATAAAGTAATCTTCGTTATTAGATTCTCAACAACGGATTTCCGATGAACGGATAGTCGATGTTACTACGGCAGTGTAAGAATAAAAAAAGTATACAGTAACAAGATCTAATTAGCTTCAGAGTAATGAAATACATTTTGTATTGTTACAGACAGTAATAATTACGAAATGTTTTTGTAAGTTATTATTTTTATTATAATCGTATCCCATTCCTTCATAACGAGGCAATCGAACATGAGTATCACTAGTGACTAAAACAATATAATTGAATTAATAAGAGGGTAGAAACAGCAACAGCGCGGGTGGTGGGAATCTGCCAGGGTTGCGGGTTGTTGTAACGAGATATAGCGGCCCAGGAACGTAAGGCCAATTTATTTATTTATTTAAGGCACTCCAACGACTCATTCACTAATACATTTTATGAGGTACTGCAACAATCAAACTTAAGGTCAAGAGTGAATTTGTCACTTATATACAACGTGTAACGGAAAGGGTATATACATACCAAGGGCACGGCTTCTTTGGATGATATCAAACGATATTGGAAGGATTTCAACTCAAAATAAAATACTCTAAAAATTGATACCGCGGTTTCGTTTCTTAATTGAAATCATAACAATCGTGTCACCGCACTACGTATGTCAATAACTTTCCACGTTACTTGCAAATATCACGATAAATCTCTCCCGTAATTCTGTGCGCCTAGTACTGTATCTGGTATCAATGTCATCATTACTTCCGAACATGTAGAGATAGGATTAAAAAACCCTTCCAATCCAATCTTTCCGTTACACGTTGTATAATAATTAATATAACATTACACAGAAAAGTACATAATTATAGAATATAAAACAGAACACAATATGGAAACAAAAAAGAACACAATTGAAGGAACAGGGTACGTTTTTAGTCAGCACGTGTCCGACACTCTCTACCGCCCACAGTGGGTGGAGTCATTAGATATTGCGCAAAATGGCAATTATTTAAATTCGTTGTTGACTAATATAATAAATGCAAAATTTGCAAGTATAGATGGATATTTGTTACTCATTCACACAAAAACTACTCAACGGATTTAGATGAAAATGTACCATAATATAGCTCGAAATCTCTTACAGAACCCTCATAAAAGAAGTATGAAAACACAAATAAGCAGACTTACTTTTCAAAGCATTGCTTGTATGAAGGTTAAAATATTCACACTTTTAATGCGTGTCTAATCGACGTCAGCTTAGTACGTTAAACATATGTGTAAAATTGTTTCAAACTATGTATTACATGCCAAAACAATACAATGTTTCATAATAAGTATTTAATTGTTAGAACAGCTGTTTTATGACAGTTTTCACGAACTAAAGGTGACACCAAAATATGTGCGCAGATCAAACACCATTGTTGGCTTTTGCGCAGATATTTAAAAATCAAACATAACTATAGTTAATATCAAAGCGTTTACTCAAGTATTTTTCTAGTGTTAGTAAGTAAATATATAATTTATAACATAATTTAATGTCCATTATAATTTTTACTTATCTAATGTAGCTCTATATAGCAGTTGTACATAATTATGTATGTAATCAACCTATAACGTTTCTAAAGCTAGGACGCATGCCTGCTCTCTACGAGAGAATCCTTAGTCCGTCGGGCTAAAGAAGAATTTGGCTTCAATCATCCAGAAAATGAGTGTCTTTATTTAAAAATCTTCACATTTTTGCAGTCGATTAATACACATATTTTTTTAAATAAATAATTAAATAACAATGCTGTTTACGTATTAGTCATAATTGTATAAAAACCTGCCCACATTTTGTTCATCTACTAGTGTACCACGTATTTTATAAATTATTGAACGCTTACACCAATTTATTAAAAATGTTCTTCGTAAATGAATATATATGTGAATATAAACTTTCAGCCTAAAATACATATCATTTTAATTTTAGATTGACTGCAATAATGATGCGTCAGATCTATGTTTTAATTGCTCCGAATATCAAAGTGTGAACTCTCGAGTTTGGAGTGAAGTTAAGTAAGTTCTTATTTACTTGGCACTTCAGCCAGTAATTTGACTTTTGTGTTTGTGCTCTAATTATAACAAAAAGTGGCAAGAAAGTTCTTGAAAGCTAGTAATGATCACTGACCTGTGGCACACTCAAGACGAGGCTCAGCACCCACGCGATAATCACAAGCCGTCCACTCCTCGTCGCAGTAGCCATACTGCGCATCGGATACTTCACAGCGAGCCATCTGTCCACTCCGATGAGCACGAGTATGAAAGTACTGAGGTACAAAGCGAACATCTGCAGGAACTTGAACAATTTGCATGCTATGTTCCCGGCATACCACTGCACCGTGAAGGACCACGCGGCTTCTCCAGCGATGCAGAACACAGTCACCAACAAGTCAGCTATACTCAGCTGGAATATCAAACTGTATATCGCCGTCCAAGACGGTCGCGCTCTTCCTCGACTCCTTTTACCTCTCTGTATACTTATAATCGTCGCCACATTTCCAAAGAACGATAACACAGCCATAGCGGAAAGTACGCTAGCCCTGATGAGTGTACTTTTAGTCAGAACTGGGGCGTGATCTAAACACATGACTCGAGTGCCGTTGTATACAAAAATGTTGTTCGCGAACTCATCGACATGCGAGCCGTTGAAGAGAAATGTTTCCAGACATTGTTCCGCGGGCCATATGGTGTAGCTTGTAAGAACAGTTGCAGCCGAAGTGAATTCTCTGTGCAGAGCCAATTCGCTGGGGTACAGCGCGTCATCGTCATATAATGTGGTATTGTTGCCTGCGCTGTCCATGTTTCGTCATGCGTCTTCAACAACTTCTGTGCTAATCTGTAACAAAGAAATTAAGCGTATCAATCTTACTTTGTTAAGCAAACTCGAAAATAACAAGATATATGTATTCTAATGTGCAATCTACGCAAGACACCTTTTCAAAATATGTGATTGCGCATTTAATTTGCAGTATTAGGGTCACAAAAACAAACCCACTTAACGCCAAATGATTATCCTCAGTAATACTTAAATGGTGTCCTCTTTCTCCGTGTTTAAATGATAAACGCACGTCCGCCTCCATTTATTGCAAAGCGGATGAAGTGGCCATTTAATGCTTCAGTTAGCGGCAGCCTCGGAGTGTGCCTCAGGCAACTTAAACGGAGACTCAGCTTTTAGATAAATCTATTGTGAAAGTGAGTTTAACGCAGTTTCCTAAAAAAATGGATTTACGGCGTTACGGCAATTCAGAACCGAATTTATAACAAAATAAGAAACAACCAATGTCTGTTGCTTCATATAGATTATCCAAGCATCCCTAAGGAACTGAAATATGAAACCTAGATAGATAAGTTTATGTACCTACTCTTTTTTCTTCTGTTATCACAATATAACTATAATTGTAGAACCAATGCACGGAAGTTGAGATTGTTTAGATAAAAATGTTTTAATATTATAGTTAACAAATAGTTCATGTTTGTTTTTATTATGATTGAATACAACCTCAACAAACAAATAAGGTTCTTCGTTACATATTCATGAGAGTAGAGAAACGTTTCTGTGGTAGCTCGTTCCAACTTGACAATATAAATAATATGAATATTTATAACGGTAGCATATTTTTTCTGCGTATCGTGTTTTTGACGTATTGTTCGGATCGAGATGCATTTCATTTTGATGTAAAATAGGCACTGTTTCATCGTGTTTGCATGGTGTTTTTATAGTAAATACATTGGAGTCGAAGGTACACGTTGCACAACAAATTATTAATAATGTTACTTTGACGAGTCGATGCTTAGATTTAAAGAATATTTGTTATCACCAGAACGTTATAAAGTGCTCTTCGATGAGATTACAGTTTAAGCAATTATAAACCGTCGTATGCAACGGTACATTTACAAAAAAAAATAACTCATTATCTGCTTAACCATTTTCCAAGAATGTTGGGGTCAGTTTAACGGAATGCATCTTAGTACCAGTGTTTCACATGGGGTAATTGTCTATACGATCTTCACAATCTCCAGCTGGGTAATGCCGGCTCTACACGTTGGCCAACATAGTGGCGAATGTAGTGGCCATTGGCCAAGAGGATATTGGTCAAGAGTTCGTGATAACGTCCACACGTTGGAAGGTCGTTCAGTTTGTTTCGGTTTAGGCCAATGTGCGGACGTATTTATTAAAATGGATATTGAGACGCTAACTGCTGCTTCTTGGGTTCCACAAACAATTTTCGGCTTGGTAGAGCTCTATAAACCGAAAAGTTTCTTCGTTAGTCATTACTGACATTTTGTTTACTCTAGTTGTTACCGACGCGTGACTATAGAATTTGAATCAGGTGCGTGCGTTCGTTCTGGGAGCTCATAGCAAACTAAATGCGCGTCCAACGTGTGGACGCGGTGGCCAGTACTCTGCCACAACCCTTTGATCTTTTGCAAAAAACCGACACCACACGGATCTCGCGCCAACTTGTCGGCCATCATTCCAATACAACCCAAGATGCACAAACACCTCTACACGTTGGCCAATAAGCATTGGCAGTGGCATTCGTCACTATGTTGGCTAACGTGAAGAGCACACATAGTAACACATAGTACTTGGCAAGACTGATGTCAGACTTTCCGCTTCTGACTACTCGCTACGATTGTTAAAGATTTATAAATGATAACTGGGACCAACGGTTTAACATGCTTTCCGAGAAACGGATTAAACATACAAACAACACAACTTTTAAAAGAATGACTAAAGCTTTTGAAATACAATTGTTCGCTACTTTAGTAGCCGTAACAAACATCTTATAACTTCTTCCGGTCACAGCATCTTACGTTACGGCAAGCGACAAGAGCTCTTCTCAACCGCTGCCCCGGCTTACTTTGACAAAGTAACTCAAGTGTTAGGTTTAAACAGAATACATACTTGTACATGTTTAAAATAAGTTTTAAGCTAACATGGTCACTAACAGTATTATTAGAACTTGAAACATAAACCACCATATTACCATGTGTATTTGTTGCTTCGATATTCCGATATTTCAGCTCTGTTGCAATCGACGTGATCACGGATATATCGAAAAAATCAGAAGTAAATATACATTGTAGATATCCCGTTTTAATTTCTAAGAATATATGAAAACCTGGATTACGTCCAGGTTTTCATATATTCTTAGAAATTATATAGTTAGTATAGTTATTATAGTACAGTTAGAATAGTGGCTCTGTTTCTGAAATCAAATCAGAGAGAAAGAGAATAGGTAAGTCAAAGGCTTCGGGAATGTTGCGGAAATATTCTAACGAGATACAGCGGCCCCGGACCACAACGGCAACTGAAGTAAAAGGTATGTTTTCAGTAGAAGTCTGACACTGTCCGATGATTTTCCCATCGCAAAAAAAGGGTATTAAGTCTAAGTTAATTTAAGTAGTTATGACCAAAAAACAATAGGAGCATATGCTTTGCAAGGATCGGATATGTAGATGACGACTAATAGACAATTGCAAATTAAATTGGGATTTCCAAAAAAGAAAGACAAGGGCTATTATGAGCTCCGACAGCTCCGAGCTTTTTTACATGTGTGGTATCTCGCAGAGCAACCTCTGACGTTGTCGCTGTTAAACCGAACTTGCCTGTGGTTGCCTTAGTTAATTATAATAATTAAAGCTTTCAGCCAGGGCTTATCAAAAACTTCTGCTCCGAGTCTGTTTTTATACGAAATCTTCTACATGGGATAAGCGTATGATTCAATTTACCATAATCAACTTGAACCCTTTACAAAGGTTGTAGTACCTATACACGTGACTGCGAAGGCATCTCTCAGTAATCTGTCTATCAATCCATCTTAATTTCGGACGAATGTAGGTTAATAAGTTTCGGTTGTGTTAATAAAGGAATAGGTAAATCTTCTTTTCTCATAAAGGATAAGTACCTTAACCGTGGTTTGCTTATACATATTAGTCGAGGATATTCTGGCAGAATCAGACAAGTGCAGTAAATACATGAAAAGAGTACTTTAAGTTTTGAGTGATCAAAGTTGAACGAAAAATTTAATGATTAATAGGATGTCTTTATTTCCATGGAAGATGGGTAGGCCCTTAGTGTGGGAAGCAACCTGCATCGATACTCTTGCACCATCCCATCTTCCTAGCTCATCTCGCTGTGCTGGCGCTGCCGCTGCGGCTGCAGAGAATCTCAAGTGGCGGAAATTTAATAACCTCGAGAACATTTCCGCAACCCCGGTACGAACGAAAAACCTACTTATCCAATTTTTTCAACGACCTTAATTTTTTTTTGACGTCGTATTTTCTCGTCTTTGAAATATCAAAGGAGTTTAATACCAACTTTCACTTTAATCTCAACGCAGTGACACTGTAAAAGTATAATATTAAACCTAGCTGGTAACATGTTCCCGAATGTTGTCTTAACAAAGAGCGCTCACAAACATTGGAAGTGAATCGTCAATATTCTGTTTGAACTATGCTCTATTTTTGGTTCAATTCGGAAGTGGGCTTGAAAGGGTCGTGCTGACCATGAACATTATTCTGTGCGAGACCTGAAAAACCAACATCTATACATATACATCAGTGGGTCGAGATACCTCACATGGAGCAATCGTAGGAAGGGAAAGAAAAATTGGATAGATAATTCGAGGAATGATATGCGAAAAAAAAAGAGTTACGCGTTAAAGATTGTGTTCAGATTAATAAGAGGGGAAGTGCCAGAAAATTAATCATTAAAAATGAAATAAAACAACCGCTAGCAAGTTTAAAAGAAAGAAAAAAGATAGAAAAAGTATTTATTGCCAACAGACAAACGACATGCTAATAATATTAAAAATCTTATTTTAGTTCCTTAAGAATAGAGTTAGTAATTGGATCTTATAATTATGTTAGTAGGTAAAGACAAAGATTTATATATTAACAATATCTAAGAAAAAGAAAAGGAAACAACAAAAAACAAGGCAAATGCACGTAGTGGCCGTAGCAACAAGGTTCCTACTCAGCATTAAGCTATGCCATGGACGTGCCCACAACAGCTGGTTTACAGTGGTTGCCATAAAAAATAAGATGTGCGGAAATCAAGTCTGGTGAAAAAATTATTACTTAAATAAATAATTACCGTAACTAAAATAAACAGTGTAGCAAAACGCAAGTTCCGTGACGATCACGTGACGCGTGATATATGTACTTCGTTTTTCGTATATGTGTGTGTGTGTGTGTCTTTTACTAGAGAGAGGTGTAAACGCGAGTGTAAGTACTGTGTCGTGTTACTGCGTAGAATGCGATGCCACCTTGAACCGGTTGTGTATTGCTTGTGGATTGTGCCCATAGATTATGAACTTGTTGATGTGAGTATATTACGTGTATTATACTATATAAAGCTAAATTACCACTGACTCACTGACTCACTGACTGACTCATTGACATAATTGTTCTCCCAGATGGTGGATGGGGAGGTGGGTATATTTTGACAGATTCGTAAACAAGTAACTCTCAAACCTACGGGAAAAGTGCCAAACCTCCCCTTTTCACCCCCCTTCTCCCCCCCCCCCCTATCGTATCTCGGAAACTACGAGACCCGTAGTTTTTTTTTTTACGGCTTCGTATAGAAGAGGCTCGGTAAAGTAAAAACCATTTTTCAGTCGCCCCCCCCCCCCCACCCCCCTTCTCACCCCCTTTAGGCGGATCTCGGAAATTAAGAGACTTGGAACATTTTTTTTTTCAGATTCATTTAGAGGGGCAATGTTTTAGTCAAAATACTTCTGCAACCCCCCCAATCACCTCCCCCCTTTTTTTTTTTGTTTTTTTCACAAGCACGCGAGGTGCTTGCACCTCGCGCAACACGCAAATACTAAACCCCCCATCACCCCCCCCCCCTTTTTTTTTTACAAGCACGCGAGGTGCTTGCACCTCGCGCAACACGCAAATACTAGTTATACTATATAAAGCTAAATTACCACTGACTCACTCACTGACTCATTGACATAATTGTTCTCCCAGATGGTGGATGGGGAGGTGGGTATATTTTGACAGATTCGTAAACAAGTAACTCTCAAACCTACGGGAAAAGTGCCAAACCTCCCCTTTTCACCCCCCTTCTCCCCCCTCCCTATCGTATCTCGGAAACTACGAAACCCGTTTTTTTTTTTACGGATTCGTATAGAGGAGGCTTGGTAAAGTGAAAACCATTTTTCAAAGTCGCCCCCCTTGCCCCCCTTCTCACCCCCTTTAGGCGGATCTCGGAAATTAAGAGACTCGGAACATTTTTTTTTTTTCAGATTCATTTAGAGGGGCAATGCTTTAGTCGAAATAATTGTGCAACCCCTCCCCCCATCACCCGCCCCTTTTTATGTGCTTGCACCT
Organism: Tholera decimalis; assembly: GCA_943138885.2. NCBI lineage: Eukaryota > Metazoa > Arthropoda > Insecta > Lepidoptera > Noctuidae > Tholera > Tholera decimalis. The sequence continues at coordinate 20,787,881 of OW964562.2, forward strand.
CGCGCAACACGCAAATACTAGTTATACTATATACAGCTAGATTACCACTCACTGACTGACTCATTGACATAATTGTACTCCCAGATGGTGGATGGGGAGGTGGGTATATTTTGACAGATTGGTAAACAAGTAACTCTCAAACCTACGGGAAAAGTGCCAAACCTCCCCTTTTCACCCCCCTTCTCCCCCCTCCCTATCGTATCTCGGAAACTACGAGACCTGTAATTTTTTTTACGGATTCTTATAGAGGAAGCTCGGTAAAGTAAAAACCATTTTTCAAAGTCGCCCCCCTTGCCCCCCTTCTCACCCCCTTTAGGCGGATCTCGGAAATTAAGAGACTTGGAACTTTTTTTTTTCAGATTCATATAGATGGGCAATGCTTTAGTCAAAATAATTGTGCACCCCCCACCTCCCCCCCCCATTTTGATATTTTTTTTTATTTGGGTTTTAAAAGTGAACAATCCACCACCACAAGCATTTGCGTGTTGCGCGAGGTGCTTGCACCTCGCGCAACACGCAAATACTAGTTGTATTATATACACTGACTGACTCACTCACTCATTGGCATAATTGTTCTCCCAGATGGTGGATGGGGAGGTGGGTATATTTTGACAGATTCGTAAACAAGTAACTGTCAAACCTACGGGAAAAGTGCCAAACTTCCCCTTTTCACCCCCCTTCTCCCCCCTCCCTATCGTATATCGTTTCTCACCCCCTTTAGGCGGAGCTCGGAAATTAAGAGACTTGGAACATTTTTTTTTATTCATTTAGAGGGGCAATGCTTTAGTAGTAGTATAATTGTGCAACCCCCCCCCCATCTCCCCCCATCACCCCCCCCCATTTTTTTTCAGATTCACACCACAAGCACGCGAGGTGCTTGCACCTCGCGCAACACGCAAATACTAGTATTATTTATAAAATATTAATAATACTAGCTAAGCTAAATATATTTATCTAATAGATATTTTTTCAAATGCAATTTAAACAGATTAATTAATGGAATTGTTTTTTAACGGTTAATATGCTTGATTTGTTTTTTTTTAATAAAACTTTTCCCCACATTAGGAATTTTACCTATATCGTGGGTCGTAGACAATCGTGGGACAGAGTATGTGCGCACGCACAGGTGCACTCTCTGTTCCTTTACTCTCATAGCTCGATGGGACGGCAATACGATACGACTGGAGAGAGATGAGGAACACGACCAACGGCTTAACGTGTTACGTACTTTTCGAGGCACGGAGGTTATCACACCACCAAATTCCAAACTCCGGGCTACTACTGAAAAATTTCTAACAGAAAAACCCAATAGTACTTTTTGCCCGACCCGACACCTCTTGCTCAGCATTCGCGCTTGCGACCACTAGGCCACCGAGACATTTAGTATTATACATGCATTGAATCATGGACGTCAGCTTAGGCTTTTTGCATCTATGTTGCTTCAGTCTAACCGGCTGCAGCTGAATACTAGGGTGACTGCCTTTCCACAACCCATTAACTGGGTAACACAATAGCCCTTGGCAAGACCAAAGTCAGAGTTCTGACTACCTGAAACGACTGTCAAAGATGTACAAATGACAGCCGGAACTAACAGATTAACGTATTTTCCGAGGCAAGGAGAAATCTCGATGCTGACGGAAAACTTACGGTTGAACTCAACAAGCGTTATATCACCCTTAAGACCGACCCGTGTGGCTGTTATTATTAAGCTACGACCTCCTCCATATCCACAAAGGCATTTGAAGCAGTAGCAATCACTTACCGTCATTATAATGTGTACATAAATCAGTACATAATCTTAAATATAGCCGCATGATCCAGCTAATTTGCTTAGTTGACGTTATGCCATAATGCTTTCAGATTCTAGTTACTAATTGCTTTACCAGCACGCAGGATTGCACGTTACAGTCCTGAATTCAAATTACGCAAATCCTTATTGGGTATCACGTCGAATCGTTTCACCGGGTAATCGATGTGTGTACTTGTTGGGTTTGAGGACCGTCAGACGTCGCACGTTCTATAAGATATGGGAACTATATAAATGAGGCGACGTGTAAAGACCGTTCAAGAACTTGTGTAGACGTGCCCTGTCTAGCCTAGGTAGGGGACATAAGGTAAGAGAAAGAGCTGATTGAATATGAAGTTGGTGGTGTGATAACCCCGTGTCTTGGAAAGCACGTAGCACGTTAAGACCAGGCTGTGCCAAATAATTTTCACGCAAGCTCCGCCCCTATCCAACCCGGTTAAGCCGTTGTATACTAAACGCTAACGCAGCAGTAATAAAGTTGAATATCGCGTGCGCTCTTTCACCATGTTCGGTTTAACTGCTGTTGTGTGCTAAACGCTAACGCAGTAGTAATAAAGTTGAATATCGCGTGCGCTCTTTTACCATATTCGGGTTCGAAACTAAATGTCGTAAGTCTCAATTCTTATTTCGTTTATAACTAAAGTAATAATTGATCTAGAGAAAAATGTCCTATATTTGGATAATAAACTATGTTTTCTTACTGTCAATACTAATTTTAGACATAAAAGCCGAGTAATCTTGTTTAAATTTTGAATAATCTTTAAAAAGACATGATTTTCGATTAAAAAAATAATCGAGTGAAAATGTTCCATTTACAAAACTGGTCTAGATATGGAAAGAAAAAGATCCAATAAATCATATACTAAAGTTCTATTTTGATTGTATGCGTGATTGTTTTAGAATATTAATACAAAATTACATGTAATTTAGGGAGCCTCCTTTTAAGCCGTTGGTCCTGCAACTGATCTTTCTCCGATCGTGTGGGATTGCCGTTCCATGGGACTATGAGAGTAAAAAAAAACTGAGAGTGTATCTGTACCTGCGCACATAATTGTGCAGTATATATAATACTAGCTTCTGCCCGCGACTTCGTCCGCGTAAAAATCTAAAATATTCCACGGGATCCCGTCCCCGATTTGCTTGACAAAGATTATAATAGCTCGGCTAATATGTATGATATAAAGATAATTTATAGCCTATAGCACTCAGGGATAATGCAGCTACATGTAAGCGAAAGAATTTTCAAAATCGGTTCGGTAGTTTCAGAGATTACCCCCTACATACAAACTTACAATTTACAAACTTACAAATTTTACCTCTTTATAATATTAGTATAGAGGTCCTGCGCAGATTGCAAGTAAATTATGAGATTTTAACACTTAGTAGCAGACGTTGAATGGATAATAGAGTAGAACTATTTGTGTTATACCATTTTTATCAGAAAAATAATGATAGGTATAAATCTGTATAGGTCACCTAAAATATTATTGAAAATTCAGATGCCTATTGGCTATTATACAAATATGAATAATACTTAAGCAATTCTTTTTGTAACCATATTATGTATATTATTGAAATGCAAAAAACCAAATACGAATTGTTCAGCCGAATATAGATAGATAGATAGAATATACTTTACTGTACATCAATAATTGAATCACACTTAAATAACAATATTGTAAAAAATTGGTTACAATGGCGGTCTTATCGCTGAGAGCAATATCTTCCAGACAACCTTTGGAAGGACTTTATGAGCTTTAATTAAAATGGGGACGGCTATATTAGTGTACTACTTTACAAATATTCATTAATAACGGAAAAACTAATAAAAATACAACAAATATATATATATATACAAATACATAAGTACATAAAATAAATAAATATACAATGTGTTCTTTAACATCGTGTGGAGAAAGCAAAGGAATAATCATAAGTTTGAAATGAAATGATTGACAACCGAGCTTTTAAAAACAAAGTGACTGAGCTTGTCTTACTGACACCGGCAATCCATTCCACAACCAAATGGCCTGCACCGTAAACGACTGGTCGTAAAATTTTGTGGAATGCGTAGGCATCAAAAGTCTCAAATTCTCTGATGATCTCAAATCTCTAACATGTGTGTCATGAAAGAACTTAAAACGTTCTTTGAGGTAAAAGGGAGTCATTGGATTGAAAAGAATACTGTAGAGTAATCATAAAATATGTGCATTCCGGCGAAGGCGAATAGGCAGCCACTTGAGTTTATTGCGAAAATCTGAAACTAGATCATATTTGCGCAATCCAAATATGAATCTGATACAAAAATTTTGGAGTCGCTCAAGCTTATCTAGCTGCACTTCAGTTAGATCTGGATAACTTGCATCAGCATAGTCAAGGATAGGGAGAAGAAGAGATTGGGCAAGCGCAGTTTTAGTAGCAGTCGGTAGGAAATTGCGCAATCTGCGCAAAGACCCCGCAGAGGCGAACAGTTTGCGGCTCACTTCTTGCAACTGGGGACCCCAAGACAAATCTTTATCAATATAAATACCAAGTTCTTTTACTGAGTCACAGTAGGGTATAACAGCTCCATCGAAAATGATTTGGGGAAGGGTCGTCCAGTCAATTTTGGAACATAGCCTAGGGCTGCCAACAATAATGACTTTAGTCTTCGCAGGATTAACCTTCAAACCATGATCCAAACTCCAATCGGAAATACGCGCTAAATCTTTATTCACTGTCTTCACCGCTTCAGACAAATCTTCAACGGGAGCTTGCGAATAAATTTGCAGATCGTCAGCATAGAGGTGGTAGGATGAGAGAAGTTCATTTGAAATAGAATTTATAAATATGGCGAAAAGAAGAGGAGAGAGAACGCCCCGCTGTGGTACGCCAGCAGTAGTATTGCACCATGAAGACAACGAACCTTCAATGCAAATACGTTGTCGGCGGCCACACTACGAAACCAATCAATATCTGTTGGAGATATGTTAAGAGAGCATAGTATCCCGAGCAAGACATCAAAATCAACAGTGTTAAAAGCATTACTGAAATCGAGTAAAGAAAGGACTGTCAATTTCCTATTGTCCATACCCAGTCTTATATCATCCGTAATGTTAACAAGAGCTGTGGTAGTGCTATGCCCCGGACGAAATCCGGATTGGTAAAAATTAAGGAGTCTGTTTCTACAGAGGAAAGCACTAAACTGACTATGAATAAGGCGTTCTAGGACTTTGGACAGAAACGGTAAAATGGAAATGGGACGGAATTCAGAGAAAGAAACAGGATTACATTTTTTTGGAAGTGGGGTTACATGAGCTTCTTTCCATGCAGATGGAAAAACACCAGAGGATACAGAATGATTAAAAATATGGCAGATGACAGGAAGTATTTCGTCCAAAATAGGGAGCATCTTGCGACTTACACAGTCACTACCAACAGCATTTGACGTGATTGATAAAATACTCTTCTTAACATCACAACAAGCAAATTAATTAAAAATAAAAGGAGAATAATCGGGAGTGGGAAGAGACGAAATATTATCTAAAGTTTTGGTTTTAACAGCCCCATTGAAACTACAAGAGGTGGAAAAATGTTGATTGAGTAATTTAAGATCTATATCTTTAGGAACAGACTCTTGACGTGACTTCCCAATTCCCATTGATATAAGAAATTTCCAGACTTTAGCTGGATCACCGTTTTCAACGGACTTATGAATGTGGCGGCGTTGGGCATCCCTACAAACCAAGTTGCTGCGATTTCTGATAGCGACGTATTTTTTTTAGTCCAAAATGTACCGAACCGAATATTCGGCTGAATCATTCGGTTCAATTCTGCGCGGTGAACATGATTCATAAATTTTATTTAGCTTACATAGACAATTTATAAAAAAAATAATAATTTGATTATATACATTTAATACTTGTGTTGCTTCTTAAATATAGTAGTTATTATATTATATTTAAAAAAAAAATCTGATAAGTTGTTACTCAAAGCAGTGTTCTTAAAATTGTTAATTCTATATCAAATTTAATTTGGTTTAATTTATCATTTGTAATAAAGCAAAAGTTTATTTGGCGAAAATGTTATTTAAATTGATTGTTAAAGTTAATCTTATTTATTTGTAATAATTGATACAAAACGTAGTGTTTCTTTCATTTACAAAAAACTATGTACAACTTTCGGAATAAACCACACTTATTTAGTAATTAGTTAACCTTGCTGTTCAATAAAATGTTCTTTTTTTTTAAATATTATTCAATAGCTTAACAAATAAGCCGAATATTCGGCCGAATATGAATATGGAAAAATATGCCGAATGTACCGAATATGTACTATAGTAAATTATTATTGTGATCATATGTAGCTCACAATTATAATGTAATAAATGTATTAATTAATTTAAGCGTAGATTTAAAATCCGTGCTTAGCATCACATTATCCCGTGCGTACCCTTGTACATTATAAATGACATCCTATGAAACAGTCTCGCGCATTTTTGTCAAATTAAAACATTTTTTTACTGGTTGATTTTTAGGGTTCCGTAGTCAACAAGGAACCCTTATAGTTTCGCCATGTCCATCTGTTTGTCCGTCTGTCCGCGGTTTAGCTCAAAAATTATTGTTATTAGAAAGTTGTAATTTGGCATGAGTATACACGTTAATGACGCCAAAAAAGTGGTAAAATAAAATTTTGAAAAAAGCAATTATTTAGGGTACCTCCCCAACATGTAAAGTGGGAGATAATTTTTTTTTTCGTCCTTCCCATAGTGTGGGATATTGTTGGATAGGCCTTTCAAAAATATTAGGGATTTGGGAAGACTGTTTTTTGATTAAGTAAACCGTTCGTGACTTATCAAGCTTTAAAGTACCAATTTTCGTTAGAGGCAAGTGTCCCGCCCCCTCTACCAACTAAACGGTTGTAGTTAGAAATTCAAATGTCACGGCAGAAGTACCTATATATAACGAAGTTTAAAGGAAAACTATCACACATAAGTGGGCTTTACAAGTTTACGAGTAATAGTCGACCAATTGTATTTGACTCGATAATTTCGAACAACTCCATAGAAATGTCGATAGATGGCGCTAAGCGTCAGTTGTATCGCACTAGTTTCATATTTACATAAGTTTTATAAAAAAAAACTCTTAGCAGTAGAAACGTGGAGCTGTTCTCAAGATTCTTTTTATATAACTAATTTTAAGGAAATAATTAGAACAAATGGCCCTAAACAGTCTAGTTCAAACCCAGGTTTTGGTGTGTGTGCATGGGCAAAAAATTATATTGAATATAGCAACCCACGGTATTACATTGACATTGCTGGAGGTGACCACTGTGAAGCAGTAGTTTTCGAAATAAATGCAGTGAAGATTATAGCTTTTTATAGATCATGCAAATGTCCCAACAGTGGCGCAGTAGGTTTTGTTAATGAAGACTCTGAATGAGATCTCCGTAACGACAATACTGCAGTTTTCAAATTAATACGTGACGCTGGTTACCAGTCTTTATTACAACCACTTCTCTCTACACGCGGTGGTACTCAAATAGATTATATTTTTTCAAACTTCCCTTGTGAAGTTGGATTTTATAATTTCTTCTTAAGTTACCATCGCCCTATGTGGGCCCGTTTTTAGAGTGAATTCAAATTAATATGTTTTTATTTATTTATTATTTTGCTATATCATATCAAACACAAAGCTCCCCCAGCAAACTACTTCCTCAATTTTATTTTTTTGTGACGATTGAGTAGTGTACTCTGTGTCCTGTATTTTAGTTCAAAACACTGGCTATGACAAGTTTTATACAAATTTCAAAATAAAAATTAAAACTTTCCGTGCAAAATTGTCGGATCAGGTGAGGATTTGTATAGGAAGTCAAATTAGTTAGGTAGTCATGTTTGGCTTTTAGATAGAGCATGGAATGAAACGATCAGTCAGCGAATACGACACGCACTTGGCTGTTATAAAAACTACGGAACCCTACACTGCGCGTGGCCCAACATGCACTTACCGGTTTTTTTTACTTAATATTTTGTTAAAACTTTTTTGTCCATCTGTCACACTAACATTTCTTTAAATGTACGGAACAGATCCATTTAAGTGGTACATATATTATGTATGAAATTTATGGCACTATTACATAAGCGAATATCAGTAATAGATTTTGAGTATGTGGACATTTTAGAAAACCAAAGTTATATAAAAAAGCCGTCAAATTTTGAATCTCACGGTTGTTTACATGTTGCAGGAAACCTACTAAAAGTCATTGGTTTTAAAAATAACATTATTAAAAAAAAAGTCCAACAAGTTAAAAATAGACAACAAAAAAACTTACTGCTGAAGACAGGAAAAAGATACTGTCGTGTAGAAAAACGTACTTATTCACTCTTTAATTAAATACTCAGGATATAGGGAGCCATCCGAAAACACATAGGTACTCCATCAAATAATGCTTGTCAGCTTGTAAGATGAATCGAAGTAGATAAAAATGTAAGGAAAAGTAAAGAAAGCCGGCCATACGGATCTGTGTGTATTTTTGTTAGAAAATGACTTCAGTCAGCCTTGGATAACGTATTGCTACCCTCAATCACATTGGTTCGTAGAATGAGTCTGAGCTGCGCTTTAACCTTGCGGTGACTCTTATGACGTATGATTTGATTGGCTTTTGTTTTACCGTTAAACTATTGCAGTAAGTATACTTAAGTGCATTAATAAAATAATTAATAGGTATATTCGGTTTTTACCCTATAAAATATGGACTTATATCAAAGTATTAGTTTATTTAGTTAATTTTATTAATATACAGAGGTGTAACTTAAATCTAAACTGGCCATACTTTTACTTTTGATGGCGAGACATGATAATTTGATGGTAGTTCAGTATATAGCACACGAGAAGTCTGTATTGCCGTTGTGATTTGAATTAAATACCCACACACCTATTCTGATTTTATAACCTGATAGTCATATTTCATAACCGACGCGTTATTTGTTTTTGATGAGGGTCTTGGCCCCAAATATCGCTTTGGGATTTAGTCACGGCCCGAAAATACAACGTGTTTAATAATAATCTATATTAATTTTAATCACTGCTATGTTATTAAAAATATGTTGGGATTCGTGTGTATGACCCTTAAATATCTACAATTATTTTTGAATGTAAATAATAGCGTTACCTCCTGAAGACTCATATTCATGACTACGTATTAAAAGCTAATAGCAAGGTTAAGCTTCGAGATGATTGCAAATTATGGCTTTACTAGCTTCTACCCGTGACTTCTGGAATCGGGTTTTAGGTACGCAGGAAAACCCTCCCACACAAACGAAGTCCCGTGGGAATTCCGGGATAAAAAGTAGCCTGTGTGTTATTCTAGGATGTCAACTATCTACTTGCCAAATTTCATTTAGATTCGTTCTTTAGTTTTTGTGTGAAGGATTAACGAACATTCATACATTCATCCTCACAAACTTTTGCATTTTTTATTATTAGTAATAAAGACATTATGGAAACACATAAGAAAAAATGTCTTACTTTGAATAAAAAGATACTAGAATATTATAATAATGCATTTGGTTTGTATACCAGTAAGTGGCATGCCCCTTCATAGATAACTAATTCATTTCTAAGTTTCACATTTATATTCAGCTTTGTAAGGGTCTAATGTGCCCATCACTTTCGACCCTAAGTAATCTCTAAAGCCACTAGAAAGAACCCTATGAGAATAAAGCCTTAATCGATCTATTCGACCTGAATTTAGCTTTTAGGTTATCTATCTATAATTTATGTATATTGGCGTATGGAATTATTCAGCTTAATTCCCCAAGTGGCTAAATAATTGGGGTCGATCTTCAAAGCTAACCAACGATTACCTAGGTCGGTCTGTTGATAAATGACTTTCTAACATATATAGATTTCTCGTTGCCTCGAAAAGCACGCACCGGCTGCCATTTGTGTATCTTTAACCGCCGTAACGGGTCGTCAGTAGTCGGAAAAACTTGCCAAGGGGTGTCGAGTTACCCAGTTACTGTGTTCCAGAGCTTGTAAGACATGCAGCCACCCAATCTCAAATACTATCATTAATCGGCATCCTCTGGCATTGAGAAAAGGTTAGAGTATCTTATGTATCTAAAAAAAACTTTTTAGTAAAAAATAGAACCGACTTCCATATAAAAACACTACAAAGGCAAAAATAACTTTAATTTCGGAAAGCGGTTTTAAAAACAAAAATATATACAAAACTAAAGACACCGCCTTCCGAATTAAAATTATTTTTGCCTTTGTAGTGTTTTTATATGGAAGTCGGTTCTACTTTTTGCAAAAAGTTTTTCTTCACGCTTTTTAGTGGGTCGGTTTGTAATTTATCTAGTTACAAAAGCCAAAATGTCAACTACTTATCACCTTTTACAAAATATTGCTTTTCCCAGTGCAGAGCCGTTAATTTTTGAGGAGTTCTCCTGGCACATCACCATCAGCTCTACTTCACCATATGCGTTGTGACGAGCATAAAGTGCTTAACATCCATATTCAAGTAATCTCATCGCAATAAACGAAATACTTATTATTGAGTAGTTTCAGTGGCCATCTGGGGTCTTCATCATCAGTTCCACTTCCTCAAATGGTGCTTTTCGAGAGCAACTGCACAAGGTACTATAAGAAATACCCAAAACGCCATATGTGTGCCTATAATATTTGAAGATTTCCCTCGATTTCTCAATGATTCCATCATCAGATCCAAACGTGACGACAATGGGACCAACTAGAAATTATACCCTTTCAAACAAAAAAAGAATTTTCCAAATCGGTCCAGCCATCTCCGAGTTATGAGGTAACATAAATAAAAAAAAATGCGGTTTGCACTCCGGGAGTGCCGGCAGAAGTGAAAACTTGAATATTAACGTTGTGCATTTTTGATATTTTGGAATGGTTAGGGAATAATTTTGCACGAATTGCTTTAATTATCAGTATAAAAGTACTATCATTTATGTGGTAGAGTACAATATTTATTTATTGCACTATCATACACAAACATGACAATTTATATTACATTAAAAAGTTTATCTCTCGAAACAGCAGGCGCAGGCATACATTTTCGCCGCACTGTAGAAAGAGAGGGAGATACTTCCTCTCCTACGCCGCGCTGACTGTCGACTCTCCGTCCGTCATACGAATTTTCGATCAGGTCAAGTGTCCTGACGCGAGTTTAACATTTTTTACCCATTACAAAAAAAGTGCACAACGCCGCTAAAGAAGTTTTCACTTCAAAAAATCCTTCAGAAATTTACGAAAAATCAAAGGTATACGTTTGCCCTGGTTTGCCCATATAAAATTTCCACAACATAAGAAAAACTGTATAATGCTTCCTATCTCATTTTCTCCCACGTTAAATCTTATGAATTTATGTGTCTGTCTCTTTTTACTGTCGCTTTTTCGTTTCATAAGATTTGAAATCACAACAACACTAAAGAAGTTTTCGCTTCAAAAAATCCTGTTTCTTGCTGCTATTCAAGGCTAATATTTAAATGAGTTTACCGTTTTATTAAGGTAAATAAAATATAATTTAATTTTAATCTCTTTTGTAATAGAATTTACTTAATGAACAATCCACATTATCAATTATTTTAAATAAATCGCTTAAATCCCGACTTGGCGTTTCATTTGAAATTTCGGAATTCTTAAAGTCATACATGTTTACATTATATTATAACTGTAACATTTTTGGAGATGGAGACAGATGGAGTAAACGTAACGCAAGATCCATCATCACGTTTCGTGTCATCATCAAACTTAACAGCATTTTGAGGGACAATCGGTTTCGTAATTTGTTTTTCAGTATATGATATATCGAAAAAGCGCGTTCAATTTTAAAATGGTACAGTCATGAATACAACTGCAAGTTTGGAAATATTTTTAAGACGCTTATTAAATGCCTACTAGCGTCACAATCATCAAATACTTCCGAATACTGCCTAGTACTAGTACCTACATAGATATACTACTTCGTAGTACTAGTACATAGATAATCTGTAATGTAGTAGTACTAGGCCGCTGACGGCCGCACGCCCCGCGGCCAATTATGTGATGCTTGTAAATGTATGTATGACCCTAAAAATAGCCTCGCCCCCAACTCATCCCCCACCTCGCCCCCAACACGCACCCCAACTCGCCCCCAACTCGTCCCCCAACTCGCCGCCCAACTCGCCACCAACTCGTCCCCCCACTCGTCCCCCGACTCGTCCCCCAACTCGTCCCCCCACACGCCCTCCAACTCGCCCCCCAACTCGCGCCCCAACTCGCCCCCCAGCTCACCCCCCAACTCATCCCAAACTCGCCCCCAACTCGCAACCCAACTCGCCCCCCAACTCGCCCCCCTACTCGCCCCCCAACTCGCCCCCTAACTCGCCCCCATACTCGCCCCCCACCTCGCCCCCCAACTCGCCCCCCAACTCGCCCCCCATGTCGCCCACAAACTCGCCCCCCACCTCACGCCCCAACTCACCCCCCAACACGCCCCCCAACTCGCCCCCCATCTCTCCCCCCACCTCACCCCCATCTCGACCCCAACTCGCCGCCCAACTCGCCACCAACTCGTCCCCCCACTCGTCCCCCGACTCGTCCCCCAACTCGTCCCCCCACACGCCCTCCAACTCGCCCCCCAACTCGCACTCCAACTCGCCCCAAACTCACCCCCAAACTCGCCCCCCAACTCGCAACCCAACTCGCCCCCATACTCGCCCCCATACTCGCCCCCCACCTCACCCCCCAACTCGCCCCCACCTCGCCCCCCAACTCGCCCCCAACTCGCCCCCCATGTCGCCCACAAACTCGCCCCCCACCTCAACCCCCAACTCGCCCCCCAACTCGCCCCCCAACTCTCCCCCCACCTCACCCCCCATCTCGACGCCAACTCGCCCCCCATCTCGCCCCTCAACTCACCTCTCAACTCGCCCCTCAACTCGCCCCTCAACTCGCCCCTCAACTCGCCCCTCAACTCGCCCCTCAACTCGCCCCTCATCTCCCCACTCAACTCGCCACTCAACTCGCCACTCAACTCCTCCCCACCCAACTCCCATCAACTACCCCTCAACTCGCCCCCCAACTCGCCCCCCAACTCGCCCCCCAACTCGCCCCCCAACTCGCCCCCCAACTCGCCCCCCAACTCGCCCCCCAACTCGCCCCCCAACTCGCCCCCCAACTCGCCCCCCAACTCGCCCCCCAACTCGCCCCCCAACTCGCCCCCCAACTCGCCTCCCAACTCGCCTCCCAACTCGCCCCCCAACTCGCCCCCCAACTCGCCCCCCAACTCGACCCCAACTCGCCCTCCAACTCGCCCCCCAACTCGCCCCCAACTCGCCCCCCAACTCGCCCCCCAACTCGCCCCCCAACTCGCCCCCCAACTCGCCCCTCAACTCGCCCCTCAACTCGCCCCTCAACTCGCCCCTCAACTCGCCCCTCAACTCGCCCCTCAACTCGCCCCTCAACTCGCCCCTCAACTCCCCCCTCAACTCCCCCCTCAACACCCCCTCAACTCGCCACGAGACCCACCTCCCCCCACCCCACTCCCACACGGGACCCCCCTTACCCCTCACCTCCCTGAACTCCACACGCTTTTTCGTTTCATTAACTTTCAAATCACAACGAAGCTAAAGAAGTTTTCACTTAAAAAAAAGTCTTACGCTTTTCGATAGGTCACGTGACCCTGACGCGAGTTTAACAGTTTTTACCCATACAAAAAGTGCTCAGCGCCGCTAAAGAAGTTTTCACTTCAAAAATAAAAAAAAGTTCAGGACGAATTGTAAACCTCCTTTTTTGAAGTCGGTTAAAAATGAGAAAGTGCTATTTTGCGATGACATTTTGGAATTATTGTTTTTTTATTATTTTTCTCCCACAAGATACATCAAACACAGATACATAAAACAAAATTTCTTTAAATAATTTTTTTGGTAGGGAGACAGGAGCCCATACTAAGAAAACTTGTGTTATGGGTCTCCTGGCCACCTTTACCCAGACACATTAATTTTCGTGCATGTGTAAATGTGTGTTTATGTGTGTGCGCGCGCGTGTGTGTGTTTGTGTGTGGCTGTGTGTCCATGTGCTAGTACTTTTACCTCAAAAGTCTCTGTGTTTATTAATTAGTTTTTCTGTCTCCTCATACTCAAGCCCAAGAAGCCATTTAGTGATCTTCCCTTTACATTCCCTATTCGTATTGGGATAGATATTATGCAACTCATTAGCCAAGTTATATAGCCATGGTCCTTGAAAGAAGGAGAAATAACCACTGAAGGCTGTTCTGGATGGCGCAGCATGACATACTTGGAAGTTGCGGCGTCGGGTTAATACTGACGAGAGGCTTGAATCACCTACTATTATTATATTTTATTTTTAAGGAAATTTAATGTTGTATTTGTATTATATTTCAAGAACAAGCAGATGAGTCTACTAGGTCACAGGATAAAAACAGTGCAACTTAAAGTTATTGAAATGAATGGAAGTAGCAGCTATAAAACGGGTCATAAAATTACTCTCTACTTTGAAATTGAAATAGTACTAGCTCTGATATAGTAATAAAAAACAAAAGAATAACGGGAATAAAGTTTCATGATATGCAAAAAGGAAAAGTTTTACATTTGCATATCGATACAGCTGTTCCCACTTAACTTCAACTTATACAAAACTGTAAATAAAGAAATAGATAAATTATTTCTAGATATTTCTAGATATATTTTATACAAAACTATATAAATAATAATCCACAGAGACCAATATATAAACTAAACTACTATTAAAATATCATACCTACATGAATTAAATGCAAATCAATATACACTTGCCAAAGAGCAAAATGCAAAAAATAAAACTGAATACGCTTTTTTAATCCACCTCATACATATTAATGTAAGTACGAAAAAAGGAAAGAGCATAAAAACGAATTTGAAGAAAAAATATGGAGAATCAGGAAATCTAATTTAATACAATATCCGTGACCTGAATTGCACAAAGTAGGTATATTGAAACCTGCGACGTGAATGCTACCACCGCTTTGAAGAAATCATCATGAGAGAAAAAAAAACCTACGTACCTCTAGACATAGGAAATATTTTAGATGGATTTTATAAAAGACGAACGTAAGGCCGTGCGCGCACTGCGTTGCGTTTTGGAAACTCAAAATCTGTGAAGTATGGAGTGTCATAGAAGTGCGCGCACTGCGGTGGAATAAACGCGTGCGGTAGAGTCACCGGTGGCCCCGGTCATTCTACCGGTGCGGTAGAACTCCCGCAATTGCGGTCACCGCAAGGCAGTGCGCGCACGGCCTTAAGGCAGCATGACATTATGTTTTGTTGAAAACGAGATTTTCCTATGCCATTTCACAGTTATATAATTATTATGTCACCCTTAAATTGCAAAAGCAGTTAGATTATAACATAATTACTACATATTATGATATATCGAACTGATATCGTTTGATTACAACGTGTCCCTGATTGGTCAGTTTTGCTGTAGGACGTCCTGTAAGCTTAGAGTCAGGTGGTAGTTCAAAAAACCAGCGCGCGAGTTGCATTTTGTTGTATTCCTTTTCACAATTTCAGTTCGTTACATTATAATCTATCATATAATAATGTGGTTTTCTGTAAGACATTTCTCAGTAGTAGCCCGGAGTTTGGAATTTGGCGGTGTGATACCCCATGCCTCGGAAAGCATGTTAAGGCCTTGGTTCCAGCTGTCATTTGGACATCTTTGACAGGCGTTATAGGTAGTCAGAAGCCAGGAAATCTGACACCGGTCTAGCGAAGTGGTATCCGTGTTACCCAAGAACTGGGTTATGGAGGTCAGACAGGCAGTCGTTTCATGTAATGAAATGAAATGAAATATTTGAAATGAAATGAAACATTTATTTTGTAAATCCATATCCATACTAATATTATAAATGCGAAAGTAACTCTGTCTGTCTCTCTGTCTGTCTGTTACATTTTCACGCCTAAACCGCTGAACCGATTGAGCTGAAATTTGGCATGGGAATAGTTTAGGACCCTGGAAAGGACATAGGATAGTTTTTATCCCGGAATTCCTACGGGATCGGGAATGACGCGGGAAAAACCTTCCACACGAACGAAGTCGTGGGCAAAAGCTAGTTGGTTATAAATAACACTTACACGCCATCACTCATGATGAGGTCCAGGACATCATCAAAAGACTCCAACCGCGAAAAGCCCCCAGGTCTCATGGCATCGGTTTTCAAACTTTTCCCCGCCCAGCTTATAGTGCTAATGACTGCCATCTTCAATGGCGCAATGAGTAATAATATGTTCCCCGCAACCTGGAAATAGGCCATCGTCATAGGTATCCCCAAACCAGGCAAGCCCAAGTCTATCCCGTCTAGCTACCGTCCCATTAGTTTACTCAACGTCCTCGGCAAAATCTATGAAAGGGTTATATAAGAGCGGCTCAAAGATTTTACCGAAGTAAATAGCCCTATGAGCAGTATGGATTTAGAACCGAACACTCATGCATCCAACAAGTCCACCGCATCGTAGAACACCTCAGTGCCACCATCCAGCAGTTCATGAAACGCTTTTCCAAACGTTTCTTTGAAGTATCAATTTTGCAGTAGTAGTAGTATGTAGTTCCTGTTTGATTGCAGTAGCAGAGCCAGCCCGCGCGGCCGCGATGCTGAGCCAATAGCTTTAAATTCCCTTATTATTAATAATAATGATATGATCCAGCTTGTCTCTAGCTGCCCTCCCCCTGCGACGCCCTAAGCCGAGGTCCGTACCCCACAGAGGGTGCCCTTAGCGTGTAGTCGCGTAGTTTGTAAGTTTTGTAATAAGCCCTGGCTGGAGGCTTTAATTAATTTATTAATTAAGGCAACCACAGGCAAGCCCGGTTAAGCAGCCGACAACCTCAGAGGTTGACCTGAGAGATGCCACACATTAAAAAACATTACACTATAGCCGTGGTGAACCCGCTCCAGACACAAGCATGTTTAGCTTAGTTGAGGGGATTAACAAGAGTGCTAGTAATGTGAATTCTACCTACATTGCTAAAACAACATATACAAAATAAACTTATCTCAGAAAGCCATTAATTATTTTTGGCCATTAACGTGAACATTTTGCTACATCAGGTTTGCCATATGATAGACAATCAATCCAGTACGACGTACATTTCATACGTATTTCACCTTACTCACTATCTCTTCACCACTTATGGTTGACTGGTAGAGAATGCCTATGGCGTTAGGTCCGCTTTTGTACCTATGTGCATGAAGTAAGTAAATAAATACATTGTACCTATATGTCTACTAGATAGTAACCATTATAAGAGAAGATAAATCACCGTTCGAAAACTAAATAGCATCGAAGAGAATGGCGGTTTAAAACGGGTAGCAATAATAAGTCTACTATTTTTTTTACAGCCTGCAATTAATCAGTCTTGTTAAAATATAAAATATTTTTAGAATAAAATTTCTAGCCAGCCTTAGTGATAATTACTCCGTCATGTAATTATTACATGACACAGTAAAAACTTGATAAAATTGGACGTGATAGATGACCGTTAGTTTTTTGTTAAACCCTTTCCTTACCACTGGATAGGTATTAAATAAGTTTACATCATATAACGACCATTATAATTTATTAATTAAATACAGAAGTTCATTTAGTCCTTAGTATCACATAGACACAGGTAACATTAGTGAAAAGGACAGTAATCCAGTTGGTACATAAAATTCAAGGGATCAAAAATACTATATGTAAGTAAAAAAAAATAGACCATATAGTATTTAATTTAGTTCAGGGGCTCCAGTATCTTAATCAATATTCAGCATCAGCTAACAGGTTGTGTGAGTGTTTATGTGTGCGTGTGTGTGTGTGTGTGTAAGCAAGGGTGTGTATGTGGATGTGTGTATATGGTGTATACATATGTTTGATCGCGTTTATTTAATATCTCAATTGTGTTTTAGCTTGCTTCAGATAATAACTTCAAGTAATTGCTCTGTTTCGTTGTAGTTTAGAGACTTGAGCCAGTCTACAACTTTCATCTTGCACTGTACCTACTCTATTCATCTATACTAATATTATAAAGCGGAAAAGTTTGTTTGTTTGTTTGTTTGCTTGAACGCGCTAATCTTCGAAAGTACTGGGTGGATTTGGATGCAATTTGGTATGGAAGTAGCTTGAAGCTTGAGGAAGGTTATAGGCTACTTTTTACCCGACTGAAAAAAGGAGAGTTATGTTTTTACCGTGATAGAATCCACGGGAGCGAAGCCCCGCGTGAATACTAGTATGAAATATTTTTAGTTGATTATTTGCTTTGTCATATATATATATATATATATATATAGCACCCGCTTGGTGCTAAGGATGAAGTAGTGCCTACTTTAATATAGTAGGTAAAAAGCTTAGCAGGCTGTTCTTTTGTATTGTGCATGTAGATACTCGTATATGCTAATTTTGCGTTGTGTTTTTATTTTATTAGTTAAACGTACCAATGTCATTAACCATTTTGTTTCATAATAGTAAATTGAATAACTATTTATAACGACCTACGAGTACATTATTATATTTGAATTGATAAGCATAGGTATTAATTTCTACTAATATAACATTCAGTACAATCGATCTTAGACAGACGAGATGTTAAAGAACACAATAAGCTAACGAGTTGTTCAATCGGATAGAACGAGACAAAAACTGACGCTTTCATTTCATTAACTTCTTTCTTTTTCCTTTTTCCGAAACTGACGTTAACGGGAGTTTTCATAAACGAGACCTTACTTATTTGGACAACTATGACTAAACTTCATAAAATCTGGGTAACCATAAATATGATTAGTTTAAACACTTACACTTCTGGACACATCTATTGGCCCACCTTGTATTTTCAGTTTCGTTTGGTCCTAGCTAAAATTTTATATTAGGTCGAGCAAAAAGTTTTTATGCAGTTTTGAACCTGGCACATTCACAATTTCATTCAATAGTCTTTTTTTGAATTTCGAACACAGAATTTAAAGAAACAAAAGACAATTTGAAGCCTGTTTGTTGATATCAAACAATCGAATACTAAGAAAACTTGGTTTTATTGGTTTACTTGGATTTAATTCTTGAAAAAGTGATTGATATCTTTGCTTTTGCAACAAACATTACTTATTCTTAACATTAAGGTGAGGTTCTATCAATAATCTATGGATACTTCACCTGAAGTCGCCGCCCAAGCTGTGGCACTTATTCAGGCCGGACACAGCCAAAGAAACGTGAGTGCTCAACTTAATTTAAGTCGATCTGCGGTCCGAAATGTTTATCGGAGGTACCTAGAGACTGGCGGCTTTGTTCGTCGCCAAGGAAGGCCACGATCTCGGGTCACAACTGAAAGGCAGGATCGATTCATCGTGACGACCAGCTTGAGAAATCGTCACCTTACCTCCATTGAGATACAAAACCAACTTCGCGACTTCCACGGAGTATCTGTGAGCGCTCGAACTGTTCGGAGAAGGTTAAAAGAACGCGATATAGTACCACACAAGCCAGCTAATGGGCCCAAACTAAAGCGAGCCCACCGAACAGCGCGCCTTCATTTCGCACGCAGTCATTTAAATTGGACACAGCAAGATTGGAGCCGTGTACTCTTTTCTGATGAGTCTAAAATTGTGTTACATGGCAATGATGGAAGGAAGAAGGTCTACCGGCGTAAGGGAGAGCGTTTCGCACAATGCTGCTTTGAAGAGAGGGTTGCTTATGGCGGTGGCTCATGGACTGTCTGGGGCGGTATATCCGCGAGCGGCAAAACTCAACTTGAGGTTGTTACAGGACCACGGCTGCCAACATTAAATGCTGAAAGATACATTCGTGAGTGCTTAGAACCTCACGTGATACCATACGCGGACTATGTGGGCCCAAATTTCCTTTTTATGCATGATAATGCAAGAGCCCATGCGGCCGGCATCGTCAGGGAATATCTTCGGGATGTGAACATCACAGTTATGGACTGGCCAGCCAGAAGCCCAGACATGAACCCCATTGAGCACATGTGGGACGAGCTAAAAAGGCGTGTTAGGGCTCGTCAGCCAGTTGCCCAGACGATGCAGGAGTTGAAAACTGCCATAGAAGAGGAATGGGAGATGATCCCTCAAAATTTCATAGAGCGGTTGATAAACTCTATGCCTAATCGTATGAGAGCTGTGGTAGATGCCCATGGAGGCAACACGCGTTATTAAATTAAACCTTTATTTGATAAAACATGTTTTTTATTCAAAAATTAATTGCCTTTAACAAGGCGCATATCCGACTTGTTAGGCGTAGGTCCATGTCGTATGGTATTCTGAATTCAAATTTAAAACTATACGATCGAAAAAGATGGTAAAATGTATCAGGTTTAAAACTGCATCAACAGTTTTTGTTCAATCTAGCAATCATATTTCGGTAGGGGCCATCGAAACCTAAACCCTAAGGTGGGCCAATAGATGTGTCCAGAAGTGTATTAGGAAATTCCTTATTTTTTTTTAGGGTATTCAAATTTAGAATCTGCTAACCACTATTTATTAAAAATAAAGATTCATAATAAATAATGATGCTTTTATAAACTGTTTACCCTACTTTAGATTCAATTGATTGTCTGTATAGTTCTTGAAATTCACAAAACATTAGTGACCTGAGTGATATTCTTAAAATGGACCTGCTGCATAGATTATTTCTTTTTCAGTGGGTAAATCATCAATCTTCGTGTAGAACATCACCGACCCCGGCCTAGTGCTTACCGAACAGTCCCCTTCCTCTGCTCGCCATTCGCAAGCCTGGGCTCACAGTTCATATGTAGATATACTAAGATGAAAAGTTACATTAATATTAGAATGAAATTATTTGAAAAACAGACTCCACGATTTTATAACATCCCAAGTCGATGGCGCATCGTGATCCAAAACGTGCCTCAATGACCACAGTCAGCATAAATGATGGGGTCCTATAAGGCATTGGCCTTCCAAGAATATTTTAGAACATTGCGGTAGACTACGGATAAATGGCGAGAATAATTGCGTCATACAGAAAAGTGATCTATTTGATACTTGATTGAAGTTATAACATAACAAACATCAGACTATAACATTTCCACCACTGGAATACAGATCTCCTACTCTGTGAGAGGGAATGGGTCACACATGCGGTCCTCAGTGTGGGTTGGTAGACGTCACATGACTTAGGATTTTACGGTCTTAGGTCGTGGGCATTGTATATTTACATTTGAGAATAAAGATGCATTTCTGAAATGCTCTGAGTGCAAATGCCATTTACGTCTGTGTGCGCTCTACTAAGTTGATTTTAGGAGACAATAGTGCGGCAATATCTATTTAATTGAATATATAATATTGCTATGTAATTGAACCTTAGAAACATCTGTAAATTTTAATGAAGTACCTGGGCAACTTGGGCTTTGATTTTCATCAATAATATTCCAAATACAACAACTCTCTCTTTAGGTTATTAATTTGTACACTCTATACAGTATATAACTATTTATTGGCTATTATATTAGTTCGCAGTTTAGATTTGAAAATATTGATAATTCAATGGTAACCTGGACGAGTTCTTAATATATTGAAAATAAATTCAGCTTTGTATTCAAATACCTATTTCATAGCTTACCCAAAGAATTGTACCGCCATCTTTTTTTGTTAGATTTTTTAAATATTTTCTTTAATACACATCTTCTTCTACCCACCTCGTTTAATTTATGTAGATCTTATAAAATTTACGTACATTTATTTTTTTAAACATTAAAAAAAATAGAAAGCTATTGCTAAGACAATAAAAAAATGGATATTCTTTTATATAAGTTGTCATAATACCTATTTAGTTGTGGCCTTCATATTAAACAGTATTCTCAACATTTAACCCGGAAACCGGAAAAGGCTTTGCGGGGTTGTTCCGGCTCAACAGAGGTGGAATGTGTATAAAGATAAATCCCTTGGTACGAAGATGGAACAGAGTGCCTTAACTTATTACATTTACATGGTTAAGAGCTTGTGTGTTAACAACAGTTACAAATCTTTTCAAGATAAGAATATGTGTTATTTCGGGAAGTATGCGATGGAATCGCATAATCCACCAAGCACGTTCTATCATCGGACGAGGCAAACGGCGATGCGCCATCGATACATGGTGTTCACAAAACGTTTTGGGAATACTTTCATTATGCGTACAGCAAAGGAGTGGAATTCTCTGCTGGATTCAGTGTTTCCTGATAGCTATAAGCTGTGGTCTTTAAGTCAAGAGTGAATAGGTTTCTTCTAGGTACATTTTGTACATTTTTGTGTTGCATAAAGTTTTAATTAATAAATAAACTATCTCGTGAGAATGTTGTCAAACGCAGGCCCACCACACCCATCCACGGATTGAGCTCGGCAAGCGTTGCTTAACTTTGAAGATCGAAGAACTGTGCGGCTGTAATTATTCAGCGACGAGCTCCTCAGTATAGGTAAATTCATTTGATGGGTAAATATGGACATGGTAGTAACATAATGTATTCATGCTTGGTAACTAAATTCCCTTTTTTTACCCGACTGCAAAGGAAGGGTTATGTTTTTCGCGCGTATCTTGTATGTATGTATGTATGTAATATTCTTTATTACCTCATATCTCTAAAACCGTTGAACGGATTCACATAATTGAGGTATCGATAGATTCGTCTTAGCAGCCCAAGTGTTCTTAGGTAGGTGACAATTGAAAAAAATCAGACATGGCGGCTGTGCGAAGCCATTATACATAATGACAAAATATTTTTTTTTCGAATACTGCAATATGGACATCAAATTAAAGGGCTTAACACAAGGATTTCAAAAAGGTATATCATGTTTATCATTAGTGTAATACTAGCAAAAATAATACAAAGATAAAGTTTAAAAATATGGACTTAGTTCTTTCACTTTCTGAATCCGGTGGGGTGCCATTGTGACACGACCGGGAAAACTATAAAAAATAAATTAATATTTTAACTAAAAAGTTGAAAAAAATAATAATTAAAACAGCTAAAAAACCCGACTGCTTAACTGAAATGCCAGAAACAAGCACATTTTTATTTTAAAAAGTGACAAACAGGCGGGTCCCATCCAATTTAAAAATATATACTATGTTCAACTGGGTCCCGCCTGCTTGTCACTTTTTAAAATAAAAATGTGCTTGTTTCTGGCATTTCAGTTGAGCAGTCGGGTTTTTTAGATTTTTTAATTATTTTTTTTCTTTATTAAGATGTGCCCGCTCTTGACCTCGATCACACCAGATGGTAAGTGTAAGATGAGGTCTACGATCGAATGAGCGAGCCCAGAATATGCGTATTCACTCTTGCTTTAAAGGCTGACGGGTCACATGTGGCAGGGAACACAGAAGCCAGCAGAGAGTTCCAGTCTTTGGCTGTGCGCACAATAAGTGTTGAGGAGAAGCGCTTAGTACGACAAGACGGTATATCGACCAAGTGTGGTCCCTTTCATTATGTTTAATATTACAGAGTATTTTGATGTAACATTTAAGACATTAACATTAATGCAGCTATCTATAAAATGGCTGATCTTATTTAACTTTATATATTATATTAAACATATACGTGATACATACATAACTGCACTATGTAATACCCTAACATAAGGATTACAGATAAATTAAACGTATTGAGACAGCTATTGTGCTTATAGAACAAGCAATTTATGGAAAAGCTGGGGTATAATGTTAATGGATTTAGGAACAATGGAGCATATTCTTAATATTTAAAGAGGTACAGGCTGACGGTATTATTCAAGTATAAAAGCATCAATACCTTGAACATCGACGCTGCACAGAGGTTCAATATTTAGCCAATCAAAATCGTTGGTCTAGTGGTTATTAAGAGAGACTGCTGAGCATGGGTCTCGGATTTAATTCCCGGAACGGCCAAAAAATTTTTTTTGTGAAAAATTTCTCAGTAGCAATCCGGAGTTTAGAAAGTATTAGTTTATGCCGTTGGTCTCGTTGCGGAACTCAGAACACGAAGGGCAAATGACGGAACACGGATGAGTTTTAGTCATTAAAACTGACACACCATCCCGCTTCATCCAGATCAGGAGGTAGTCATCGGATGATTATCGAGCCGCTGTTCCCGGCAAGCAATTGGAGAAAATATATTCTTACTAATTGCTTCAACCTGAGTCAGTTACTTCTAGGCAAGCGTACATCTATCTTCGACAACATCATCGCTTATTATTTTTTTGCACGGAGCTACTGCCTATTTAACTTCCATAACCCAGTTGCTGGGTAACACGATATGGCTAGACCAGTATCAGATTTTCTAGCTTCTGACTGCCTGTAACAACAGTCAAAGACATCCATATGATAACCGGGACCAACGGCTTAGCGTTCTAAACTTCGGTCTATTACTGAGAAATTTCTTATAAAAATCCAATTGCACTTTTTGCCTAACCCGGGAATGGAACATAAGACCTCATGCTCACCAGTCACGCCACCGCTTTCTATCTAAATTCATCCCTGATCCCAGTTCATTTCGGGTCGCGCTACCGCTGTAACCTACTATTACGATTTATACAACGTGTAACAGAAACCCCATATCTATCCAAAAGGGCTGAAGACAACATCTGGAATGGAGTCTCTATGCACAGTTTCAGCACAAAATAACTGACTCAAAGAATTGATACCAAATTATTGGTTTCATATATTTCTTGAATACCAATCATAACAAACGTGTCACAGCACTACGAGGGTCAATAACTTTCCACGTCACTTGCCAATAACACGATAATTCTTTTCGTTCTTCTTAACTTGAAAAATTCGGTCTCTGGTATCAGTGTATTGGAATTTGTAATAAGTTCTACACACGTAGACTTAGGATTACAAAACCCTTGCCATATCGTTTGTTATCATCCAAAGAAGCCATGCACTTGGTATGTACATACCCTTTAAATTACACGTTGTATATTTCCCAGTTAGATTAAGTAATTTTAAAGTTGCCGAATTGTATCCGGCTCAGTCTAGAAAAACGATAAACCATGATTTCACTGCTAACGATACATTCAATAATAAATTATTTGTTATTACATATTAATTTTCGGTTGAGCGAGCGATCTAAACTAGAGGCCTTTAATTACATTTTCTTGGTGAATATCTATTTCCTTAATGGCACAAGAATAAATATTTAAGTAATTATGCTTCATAAAATTTACACAAATTAATTGATGTAGCTGTTTCGATTTTAACAATAATAGAATATCCAATAAAAGCCGAGTTTAAAGCTACACAAAAATGTTTTTAGAGAGTTTCATCCATTTCTGCGTAAAGCCCAAGATTAAAAACAACATTTTTAGGGATCCGCACGCAATACTTAACCAACGGATTTCTGTGATCATAGCTCCCCGTTAAACTGAGCTGGATCGCATGGTTGAATGTTCAAATTTTTGAAAAAAAAAATTGAAGTGACCCTACAAACACGTGATTTTTTCGGTAAAATATACCTTTCTTGTGCGAGTGTCGTATTTACTTTTCGCAACGCAAGATTCTTTGTATATATATATGGAAGATAAAAACATCTAAATTATGTTAATATCATACATTTGCGTATACTAGAAATAAGATTAATTTAAATATATAAATTGTACCTACGTAGTTTACTTCGCAATGTTTTATTTGTAAGTTAATTTTCTGCGCTCTAACAGGGTCATGTATACCTACATTAGTTATTAGCCAAGCCTGTAACTGTCGGGCACGCCGCAATTGCGGCGGTAAGACCCCTCTTTGAGGAGTGGCTAGATCGGCGTCACGGCGTCCTGACCTACCGCATGACGCAGGTCCTCACCGGACACGGAAGTTTCGGGAGGTACCTGTGTCTGATGGGTAAGGAAGAGACGCCTGGGTGTCACCACTGCGAGGGTCGCCCTGAGGACACAGTCGAGCACACGGTGCAGGACTGCCCAGCTTGGGCAGAGCACCGACGTGTCCTCACGGCGACAATAGGCGGAGACCTCTCGCGCCCGGCCTTGGTCGAGGCCATGCTGCGGGGCGAGAGGGAGTGGGAAGCGGTCGCCTCCTTCTGCGAAGCAGTCATGCTTTCGAAGGAGGAGGCGGGCCGCGTGAGGGAGAGGATGGCGTCCTCCCTCCAGCCCAGCCGCAGTGGTAGACGCCCACGGCGTCGGACGTCGGCCGACGATCTCCGGCCACCGTAGGCGCGGGCATGCGGACAGCGAGTAAAGGGCAACTCGCTGTCCGACCATGGACCATGCCCGGGTCGACGGCGCGTCGTGTTCCACGCGCGCCTCAAAGAGCGTCAGCAACATGACGAGGCCCCCTCTGCAGAGGGCCGAAGCCTGCCGGGGTCGTGGGACTCATCCCGTTACCGTGGCCCCGGTATGTAAAGGGTTATTGAAGGAACACCGTGGATTTTAGTCAGTAAAAGTCTGACAGTCCCTCCCACCCTGCCCGGGGTGGGAGGACTTATTTGATAATTTTACCACGTTAAAAAAAAAAAAAAAAAAAAAGCCTGTAACTGTGTGTACATTATGCAATCAATAAAATAAATCTATCTTCCGTAATATTATGTATATTTGGGTATTATCCAGTTTATTATAAGTTGTATTAACCCTCAAGCGGGCGTGTATTCATGTTAAAGGGTTCGCGTGTAATTTTAAGGACCTACGCGAAATTAAGGATTTTCAAATAGCAAACAGTTAACGATAATATTTTTTTACGTTCAAACATTATCTGTTGAGCATCGTAACAATTGGCTTCAATCAAAAACAAAATAAGCTGCTTTCATTAGTTTAGCAACTGGGGTTTTATTTTTCTTTAGTAAATTTAATTAAGTTTTTTTCTTGTCAAGGTTATAAACTGAACGGTAAAGGTGAAAGTTGTCTTATATAAACAGTCAGGCGCGTGTAGTCCTTTCGACACGTACTACGTAATTTTAACAAATGCGATCTGTTCCATTCTGGAAGAGCACATGACTAAT
The DNA here is from genome assembly GCA_943138885.2 of Tholera decimalis. Taxonomy (NCBI): domain Eukaryota; kingdom Metazoa; phylum Arthropoda; class Insecta; order Lepidoptera; family Noctuidae; genus Tholera; species Tholera decimalis. The sequence goes on from OW964562.2 coordinate 20,814,629, forward strand.
TATTGGAAATAAAGATTGCGTGTGATTATAAATCTGGATAATATGAACGAAAGCAGTCGATTTAACACCGTTCAATTGCCAGAAGGTTAAGTAAGAAGTTCCTTGGTGGAAAGGATTAGCCAGTCTCTGTCCAAACTTGCAAATTGCCCAGGGTGCGTCGGACGTATAGTGGCTCAGTAGATACGTCGTCGCTCAGCCCGGCTCCATTCATACAACCCAAAACATGATGGTCCCTTCAAATGAATAAAAGTATCTAAGCATAGACATTTCGATGATAATTTCAACTTTTAACATGGAAAACAAGCTTGCCAGCTAATTTAATCAAATCCTACAGTAACAGCAGATATTTAATTTAAAATTAATTTGTTACTTTTAGCGGAATTAAAGGTAATTTATAAGTAATCAAGCCCGGTAGGTTTCATATACAAGTAGGCTATACACAAAAATAATCGTGAATAACTTGAATAGCCACAATAGTCGTCAAAAGCAAATGAAGAAATTGTTATGACAATCTTAGAATACATGGGCGTGCGTGGGCGGTACCGGGCGGTAGGTACAATATTTCACAGAAACATTCTTTAATATTTTATTTTCATATTCAAAAGGTTCAAACGAAAATGCTACGAGATTTCTTACGATTAAAAGTATCAAAGGTATGACACGTCTTATGTTTCACCAAATAGCACATTGAAGCCTTTGTGGTGTGTGGTTAGTATGAGAAAACCAAAGGCGAACAGTTTGTCTTGCGTTTTTATTCATAGACTAGGGATACACGACAGCTCCCCAATTTGACCCTTTTCTGTTTATGATAGACACCTTAGTATCTATTTAGGTATCAGCTTTGTAAATACACATAGGCGACGCATTTTACCATTAATTTAAGCGGCAATAGCGTAATGGCTAAGGTGCTGGCCTTATGATCGAGAGGTCACAGGTTCGAATCCCACCCATTACTCTATTTTTGTCAACCCATTCTAGACAAAAGCATATTTAGCTTAGTTGGAGGGGTTGATAAGATTACTGGTGTGATTTGTACCCACATTGCTAGTTCTATTTTTAGAGAAAAAAAATATATTATCAATAGGTACCTACTGAAAATAATAATAGTTTTATCTCAACAAAAAAAATAACAAATATTTTTGATTTTATCACCGCTGTCAAGGAAAACATCATCTATCACATAGCGGATTTAAAGTGGTTTCAAATGTCTATGTGCAATAAAGAAACACTTTATAAAAAAATATGTTTTTTTTTTGTTTTGGCTTAATGCCCTTGAGTCAATCGAGAAACGGCCAAAGAGACAGAGAATTGCACAATCTAATTCCAAGCCCGTTCCATTATTGGACTACAAGACAAACAGCGATGCACCAACGTTACATGGTGGACATCCCATCCAAACGCACAGAACGGTTTGGGCATACTTATGTGCATTCAGCAAAGGAGTGGAATCCCCTGCCAGTCTGTATTTCCTGGGAGCTTCAACCTAGGGGGTCTTTTAGGGGGCTACTTCTAAGCAAGCGTGCTTCATCTTTTACCACATCATTGCTTAAGATCAGGTGATATTACGGTCAAATGCAAGCCCATCATAAAAAAAAACGTATTTGGCAGTTACGTAAATTCGTTATAAAATATTATTATTTTCCTTCGTACACTACTTCTTGTTGTTCTTGCGAACATCTTTGTGCTGAGAGTCATTATCTCTTCCGTGGACGACTCTATTAAAGCAGAGTATAGTTTCCAGCCTGCAGCTACTCATTCGAACCTTGGCGATCTCTAGAGCATCATGAGTCGGTTTTATTACAGTAATATGCATATTCGTTACATTTTTAAAAACAAAAACTAAAAAACATTTAAAAATCACCGGCCAGTATCGGGTTTGGGGCCCAAGCTACCGGTGGTCAGGATTCCTAAGAAAAGGACCTCCGAATAGTGTGCGGCGTTTCCAGGAGAACCGTTTTCTTGATCAAGACCTCTTTAGAAAGTATCTTACTTCTTACTAATACACTTATACTAATTACTAATATTATTACTTTACTAATCGTACTAATCCTACTAATATTATAATCCTACTAATATTATAAATGCGAAAGTTTGTGAGGATGGATGGATGTTTGTTACTCTTTCACGCAAAAACTACTGAATGGATCTGAATGATATTTGGTAAGTAGATAGTTGGCAGCCTGGAATAACACATAGGCTACTTTTTATCCCGAAATTCCCACGGGATCGGGATTTACGCGGGAAAACCTTCCTACGCGTACGAAGTCGCGGGTAGAAGCTAGTAATATTATAAATGCGAAAGTTTGTGAGGATGGATGGATGTTTGTTACTCTTTCACGCAAAAACTACTGAACGGATCTGAATGAAATTTAGTAAGTAGATAGTTGATATTCTGGAATAACACATAGGCTACTTTTTATCCCGAAATTCCCACGGGATCGGGATTTGCGCGGGAAAATCTTCCCACGCGTACGAAGTCGCGGGCAGAAGCTAGTATATCATAACATGAGGACGCGCCATTACTATGTTTATGAATTGATTATAATTAGAACATAAAAACACATTTATAAACGAAACTTACGATCGAGAGGTCGCAGGTTTGAATCCCACTCATTTCTCTATTGCCGTGAATCCACTCCGACAGGTCTATACGAGTAATTACTATGTTTGTGAATTGTTTCGTTGAAATTCTAATAATATTGTTAGTGAACATTACAGTTTAAAAACATATCTTATTATTGCACCATATTAGGAAAATATTGAAAAAAGAATATGTGCAATTATTCATATATCCGTACTTTGACGAACCTCGATTGTAAGCTTGGGATAAAAAAAAATCAAATCGTGGCGTGTGTACGTCGCGATTTTTCTCAGATCATTTGAGACTAAAACGATAGGTCGTGGACCTTTTAGTTGAACGAGCAAATTGCCCCGAAGAAAATCTAGTGACACGAAAGTTTTCCCAAAAATATCTATCCAATGATCCTTTGGTCACAAAAATGTCGGGTAATCATTACTTACTCGAGTTTTTGAGTTCAGAATAGTTTGCTTAATTTACAGATCTTTAATATTTATTTTTTTAACTTGAGTTGTGGATATATCCCAACATATATAAAAGGTACGTAGAGCAATTTAGGACAACCCAAAAAACAATTGAGGCACGGATCTTTATTTCACTAGCTCGTAGTAGCTATAACGAAAAACGTTGAAATGGCATTTGCAATCACAGTCAAACGTTTGTGGCCCTAAAACTTAAAGCGAAACGCTAAAAGTGGTATCTGATAAATTAAATTGGTAAACCAATTCACACTTAAAATCGGTTTTCGTTCATCGCTTTTTAGTCCGTAGTCTATATTCGGGTAGTAGACTTTTTTGCCCTCCAGTTTAATTGAAAATCGTTGATTATATTTTCTTTTTAAACATAAAATAATACTGTTGTGGTTTGTTGTAGTCATTTTGGCTGGTAAACATTTTATCTGTGTCAATATGTATGTGGGTATATTACTTGTTATGTTAAATACAGATTAGTTATGGTTTCAAACGAATGGAATTACTTGGAGAAAAAAAATAAAACTTGTTGCAAAACTTAAAACTGACAACAGCAAACACAAGTGGTACTGCTGGGTGATTAACTGCATTATGACATGGACAACGAAAAAGGGCGCCGCGCGGTGGGATGAAATCAAGCTTCCATGGACTTAGGGATTCACGAAAATTGATGAGCAATTTAAAAAAAAAAACAATAATGGCTTAGCTAAATACAAGACATTTTTCTTCTGCGATTTTTGTATATACTTTATATTTTTAAAGTTATAACGATTTGAATTTATTTTTGTATGGAGAAATTTGATTTTATATGAATAACTTTTAATTCTCAAGAGTTCTCAAAAAACGGCTTTCGGTATTCGATTGTGCTATTTTTTAGGCAAATTATCCGATATATCACTTGCTTCGATTTTCTTCGATTTTGGAGAAAATTGTTTTTCATTCCCTTTTCCACACCACTCTTGAGGTACAGAACTAAGCGCGTTTTTTTTTAATAAGTTATGTCCCCAGGAGGCCTAATCCACTCATACGCACACTCTTACTCACACACGCACTCACAAAATTATCACTTAGATAATTTCATCAGATTCTGATTCAGATTCGTTCTCTAAATGTTCCACATTTACAAATTCTATATTTTCCCGCTCATCATCTTCAAATGTTGGAGATAACAGAAGCATGGCTTTCGCTTCTTCTGAAAATGATTTGTATTTCCGTATCATTTTATGACGTTTTGATAATATATAAGGATCTGAATTAATTATTAAATTATTCAAAATATCCTCATTATTAGCTCTACTGCAGAATTTTTTGAATGGTGTTGGCGATATCGCCTAAAGTCTTTAATTCTAGATTCAGCCGCTTCTTCCGATAACTTTCCACTCGGAATTAATCCCAAGATTTCAATGATAGCTGCTCCATGAACAAGAACTTTATGCACACTGGAGTGCTTGTGATACCACTCATATAAATCTACGTATAATTTTATGGTGGCTTCCGCATATTTTTTAAACTTTACTGTGTCAATTTTATGACCAGAATATATTGTTTCTAAAATGATTGAAAACAGTTTTATTAAGTTTCCATCGACACCAGTAATTGCAGCAGCAATCTCTGTATTTAAGAAAAATCTTCGAGCGGTATTCCCGTCATTAGTAGTTCCATGTCCTTGCTTCACAACATCTATTAAAAGGCCTGTTTGAATTTTATAAGCTTGCTGAATGCTTTTATTTCTATTTTCCATCAAAACTTTGTTTTCACCTTTTGCAACCCATGTTTTGAAATCCAGTCTATAGGCTATGTGAATAATGCATTCCATATAACGTATCCATATATGTAGCGATGATAAACCATATTTGTTCAAGTTGGTATAAATGTTTTTAGTCAATAACAAAGACAAGTTATTCATTTCTGTAGGAACAGCTTTACATATGTCACATCGTTGAGCTGAAGTTTCACAGAGGATTGATGTTGCTTTACCATCTATCATGGTATGTAAGCGATAATTAATGTGAGACTTATTTCTCCAATTTCTGTTTCCTTCAATTCATTTATCTCCGTTTTAATTTCGGTTTTCTCTCTTAAAATTGTTGATTTATTCTCTTTTTCAAACTTGAAAAATATTGGATGACACCAATATGCTAAATTTGGTGAGTCGTTTTCCCAGATAATTTGTTCCTCGGAAACAATTTTTTTTTTGGTACTAAACTACCCATAAAAATACTTGAATCATCTGTCGAAGCACTGTCCTCTTTGTCATCCGTTGTCATTTTTTGCTTATAGTTTGCTTGATTCGAGGCACCATCCATTCCCCATTTGCTTATCATTATCAACTCCTTACAGTCTGTGCTATCAATATTGATTGCTTTGAATATCCTTTTGGCGGTTATATCTAATAGAGGCTGCAATTTTATTCTAGCAGTTGTATCTGTTAAGGTGATATCATCTTTTGGCGGGTAGCATTCTTGTTTTGCATTTTGCACCTTGTAGTAGGAAAGGAACATGTCGACATTTTTCTCTTTGATACTTTTTCTTAAAGTATTGTATTGCCACTTTGTTAATTTAAGGGACAAAACAAGTCCCAAAGCTTCATCTGGAGTAAATTTAGGTTTTTCATTTTTACCTAAAAGACTATCTTTGGCTTTTTGCACATCCTGTAAATTTTTAAGTAGGTTTTCGAGGATTTCAGCTATTCCTTGATTATCATCCTCTCATAATTTCATAACATATGCATGAGATATTTCCTCTGTAGTCATAGTTCTGTACGTCTCTTTTTTTGCTTAGGTCCTAATTCACAAAATGGTTTCCTTGGACTTACATTCGTTGACGTGGCAGTAGACACTTTTGCTGGAGATTCATGTTCACTTGATGTACTAGGAACAGAGTCTTGGTTTCTTTCAAATGCACTTACAATGAAATCAGGCCAGTTTATTTCCGATAATAACCATTCGCTATTATTGTTGCTAAACAATTCCTCTTTGCTATGAGCATTTTGCCATCTACTTTGCAGATTATAGCAATATTTTGCACAAAACGCTTTAAGCGCTTTATCGTTTTCATCACTTAACACAGTGGGGACTAATCTAGATTTAATAGCACTATATAAAACACTATTATTTTTAAACTTCCACTTTCCTTTAATAGCACAACAATATCAATATTTGACACCAAATCGAACATTTTTACGTAATAAATAGTATTAATATTCCGAACAAACGATGTGTAACAACGTACTGAGGATGGTTGTTTTTCAAATGTAACCATGTCATTTTTTTACCTGTTATTCATCATCCAATCACATAATGACACGTCATCATTTTGCTGCGCTCAATGAGCTACGCGCGCGCTAATGAGGGTCACCGCGCTATTGAGTATTGTTAAAAACAAATGACGTCATAAGGGTGGTGTGAGTGGGTATCGTGAAAAATAAATGACGTCATAAGGGTGGTGTAGAATGTTTACCAATAATTTGATGTTTTGCTATATTTCTGTAATACAATATTAAAACATGTCAGATTAAACCAAAAACCGATTAATATTTCATACAAAGTTTAGTGGTCTATAACTCGAAAAATACTAGGTATAAAAAAAAATTACATATAACAAAAAATATTTGTATTAGTACATAAAATTCAAAAATACTCATTTGAATCCTTAAGTCCCCACTTGACGATTCCAGCCCACCGTGCGCCGTCTCGCCGCTCCTTTTTCTCCAAGCAATTTAGTTTGAACTAATGAATTGAAATGAAATGAAATATTTATTTTGTAAATTGGTTATAAATAACACTTTTACACGTCATGTTTTTTTTGCGTGTTAAGTTTAGCTAGATGAGGCCGGTATTTCCTAACTGATTACTCTGAGAAGAAACACCGAAACTAGTTACTATTCTTCTGGAAGAACTCTCAACGTTTGTTTTTGTTAATTTAATATACAAAGGTAGTCTTTAAAATATCGCTTTTAGCGATAAGACTGCCCACTGTAATTTTTTTTCAGATATTTTAACGAATTATGATATCACTACCGCTTGGTAAATATTTAAACATCGACAACTAAGTGGTAGAAAAAAGTAGTAGAATCATAAGAATTAGAATTTAATATTGAGTCCGCTTTTAAAATATTATATAAATAGAGCACTGAAACTTAATATATTTAGGTAGGTACCAAGTTTATCTAGATCTTGCGTGACGATTTAATAGCCTAGTTATATCGCCAGACATTTGAAACGTTGGCGATCAAAAGTATCACACCAAGATTATATATTTTATAATTAAGGAGTAACCTGTGCTCGTTTAAAAATTTGTTTTTAATGAACTTTAAAAAGCAATCACACCAGCTGAACAGTTATATGGATTGAGCAAAGATATTACCTATTCTGACTACATGCTCAGGACTTAGTTCTTACGATTTTGCATATAAACTTTTATGTGCTATTTGAGATACCTATTGATTTATAATATATTTATTTTCTTATTCCTTTCCACATACCTAAACAATAGGAGACAAGTCTTTAAAATAGGAAACGCGATAAGCGGAGAATCTTCCGTAGGATTCGGTGTTCCCCAGGGATCGTTGCTATTCCAATACTCAATACTCAATACTCAATTCTTTATTGCATTCCACAATGTAGGCTTAGGTGGTAAACAAAATTTTTTTGGAGACAATCATGGACCCTGACGGGCACAGCAAAAGTAAGATGTGTGGAGAGGACTTATCATTTAAGTATCTCATAATCTAAATTATTCTAAAAACTTAAACACTAAAATTACTAAAAACATTATTTTTCGAGTTTCAATGATTTATCATTCAAATATTCGTTGACACTGTAGTAACATTTGTTCAATAATAACTTTTTTAACTTATTTGTAAATAAATGGAGTTTTTTTTCTTTTCTTATTGATTCGGGTAACATATTGTATATTTTTATTGACATGACTAAAGGACTTGTTGAATATATTTTTAAGCGGGATGATGGTAGGTTGAGTCGGTTTTTGTGTCGGAGTGTGTATCTTGTTTGAATGTCTTCCCGTTTAGTGTAAAAGTCTTGGTGTTTATGAGCGAATTTGCATAATTCAAGTATGTATATACAAGGCAAAGTTAAAATATTTAGTTCTATAAAATGGGGTTTGCAACTATCTATCTGTTGTATATTTACCAGGATACGAATAAATTTCTTTTGAAAGGTGAACAGTGTAGGTGCATCTGTACTGTATCCCCACATAATACCGTAGCTAAGCCAAGCATAAGCATAGGCATAGTATGTAACCAGGGCAGTCTCTAAATTTGTGGTTTTTTTGACTTCACGAAAAGCGTATAAAAATTTTGAAAGTTTTGATTTTATGTTTTGTACGTGTGACTTCCAATTTATATTTTTGTCTATTGTTATGCCTAATAATTTGAATTCATTGACTGTTTCTATTTTATGGTTATTAAAAGAAAATAGTGCATTTAGGAGATTTTTTTGGTGGGGATGGAAAGTTATGAGTTTAGTCTTTGAAAAGTTGATTTCAAGGTTGTGCTCGTTCATCCAGGTTATTATTTTACCGAGAATTTCATTAAGGGTACTGTTTAGGTTCGTGTTGTTATGACATTGGGTGAGAATGGAGATGTCGTCCGCAAATAAAACGCAAGGTCCGGTTTCTGCTATAAATTTTGGGAGATCATTGATGTAAATGAGAAACAAGAGACATCCAATAACGCTTCCTTATGGTATTGATGCGTTAATCGCCTTTCTATCAGACCGGAACTTTTGAAGTTCGTTTATATTGTTATTGAAGTATTCTATTTCTACAAGCTGTGCTCTATTTTCAAGATAAGATTTGAACCGTTCATATGATTTACCGCGGATCCCTAATCTATATAATTTATTTAATAAAATATTGTATTGAACTTTATCATAGGCTTTGGTCATGTCAAGCATTAACCCCACTGCGTATTTTTTATTATTTATTATGCTTAAGGCTTCCTGTATGAATTTATAGACTGCCAATGCTGTTGATCGATTTTTTCGAAAGCCGTTTTGGCATTCATCAAATATTTTATATTTTTCGCAGAAAGTGTACACGCGATTGCACATTGCTTTCTCGAAAATCTTTGAAGCTGTAGGCAGTAAAGCTATTGGACGGTAATTACTTGGCTCTGTTTTGTCATTTTTCTTGTGTAGAGGTTTCACTAATGCTATTTTCAGCTGATCAGGGAATACGCCGTCTTCAAATGACTGGTTCAGCAATTTATAAAATGGTAGTGTAAGCTCATCAGCGCATTGTCTGAGTAAACAGGGAGGAAGTTCGTCTATACCGTGACTTTTTTTATTTTTTTGTGTTTTTAGCATAGTATTTATTTCGTAAGGGTCAGCTGGAGTAAGGAACATTGTATTTTCGGTATGTGAAAGCACTGGTATGCTTTTCGACTCATCATATGTTCGTACTGGACTTCCCTCACCGATGGATGCAAAAAAGTTGTTAAACATATTGGCTACTTCCTTTGGCTCCGAGGTTGTTTTATTGTTATTTGTTTGTAGTTTTATGTTAAATTTGTCTTTTGTTATTGTTTTATTGGTCCGCTCGTTTATTATATTCCACATTGTTTTGACTTTGTTATTAGATTTTTTTATTTTGTCAATATATTGTAGTTTTTTTGCTGTTGTTACTGATTTTTTTAATATTTTTTCGTATTTTCTATAGTGTTGTGATAGTATTGGGTTATTTGTTTTAAGGGTAAGTATTTTTAATAATCTCTTATTTTTGCAGGAGGTTTTTATACCTTTGGTTAACCATTTTTTCTTAAACTTTGATTTTAATTTAATTTTACGTAAGGGTATGTATTTGTTTAGGATATTAGTTAGCGTATCATTGAATGCTTTATAGTTGTTGCGTCCCAAATGTATTTTTGAACGATCTTTTTGGTGTGGCAACATTCTGTTGTCTTTTTGATGTTGACACTTGACATAACTTTTTCACTTGACAGATAGACTTTGGTTCCGTTGTTGGAAAATGTCCGCCCTTGGGACTTTGATTTGATTGTAATAGAAATATCGTGTGCAATCACGTGTTGAAACCGATAATTGGGTCGCGATTAATGATTGTTGGAATTTGTAATCCCCATTTGATAAAAACCCTGGGATATTTTGGGATTTACCGCTGGTTGGTTGCCACCGCATGGCACGCGGAGTTGTTGGAAATAAGTTGGGCTGTGATGCTGTCTGAACCGCGCCATCTGGAGACTGGCGCCTTGTGAACGTTCAGAACACTTGACTTACATCACACTTTCAATTACTCACCTCATATTTACATACATACCACACTTGGGCGTGACCTAGGAAGGTCGAAGCTTGGCGAACCCAGCACAGAAGGTTAGTGGTAATAAGGTATTGATAAAGCCTCAGAGGCTATAGATTGTTGTCGGCCGGAGAGCCTGTAAGTACTATTGTTGTAAGCAACGTTTTGGGCTCCACGAACCGTGGACAAGTTTGGACACACCAGTATCGTTGCACTGGCCTTTTGTAGTCTTGAACAATAGTTATCATTCATATTTTGGTCTTCTAATATTATTTTGTTCCAGTCTATGACTTGTAACGCAGACTTAAACTTTGATATATTGGTGTCGTTAAATAATCTCTTTTTTGCGTACCAAGTAGGTTGAGATGTGGATACATGTGGTATAAGGATTTGTATTGTTGTTCCGCTATGGTCTGATAAACCAAATTCTTCAATGTTTGTAAATACTTTATTTATGTTACAGTTTGTAAATATTAAATCTAAGCATGTAGATGTAGTTTGTGTAATACGAGTGAGTTATTTTATGTGTTGTGTAAATTTGAACTCTAACATTAGATCTATGAATTGACTAGCTTTCCAGTTGCTCTCTAAAACATTTATGTTAAAATCTCCGCCTATTATAATATCAAATTTGTTATATTTATTATTTATATAGTTTAAAATAATTTTTAATTGACTTATAAATACTTCTTCCTCTCTTTTATTCCAATATATCGCTAGTAATAGAATTTTGAAATAGAATTGAATTCCCCCTCTTACTTGCTATTTATATAAATAATATTAAAGACCTAGGCTTAATCGGGCAACTAACTTTGAACGCTGACGATACCTGCCTTTTCTATTTCGGAAACAATATAAACACCATTGGAGTGCACGCTCTAAGAGACTTGGATATGTATAATTACTGGTTTAGCTCCAATTTACTTACTATAAACACATAAAAAACGTCGTACATGATATTCGCGGCTAAAAATAAAGAAATCCCTGACCAAAAGTAATTGTTTAAAATACCTCAGACTTAGGTTAGACATAAAACTCACTTGGCAGGCACATATTGATAACATAAAAACATAAACATCATCGCTAATGTGATCAATACACGGACACATAAACAACATTCTAAAAAAAATCCTGTTCGACATTTACAACTCATTAGTTCGCTAATCTAACCGAAATTTGGAGATGCGCCACACAATCTACAATTAACGACCTGCAAATAACACAAAACAAAATAATTAAAATGCAATAGCAATTCGGATGTAGGTGTACGATAATCGTAGTTGTATTCAACTACGATTATCGTACACCTACATCCGAACTATACATACACATCAAACTAATGAGCATTCACCAACTCTATATATACATTTTTTGTATCCTCATTAGAAACATCTTAACAAAACTATACACACACTTACCCTATGGTTGACCAATCTTCATGCCCAATTTCATGAAAATCGGTTCAACATCCGTTCAGGCGTGAAAGCATAACATATCGGAATTATACGTTAGTATGTATTTTTGACAAATGATGAAAGCCTTTCCTTGGGTCACGGTGTGGTCAAGTGTCAATCAGCCTTTTCCAAATTTCTTTAAAAAGAAATGGGACTTTTCTATGAGAAAATTGGGATATATTATGGTATAAAGCGATATAAACTCTGCAAGTCTTTATAATGAATGAGTCCGACGGAAAATAGTGTTAATTCAACGAAATAATGTATAGGTATAGTAGTATTCAAATAACTTGGCAAGAGTCATTCAGTGTGCAGAAGTCGATTTTTAGGTATCAGCGATTGTCAGTGGGATGCGGAAAAGACGTAGCACTGCTCCGAGCGCGCGATTGCTGCGTCAGTAGTTCTCGTTCAATTTGCTCCCGAATACACTTACGTACACGAAAGTTGTACCGTTTGTTTTTGTTACAAGTTGTTGTTTTAAATTTAGTTTTTGTTACGTTGATTACAATGCCAGGACCAAATAGCGTTTTACGCAGACTATTAAAACGTCAGAAAGAACAGTTAGACACTATAGTTAAGGAAGGTTGAAATTCCGAATTTGTCACTGTCTTTAGGACACTGGGAAAAAAGAAATATAAAAGGGGTAGCAGTTTTATTAACTAATTGTGACGACGAGAACATATTATTTTTAATGTTTTTTTAAATACATTTTTTTCAATTTTAAATGTATTTATGTATTATATCTATTTTATTTATAGTACCGAATTAACGAATTCATTCCTGTTTTTTCTTTAAAATTCTTCTGAACAGGCATGATTAAAAATAAATGATGGCAATAACCATACAATAGTGGCAAGCAGTAAAGTGACCACTTTTTTCTCCTACTGAGTGCACGATGCGCGAACTTACCCCCACTACGCCAAAACCTTGCCAACTTATATGACGGGGACTATCCCTATTGATTAATAAAGTTTCCCATGGGTGGTGCCTTAAGAGCCGTTTAACAGAGTGCTCCGGTCAACATGTGGTAATGGTGACAACCAGGGTGGCTTTAGTGAGGTATAATCCCACACACTGGTTCTTCTGGGCTCGCCCGTCCCACCTTAGACCTCATATATCGCTTACCATCAGGCGAGATCGAGGTCAAGAGTGGGCCCATCAGTAATAAATAATAATAAATAAATAACAAAAAGTATAAGTATAAGTAGGTCATCATGATCTTCCGCTCTTATCACAGTTACTTGGTGTCGGCGCAATACGTTTTCTTCTTCCATTTCCCCTGTCAGACATCAGAGCATCATTTATCTACTCTATTTTCTTTCATACCATTCCTCACATAATCCGTCCATCGTTTCTTAGGCCTTTCTCTACCTGTCCATCTATCAACATTGAAGTCCATCACACTTAGTTACATGTGTGTTTGACTTAAAAACTAGGATAATGGCTAAAAAGGTGTTTTTTATGTGCTTGTTCATGGGTAGCCAATTTCAATAAACGAATCAAACACTTTACTCAGTATCTATACTAATATTATAAAGCTGAAGAGTTTGTTTGTTTGTTTGTTTGCTAATCTCAGGAACTACGGTTCTGATTTGAAAAATTATTTTAGTGTTAGATAGCCCATTTATCGAGGAAGGCTATAGGCTATATATAATCACGCTAAGACCAATAGGTGTGGAGCACTAATGAAGAATGTTTCAAAATCGAGGGATTTTTTTTCCACGCGGACGAAGTCGCGGGCGTAAGCTAGTAAAATTAATAAATGTCGCCTTAAGTAAGCAGAAACCCATGTATTTCTAAATTTCATAAAGCAATTAAGCTTTATTTACCGTCCAAAATTTATAACGATCATGTCGAGAAAGTTCGAAAATGTTTTGAAGTGTTAATCACCTAGTTAAAGGTTCCAATATCATCATCCTTTAATTAAAATTGACTTTGTCCTTTTATCAAAAAAAGCTTGTAAATGTATTGGTACATTGGAAAATTAAAACAAGTAACCTTTTCACCGTCAACGTGAGTAAAGCCAAAGTAAATCGATTTAACTAGGTGTCCACTTCAAGATTTTTTATATAGTTTACTATTATGAAACATTTATTTCACCAAATATACATAATTATGTACTAAAATACTTAAAATAGAAACTAGAATAAAGCATCAAAAAATTGATGTTGACGCTGTCGGCTGGCAACGTACCCAAGATACTGGCGGTATTGCCTCGTTGTATGGCAATGCTTAGCCGTTGACCAAAGAAATAGCCAGCCCTTGGGTCGCTGGAAGCGTCAACGAGCCTTTTCGATATGTCTTTAAAAAGGCTGTGAGCACACGGGCCCCATGGTCCGAGAGTTTCGACCCCAAAAGTTTTGAAAATATAGTTATCACCGAGATGACTATATTTACGCCGCTTGAGGTTACTATTATCGGATAAAAGCTTTTGTTCGACTTTGACTGTTTAAAGCCGAAAATTGACCTAAAGCAACGCAGCTAGTTTAAAAATGTATAATTATAATTTCTTTTTGAGCGACAGGAGCCCAATGGCTAGGGCCTGTCAGCCTTGTGATCGAGAGGTCGCGGGTTCGAACCCCACCCATTACACTATTGCCGTAAACCCACTCCAGACACAAGCATATTTAGCTTAGTTGGAGGGGTTAACAAGATTGCTGGCAATGTGAATTCTACCCATATTGCAAGTACTCTCTAAGAGAAAAAAAAAGCAAAAGTTTGTAAGGATGCAAGTCTGTTACTCACACATTTCACGCAAAACCTACTGAACGAATAGAAATGAAGCTTGGTATATAGATAGCTGACATTCTGAAAAAGCATATAGGCTACTTTTTAATCCGGAAAAATATTGAAAATTTCCACTCGAAAGAAGTATCGGGCAACAGCTAGTCTTTCATAAATTCAAGTTTTTCGAAAATTCAGTTTAGACAGTCGGATTTGTTGTTGGGGAGTATATTGGCCCACTTCTTCTTCTCAGCTAAAATACAAGGAACTACATTTGGGCGAGTATTTTGAAGGACTGTTTTCATGTAATTTTTTTCGCCCTTAATGTCGCGAATTTCTGCCTAGTTTTTTTATCATCATGATTGTATCAGGAAGAATACACTGACATAATAGTGAAGATAATAAGGAGAAAATGTTAAAAGCAATAAATTTTTACATCACCTACATTTTGCCATATATCAAAAATCGATGATACATTTTGCTATAGACACGATGTCTATAATAGCTTATGTTCGGATAACTGTTTCATAATTACATATACACGTAATATGTTTCGTGAAAAGACTTAAAGATTGCCTTAACAATTTGTGTTACGTATCAACGACGGATTACTGCAACAGCGAAAATAAAAACAAGACGCATTTGTTCTTTTCCTAAAGGAGTCTTAAAATATAATTATAAGATACGAAGGCAATTACAAGATATAATAATTATTTTGAATTCTCGACATGAGATTGTCCTAAATAAGAGAATTCTAGATATGTAAGTCGAAAGAATTCAAACAATACCAACGTCTTATAATGGCACCAATTAAATCGAACCAAGCAATTATGGATGAGTTTAATAATCTTTAGCATCGTTACAATTCAATCAGTTTTGGTAAGCTTTCTCAGGAAAGTATGGTTACAGGTAGGCTGCTTAGGAGAGTGAGATCAAATAGGTATATATGAGCGCACACATAATAAGACTTGATAGCTATCTGTAGACTGTAATTTCAATCGAGTAAAAATTCCGCACAATTTCTCCCGATAGAAGTTACATCAATGCAAGTTTTGATGTATGCACGGGCATATATCAAAACTTTCGCATTTCAATGTATGATAGTAAAAATAGATAAGAACTTGATTTATAGGGGAAGGGGGTGGATGGCAAGAAGGGGGGGGGGGTGGACGGTGACATCGCGTTTTTTAACTATAAAGTGGAAAAAATTGTTTTTGCGATTTACTTAGCATTTTTTTCTTCACTTACTGTATGTTTACTCATTGAATATTTCAATTTTGAAATACAAGTCAACTTATTCATATTGGTCTACAACTACGCAAGCTAGTAGCAAGGTAGTTACGTATTTGTTTACTTTTGTGTGAGAGCATTATTTTTAGACGTTAAATTTTGAATCCTATTTGTCAGGAAAGGGCAAGATGGGGTTAGGGGTATCCCATCTTGCCCGTAATAAAATAAGATTTTTTTAAACTATTTGGGTAAGCCGGTGTTGTGAATTGAATGTGATAAGAATTGTATTGATGTTTCTTTTTTATCGTTATAGAATGGCGAAAACGTACAAAAACGTATTGGGTCATATGATAGATTAGTTTTCTCCGAAAGTAACTTTGCACTTGATGACGATTATTCCACAAACCGAGAGAGAACCTGATACTATAACAGCTGTAGCGTCTCCTCTGCAGATTATACCCTTACCCTACCCAAGCTTTGCGCGTTGTAAGGAAACGAGGCAAAACTGCTATCATATTAAATGTCTTAAAATATTGAAAAATAAATATTGAATGTTGATGAATGATGTTATCTTCTAATTCGTGCTTATATAAGCACGACTTAGAAGATACGATAAAAAAGAATCTAGCAGAGGACGATGAGCAAAATAAAAAAGAAATGAGAGAACTTAAGAAAACAGAAAAATACTGCGGTTAATAAAAAAAGAATGACTAAAATGAAAAAAATATCAAGAGGTTAATAAAAATAGGATGAAGAAAAATAATCAAAGGTAGCACTATCGATAGAAAATAGATCATATATGTGTTGTGAAGGTTATTATTTAGAGTCGAATGAAGGTTGGACTGCTTATTCTACATGCGGTAAATGGGCGCATTGCAGCTGTGCTGGCGTAGATGACGAAGATGAAGATGCAATTTTTACGTGCGGACTTTGTCAATAAAAATGAATAGACTTTAGTAATCCCCATCTTGCCCCTTAAGGTACCCCATCTTACGAAGGTAGGGGCGAGATGGGGAGATCTGACTCTTTCTATTTTTTATTTATATAATTACGTAACCTATGTAACTGATTAGGTGTATTCCCGTTGTCCCCGTAGTCCGTCTCCCCGTTAAAGGGGTAAATACTGATTACCAAAGATTATTACTTAAATAAAAAACATAAAAAAGCGACATGTCTTGTTTTATTGAGGTTCAAACGTTAACCTCCCCGTTTTGCCCCCCCCCCCCCCCCTTTTCCTAACATAACTAGCTGTTGCCCGTGACTTCGTCCGTGTAAATTTAATATTTAAACCTATATTAAATAATTCAACGCTCAATAATTCAATCATGTTTGAGATTCACTTAAATCATGTTTGAGAACAGTATGTTCTAACTGTCATCTAATAGTGGTCTATATTTGATCCCGGATCTTTATTCATCTCCTTCCCAAATGTCATTAAAATCGGTCAAGCGGTTTATTTATTTTTACAAACTTTACCAACCCTTTAGGGGTTGATTTGAAAAAAGAAAGCCTTTGTTTGACTTAATTTCATCTAAATGGGTGCTGTAGTTTAGCCATGGAAATGTAATACACAGACAGACAGTTTATGATGATAAATGGGCATTTTTATTATGCGTAGAAGATTAACTACTACCAATACAAAATTACCTAATGCAGTAGACCAACTATAAGTCTATAATTTTATGTGATCGAAGATTAAACACGCTGGCCTAGAAGTACCCTATGAACTTTTGACTGAAGATCCTAAGGTAATAGCTATCAGGAAATAGATTCCAGCAGGGAATTCCAATCCTTAGCTGTGAATTTACTTAGCAATGAAAGTATTACCAAACGTATTGATATATTTATGATAAAAATATGGTAGCATACTTCCGTTCACCATCTAACACATAAATAGTTTGATTATTAATAAATCAGTAAACCAATTTTTGCATGTTGCACTTAAAATGCCCAAGAATGAAATTTCAAAGCATTTTTTATTTGTTACACTGTAAGGGTGGGTCATTTAAGTACGCAGTGATTTTATACTTCTTTTAGAAAAATTCTAATATACTTCTCACTGCCGAAAATGTTCTGACGTTCCACGGCCCATTACGGAAGTGCAACTGAAGAAACAGGGTGGGTGTTCTCTTGCTTTAAAGGATAGGTGACAGGAACACAGAAGCCGGAAAAAAAAAATGATAAAAAATCCCACAATCATCTGTCTTAAACTCAAGACCGAGCACCTAATGAAGATTTATCGCAAAAAAAAAAGGTTGCGGAGGATTTTAGACCCCTTTTTCTTGACACGTTCTAAAAGTGCTGATTCGTAGCCTGATTTGAATAAACGATTTGATTTGATGTTAATAGCTGTAGGTACTATATTTTCTTCTGCTTGTAATTACTGGTTGTTTTCAGTAGAGGGGCTATGTTATTGTGATTTATTCCTTACTAAACTCACGCATATTATTCGCGTATATTTAGAGAAGTTTACCTGGCTAAATAATAATGGCCGCTCGGGTCGAGGTTAAGCAACGTTTTCCTACATCGTCGGTCCGTGGAGGAGTGACCATCCTTGCATATCGAGATTTCTCAGAAAGCACGATAAGCCGTTGGTCTCTTGTTGTCATGTGTACTTGTTGTCAACAATAGTACATTGTTCACCGAGAGGAGAAAGTGACCGATTACCGTCGAGGGTGTCGTTTGAAGCCCGAGCCGTAGGCGAGGGCTTTAAAACACCCGAGATCGGGAATCGCACTTTCTCTCGAGTGATACATAGTGCTTTATACTACACCTACGAGGAAAATAAAAAACTAAATCTTTACTACACACATCAAAAGTGTCTAGAGATCAAGCATTTTTATGCGAATTTCTTGAGATTGAGATGTGGCTTTGTAATAAATTTATGATTTTATAAATTTATATGGATCCTTTTTGGTGCATTTCATAATTTGAAACAGGAACTGTTAATCAAATTCGAGTAAAAGATGAAAATCAGCTGTCAATATTTTCCCTATAAAAACATACAACGCATTGAAGACATTATTAGTGCTAATGTTTCCCTACTACTGATTAAAACCAACGTTATTATGGAGCGGCGCCGTCATTTAAGCAGGGAAGAAATGCTCAGAGCCGTGGGAATGATAGAAGCTGGTTCCCGGCAACGTACTGTGGCTTTAGCTCTGAATACAAGTCAGAGTGTTATCAGTCGACTTTGGACACGTTACCGAAGCACTGGTACCGTGGCTGAGCGCCATGGAGGACGGTATCGCTGCACCACACGGAGACAAGACCGATACATTCAAATCTTAACTCGAAGAGCTCCAACAATAATCGCCATGATGTTAGCCGTGAGGCTTCATCACTCTTCAGGGAACTTAATTAGCGACCAAACAGTCAGAAACCGCTTGCATGAAGTGAACCTTCATTCCCGAAGACCGCTACGGGTACCACCTATAGCAATGCACAATCGTAGGATTCGATATCAATGGGCTCTTGAACACAGAAATTGGGCAGAAGAACAATGGCGTTTCGTGTGCTTTTCTGATGAGTCTCGTTTTGGTATGAGACCGGATACAAAACGTATATGACACTGGAGAACCCCTGGACGCCAACAGCGATTAAAATCCTGCCAGGAAGTCCATCCTTATAGTGGTGGAACCATCATGGTATGGGCGGGTATTTGGATCGGCGGAAGAACTGAGTTGATTTGGATCAGAGGCAACCTCAACGCTCAAATTTATGCTGAGACGATTGTATCTGACGTCATCGTTCCTCTACAAGTGCAAATCGGTCCCTTATTTCAGTTAATGCATGATAATGCACGACCGCACACCGCAAGAGTTGTAAGACAGACTCTCGCCGCAGCTAACATCAATGTCCTGCTCTGGCCTGCTCAGTCGCCAGACTTGAACCCGATTGAGCATGCATGGGATATGCTACAGAGAAGAGCTCTGCCGAATATGGAGGGTATCCAGTCGCAAGAAGACCTTTTTTTGTTGTTGCAACGAACATGGGCGGCCATTCCACAGCGTGATTTGGATGAACTGATTTTGAGTATGCCAAACCGATGTTCTTGTGTTGTTAGTGTTCGCGGTAGAAACACGGATTATTAATTGTTTAAGTTACCCAATAAAATTTTAAAGAAAACTGTTATTTCAGTCTTTTTTTCGAACTTTAATGTTAGTGGTTCAAATGTCAAAAATCCCTTTATTAGGAAAATGGCAAATTTCTTTATTAATGCAAAGGTGACTTGGTTTATCGTTACTGTGACAAACGAAAACACTTTATTTGATGAATCCTTAAAGAAAATTTTAATTAATATCAATCAGGAGAAAAGTTATTGCAAAAATATATGTTGATCCCTAGACACTTTTGATGTGTGTAATTGAAATTTATATTGAAATTGTTGCAGTTAGTGAAGCTTAATGTAACACTGTTTTCACAAATGGCGCCAATGGCGTCTGCAATTTTCACATGTTCTTTTTTCAAATTGTTTATCCTGCCGCCGCAGGGTCGCACTGCCAGCCCGACACCATCCAACACACAGCTAGTGGCCAGTGTCATTTTGCGAACTTGGAGATAAAAACTCACTGTAAAAACTTTTTGGCTTTTGATATTTAGGTTACCGGCGCATAGTCTTATCCAAAATTAAAAAAGAAAAACCACGTAAGAAATGGATTTTCATACACTTTTCTCTCCCGCTCAGATGCGTTTTCTCCCCGCATATTTGTTCGATATGCAATGACGTACTTTCTACCGTAAATTTGATAAAGTATCAAGGTACTTTCCAAGCAGGTGTAGTATAAAGAATATAATAAGTTATTTCCTATTTGTAAAATTGTACCAATAGATAAAAAGTAAATTATTTGGTAGGACTGAAATATTACTATAACGATGAACACAAAGTTAATGTTAAAAACAAGTACAATACACGTAGGGTTCGAGAAAATAAACTGGTTCAACCAAAGATAACTAATTATTACGGTAAGAGCGCATCTAAGTATTTGGTACCTCTAGTATTTAACAAAATAGAGTTATTAAGAAAAAAAATAAAAATAAGTAAAGGAACACACACACACACACACACAAAAAATTACAAAATATATTGGAATGCTAATCATATATTTAGGTAATTAACACATTGTTATTGTGAGATTATAGATATAGGATTGTATTGCAACATATTGTGTAGAAGTAATTGGAATGGTTCATTAATGTTAATGTATAAAGAGCGCTTCTCACCATCAAACGTAAAAGTTTGGCGAGTTTAGATTTAAGTGATACCTCTGTATGTAAATAAATTAACTAAATAAAAAAAAAAGAGTTATTACGGGTAGTCAGACGCGAGAAACCTTCGAGTCTTGCTGAGAGGTATCGTGTTTTCCAGCTACTGGGTTGTGCAGGTCAGATAGGCAGTCGTTCTATGTAAAACACTAATATTTAGTTGCAACCAGTTAGATTGGTAGCCGTCATTGGAAAAGGCTAAGCACATGACACGCTCGTATAATTCCCACATTTCACATTTTTTGGCTTGTACCGCTTGTGTTATCTTTTCTTCACAGCAATTTATTTTCCGTTTTGTTGCCAACTATTTTATCATATTTGGCAAAAGAAGGTGCTTACTTACTTTATCTATCTATACTTATAATAAATCTGTAGAGAGGTCAATTCTGTACATGAAATATATTTCCAAAATAACTATCAGGGGGTGATTAGGGATCGATACTGATGCCAAAAATACAATCAGTAAAATTTTTGTCTGTCTGTCTGTCTGTCTGTCTGTCTGTCTGTATAACCGTTATAGAAACAAAAACTACTCGACGGATTTTAACGAAACTTGGTACAATTATTTTTCATACTCCTGAGCTGGTTATAGTATACTTTTCATCACGCTACAATCAATAGGAGCAGAGCAGTGAAGGGAAATGTTGGGAAAACAGGAGAAGTTACTCCATTTTTAAGCCTCCGTCGCGTGTGCAACCTTAATGGTTAAAGTTACACAGAAATCATTTCATTACGGGAATGTTCTCCTTAAACTTATATAAAAAATATCCCACGACAGCATATGTCTATCTTTTATGGTTGACTCACAATAACACGTGTAACTCCCGATAGCTTAGCAGTTCGAAGCTTTCTGGTTATAATATTTGTGTACTCTTACGTTTATAACACTCTCAGTCACCCCTAATTGAAAAATTTAACATTATTAACTATTCCATAAAAAAGAATCATATAAATCGGTATAGAAACACCAAAGTTATACATGAAATACGCTAATAATAAGCCATTGCGCGTGAATACTGAATCATGCTATAAGGATTATTTTTGAGAATCGGTCGCCGCGCTCGACGCGTCTCGAGGCAGAAGGTATAAAATTTCGTTCTATAAATACTTAAGCCTCATGTGAACGTGATCTAAACAATATTACCAATATATTAGTTACACGCTGACGGAGTCGCGGGCACAGCTATTAACAATAATATTGTGCGGTTTTGTATTGTGATATTTTTCAACAGTATTATAGATTGACATATTATATTTCCCTATTAAATTACGAAAGTTAATCTGTCTGTTACATCAAAATCACTGAACCGTGAGGAAGGACATAGGCTACTTTTTTTTACGAAAAAACGACGGAAACGCGGTCCAGGTCGCGGGCAACAGCTATCTATACTAATAATATAAGGCTGAAGAGTTTGTTTGTTTGTTTGAACGCGATAATCTCAGGTATAACTGGTTCAAATTGAAAAATTATTTTTTAATTAAATAGTCAATTTATAGAGAAAGGCTATAGGCTATATATAATTACGCTATGGCTAATAGGAGCGGAGCGCCAATGAAGAATGCTTCAAAATCGGGGTTAAATTTAACGTTAGCCCAAAGTAACTATTCCACGCGGACGAAGTCGCGGGCAAAAGCTAGTTAATTATACTATTGTCTGTCTTTGATGTGTGTTGGGTATGACATGTGACATGATGTCGTTAATTACAAAGACGACTCGTCCTAACCTCAAAAAATTAGAGACTTTAATAATAGCACGAGGTCATTACAAAATATTTTGGAATATGACACTGTTCTGGATCAAGTTACTTATTGCCCATATAGAAATTTAATTTTCAATTCCATGAGAACAATTTTTAAAAACTAAGGTTATATTGTGCCTCGTGTTTGGACTTAATTAAACATTTGCAATAATGGAGACATACCTAGATAAGGTATGTTACCATTATTGCGAATGTTTGTTTTCGAATTGATTGACATTAATTACATAGTTTGTGGGCGTACCCATAAACGGTATAATTCAGCAGTAAATGTATTATTATAATAATATATTGAAATTGATTTACTGTATCTCATTTAATTGCCCAGTGACCCATCTGAATACCTAATAAAAAGAGACATAAAGCTCTTATTGCAATAGCACACAAGTAAGGATATACGCGTTATTCCAGCTAATAAAAACAGGCATTTTAAGCATACCTACATAGTTGTCGAATACTCCCAAGAGAAATCAGTCTGAGTTACTGGAAAATAGACCTAATGACCGGCGTATAAAATAAAATACAGAAAATAACGATAGTGATGTTATCGTTATTGTTAAAAGGACTTGATGACATGATAAATGGTGAATTTTGGTACCTAATTTACTTAATAAAAATAAATGTTGGTAGTTTTGAATATTGGTTAGAATTTGTTATTAGAATAGAGAATAAACTACCTATTAAGGTACGCACTTTTGTACCGATATTAATTGTTACAGATAGGAAACACCCAAGGCATTTAGCTTTTATTTTTGTGTGAATCTACGTAAAAAGATACATAAATATTAAGATTATTTCGGTTATTGCTCATATCTTATACCATATATTATAAATCAGAAAAGTTTGTTTGGTTGTTTTAAATGCGCTAATCTTCCAAAGTACTAGGTGGATTTGAATGAAATTTTGTATGCAAGTAGCTTGAAGCTTGAGGAAAGTTATAGGCTACTTGTTATCTGGGTGTAAAATAAGGAGGTTATATTTTTATCGTGATAAAAAGAGTAAAATGCATGACAGTATGTTACAGAATATTGTGTCAAAATCGCTTACATTACATATGGCAAAAATTTATCGTTGAATCAGATCTAAATATATTGTAGTATTTATAGCCATTATGACCACTCCAATCCAATTACTAGTAATTGGATTTTGAATGGATTAAATTATCAGTTAACTATCAACAGGCTGCAGCTAGCCCACTCAGTTGCTAGTCAACTGTTTAATTTAAACTTGTTGCCCTAATAGCACTTCGAAATTATACCCTCCAATGGAAATTTCCATCGTTCCATTTTTAGCCTTCCACTGAGCGATTCTTTTGCTCCCAAATTTAATTTCCAGTTTCAAACGAAAAAGGTTCGCAGATGATTAAAAATATACAAAACATTTTCTGTAGATAACGAATGCTCGATAATATTTATGATTATTGTACCGAGTTCCCTCAGAAAGTATTGTAAGCTGTTATTTGAAGAATATTGACAGGTGTTATGGTTAATGAGAAGCCGAAAAATCTGACATTAGTCAGTTGCTAGCGACTAGGAGATCAGATAAGCATGTAAAACACTGGTAATCAGCTGTATTTGGCATGCTTACAATATATTGAAAAAGGATTGATACATTGGTCCAATGCTCGATCTCTCTCGCTTAATATTTTAGATGCTTGATGAGTTTTAACCTGATGCGTTGAAAAACTTGGCAACATATAACAAAATGAACAAGAGAAGCCAACTAGTTGTTAGAAACAATGTTGATCGTCCGGTGGCAAGATGGAAAAAGAATAATATTGCCAAGGCAGGTAGATGCTGGATGATTGCTATTGCCTGGATAAGAATGGGATAGGATCACGATTGGCGCAGGTAAAAGATAAAAAGAGAAGGAAAGAGAGAAGAAATATTTAACAATAGCTGTAGGTGGGTTTTGGCCGAAAAGGATGCAAGTAGGTACCTACTCATGAATAATACTAATTAAAAATATGAAATTTAAATCAGCTGATTTACTTACCTGCAATAAAAGAATGAGCAAAATGTTCTTTTTCTCACACCGCAATTACGACGGCATTCGTATGTTGTATTAGGGTCATGGTCCCTCAACTTGAGAAAATAATAAGAAATGTAATTTAATTTAGTTTCGTTTAATTTGAAGTGTCAATAGCCTAATCGCTAAGGTGTCAGACTAGTGATCGCGAGGTCGCAGGTTCGAACCCAATCCATTACCCTATTACCGTGAACCCGCTCCAGATACAAGCATATTTAGCTGAATTGGTTAACAAGATTGCTAATAATGTTTGTACCCACATTGCTAGTTGAAATTAAAGTAGTAAAAATGTATCTATTTAAAAGTAATTCCAAACCTTTTACGTTCTGTTCCTAAACTTAAAATCAACGTATAAAAGGATTATTGACACCTTGTAAATAAGATTTCGTTTTACATTTTGGAAGATTTAATTACCTAGTTAAATAAAGCATTTTCAAAGGATCGGCTTAGTAGAGCGGTGTGCCTAAATTAGATAAGATAGGATAGATACATATCTACAAACGATGTTTTCTATCAACAAAGTTTTCGGCGAAACGTGATGTCTAAGGAATAAAGATTTCTATTAGCTTTGCTTTCTGTATTAAGTCGTATCGTACAAGCGAGTTTCTATCTTAGGTTCCACTCTCGTCTAAAATAGTAGTAAAAAATGGAATAGGGCACAATTTAATTTAACAATTTAAAAAAATCTTACTGAGACAATATTAAGTGCAAATTACTCCGAAAAAATTCATGGACTTGAATGCACAAAAGAAGCCACCAATAATACCATATGCAAGCAAACAATTCTTAATACTGCTGCGCATTCGACATCAGTAGTCGACGATAGTACCATGCAGTCGACGATTCAACATCTGAGGATGCTTTGAGTGTGCTTGCATGTCGTTTTTAAATGCATCCCTTCTACATAAGCATACTCGTATACTAGCGGCCTCGCCCGGCTTCTTATGGTGTCTTTCTGCGTATTCACAACAAAATCTTAATAAATTATACCTTTCACTTAAATCACTCTATTTATTGGTGAAAACCAAATGCTAATTTGTTCAGTAGTTTATGAGTTTATCACGAACATAACTACAGTCAGACGCGGCGGGAAACTCGATATGCCGCATAAAGTACTCAAACTACCAGACCATCTACGGCATCTACCAATATTAATAAATTCTGATGTGTAGGTAAAATTGTCAAAAGCGGCATAGATTTTTCTTGGCCTTTTTTCCTAATTATCCTTCCAATATTAGTATCTGTATGACCATAACTATGTAGATTGTGACTAAATGGAACATGTTGCATGGATGTATCATATCCCGAATTTAAATCTTTTTAATATTATACGTACGGACGTATTAAAAATAACCAACAATTTAAGTACGAAGATACAAGTTAAATTAGATATATTTACTGGCGATAGAATCATATAACGTTAGGTATACTTCTCTTGTTACAAATGAGTAAATAAAATACATAAATGAACCACATTTATTACGCACTGGGAAAACAATATCAACACTCGAATAAACAGCTGTCGTGGGGTTTGTTGCCCAAGAAACACGATACTAAATAAAACGAGTTATTTATATGAAATACTAGCGAGATTCTATTTACCAAGCGACCCGACGCTCGAGACGTTACTCCATGAGTATAATAAGGGTTGCGTAGAATATTGCAGTAAAGTAGGGATGGGACGACAATAATTCTGATTGACACACATTATGCGAATCAAAAAATTTGAGATACGAAACCGGAATACCGGTTTCGTATCTCAATTTTTTTGATTTGATGATATAATAATATCACAAGTGATATTCATTAGTTATACTCGTAATAATATTTTGAGAATGTAATTGTGATTTGTATACAAGGTGTAACAGATTAAGCGCAATACCTCAGACACCACAATTACAATATTAAATTATAAGTCTATGACAACATCCGTAACTAAATAAGTTGAAACCAAACGTAGACATCTTTTTAGGGTTCCGTAGTCAACAAGGAACCCTTATAGTTTCGCCATGTCCGTCTGTCTGTCCGTCTGTCCGCGGTTTAGCTCAAAACCTATTGGTACTAGAAAGTTGTAATTTGGCATGAGTTAATGGCGCCAAAAAAGTGGTAAAATAAAATTTTGAAAAAAGCAATTATTTAGGGTACCTCCCCTACATGTAAAGTGGGATGATAATTTATTTTTTTCGTCCTTCCCATAGTGTGGGATATCGTTGGATAGGTCTTTCAAAAAATTTGGGGGTTTGGGAAGACCGTTTTTTGATTAAGTAAACCGTTCGTGACTTAACAAGCTTTAAATTACTAATTTTCGTTAGAGTCAAGTGTCCTCCCCCTCTAACAACTAAACGGTTGTGGTTAGAAATTCAAATGTCACGGCAGTAGTACCTATATATAACGAAGTTTAAAGGAAAACTATCACACATAAGTGGGCTTTACAAGTTTACGAGTAATAGTCCACCAATTGTATTTGACTCGAAAATTTCGAACAACTCCATAGAAATGTCGATAGATGGCGCTAAGCCTCAGTTGTATCGCGCTAGTTTTTGTAAGAAATTTACTATCGCATAACAGTCCTTGCATAATTTTGGAGATTTTAATGAAGACTATCTCCGTAACGACAACACTGCAGTTTACAAATTAATACGTGACGCTGGTTACCGGTCTATTACAACCACTTCCCTCTACACGCGGTGGTACTTAAATCTATACTATATAATATTATAAAGTGGAAAAGTTTGTTTGTTTGTTTGTTTGTTTGTTTGCTTGAACGCGCTAATCTTCGAAAGTACTGGGTGGATTTCAAAAATTCTTTCTGATTATGATAGGCAGTTTCATGAGGAAGGCTATAGGTTATCTAGCATTACGCTACTCCTCTCGGTTTTCCTACAATAAAGGTATTGGTGAAGTAAGTCGGAAGAAAATATGCCGCTAAATTACTATAATCGCGTGAGCTGGCGAAATGCGGAGTTATACGTAAAGATCATGTACTACAAAAATGTAGGTTTTATGTAGATCTAAAAAAAAGTCCGCGGTACTGCATATCTAACTTTTATAAATAATCCACAATAAGGCAAATTATGTTAAGAAAATATTTAAAAAATAAGGAATGACTTTGTAGTATTATTATTATTCGGTCATATTAATATTTGCGTTTGAAAGTAATTTCATCATCAAGAAAATTTTATGAAGATTATCTTTGCCTTTTACAGAATATAATTTGGACTTACAGTTTAGGAGAAAATGTAAAATTATTCAACAACGCTATTCACCGTAACGGCCGCGGCGGCGGCGGCCCGGGGATGCACGACGCGTCGAGCATGACTCGCGTACTCTACCACTCCGCGATAGATACCGCACTGATAGTGAACCTTATCTTGGTTTCATTTCGACTTCTTGGCTAAGAGACTTCCTATATAAAATTGTTTCAGCTTCTTTTACGTCAGATGTGTATTTTTGTATCTATGCATTTGAATACTTATATTTTACTTTCTCTTTAGTTGAATAAGTAATTTTGATAGGGTGTTGTTTTGTTCATCCCATTTTTTATGTCATCGTTCAGTTTAAAGGTATGTTGTAACGAGATACCGCGGCCCCGGAAGGCAAGGGCAGCTGAAGTAATTGGGTGGGCTTACAGTCAGTAGAAGTCTGACACTCCTTCTCGCTCCACTTAGAGCGAGAGAAGTCATTCGATGATTTTCCCACCCGAAAAAACGGGTCAGACATTCAACGTTGGCATTGTTTAAAAGCGCTGTTGTTAGGATTCCTTAGCCGAATAGCAAAAAAGCGGAACCCTTATACTATTCGTCATGTCTATCTGGCCGTCTTTCCGTATGTCACAGTCATTTTATTCCGAAACTATTAAGACTACAGAGTTGAAACTTGATATATAGATGTATTCTGCAAACCGCTTTCCGATTTTTATGCGAAATAAAGTAAAAAAAAAACATTAAGGGAGGCTCCCCATACATGGAACTAGAACTAAAAAATTTTTTTTACATCAAGCCTGTACGCCTGTGCGGGTGTCGGCGTCTATAAATAGATCTTTAAAAATGATAATGAGGTTCATGTAATCATTTTTGTCAAAGTCAATCGTTTTAAAGATATATTTGGGGACACATTTTACTACATTGGAGTTGCCAAAATAGTAAAATGTGTCTCTAACTTTTAAAATAATAAAGTGTAAAATATAAAAAATATGCTGTAGATTCTAATGAAAACTTTTAACTAAAATTGATTCGAAGGAGATACAGTTTTTGAGATTTCATTTTCACATTTGCAAAATCCGCAAATAAAACTTTGTGATATAAACATTATGATAACAGCATTTTTTTACGTTAATCTATGCTAGCAAGCATAGCTACGGAATACTTCATGGGCGAGTCAGTCGAAAGATATACGCTTCCAAAGTGGTAAAATGTGTTTCACCCCCCACCCCCTCTTACTTTTATAATAATGGAGTCAAAAACCAAAACAAAATAATTGCTGTAGATCTTAATAAAAAAATTCAATTAAAATTGGTTCGAACGAGATCGGGTCAGTAGTTTAAAAATACTCTAAAAATACTCTAAATGTATTCTTGACAATATTATTAAATTAAACTATATTTACTTCGCGATTCTCTATCCAGTGCGAATTAGATTGACGCATAAAATTACACATTAATAATAGTAGTAGGATTATACGCGGGTGAAACCGCGGGCACAGCTAGTAGATCATATTTTTTCAAACTTCCCTTGTGAAGTTGGATTTTATAATTCTTTCTTCAGTTACCATCGCCCTATGTGGGCCCATGTTTAGAGTGAATTCAAATTAATATGTTTTTATTTATTTATTATTTTGCTATATAATATCAAACACAAAGCTCCCCCAGCAAAGTACTTCCTCAATTTTATTTTTTTGTAACGATTGAGTAGTGTAGTTCTGTGTCCTGTATTTAAATTCAAAACACCAACTATGACAAGTTTTATACAAATCTCTAAAAAAATTAAAACTTTCCGTGCAAAATTGTCGGATCAGGTGAGGATTTGTATAGGAAGTCAAATTAGTTAGGTATTCATGTTTGGCTTTTAGTTAGAGCATGGTACGAAACGATCAGTCAGCGAATACGACAGGCACTTGGCTGTTATAAAAACTACGGAACCCTACACTGCGCGTGGCCCGACACCCACTTGACCGGTTTTTTATAAAATAATTATCCTTACTAAACGCAAAAAGTATGTGCGTCATGCAATATCCTTACGCAGACGCATACACTCATGCAATGTTAGCGGCCGACACGCACACGAGCGCATTTCCTTGAATTAAGGATTGTATTAATTTGTCATGATATTGTGTTTCCATTTTAAGTTAAATGAAAGATTTTTCCGTCAAAATTTAACACCTATTTTTTATGTCAGAAATCGATTCAGAAGCCGATTCTGAATCAACTACTTTCAGGAATTGCGTTTATTCTGTTACACTATGTAAGGTTTATTCAAATAAATAAAATACTTTAAAAGCCTTTCTTTTTCGAAAGATCAGCCCGCTTTTAACGATAGATGAGGTTTACGATTACAAGAGTGAGCCTAGATGTTGATGTTAACGACTCTTGGTTTAAAACCTTCCACGCCTTGACTGTGCGTACAATAAATATGGAGGAGAAGCGCTTAGTTCGTCGAAACGGTATACTAACTAAGTGTGGATAGTTCCCTGCAGTACATCTGGTAGAGCAAGTAGTAAACGAGAAATTTAGTTCGTATTGCGATAAATAAGTAAAGTTATTGCGAAAGTAAGATTATACGTATGCTGGAAAATATAAGAGTCTTTCTTTAAAAGCTATTATTCTAGCCTTGTTTCCCAAACAGTCGTTTGTACTTAATAAAAGAAGTTCAGTATAGCGTGACTAGCTGCTGATATCATAATTTTTGTTTTCTTTTGTAAGTTTTGGAACATGTAATGAAAAATACAGTCAAATGTCCTTTGCTAGTAACACGTATATTTACAAACATAGCGTGTTTACCTGGTAGCATGTAGGTAATTGTTTTTTTCCTAGGGTTATACGAAAAATAATGTGGGAGCAAATTAAGCAAAAGCGAAACTTAGCTGAATTTTTTTTTGTCCAGTAGGCAAACTTTTCGTTAAATAACTAATAGACACTACATTATATTACCGAAAGACCCTTAATTTCTTACGAGTATGTTGCCCAAAAATACAAGAAATACATGTATGTGTTCATACAATCTGTGTTCTTTTTAACGCAAAAACAGCGTAAAAGATCGCTGTTTTAATTTACTTTAAAAATGTAATGCTTTGGGCAAAAGTTTTTTATTTCGATGGTCTAGAAGACAAATGTGCTAATTACAAAATTTTAATAATGTAACATTTTAATGCCAAAAGTATTGAAATGATCAATGAATACTTTTGGCATTAAAATGTTACAATATCAAAATTTTGTAATTAGCACATTTGTCTTCTAGACCATCGATTTATATTTCTTTTGCGAAATATCAAGTTCTTATTGACGTATACTGACAGATATCTATGTTAAGGAAAGGGATCTGACACTATAAAATCCTGATTTCATACTTGAAAGCTTTCATTCAATCAAAAAACTGTAATCAATCATTGTACCCAGCTATCAATGTCTGAATGTAAGATTGATTTCGATTACATGCATTGTTTGGAAGATAAATATTTAAGTATATCAAGTTCGATAGTGCCATTGCCTGCGTACATTGCGAGAATGTTCTTACGAGATACCGGGGCTCTGAAACGCAGCCCGCGTTTAACGGAATTTTTTTTTTTTTTTTAGCTTGATCATCCTCTCCCTCACGCGGCCCGCCTCCTCCTTCGGAAGCATGACTGCTTCGCAGAAGGAGGCGACCGCTTCCCACTCCCTCTCGCCCCGTAGCATGGCCTCGACCAATGCCGGGCGCGAGAGGTCTCCGCCTATTGCCGCCGTGAGGACACGTCGGTGCTCTGCCCAAGCGGGGCAGTCCTGCACCGTGTGCTCGACTGTGTCCTCAGGGCGACCCTCGCAGTGGTGACACCCAGGCATTTCCTCCTTTCCCATCAGACACAGGTACCTCCCGAAACTTCCGTGTCCGGTGGGGACCTGCGTCATGCGGTAGGTCAGGACGCTGTGACGCCGATCTAGCCACTCCTCAAAGAGGGGTCTTACCGCCGCAATTGCGGCGTGCCCGGCGTTTAAGGGAATAGGGTGGAGATTCGCACTCTTTTCTGCTCCACCTAAACTGGGAGGAGTCATTTGATGAAATTCGCCGCGGGAAAAAGTATACCTGTTATCTAAAAGACTTTAACTGCTGATAATTGAGTCGCTGCAGCAGGTCCATCCAAATACCCCAATATAACTATAGGTATTTTAAACATACGATGGTTGCCCGCCAGACTTCCAACAATCCAATTATTGTGAAATACTATACAATATAATAATTTATTCGTTCGAATTTGAGACATAGAGCTAAAAATATAATAGACTATAATTAAAGCTTACACTAGGATCAGCATGAGGAACATCTGTGTCTGAACTAGATAAGGAAGATCTATATTTCAGACATCAGCGTTCTTTCTTTAGCATGCATCACTTCACTATAAACTAAGTTTCATCACTGTACAGTATGTATATTATGTATACTCTAAAGATTTGTTGTCAAAGATCTCCAGATAACAAGCCGGGCGGAGAAAATATCAAAAACCGTAGACGAGTAAAAATAAAAATATAAATAAATAATAGAAAATAGAAATAAGTTAAGCGAACTTGTATTAGATCTGCTTGAACTTGTATAGAACTGGAAACACGCCACGTACAAATGCCAAAAAAGATCATATTAACGGTCAGTGTTAACTGGCTAGCTTACCGCTGAAGTAGTTGTTGTTTATATTTACAGCACTTTAAATACTCGAGTATGCATGAGCACAAGCTCCATGCTATTTCCATCTGTATTTATTGTTGTATTTTGATTGTTATTTCCATAATTATATTTTTGTTTTCGTTGCTGAATGATTTTCCTTGCCAGGCTAGCAACATATTAGGTTAACCTGTTTTTAGTAAATGTCTTCATACTAAATAAAGATTACTTACCAAAATAAGTTTTCAATTTGTTTCAATGACATTTTTTTTTTATCTTGATAAATGTTTAAAAAGAGAGAGCCCTGCCACTCATAACACAAGTTTAATCTTAGCTTGGGTTTAAACTCAGTGTTATTCTTATTTTTTTTTGGGTTTATATAGTCTGTTATACATAGTGCTATTCTGCTGAGTTGTAAACTTGGAAATAAAGCATTATTATTGTTATTAATATTGCCATTGTGCTTAATGTTTCACAGCCAGGGACAAGTGTTTTATTTACTATGTCGTTTGTATGAGAAAATAAACTGTTTTTACAATTTTCCTCGCAATTTGTTTGTTAAATCTCCATAAAAAATACTCCAATTGGACGAGCCATTCTCAAGTTTTTGGTTTCCATTCACACATTTATTTTAAATTACCTTTCTACTTTGCTTAAGAGAATCATAGGATTTATTTTGTTCTAATGTTAAATCTGTATAAATCTATTTTTTAAGTATTCACTGAGTGAGAAATATCTGTAAAAATTATATTAATAGTACAGGCACTCTACGAAAATCTTGACACTTCTTACAGTCTAAAACAAGTAAATCAAATAGGAGCGATTTTTTATAAAGCTATTCTCTTATTGAGTTATCCCTAATTTACTTTCATTCGATTCATTGACATACGAAAAACAATTTGTGATAAAACGGTTCTGCCTCAAATGCTGTCGTAACGAAAAAATAAATAAAATTATAATATTTTTTACCCTCTCGTTCTATAATTATTATCCATCATCCTCTTCATAATAATGTATATACCAATATCAATCTTCTCACTTTTGTGTAACTATTAAATTTTATAGTCTATGGATAAAAATATATGGCTAATTTGGTGCAGTTTGCTCAGATAATAACGAGAAAGCAACAAGAAATTATATTTCTTGAATAAATTCAGACCCAAGTCAGTTTAAATTTTCAAAAAGGTCACTTTTCAGATTATTTTATTAAAATCTGACGAAGGAATTGTTGTCTAAATATTCTAAGATAGATATTATAATTAAAGAACGAGAATCCACGTAGTGGGCTTTTATTCAGTGGAAGTTTGAAACTCTTTTCCGCTCCACCTAAGGGGACATTTGATGATTTCCTCCAGAAAAATAGAAAAAGGCCGACTAATAAATTAATTCCATGCTATATTGATACTTCTCAATATAAATGTATTCACACCTGACGGGATGATGGAGCCTATTGGAAAATATTCATAATTATAGTCATAATAAATTATACATACTATTGTTGTAAGCAGGGCCGGATTAACCATTAGGCGGAGTAGGCAACTGCCTAAGAGCCCCGCATCAACTAGGGGCCCAGGCCCTGTGCACGAACCAAGAAAACATGTTCCTTTGAACGACAATTTGATATGCGTGTGGACTTAGGGACCTCACTGTTATCTCACAAAATACAAATGGTGAGATTTAGTAGTAGAATTAGAACAATTTTAGAACAAATCTGGGAATAAGTAAACAAATATATTAAAAACCACAGCCCTTAATGTGCTTTTCCTCAGTTCACACACGATTTGGTCAGTCAAAGTAAGAAAAAGGGCCCCTAGAATGCCATTGCCTTAGGGCCTCTGACAGGGTTAATCCGGCTCTGGTTGTAAGCTTGAAAATAATAAACACGAAAATGTTTCACTAACTTTTTACTACTACGTACTTTTATAAAAATATTTCATAAGAAGACTAAGTGAAGTAAATAAAAAAAACAGATTAATAAGAATAACAATAAGAAGGAATACAGTTTGCGAGTAGCGAAGTAATGGTTTTTGCTTTAATGTCTACACTCAAAAAAAAGTCAAACAAAGTCAAAAAAAGTTCACGGTCCGTTATACATTACAATCGTATGTCGGATAATATTTATAGCAGCCGATATAATTATTCAGTTAAAATATTATTCTATGGGTAATTAATTTTTGGGGCAGCTATTGGATGACAAATAGAAGAGTACTATTTCAGATCTGTGGCGGGCATCCTGCCCTACAATAAGCGTGTAAAGAATAAAGAATACATGGGCAGCCAATTTCTCACTGTTAATCATAACAAAACATCAGCCTATAACGTTCCCACAATTGGGACACTGACAGGCCTCCTATCTATGAGAGAAATAACCGTAATCCTCCACGCGGGCATTGTGCGAGTTGGAGAAATTATTAAAGCAATCATATAAAATTTATAATAAAAATTATAAATTTATAATTGTTATTATAAATTATATACATATTATTATTATCTACAGGTGTAATACTTATAAAAAAACTACTATGGAAGGTATTTATATAATTTAATTTTTTATAAACAATTTTCAGAAAAGCATTTAACAAGTTACGGGAATTGATACAAAAACTTCTAAAATATCTAAAGGAGGAGCTTTAAGAGTTTTCAGGTCAAAGTAATTATTTTATCCATCATTATAATACTTTGATTTTTTAACGATATTCCTGCCTACTACTTATAAAAAAAGTTTCATGATAAAAGGTTGTTTTAGGCAATTTTTTCACCAAAAACTGCTTAACTTTGTTTCGACAGCAAAATAATAAATTGTATTAAAAGATTCAGCAACTTTTTCTAATGAAACCAATTTATTATAACCTAGTTATTACACCGTTCATTTTATTATTTATCTGTATTATAAATCGAAAAATCTGGCTAAATGCAGGCTTAAACAGTTTCACCTTAAAGGCAAACTAGAGGATTCTGGAGAACAAAGTTATCGGGCTTTCATTACATTTTCATGGAAATATGTTGCTTTGTTATCGTAATTGGTTGTTGTGGATAAAACTTGCTAGATACCGGACTAATTTCTCCTTTTAGTGAAGTCAGTTATAAATAGTTCATTGCAGTTGCCGCCCACGCACTGACTTTCAACAAGGTAATACCTCATTTCGAGTAATTTCGAGAACCAATTAAAATAAACCGCTTGATTCATTTTATTTGCCAGTGGTACCTTCATACATCGTCATCTATTTAACCTTTTCCCAACCATGCTGGGGCCAACTTCAAGTGAATCCGGATCCAGCTGAGTAAAGAAAGTGCAATCCACGAAGACGCGCCCCACCAATTAGGCTGAGGGGATTGCGGGGTGCGGGGGGTATAAATATCCCCACCTTAAATTAAAAATATATAAAATTTAAGTAGAGCATCTTTCCCTTTGACCGTGACGCTTTCTCCTGATTAGTCTATTCATCGTAGTGTGCGTTAATAAACGGTTAAGAGGAATAGTGGGGCGCGTCTTCGTGGATTGCACTATCTGTACTTCTTAGTGTTTTACAGGGAGCAAATGCTTGGTAAGACTGGTGTCAGATTTTCTGGCTTCTGGGAATCCGTGATGATTATCAAAGATGTACAAATGACAGCCCGGATTATCAGGCTTAACGTGCTTTTTGAAGCACGGAGGTATCTCTATATGCTAAATACGAGCTTCTTCTTACATAATACCCTACCTATGTAAAAAAAAGCGCGTATTAATGCCTACAGCCAAATAATAAATGACTAAAATAAATTAACAATAGGGTAGTTCCCTGTGTTACAAAATAATTGTTTTATTTGGTCCATTAGGTAGATTTTCAAAAAATATTGGTCACGTATTTTTTGCTTTTTCAAATCAAGAAAAATTCATAAAGATGGAAAGCTTCAAAGTACAGGAGTGGGGGCTGCTGACGTCACACATTGCTAAGAATTATACCGAGGTGTGTCATCACGCGAAATTTCAACTCACTGTATCGTCTTAATTTAAAAAATAAAAAATATGTGCCCAATGTTTTTTGTTAAACTACGTGACGGATTAAATAAAATATTTTAGGAAACTACCCTATTCTTCAAAACGTTTAAGTTTTCATTTTATTTTGCCTTGTCATTGTGACAATAAAAAGGAAATAAATGTTCTTTTGTAAAAAAAGTGAGCGTATTGAGAAGATGCTGGTTTAAATGGTCTATACAGCTCGTATACGATGCTCGTTTATCACAAGCATTGTTGGCAGGATAAGCAAGGTATTTTATGATATTCCACTTCTTGATAATGTGCTTTGAACACATTTTGCGATGCTTACGTGCCATGGCTGAGTAGTTACGTAATTGGCCGCGTCTTTGCTCAGTCTTTCTTCACATGTATCAAAGCCTGGTAGTTTATTGTACCTACACTAAGTATAACTAACTGCTCATGATCATCATCCGCATGTATACCTTCGGATGTCTCATATACTTTAACCTAACAGGACATAATCAGCTTATAACGTTACTACTGCTCATACTCGAGTCTCCTCTCTTCGATTGGCAATCGGCCGTAATCCACTACGCGGTTCTAGTGCGGGTTAATGGATTTCGCTTTGCCTCTGCATTTTCGGTCTAAGAACGTGTCGGTTTCCTCACGATGTTTCCTTCATCGTTTTGAAAGCAGTGATGATGATAGAAATTACACATAGTAATAGAATAGAATAGAATAGAATATTTTTATTTCGGACCACAAAAATCCATAAAATGTTAGTAACCTAATACCTTATTATCTAGTGTTAGTACCCATCACCCTCCGCACAAACTGCTTCATAATAGGAGAGGACACACTCTCACTCACCGTTCTCAGGATGCTGTTACGACTGTCCCTTACTCTCCTCAGAAGTGAAGCCGTTTTCTTACGTATAATCGCTTGAAATGCGTCCGTACGAGCTTGTGCAAACATTTCTGAGGCGCTACAGTAACGAGGCAGTCGCAAGAGCATCCTGAAAGCATTATTATATAGGACGCGGAGCACATCTAGCGATTTTTTAGCGTAACTGACCTATAGTAATGAGTTTATTTTTAATTTAAGATAATCTCGGTTTGACCTCCATCTCACCTGATGGTAAGCGATGATGTGGTCGAAGATGAAGCACACTTACCTCGTAGTTACTCATTCACTTCTGGCTTAAAGACTCCCAGGTTATAGCTATCAGGAAACATAGTCTGCTGTCTAAGTTTAGGTAGATCCACGACCTAAAGTCTTGCGCGTTACCACTTATAAACCACCACTGCTCATATACATTTCCTCAGTTGTAATATTAGTGTGGATTTGCTTTAAATCATAATCAAATGAAGAAATAGAGTGAAAATCATGATTAAAGCAACATAGAACATACATACACTTAGTATTGAACTCAGTTCCACTTCAATTTACACAATTGATCGCTCAAGGCGGTCATTGACTTCTGTAGCGACAGTATTCAGTGTTGAATAAAATGGAAGTTTGAGTAGAAGTTTGTATTAAAATGATAAAAGCATGATACAAGTCTTAACTCATTGTTCGGATTGTAGTTTGTTTATAAGAAAGGAATAAATCTTCATTTGTTTCTTAATGTGTTAGTCTTCTCTTCTATGCATTAGATTGAAATGAACTCAGGTAGATGAAGGATTGGAAAGAAGTTGCTACCGCCGAATTATCCTTGAGCAAAAACAGAGAGAGATTTAGTTAAAACAATGGTAAGATCTAAACATTGAATATCTCTTTGGACTTCAGAAATTATGAATAAAAGATAAAGGCAGTATCTTTTATTCATAATTTGAAAAAAAGAAGCGAAGAAGATTCTTCGCACCGTTTAAAAAAAGATGCTAAGAAGGATGCGTGTTGTAACCAGGTAGTCTGACTCAAGAAAGGAAGTGTAAAAATAAATGACGAAAAAAATGATTTAGCAAAAAATAGAACCGACTTCCATATCAAAACACTACAAAGCCTATTTAGCCTATAACTTATTTTCGGTAATCGGTGTTATTGGTTTTCTATTTTCTTTTTTCACAATCAATTTAATTTTTTTCAATCGCAATCCACGAAATACTTATTATTGAGTAGTTTCAGTGGCCATCTGTGGTCTTCATCATGAGTTAAACTTCCCCAAATGGTACTTTTCAAAAGCAACTGCTCAAGTTACCCGGTATAAGAAATACCCAGAACACTATAGGTGTGCCTATAATATTTAAAGAGTTCCCTTGATTTCTCCAAGACCCCATCATCAGATCCTGATTTCGTAAAAATGGAACCAACTAGAAAGTATACCCTTTCAAACGCAAAAAGAATTTTCCAAATCGGTCCAGCCCTCTCCGAGTTATGAGGTAACATACAATAAAAAAAAATTTCAAGACGAACTGAGAACCTCCTCCTTTTTTTGAAGTCGGTTAGTAATTAAAGAAATGTAAACATAAAAGACAAGCGAACATCGACATACGAATGCCAATAAGGGCAGAAGGGATTGGCTTTTGTTCTTGTGGCGACACATTGTATTAATATTTAAACTTTCTTGCCAAAATATCCTCGTAGTGACTAAGATAGGATATCCGTGAGGCCGACGCGCCCTTTAAATACCCAAAATAAAGATGGCGACTGAAACCTGCAGCTTTTACGGGATGAGTTGGTATTAAAGCCTACTAGCCGTTTAAATGGACATATTACGAAATAATTCTTATTTTTTTAATTATGCTGAAATCTTTAGCTATTTGTATCAATTTCTGAATGAAAGAATGATGAATTATTTTACTCCCATAGATTAAAAGTCATTGCAACCTAAAGGTCATTCTGGCGGACAAATTATTGATTATTTTTTTTATATAAAACGGCATCTAACTATATACTATCGTAAAATTTTACATGTTAGAGTTATTACTTTACTAACTCTAACATGTAAAATTTTCAACAAAATCCAAAATGTGTCTGGGTCTCACGAGGATATTCAATAAACAAATACATTATGCGACCATAAAATGTCAAGAGCTTATTTTCAAACATACTCAGCTCAATATAGAATACGTCGCAACATCTTGCTAGACGCCATTTCAAAGATTGGACCAATAAAGTGTCTTCAAATAACTTTGTTTGTAAGAAAATACAAGACAAAATATATCGATATTTTGTTACCAAGTACGAGTAATTTTTACGTTAGTCTCATTAACTCTCCCTGAAACAAGAAGTAGTGTATTATATAACTTTTTAGTGAAGGAGAACTTTTGTTGCAATACTATCTTAATTTTTTCATAGATATTACTTATCTACATATTAGGTATCATCGGGCTATAATGTTGGGACACAGACCGCCTCTGTATAAAAAATGGGCAATAATCCAACACGAGGATTAGGACGAGGATGACGTAGATGTCTATTAGCTAATTGGCGGCTATTGACGGTAATTGATGGCATTGGTGGTAGAGCAATTAGCTGCCGCGCGCATCGTGGGTTCGATTCCTGCACTTGAACAAATTTTTCTATGGCCATAGATTAACTGTCGGGGTTGCGGGAATGTTCTAATGAGTTACCGCAGTCTGACACTCCCTTCTGGTCCACCCACAGCGGAAGGATTTTCATTTAATGAATTAACCCCACCAGTAAAAAGATTTGTCTGTTTCGGAATCGGGTGTAAAAGTTAAAAGTTTGGAGTTTGGACATTTTTTATCAATAAACCACGACATTACGAACTGTAAACGATAGTATACAAGAATAGTATATAGAATACAAGGGTAGGTGTAAATAAAGTACAGACGTGATTTTAGTGAGAGCTCTAAAATTTTAATTAAATTAATTGATTTTAACATGTTTTCTACCTAATATTTGAGGTATAAAGTATTAATTTAGAGGTGCTTACAATTTATGAAATAGTACATGTAAGATAACACTAAGAGCTGCACCACCTACCAGCTGTTCACTAGTATTGTCACAAGAGGATCACAACTTGCAATATGTCACAACTGGATGATATACAGTCTGCACAGAGAAACTTGGAAGAATGTTTCCTGAAGAAGATGGGTGAACTCGAGGCACAGATACAATGTGCTGGACCTGCAAAGGAAACCGTTGCGAAGATTGCTGAAGAGTTCCGGACTTTCAGGGAGCTAATGTTTAGCATGTTGGGACTTCTCCGGAAGCAAATCATGGAGTGCTCTAGAGTGGTGGACGGATTGGAGACACATGCTCGTCGTAAGGCTCTCCTTTTCACCGGGTTTGCAGAGACAGAAAAAGAAGATTGTAAGTCTCTTGTATTAAACATTCTTCATAAAAAACTAGGGATTTTGGATATCACTGCTTCCTCGATTAAAATATGTCATAGACTGGGGGCTTCAAACAAAGAATCCACACGCAGCAGACCTATTTTGGTGAAGTTTGCTCATATCGACTGTAGATCCGCTATTTGGAAGGCTAAATCGGCTCTGAAGGGCTCTGCGATTACAGTTAAGGAGTTCTTGACCAGGTCTAGGCAAACTGTTTTCAGCCGGGCGTGGTTGCATTTTGGGATGACGGCGTGCTGGACCCAGGATGGAAGGAATGATTAATGTTAAATCCCACGATGGAGCGCGTCATAAGATTACGTCATTAGATGATTTGAATTCCTTGTTGGCAAAGCATCCCAAGAAGATAGGAGAGAATGCTGCTGCAACAGGAAGCAAGCCAGGAGTTCGAAGTCAGTGTACACGTTAGTCCTCACATCATCTCGCTGTCAGTGTTCGTGTTTGTTGCGCCATTTCTCTCGGATTAGGTAGTGTACTTTTCTACCCACATCATATAGTTGTGACCTTTGTATAAGTTTAATTTGGTTTTTGCTCTTTGAAGTTATGGTAAAATTTTACAAAGAGTATGTAATACACTATGTTTTAAAATTTTATTTTGTTTTCGTGTGTAACAATGTCACTGTCACTTGTCAGTCATTAAATTACATCAAATGTTTTTAATATTCAACTCTAGATAAGTGGCTTTTGAGGCACTTCAATAATTGCTAATATCATAACGTTGGAGAATTTTAAAATCTTTTAGTAATGAAATGTGTTATTTTATGTTATTCTGTTCCACGTTTTGTATTATCCCTATTTCTTAATTTCTTAGTCTGAGATTTCCGTTTTGTTTTTGTATAATGTGTAATTTAGTATGTAGTTTTGTTCCTCGCTTGCGTAAATCTATACTTATTTTTATTATGTTTTATAAACAATTGTACACTAGTGTGGCTGGTGGGTGGTGCACAGATAGTAGTGTATCACCGGACGGTAATTAGGTAGTTTAAGCATATATTTGTTTATATTTATATATTTTTTTCTCAATGTCCTCTGATGACTCCTTTCATTCTGCTTTTGATTCCGCAAATTCTTCTGCTAATGCAAGTTTCTGTTCCTTGCCTGACACTGTCAGTGACTTTGTGCATCGCAGCTTCAGCCAACAAAATGAAAGCTTTTTCAATGTCTGCCATATAAATTCACAAAGTGTTCCTAGTCATTATAGCGATCTGTATGACACCTTTTCTAATGCAAATGTACATGCCGTTCTGGTTTCTGAGAGTTGGCTCAAACCCCATCTTCTTTCCACTGCCTACTCTCTTCCCGGTTTCATTCTCATCCGGAATGATAGAATTGGAAAGGGTGGAGGTGGTGTAGCTATCTATCTTCGCAGTGATTTTTCTTTCAAAATAGTAGCCAGTTCTCCTTCACAATATTGCGCTTCTGCAGAGTAGCTCTTCCTGGAAATTTGCGTTAAGGGTGTCAAGGCTCTACTAGGCGTTGTCTATTGCCCGCCTGCCGTTAATTATTTTTCCAACCTTGAACTGGCACTTGAATCTATAGGTTCTGAGTATGCACATTGCGTCATCATGGGTGATTTCAACACAGACCTTTCTCGCTCAACCCCTCCTTCCCGAAAACTCCTTCACATCATTGAGTCCGTTAGTCTCCATGTTCTTCCACTGCAGCCCACTCATTTTAATGTGTCTGGTGATGATACGTGGCTCGACTTGATCCTAATATCCACTCCTTCCTTGGTTTCATCTCATGGCCAATGTCCTGCACCTGGTTTTTCCCATCATGATCTCATTTTCCTCTCCTATATCTTAAAGCCTCCTAAACCTCTTCCTAAAGTTCTGCACA
This sequence comes from Tholera decimalis, assembly GCA_943138885.2. Taxonomy (NCBI): domain Eukaryota; kingdom Metazoa; phylum Arthropoda; class Insecta; order Lepidoptera; family Noctuidae; genus Tholera; species Tholera decimalis. The sequence continues at coordinate 20,857,367 of OW964562.2, forward strand.
TGCGTTGTTATGCGCGCATGGATGTTGAAAAGCTGCATCAAGATGCGTCAGAAATTGATTGGGACCAGCTTGCAGCGGCAACGACAATTGATGACAAACTGCGTATCTTCAATCAGGCTGTCCTTGCTCTCTTCGATGAACATGCTCCTGTTCGTAGGGTTAAACTTAGGCGAGCACCAGCCCCTTGGATGTCACCTGGGGTTCGTTTAGCGAGGAGGTGCAGGGATCGGGCCTTTCGGAAGTTTAAAAAGGATCGCAGTGAACAGAATAAAAACTCCTACAAAATTGCAAGGAATCGGTGTAATCAGGTGATACGCAACGCTAAACGCCGCCATATTCTTGAAAACATTTCATCTTCTTCGCCTGCTGATATCTGGAAATTCCTTGGAACTCTCGGTATTGGCAGGCCAAGTCATGTTGATTTTCCTAAAGCAATCATTTTGGATGATATCAACCGTCATTTTACTACCACTTGTAATTTGGACCCCCTTATTTTATCTCAGACGGTTGATTTTGTCACTAGTTTGCCTGGTCCAATCATTGAACCATTTAAGTTTTCACCAGCCACCTTGGAAGAAATTAAAAAGATTATCCTGTCCATTAAATCCAAAGCTGTAGGCCATGATAACATCAGTCGTGGTATGGTTACCTTGATCCTTGACTGTCTTCTCCCGCCAATTACCCATATCATTAACTTCTCCTTAGATTCCGGGCAATTTCCGTCCTTATGGCGTATGGCCTATGTCCGTCCACTTCCTAAAATATCGAATCCTTCCCTGTCTAATCATTTTCGACCTATATCCATTCTCCCTTTCCTGTCAAAAGTGCTCGAGGCCTGTGTTCACAAACAGTTTTCTGCGTTTGTTTACCGCAATAACCTTGTAAGCCCATTCCAGTCTGGATTCAGACCCGGGCACAGTACATCCTCTGCTCTTCTTAAAGTGACTGGTGACATTAGAGAAGCTATGGAGGATACTAAAGTTACTGTATTAGTATTAATTGATTTCTCCAATGCCTTTAACGCGGTGAGTCACGATATACTCCTTGCTATCCTCTCCCATCTTATGGTTTCTTCCGAGGCGCTGGAATGGTTCTCTTCTTATCTTCGGGGACGTCAGCAGTCGGTACGCGTTGATGAGAGATCTTCGAGTTGGCGTGGCCTGGATGCTGGTGTTCCACAAGGCGGTATTCTTTCTCCATTATTATTCTCTGTCTTCATTAACTTTATTACTCACTGTCTTCGGTGTTCGTATCATCTTTATGCCGATGATCTTCAATTATATACAGCTGTGCGGGTAGAAGGTTTGTCAGACGCTATAGGGGATGTAAACCGAGATTTGGAGGCTATCAATGACTGGTCTGATAGATTTGGAGTGTCAGTAAACCCCTCAAAATGTCAGGCCATCGTTATTGGTAGTTCACGTATGATGGGTAGAGTGGCGGCTATCTCTCTACCTCCTATTATTTTTAATGGTGTCGTCATTCCCCTTAGCCCTAGCGTAAAAGATCTCGGTTTGTATCTTGACTCGACACTTGGCTGGCAAAGTCAAGTATCTAGTGTCAGCCAAAGGGCCAATGGCACTTTGCGTTCTTTGTATCGTCTGAGGAACTTTTTGCCTGTTAAGACAAAGACTATGCTTGTGCAGACTTTAATTTTCCCTTTGATTGACTATGGTGACGTGTGCTACTACGACCTGAATGCGGTCTTGCTGGATAAGCTTGACCGTATTCTTAATAACTGCATTCGGTTCATATTTAACTTAAGGAAATATGACCATGTCTCAAGTTTCAGGTCTGAGCTTAAATGGATGACCATTCGTCAGAGGAGAAGTTTGCGCGCTTTGACAACGCTTTTCTCACTACTCAACTCTCCCAGCCCACCTTCTTATCTATTATCTCACTTTCAATTTCTATGTTCTTCACACAATAAGAATCTACGTTCATCAAATAATCTTCTCTTACTCTGTCCTTCTCATACTTCTGACTTTGTTCATTCTTCTTTTCATATCCAGTCGATTCTCCTCTGGAATGCGCTTCCTCTTGAGATCAGGACGGCTGATAATCGCTACGCATTTAAAAAGAAATTGCGGATCCACTTTCTTCACCAATAAGCAGAATTTCCATATTTAATTTTCATTTGCTTCTTAAGTATATATGTATCGCGTCGGGAGGACGATGAAGTACCTGGGACTCGTCCTCGACAGCCGGTGGAACTTCAGGGAGCACTTCCTGAGTTTGGCCCCAAAGCTGAACCGGGCAGCAGCCGCCTTCAGGCGACTCCTGCCTAATCTCAGCGGGCCAAACGCCTCCTGCCGAAGGCTGTACGCCGGCGTCGTGCGGTCCATGGCCCTCTACGGGTCCCCAGTGTGGGCCCTGTGCATCCGGACGCGACCACTAAAGTTGGTCGCATGCCAGAGGGTCATGGCTATCCGAATGATCCGGGGATACCGCACGATCGCCGGCGAATCGGCCAACCTCCTTGCCGGATTGCTGCCCTGGGATCTGGAGGCGACTGCCCTCCAGCGCGTCTATGAATGGCGCGTGGAGGCGCAGCGCCGGGGCGTATCCCCGCTGCCTCGAGAAGTCGAGGCGCGGCGGGAAGAGCTCCGGCGCGATCTCAGGGCAGTATGGAGGGAACGACTGTCGCAACCGACGGCCGGGCACGCCGCAATTGCGGCGGTAAGACCCCTCTTTGAGGAGTGGCTAGATCGGCGTCACGGCGTCCTGACCTACCGCATGACGCAGGTCCTCACCGGACACGGAAGTTTCGGGAGGTACCTGTGTCTGATGGGTAAGGAAGAGACGCCTGGGTGTCACCACTGCGAGGGTCGCCCTGAGGACACAGTCGAGCACACGGTGCAGGACTGCCCAGCTTGGGCAGAGCACCGACGTGTCCTCACGGCGACAATAGGCGGAGACCTCTCGCGCCCGGCCTTGGTCGAGGCCATGCTGCGGGGCGAGAGGGAGTGGGAAGCGGTCGCCTCCTTCTGCGAAGCAGTCATGCTTGCGAAGGAGGAGGCGGGCCGCGTGAGGGAGAGGATGGCGTCCTCCCTCCAGCCCAGCCGCAGTGGTAGACGCCCACGGCGTCGGACGTCGGCCGACGATCTCCGGCCACCGTAGGCGCGGGCATGCGGACAGCGAGTAAAGGGCAACTCGCTGTCCGACCATGGACCATGCCCGGGTCGACGGCGCGTCGTGTTCCACGCGCGCCTCAAAGAGCGTCAGCAACATGACGAGGCCCCCTCTGCAGAGGGCCGAAGCCCGCCGGGGTCGTGGGACTCATCCCGTTACCGTGGCCCCGGTATGTAAAGGGTTATTGAAGGAACACCGTGGATTTTAGTCAGTAAAAGTCTGACAGTCCCTCCCACCCTGCCCGGAGTGGGAGGACTTATTTGATAATTTTACCACGCTAGAAAAAAAAAAAAAAAAAAAAAGTATATATGTATGTATATGTATTTATATAAGTATTTATTCATATATATTATTTATGTTGATTTCTATTTTATGATATTTCGATTATATGATATTAGGTTTTTTTGTTTTATCACTATTATCTATTATAATTATTTTTCCAATATAATTTTCACGTACATATTGCACCTTCCACTCTATCTCTTCACCACTCATGGTTGACTGGTAGAGAATGCCTACGGCATTAAGTCCGCCTTTGTACCTATGTGCATAAAGTGTAAATAAATAAATAAATAAATAGTATCAGAAAATATGTAGGTATAATATGTAACATTTTAACCGACAAGAGGCAAAAAATAGAGGTCATAAGGGAAGCGGCTATAGCCATGGCTAAGGTGTCAGCCTTGAGATTGAAAGGTCGCGGGTTCTAACCCCATCCATTACACCATTGTGCATTGCCGTGAACCCACTCCAGACACAAGCATATTTAGCATAGTTGGAGAGGTTAACAAGATTGTAAGTAATGGGAATTCTACCCACACTGCTCCACAGTTCTCTTAAAAAACATAGATGTGTTACAGTTAAAGCCCGTTTTTCGTTAGAACTCGTTTTCCCTAGTTAAAACTAGTTTTAATAAATGCCTTTGTTAAGAAATTAGGAATATCTAGTTAAGTTAGCACTACAATTTAACACTGGTATATTAAATCTATACTAATATTATAAAGCGGAAAAGTTTGTTTGTTTGTTTGGTTGAATGCGCTAATCTTCGAAAGTACTGGGTGGATTTGGATGCAATTTGGTATGGAAGTAGCTTGAAGCTTGAGGAAGGTTATATGCTACTTTTTACGCGACTGCAAAAAAGGAGAGTTATGTTTTTACCGTGATAGATTCTACGGGAGCGAAGCCCCACGTGAGTACTAGTTTTCAGATAAAACTAGTAGTCACTCCGAGCTTTAGTTAAAACTATTTTTTGAGTTTTAGTTTGAGAAACTAATTTGGGATTGAAAACAAGATATAGTTTTAATAATAATTATGAATACAAAATTTTATACAAATATGTAATTTTTCACTTTGCAGTGTTTTTTGGAAATCGGTTTAATATTTTGTAAAAAACGTTTTTATTTCTCTCTTTTTAGTTGGCCGGTTTATAGTTTATCTAGTTACAAAGACCTAAATGAACTAATTATAACCTTTTACGAATTATTTGTATTACCGATGCAGGGTCGTTATTTGTTGAGGAGTTGTATGTAATGTGACGAGCATATTGTGCTCAGTAACCAAATTCAAGTAATCGAATCGGAACCCATGACATACTTATTATTGATAGTTCCGGTGGCCATCTGTGATCTTCATCATTAGTTAAATTTCACCAAATGATGCTTTTCGAATGCAACTGCACAAGCTACTATAAAAAAATACTCAAATCGCTATATATGTGCGATATAGAGTTCCCTCAATTTTTCCAGGATCCCATTATCAATCAGATCCTGATTTGGTGGATACGGGACCACCTGAAATATACCCTTTGAAACAAAAAAGAATTTTCTAACTCGGTTCAGCCGTCTACGAGTAATCGGTGATCATACATAAAAAAAAAAAAAAATATATACGCGTCGATTTGAGAACCTCCTCCTTTTGTCCCGTGTGCCCCACTTGGGCAGAGCTTCACCGTGTCCTCGTTGAGGTGGCGGTGACCACTCGCGCCCGGCCCTGGTTCAGACCGTGGTGCTGAACGAGAAGGAATGGGATGCTCCTTCTGCAAAGTAGTCATGCTAGCGAAGGAGGAGGCTGAACGCGCATGGGAGAGGAATCTCTTCCTCATGCCCCAGCCACCGCGGGAAATGCTTCGGGCGTCGGGGATCACGAGCCGATCTCCGGCCATCGTAGGAGCGGGCTTGCAGACGGCGAGCAGGGGTAGCTCACCGTCCAATAAGGACCAGGCCCGGGTCAGCGCTGCGTCGTGTTCCCCGCGCGCCTCTAAAAGCTCGCCCCATAAGGCCATTTCCTGCCGGGGTTACGGGAATGAAGCGCATCTGAAGGAACAGGGTGGTTTGTTAGTCAGTAGAAGTCTGAGACTCCCTTCCGCTTAACCTAGAGTGAGAGAAGTCATTCGATGATTTTTCCACCCGGGAAAAAAAAGGATTCGAGTCATGTACCTAATAAAAGTAATAATCTTACACTAAAAGAACATTTCGCGGAATATCTACATAAAGTAATTGCCAAGGTGAACACAAGAAGGTGATAATATTAATTAAAAGTAAATAAAATTTAAAATAATTAAAAAATTTCAAAAAGGAACATTGTTAAGGAAAATTGGTTAACATGCAAGAAAAAATAATCAAAATAAAAAAAGGATGAGGTCTCGCGACCAATCAGAATAAGGTACGATGAACTTTAATTTCGGTCAGAACAGTTTTCAATGACTCGCTTTGGAAAAACGCGTTTTGTCTAGTAAGAACTAGTTTTAACTGATATTCAATTTTGAGCATTAGTTAATTCTAGTTTTAACAAAAGCATTTATTTAGTAACGACTAGTTCTAACTAGGGAAAACGCAATCTTTCTAAAAACTGGTTTTATTCTTGCGAATGAAAAATTAATTAAGTCCTAATTATTAATATTAATTAAAATTAAGTAAGCTTCAAAAGTTGTTCTCATGGAAGTGAAAATTAAATGTCGATATGTTGCTGATTCTCTTTCAACAAAAAAAATCATCATGAATACCTACAATTACAATACAATCTAAAACTCGTCCCTCTACTATATCATTAACTGAGTGGAACAAAAGTATTTATCTCTAGTGTAAAGCGGATATAAACTAATAGGCAGGAACAAAGGTCTGATAGCATGTTAAACAGTTACTAAACTTGTAAAGTCAAACACGCGAACTGTTAGAAGTTTTCGTATTAAATGCGGCATCTGCGCAATCCTGGTTCCACTAAAACTTGCGGTGAAATTCTACTAGGGATGTAATTTGAACACAATGACCAATCAGGGAATGCGACCTTGTGCCATTTCAGATCTGAACCACTAATGAAATTACCTGTCAACGTTTGACATTTGCCTGGCGATGGCAAACGTTAAAACGAAAAAAATGCATGGAATTGACAGACGCTGTCAAAATGTCACGTGATACTTATTCATACATCATATTATCACGTGTCATTTCACATCACATGACATTGTACTAGCTACTGTCTACGACATGTCTCGTGTGAATGTTTTTTTTTTTCCGGAAAAAAAGACGCTAGTTCGCCTTTGTCATTCTCCAGACCTTTAACTCACATGTGTAAGAAGGTCAAACAAACAAACATCACTTTTGCATTTATAATATAAGTGTAGATTGATGTGGAAACCAGAGGTCAATACCGTAGTTCAATTAAGATATAATTATGTTTTCGAACAATTTAAAGAGTAAATCTAGTATGTATATAAATAAATATATTTTTTTGGTTTATAAAAATTATGCTCGGGTTTCAAAGTTTTTATATTTATGTTTCAGTCAAGCAAAAACAGCTTAAAGTATTTGGATGAAACTTGGTATAAATAATAGTTATAGTTTGTAGCCTGGAATATGACATAGGCTACTTTTTATAGCGAAAATGTGTGACAAATCCGCGTGAAAGAAATCGCGGACAAAAGCTAGTAGAAGGTATGTATGAACATAATATTACGATTAAAACCATCATAATGTACACAACTACATAACTTTTTCTATCCTGAGGAAGGCAGTAAGAACAGACGCTAAGAGGATTAAAAGGTTCAGAATTATATCATAAATAGTTTTAAGGAAACAAATTGCAGTTTTGTTGTCATGTGCCTAATTTCCATGAGTTTTGGATTCGTAATAGTAAATTCAAATTCAAAGTTATTTCCAAATTCAAGATAGAGTTGCCATTTTCATGTTATGAGGGCAAACATCGACTACGGACGGAACCCTAAGCGTGATCGGTTTTATGTTTACAACCAATTAAATGTCAAAACTATCAAGTCGATACGCAGGGGAAATAGAAACAATATTTCAAGAATCAACGTACGACTAGCAAGAAAATATCCAAGCATAAAACTCAGCATTGCTTTGACTTCATCGAGTTCCGATAGCAAAAAGTTCGTTTGGATATTTTATTCCTATGGCCGGGTACAACGCAGCCACTTGTGTTGCAGCTGTTCTTTTCAGAAATATTAAATATATCTTAATGATGAAAGTGATACATCTCCTCACAATTTTGAATGTTGCTGTTAAATCTATTATTATACGTTTCTCTTCTAAGTTTATTAATTTATTACATTGCGCGGTACTACTGAGGAGAAAATCATAAAAGACTCCTCCTGCTCGAGAGTGGAAGACAGTTTCAAACTTCTATTGCACAAATCCATCCTGTCTTCAGTTGCTCTTGCGTTCTGGGGCCGAATTAGAACATTCCCGCAACCACGGCAGACAACGGCTTTACGAGCTCCGTCACCCTTATTTATTTTGCCACTCCAGAAACTTCGATCCAATCACGTAAGAAAACTGATCTTTTGCCCTTTCTATTGCAGCATAGGGTAAGTGGTTATGTTTTTAAATTCAGATGCCATCACTAAACTGAATTGTAATAGAAGTACCTACCTATTTTGTTGGCATACGCAACTGTAGCTCCATTGTGTATCAACTCAACTGGAAAAAGATTCCCACCAAAAGCTTTCAAATGATTGGCTTACTTAATATAAAATGGACGTCTTTTCGTGACCTAGAATGGCAGACTATTCATTTTTGTATAATTTACTCTTATACATTTTTAGATAGTTTTCCCGTATTGGAATTGGGATTTTAATAGAAAATTACTTTCTCAAAGTATTTATTTTGAACGACACGGTTTGCGCAGTGTTTAAGCGATTGGCTCCTGATCTGCGTATCACTGGCTCGATTCGCGCAACGTAATGTTTGTATGGCCTACAGATAGTCGTTCTGAGTTTGGGTGTTCGTGTGTATGTGAATTTAATCTTTGTAAACACACACACAATACAGCAGATATTTATAGTGTGGGGCAGTTCTTTAATAAAAATAATTCAAGTGGAATTGGCGGACCTCAGATAAGACCAAGTACTTATATAAGCAATTTTAAATAATTATATAACAGAGTTTTTTTTTTTATTGAGAATAGGCTCGGTTTTACCACCATCTAACTTGGTGGTAAGTGATGATGCAATAAGTTTTTATTTGCTGCTTGTCTTGTTAAGATATTGGATTGAAAGTGAATTATTTTCTTTATAAATTGTAGTATCTAGTATTAGGATCATTCTTTTCTTTGAGCAGAATAAACGCCCGATCATAAATCGAGAAGTTTTCAGAAAAACAGTTTTTGAAAACATAATAATGTGTATTATTTAAATATTCAATTTTAATTCTAGAATATTGCTTTTCTATATAAATTTTATGTTACCTATTACGTTAACCAGCGTTTTCTTAGAGTTCCTAAACATTGGAATATGTAGCAATATTCTATCTTACTTTAAGTAATAATATTAAATTTATAAAGGTCGCGCTAGTTCACTGGGTTCGAAACTACTGCGTTATTTCCTTTTCCACACTTCTAGAGTGAAACAGAATACATTTGTTTAAGTCGCGGAGCAGGCATCGAATAGATTACACGCGTCTTGACGTTCTCGTCAAGGCGCGTGTAATCTATCGACGACTCTTTTTTATTATGTTCTGGATCTAAGTTGATTCTAATTTTTTTGCACCTATGATACTAATTATTCGATTTTATTATTACAGCTAACAAAAAAAAACATCTAAATAAAAAATAAAAACATAAACAAGACTTCCAAAAGAATACAATGTTGGTTTCATGTGCGAACTCAGTTCCGAATCCAATAAAAGGCTTGTTTGAATGAATTAATTGCTTCGTTACTAAAAGTCCACAAAGTCTATAAGACAACATGTATAATATTAAAAAATTGGCCAAGTGCGAGTCAGACTCACCCATGAAGGGTTCCGTAGTAACTATAATAATATAATATAATAAGTATATTTATTTGAGGAAAAAAAAACCTTACAAATTTCTTAAAACTAGCTTGTTTACATTTTTTACAACTACGCCAAATAACTTTGTTTTTCATAGTGTTTGTATGAATTACAAAGTTATATTTGCGGTTTTAGAAAATATGCTGCATCTCAAAAACTGCTGAACCAACTGATTTCGTTCAAACCAGTTTTGGTTGAAAGTTTACATTAAGGTCTACAGACATATATTTTTTTTAATTTTTCACTTCATTATTATAGAAGTTAGAGGGGGGCGGACATCCCCCAGGAAACAGACAGCCACGGTCAATGGCCTAACGTGCTTTCAAAGGCACGAAGAAATATCGATATGTTATCTATACAACGTGTAACGGAAACCCCATATCTATCCAAAAAGGCTGAAGACAACATCTGGTATGGAGTCTCTATGCACAGTTTCAGCTTAAAATAAGTGACTCAAAGAATTGATACCGAATTATCGGTTTCATATGTTTCTTGAATACCAATCATAACAAACGTGTCACAGCACTACGAGGGTCAATAACTTTCCACGTCACTTGCCAATAACACGATAATTCTCTGTTTTTTCTTACTTTGGAAAATTAGGTCTCCGGTATCAATGTATTGAAATTTCTAATAAGTTCCACACATCGATGGGTCCTATGTATATGGGCCAAACTAACAATTTGGCCATTTTGACTTTTTTATGGTAAACGCATCTTATCGATATAAAGAATTATGTGAGCTATTAAAAAAAAAAAAGATTTCTGCATAGAAACACGATTTTTTATTACAGTATAACGGCGTATGTGACATGAATTTAAACGTACAAGGTCCTAATAGTAGTTAGAGACTTACACGCGGGGAGTTGCCGCGCGTTTATTTATTGTTTGGGCCAATCAGCTGATTTGACAATACATTGAACGGAGCAACGGCTGCACTGTGATGAATACAAATTGTAATTGTTGTGTTTTTGGGTTACAATTTAGTTAAATAAGTAAAAAAGATGACATCCAATTATCGCGCTAAGTTGTCTAGAAGTCGGAATTTTGTGAAAGAAAAAATATTATCCCACCTGCATATCACAGTTATTATGAAAATTTAGTAGCATCTAATGACATTGCGTCAATTAATGAAAGCGATAATGAAGAAAATTAATGACGACTTTTTAAGAATTAGCACGGGGAAGCACTTGCTGTTTCCCTTGGCATCTCCAAGGCTTTTGACAGGGTCTGGCATGATAGCCTTATTGCTAAGCTTCCTTCTTTCGGTTTACCCACTCAACTTTGCGTTTTGGTTGAAGACTTTCCGAGAGATCGGTCCATTCGAGTGGTCATTGATGACTGCTAAATTGCCAATTGCCAATTGGCTATTAATGTCAGGGTCCCTCAGGGGTCGGTTCTCTCAGCACAGTTGCTGAGAGATATGTGTCCAGCGTGCGTGCTGGTGGGTCAGATCCAGTCTCTCCATGAGGACAGGTTAGGCGCTTGAACTTGTCCTTGAAGACGTTCTCCGAATGGGGTGATGCCAACTTGGTCCAGTTTAATACAGCTAATACCTAGGCTTGTCTCTTCTCCTCAAAAAGGAGCCAATTCGAACCGGCTCCCACTTTCTGTGATGTAATCGTGCCGATAACCGATCATATTGAGCTTCTTGGGGTTACACTAACTTCCACCCTCAATTTTGGTCCATTTATCGAGGCTAAGGCTCAACTAGCATCAAAAAAGTTGGGAATCTTAGCAAAGGTACTTCACACCGGAACAGTTGCTCAATCTGTATCAAGCCCAGGTTCGGTCATGTAAGGAGCTACTACTGCTCTCATATTTGGGATAGATCTGCCAAATACAATTTGGACGCGCTTGAGTCTATTGAGAAACAGGCCAAGAGACTCATTGGCAACGATGCACTGGTCAAGTCAAAGCTCCAGAGCCTTGAACATCGACGACGAGTTGCAAGTCTAGTTTTCTATCGGTTACATTTCGGGGAGGGTGTGATGGAATTACACAATCGAATTCTGCCAAGCCCGTTCCATCATCGGACTATAAGACAAACGGTGATGCACCATCGTTACATGGTCGACATTCCACCCATACGCACTAAATGTTTTGGGAATGCCTTCGTTGTGCGTACAGTTAAGGAGTGGAATTCCCTGCCGGAGTCTGTGTTTCCCGATAGCTATAACTTAGGGATCTTTAAGTCAAGAGTGAATAAGTTACTTTTAGGTAAGCGTGCTCTATCTTCGACCACATCATCACTTACCATCAGGTGAGATGGTGGTCAAACGTGAACCAATTAACAAAAAAAAAAAATACTAACGTTGATTTTGTTGATTTTATTACTTAATTATACTACAGAGATTTTTTTTTGTTTATTTACACAAGATAGGTTTTTAATTTTGTTATTTTTTTGTAATTTTATTGAGAAAATAATAATGTGAAGTTAGGTACATTATTTTGTTCAAACTGAGATCTTCAGTAAAAGTTTCGATCTTACTTATTATTTTTTTGTTTTTTTTTTTATAAGTGTAGTTTTAAGGCCACTTTAATTTTTATTTCAATAAATGAATACAACTATTGCGTGTTTTTTTAATTATTGAAATGATCTAACTGAAAACTGAGTTAGTAGGTAAGCCGATTGTAAAACGTATAAGTGTCAATGTGACATAAATGACTAAATATCTAAATAGCTTATATTCTAATTAATGAATTATCAACTACTTCAATTGTTACTTGATTTTATGAGTAAAAAATATAAAAATATATAACGTATGCTAATTAACGTAATACGCGTATAATGGCCAATATGACACGTTGGCCCTTTTAAAGTGTTTTTAGAGAAAAATAATGTTAACAAAAACTAACGTAGAAGGGCCAATGTGACGTAAAAAAAAACCGATATATGTATATATAAAATACTATAGTACAAATGAGGAGGATAGTTGTCTTAGCAAACAAGCAAAGATTCGTAAACTTCAGTTTCATCAATCTGAAGTTATAGTAAATAGAAACTTTGGAAGCCTCTCCTGTAAAGTTGTAATTTTGCACTTTGGCCCATATACATAGGACCCATCGACATGTAGACACAGGAATACAAAACCCTTGCCATTTCGTTTGTTATCATCCAAAGAAGCCGTGCACTTGGTATGTATATACCCTTTAAATTACACGTTGTATAAGGTTACCCATCCACATTCAACCTCGGCAAGCGTTGCTTAACCAATCGACCCATCCATCTTGATCCGTGCGGCTGTAATTATTTAGCCACGAGCTATTAATAGATAATGAAATTAAGTGCAACCCTAAAACAGTAAGAAATAGCATGCAATGCTATGTCCGTGGTAGTAATGCGCTCATGCTCGATACAAAGTTACCACTTTGTCTGATTAGACTTTTACGAGATATGGCCACTGTCAAATACACCTAATTGAGATTTTCCATTACATGTCTCTGGGGCATCCTGGTGCAAACACCAGGGTGCCCCAGAGACTTTTGTAATGGGCACCTTGGTGGTTTAAAGCGCAATACTTTCTGCTCCTGTGACATTTTGTTGTCCGATTAGACTTAGCATTTTGGACATAATACAAGCTTATTTCCCACGACTTCACTCGCAAGACAATTGTATATTTTTGGGTGAATTTAATTAAATCTTTACTAATAAATTACATCCTGAAATAATACATAGGCTATTTTTATCCCGGTTTTTCCATGGGATCGGGATTTATGCGGGAAAACCCTCCAACGCGTACGAATTCGCAGGAAAAGCTAGATCAGAATAACATAATCATCTACCGGTCGGTAACGTGATTTGGATTTGGAATAATATTTGCCTTATCATTTGTAGCCTGTATCTAACAGCGGTGGTTAGGTACTAAGGTACTAACTTGTTTTAACTTAATTGACAGTTGGTTTAAAACGTAGAGAATTCTCCTAAGGAATAAAGGTATCTTTGCCTTGGGCTATCTTTAATCCTTCGCTCACTGCTTGTGAGTCAAATCTGGAATCCTTCATTACGCTCGGGATTCAATAAGTTGCCCGTGACATAAGACCCTTGTGTTTAAATCCCTTAACAACAACAACAACACACACACACACTGTAACACAACAAGCGTAATTAGTTAGAATATGTTAAAAAGTTGAATGTCAGAAAAGTTGAAGTTTTATATGGCACCGCAATGTGTGTTCATTAGCTCTGCTCCGTACTTATGGTAGGTACGAGAACTTTTCGCAAACTTTACTCGTTCTACATTTCAGTACAGCAGCAAAGTAACAAAGATAAACGGCTTGTTCCCAATTATTCAAATGAACCTCGAAAGTAGGATGTCACTTGGCACTTTTAAAAGATAAAAGAGGCCTTTCAGTTCTTGAAACCCGTTTTCTGATTTGAGTATTTGATGAAAGTTCAGGTTTAAGTTTCAAATTTCAATATAGGAATAGGATCAAACATACTTGTAGGTTTTCCGAATATATCTGAAAGGAATATCTTCCTATATGCGCATTTACCGCTTGGCGACTTCCGAAGGCACCAAATGCGTAGATGAATTGTATAATCTTTCTTCTACTATCAACTTGCCTGGCGACTTGTTTGTGTGCTGTGTAGGTACAGACGCCAGTACATGAAGCTACCCAAAACTGTCAAATTTTCCCAATCAACCTTGAACCTAATTTCTTTAGCAATAAAGTTGAAAATCTATTAAAGAAATTTGACAGCTTGATGTGCTAGCGTCTGTACTTAAACCTAATTTATTCAGATTACTGGTATACTGATATGTAAGTAATTTAATAACTAACGTATTTAAGTGGAGTAGCGAGTAATTTAATAACTAAATTAGTGTTTAATCACCTTCTGCTTAGGGTTTTCCCAACTATGTATGTTGGGGTTGGCTTGCAGTCTCACCGAAGCTGAGTACTAGTATGTTTACATGGAGTCACTGCCTATCTGACCTCCACAACCTAGGAGCTGGGTAACACGATGTCTCATGTCAAGACCAGTGTCAGATTTTCTGATTTCTGACTACCCGTAACGACTGTCAAAGATGTACAGACGCCAGCACATCAAGCTACAACAATCTGTCAAATTTCTTTAATAGATTTTCAACTTTATTGTTAAAGAAATTAGGTTTCAGGTTGATTGGGAAAATTTGACAGTTTCGGGTAGCTTCATGTGTCTGTACAAATGACAGCCGGAATCAACGCGAGTTCCGAAGCCCGTGCCTCGTAAACTGGACAATTATGTTAAGATAGGCTGACCGACCTCGGCACGGGTTGCTAACTTTGCAGATCAATCCGTGCAACTGTTATTTAATCACGAAGTCCTCGAACTGAAAAGTGTTTGACTACCAACAAATTATGTCAATATTATTACTTATTGCCAACGAAATATTACATTCGCTAATCGAAATACAGGGTGGCAGGGACATCAACGCACAAACGCTTACCATGGATTCAGTACATGATTCTGGACTCCCCTGCGTTGAAATTTTTCGTTGGCTTTTTCTAAAATTTTCAGGTTTACTCAGCAATTTCTTTTACTGAAACCCGTATAAAATCATTGTTTCTATCTAACCCAATGAAATTTTAATAAAAAAATAAAATTCACTTATTTCGCTTAAAACAGTAATGTAAATAAAACTCGAAAGAGCTACCTGATCAGTTGTTTTGCTAAGTTCATTTGCGAGGTCAACACAGCTGATCTGGTAGCCCTTTCGAGTTTTATTTACATTGCTGTTTTAAATGAAACTAGTGAATTTACTGCTTTTTTTGAAAAATTGCAACGTAGGCGCGTCCAAAATTATGTATTGAATCCATGGTAAGCGGTTGCGCGTCGATGTTCCTACCACTCTGTATATAAAAATAACGAATTTTTGTGTGGTCAAAGAAGTGGGTTTAGCAAATATTTAGGAACGTGCAGTGTGGCCACAACACTGGTAAATGCTGATTTACAACCCGCTCCAGTAGTACTTACCGTATTCCATGAAACTCGTGTTGAAATTACAAACAGGTACCTAAAAGAAAACTTTTATCTAGAACATATTAGCTGAAACAGCTCGAGTTTTAAAGTCAGCAAATGAAAGAATTCTTTGTCCTACATTCTTGTAAACAACAAACATTCTATCTGTCTGACAAATAAAACAAATTAGAAGCATTCCTTTAAAAATCAATGCATGTATATACTTGCTTAGACTTTTGTTGCAATCTGCAATATAACATTTAAGTAAGTTCCAATAGTGCTCGACAGTAGCTTCGTGTTCCGATATTCTTCCCGTATCTAGTAAGTATGTAGGTACTTACTTTGTGAATATCGATTCAGTGTTCGAAAAGACTTTTGATAACAGTCTATTGTATAATATAGGTTCTGTCGTATATAAAACAATAGTTATCGAGCATAAGACCTATAAGTTCATTGGTAGGTTGGTATTTTTTGATAATATTTGGTATAATTTGCAAAGCACTTCAGTTCTCTTTTATGATTTCTTTCCTGAAAGCACTGGCATTTGGGGCATAGATTATTTATTATTATTAGAGTGAAAAAAAACCTTAAAATTGGTTTGGTTAGTACTACATTTTTTTTAAAATTGATTATTTATCATTGTGCGTTTAAAACGTAATAACGTTATTGTTTGTCACACCACGCTTGACTCCTAAGGGGCTGAAATAGGAAATAAATATTTGCATGATAAAATAGTGCGAACAAATTCCCTGCAAACAGCTATTCATCAATACGTGATTTCATAATATTTTGTCTTAAAACTTATATATCTACGCGATAATGAGATATTCCCTTTATTTAAGTCCCTATACGGGTTCAAAAGAGGTATTGGCTGCGCCCCGCTACCATGCAAATCCTTTGAATAAAAGGACTCTGTGTAAGCTAATAAAGTCGTGTAACCATTTCGTTAGAATCGTTTTACTAACATGACTTGACACAATATTATTACTACATCGGTAAGTATACTATTTTGGGCAAAACTACAAATTTGAGAAAATTTCTAGCGAGTCATGTTAATTATAATTTGATGGATATGAAGAGCTGACAATAAAAGTGCTGTTAGTGGGGCGTTAACAAATTAGATTACTTTTTCCCCTTTTCGTGACTTGAAATTCATATTTAAGGAAGTAATTAACTGTTATGACATAATAGTAACATTAATAAAACCCGTTAAAGTTGGCACATAACAAGGTCGTTACCATGGAAATGTATGCTCACGCGAATGACGTCGACCTAATTGTATTTAAATGTCTGTAAGAAAATGTGCTTATGGTGGGTCATGATTTAAATTTATTGATTGTACATTGTATATTATTATTATTTTAAGTTTCTCGAAAGTTCTTCTCGATAGAAATCTACCCTTGAAACGTGCAACTAGCTCCGTATTTTTGACTATTCGACCTTAATTAACACACATAAAGTATACCAATGCCAATTAAAAAGTGCTTGTTAATGCTTTACTTAAAATATATCTTTGTATTTGTTTTCGTTTTGCGCTGAATCAAAATACAGTAATTGGCAATTGGCGTATTTGTAAAAACTCTGGTAGGTATTAGGCAGAGTTATTTTCCTCCAAATTGTTAGTAAGAACCTATCCCTAAGTAGATAATTATCTTCAATAACTAAGAACACTGTTTCAACTACATTGCATAAGTACAAAACTATTGTTACGCCAGTCGCTTAGCTAAATACGTCGAGAAACATCGACTGCCATCTAGATTGTTCAAGACACTAACGCCACCTGGCGGCGAGTAGCAGTACTGAGTATGTTGCGTAGTTTCTGGAACATTCTTGGCAGTATTGGCTATGGGTCGATTGTACATAAATTTTCTAGAACACATTATATCGCGTTATAAATAGCTCGCAAAGGAACGTCAGTCTTATTACGACGATACAACACGATATAATAGAAGTTTTAAATGTGAATTTCAGTGCGATTTAAGTGTTAAGTGGCAAGTATTGTAGTGTGAATAACTATGTTCATTTTTGTTTTGTGTTTATTTAATTAAAGTGTTAATTTTGGTTTAATTGGCGTAAATTATTTCTATCCCGAACCCCAGCTCGTAACACTATAGTAGAAGTTCATTAAGTATGAAAGCTAAGGACTCTGACGATAGGTAAGATTTAAACACCGACCTAATATTACTTTTGAAAATTTGTACTCTTGTACAATTTCACATTGCATGACACCGTCATTTCTCCAACTGCAATAATAACTTTAAGTGCAAAAAAATTTACACTGATAAAACTATAAATTATGGTAACGAATCGTATAAATGCCCGGATTTATTTTTTGCGTTGTTTTATTAAAAGTTCCAAAGGAACCATAGACCTCACATATTATGTTTACTAAATATATTTGTAATTATTTTTTTAATATGCTCTCCACCTTTTTACGAAAGGGAAGGGTGAGGACTGACAAAACAGACAAATAACAGAGGGATCTTATGAGTGAGTAAACCTTAAAAGACTTTTAACAACGTCCGGCTGTATTTTGTAGGCTTACACGTGTTCTGTATCCGTTAGTTTATAAACCAAATCTAAACTAAACTATTCCCTTTTAAAGCCCTTGTTTTGTCCAAACAGTGAGACTGTTTATTGTTTTGATAGTATAATCGATGTTCATTCTTTGACTATAAATCAGTTGTTTGTGTCCCTTCATAGAAATTATTGTCTAACAAAAAAGCTAAAGGAATCTTCTGAAATGTTTAATTTCTACTCGTTTTCTCCAGCCCACGAGCAGTGGACATAAATATGAATATATTATAATGAAATGATTATGAGGGTATAATTATCTTATACATTATGAACTCTATGAAAGCCGTTTTAGTGATAAGGAGTGAGAGTAAGCGAGTGGGTAAGAGGCCACTTTTCCTATGCGTTTAAGATGGTAATGGAACACAAAGTGCACCAATTACTTTGTTCACACAAGTACTCTGCTCTAAGAAACTTATTCTACAATTTCTAATTGAAACCTCATTCTCCACATCTCATTGAAGTCATGCTACTGCGACTGTCATACTACGAAAGATTACGTTGTTCCGTTTGGTTTTTTTTATCTATAGGATTAATAATTTTGATTCAAACTTTAATAATTGTTAATACTTATTAATATTACTTATTATGGAATAATTATTAATACTTATTGATTTTCATATATTTTATTTATTACTTTTTACCAAGGATTACTAAGCTTGTAAAATATTTATTAACCGTGTTTGGTTTACGTAAGATGACTTTTGTATTATAATTTATTGTCTACAAATTGATTTGAGTCGATTAATTTCAAATTAGACATTGAATTTATAATCAAATCTGGCTCACATACCCATATACAAATAACACACTCACAGACACAGTTCACTTACAAAATACGCAATCCCAAAAACACATACACAGTACACATTGGTATATATACATAATGGTACATTAACGTTTTTTAAATTATGGCCCAAGATTAGGAAATTATTTTGTATCGTGTGTTCCTTTAAAACACCCAAATCAGAAAAAACAACTATGTTTATAGGTCATAAAAACATCGCACACCCCTGCACAAAACACGTCGTCAAAACAAAAGTCAGATTTATTTATAATACATACTTTTGTATGGATAGCTATTTCTATATATTAGAGGGCCGTCAAAGTAGGCCACCAGTATATTTTGAAGCAAGCTTAAAATCAAATAAAATGGCAGGTGAGTCATAATCTTGCGTAGTCATATCAACTATTTACACAAGGTTTGATGATCTCTCAGTTTGTGTGGGTTTAATGTCTAGAAAAATACTAGCATCCGCAATCATTCTACCAGACATGTCGATAAAAATTGTTATTCTTCGTGCAATTTGTATCATACAGTATAATTATCTTGGTTGAATGATGTAAAAACAAAACACTCATATTCATTGCTATAGCTTTTTCATGTAACTAAAATTATCTGGAATTTAATGGTACATAATAGTGGTAATAATTGAAAAATGAGTCACCAGTTTATTTCGGTATGAATCTAATTAAAACTTTAAGTTTTGCCCAAACGATGGGTTATTATTAAACGCTGTCTAAATATAACGTGTTGAATCCCTTATATTTAGCCATTTTAACAAACGTATTCGTTGACGTAATGGCATTTTGTATAGACATTCAAAATAAAATTTTCTATGATTGTGCGACATTTCGTGGGACATGTTTTAATTAATGACTATTATAACGGTTACCTATTAATTCTGACAACTTAAAATGACTATAATAATTAACTTTTATCTTTTGATTGACTACCTACTTTAAATGACTGTAATAACTTTTACTTATTGATTTTTACTACTTTATACAGGTGAACTGTGACTGTTATATTTCAATTATTGAATTGTATAAAGTTGTTTTTTTCATATTATTGGTTATTATATAATTTTATTAGCTGTATAATTCTAATACAAAATTTTGAACAATAATAATCTGCATAATTATAGATACTTACCTACTTAAATATATGCATGCCATTGTATAAAATATATGGCAAACCTGAAGACCTGTGTATAATATTTTTAAGCATGCATTTCTTTTGTATGTTTCTTCGTAAAGTAAGATTATTGTGAAGAGTTTCCTTAATATGCGGAATACTATTAAAATGTTTATTTAGTTTAGACAACCCATAACAACATCTTAGTCTTAGTCATATTATAAATGCGAAAGTTTTTGAGGATGGATGTTGGATATGTATGGATGTTCACATGAACGAATCTCAATAAAATTTGGTAAGACGGTAGTTGATATTCTGGAATAACACATAGGCTATATTACTATTAGGCATAGGCATATTTTTATATCAGAATTCCCACGGGACCGGAATTTACATGGGAAAACCCTCCCTCACGAACGAAGTCGCGTGCAAAAGCTAGTCTGTTATAACAAAAATAGTCATTTACACTTTTTCGGTACATTTTTATAGACTTCATGTTTTAAAAGTAATCATCGTCTCAACTATTGCTCGGGTGGCATTCAATTTTTGTACGTAGAAATGTTGTGCCCGTTTTTAGGGTTCCGCAGCCAAATGGCAAAAAACGGAACCCTTATAGTTTCGTCAAGGCTGTACATGTGAAACTTGGTAGGTTTAGGTACCACTTTCCGATTTTAAGAAAAAAAATCAAAAATATTTAAAATAAAGGGGCTCCCCATACATGGAACTAAAACTGAAAATATTTTTTTTCATGAAACCTATGCGTGTGTGATATTTATAGCCAGGTATTTAAAAATGACATAGGGGTTTCTAAAATTTTTTTCGTCAATTAAATATACATAATATAATATTATTATAGTTACTACGGAACCCTTCATGGGCGAGTCTGACTCACACTTGGCCAATTTTTTACAGTAAAAGCTATCACGAGCCGGAACTCTGACAATGAAATATGAATTTTGCACTAGTCCGAGTAATAATACTTATTTACTGTCAGTGACATATTTGATTTCATTTCCGAGTCTCTCTTTAAACGAATTCCATTATTTTTTTTATTCAATCTTAAGAGATAAGCGTTCCTTGTTGGCGACCCAAAATACTGTATCTACATGTAAGAAATTATTGTTATATTTTACGATTGTTTAAAAGCTTCACGTTCTCTTAGTAGTTTAAGTTTCTTATACAACGTGTAATTTAAAGAGTATATACATACCAAGTGCACGGCTTCTTTGGATGATAACAAACGATATGGCAAGGGTTTTGTAATCCTATGTCAACACGTGTGGAACTTATTAGAAATTTCATTACATTGATACCAGAGACCGAAATTTTCAAATTAAGAAGAACGAACAGAATTATCATGTTATTGGCAAGTGACGTGAAAGTTATTGACCCTCGTAGTGCTGTGACACGTTTGTTATGATTGGTATTCAAGAAACATATGAAATCGATAATTTGGTATCAATTCTTTGAGTCACTTATTTTTAGCTGAAACTGTGCATAGAGACTGCATGTATGTTTGGATAGATATGGTGTTTCCGTTACACGTTGTATAGTATACTGTTAGCGTACACTTAAATCGATAATTTAAAATAATTATGAGTTGAAATATATTTTGTTATTCGTGACAACCCAACACTTTTGATAGTAAAACTGTAGTCTATTCATTTTGGAATTTATCTGCAGACAACAAAAGAGGACTCAGGTCACATTCTAGGTTATGATATTTGTACGTGTTTTACCATTGTCTTCACTGATGATATGTGGTGATGTGATCGAAGATGATGCTTCATTTTCGACCTAGAAGTTTTTCAGTTATGACTTCAAGACTTCAGGTTATAGCTATCAAGAAATACAGACAGAATTCCACTCCTTAGCTATTCGCACAATTAAAGTTTTCACAATAAACGTTTTGTTTATACAAAAAAAACAATAACAATAAACTAATTTGGATTAATAATAATTCCTTCAATACTCATCACCGTTTTCCACTGGTGGTTGTCGCCAAAGGTGACTGAAATTTTACTTCTAAAAGACGGACGTCCCGTCCACAGAACAGATAAAAGAGGTTAGAAAGGAAATACTTCCTGATTTCTATGAGAACGCGTGTCGCCGCTTGTCTCCCCACTCTTTAGCTTAACTACAAGCAGAGGCCAGTTACGTATGCGAATTACGCATACAAATAAATTACACACGCTTAAATCGAGAGCTTGCTACTGATTCTAACTCACTGTTGATAAACATGTGCCGTGCATCACGGCCAATCAGGGCAAAGGACAAAACGTCAATGGTTGAACTGTGAAGGACGCAAGCGCATGCATACATTGTAAGCGGGCTTGGTCATTGCGTTGTTAAGCGAGTACACAACGGGCAATGTATACTTTTTGTAACTTGTTGCAATAATGTTGTTAATGTTCGGAATTTCATAGTCATCAGAATATTTTTATGTTTTTACAAATAAAATTGTAATTAAATGTTTTTTTCGACTTACTGATGGAAAGATATATAAGATATAAGTATAGAGCGAGGAGGTATCCTCGCTCTATACTTGCGGTCTGACTTTTTGTTTTACAGGTTATAATTGCACAATACGGCATTTTAAAGCAGAGCTCCGTGTTCCGAAGTAATCTGAAGCGCACTAAACGCGGTGAATTAATTAATCGGTCGAGCTATGATTTTCGTATCATAAATGTGACGCGCGCGCCACGCCCACTTTACCATTCCAACCACAGAAATCAAAAATATAGGAGAAGTGGTAAGGGGGCGTATCGGTGTCCGCGCGACATGGCCACAGGGCTCATGTCACAGGCAAGTGGCCGTCTCTGCGAACTAGTCCGCTTTCGACGGCGATCGTGATAACATATATGAATGCCGAGTTTTTCTGTGGTATCTTGTAAAAACCGAAGCCAAAATCAAAACTATGTGAATCATGGAATCACTTACCATATGTAAGTACAAGTATTTTACAATATTTGTCTTTAAAATCATGAAAAACAATACATCGTAAAATCTTTCTTGCTTTTACTATGTCATTTTTGTTTTTAAATATCAGAACGACTGTACTACTTTTGCTATAAATACATTGCTCCTTAACCACCACCTGAGTTCGTCACTAAGTAACTGGACAAGCAATGTAAAAATAACATACGAAACTGTATTACGCGGATTCATCGCGTAGTGAGGCCGCCACTTCTTGCGACGAATTAGTGATGTGCTTGTGCAGATCCACTAACGTATGCTATCGACAGCAATGTCGATTGACGAATGAAATATTGCTATTATAGTTTAGGGGTTTTTCAACCGACGACAAAAAAAGGAGGAGGTTATCAATTCGACGCGTATATTATTATTATTTTTTTATGTATGATCACCGATTACTCGGAGACGGCTGAACCGATTTGGAAAATTCTTTTTTTGTTTGAAAGGGTATACTTTGAAATTGGTCCCATTGTCACCAAGTTAGGATCTGATGATGGAATCCTAGAGAAATCGAGGGAACTCTTCAAATATTATAGGCACACCTATAGTGATTTGAGTATTTTTATAGTAACTTGTGTAGTTGCATTCGAAAAGCACTATTTGTGAAGTAGACCTGATGATGAAGACCACCGATGGCCACTGGAACTACTCAATATATAAGTAGGAATAATAAGTAGTTCATGTGTTCCGCTTCGATTACTTGAATGTGGTTATTAAGCACAATATGCTCGTCATAATGCATATGGTGAAGTGAAGCTGATGGTGAACTACCAGGAGAACTCCTCAACAAATAACAGCCCAACATTGGGAAAAGCAATATTTTGTAAATGAATATAAGTAGTTGACATTTAGGCTCTTGTAACTAGGTAAATTAAAAATCGACCAACTAAAAAGAGTGAAATAAAAACTTTTTACCAAAAAATTAAACCGACTCCCAAAAAACACTGCAAAGTGAAAAATAACTTTAATTTCGGAAGTCGGTGCCAAAAACGAAAATACAAAACTAAAGACCGGTAAAAAGTTTTTAATAACATACGGAAACCTCTAAGAAAATTGGTTTAACTTTTATTTTACATGAGATGACAGAAATAAAAATACGTTGAAATGTCAAGTGTACAAAAAAGTAAAAAAAAATAAACAATTTATTTTACGCCCGCAGCATGCGTAAGGAGTTCCGACGTCGCTGTCGCTACAATAGTTTATTTTTCAATCTGTCAACCGTTTTAGCCCGGTGTAAATAATGTTATTTTACTTATTTTGATTTTTTTAGAGAGTACTAGAGAAATGCGTAACCAATATTCGTAAAGTAAGTTACTTTAATTTTAGGTTAATAATCGGTGGTGTTTTTCGGTTTAGAATTATCGTATGTTATGCCTTATCCTATGTTGCTGTTTCTTTATTTTTTTATGGTTTTTGTATTTTACTTCCGTTGAAGCTTCGAATGCGTTATAATAATCGGCATGGTTCAGATAATATATTAGTGAATTTAGCTTAAAATAAGTCAATATATTCATGCTATTTATTTGTTAGGCATGGATGTGTGTTTGTTTTCATATATTTAACAATTTCTCTACTAACTAGGATTTTTCTTATAACAAAAACCTATTATAACCTACTAAACTATTACCTGCGGGGTAATTGCGTAACACACTTACAGTAGGAATCGGTTTCATTATGCTAAATCAACAACACTCACTGTGGTATTTACGTTGTTGAGCAGACCAATATTTTGAACATATGTAGCAATGGATTAGCAATATACGTCAAAATCATTCAGATCTTGATTTATAGTGTGGTACGTAATTATTGCGATGCTTATTATATGGTGACGTTTAGAAGTAGCTTAGGATGTATGTAAATGATAAATAAGTGGTTTTCGTACTTTTCAGCTTCCCAAAAGATGGTAATATAAAAAAGGAATGGATTGATGCCACAGGCATGCCACCTAACTGGTACCCTACACAAAATAGCACCATAAATGCTCGGTTCACTTCAGCGCAGAAATGTTCCAGCCTGAATGGACAATTCCAAAATTAAGAGTACAACTGATTTTTGCAGAAGTGGGTTAAATTTTATTTTATTACTGAAAGCTATTCTCATGTTTTAGGACATTCATAAAATCAGTCATTCAACTTTTCAGGATTCTATACAACCTATATGGCTGGTATGTTCCGATCAAGAGCGTTATGTAAGTTAACATCAACTTCTATTTGACCTATCACTATGATAATTAAATATTAAGATTTAAGTCGAAAGCGCCAGGGTAGCCCTTAATACTTAGTAGGTAGTACTTAATAATAATTATGTAATGTTATGTTCTTAATAATATGTTTATTGTTATTATAATATTTTCTGGACATGCCATTTTTTATTTGGTTCATTTTCAGGTGCCCAAAAAAAATGTACAATAACAAATGGAAGAATCGATAACTTTCCGATTTAGTCAATCACTAGCGTATGTGTAAAATAAATTGCTTTTGCACAGCACAACGATAGCGACCGATGTTTTTGTGTGGGTAAATTCTAAGGTGCATGGTAAATACACGCTGTGTTTGACGGAATAAGGTTTATTATTGATTGTATAGTACGTTCTGATTTAGGAAATGCGGGTGTGTGCGCGAGTGCGTATCTATTGATTTTATTAAACTGCATGTGTAGTTGTTGCCCCGCCCAGCGCCTAACTGGAGACATACGGTTCCGATATAATTTCTTCTGTTGACCACATCTAGTTATTTATTTTATCTATGATTCCAACTTTATTCATCTATTCCGTGCGTACAACAGCGTTCTTCTTTCTTTGAAATGCTAAAAGTTGTCACCATAAACTTACGTATGTCAAAGAAATCGCAGAAAGGAATCATGTCAATAAAATAAATATGATTTGAATACAGAATAAGATCTAAAATGTCATAAATAATCAAATTTCAGATTTTATTGATTTATGTATTTCACATTGCTGTCAAATCCACGTCGTTAATCAGTTAACTTGTTGATTGATTGACGCCTAAGTTATGAACGGTTTAATTTATCAACTAGACTTGATGAATCGATTCTGGTCTCTGATTTGAGTCACAAAATGTGCTGAAATGTGTTTAGGAATGTTATAAATCGCTTTGAATATCGTACAACTGTGGAAATAGTTCATTACGGTGGATAGCTCCACCGAACTAACATTTAATTATAAGTTTAGGTTTGTTAATTATTAATAACACAGTATTATTTATACCTATTATTACTTACTTACGTTATTGCGGGTTGTGGCTTTGAACCATGGTGAATTAGTCATAAGAGATTTCAGTTCACCAAATCCTCGCCTGAGACGAGCAATCTCTGAAACAAAATTAAAATATGTTATTAACGTAAGTTAATAGTGATCACTCATAATAGATAAGTCGTGGTATGTGAAGTAGTGTATTCGTAAAAGTTTCATCCCATCTAAAGCACAAATTATACATATTTACTAACAGCACTGCGCTCCAAAATATGCACTCAACTTTCAATATCTTTAAATGTCACGTTAAATTTATTTTTCCCACATTAATACTACCCTTTTTCTAAAAGTTTGTGTAAAAAAGTGGTGTAACTATTTTTGGTAAAATATCAAAATATTTATTGTTCTAGAGCATTACAGTATAAAGTTTATTAGTATGTTCTATCTAGTGATGGGTAATTTTCGGAAATATTTCCAAACTTGGACATTTTTCCTTTTATTTTTCGGAAAAGTAAAAATATGGAAAAATAATGGAAAAATATTTTTAATGTATAATTTTACTTTGAATAAGGGTCAAAATACTTGAGTCATACGGCCCAAGTGCGCGTCTCGCTGGCTGATCGTTTCCTTGCGTGACTAGAGGGCTGGCTCGTTCTTTGCCCAAAGAACAAGCATTGCCATACAACGTGAAAATGCTGGTAGTCTTAGCAGTGCTTCGACGTTACAGTAAATAGTTATATCAATGTATTTTGTAGTGGTAACTTAAAATAAACATAATAAATTACCAAGGGAAGTTAATCAAATTATGAATTAAATGGTTCATTGATATTTTTTTAAATTTAAATGATAATGTACAACAAACATGTACATCCATACATATTATGATAAATTAAAAACCGGTCAAGTGCGTGTCGGGCCACGCGCAGTGTAGGGTCCCGTAGTTTTTATAACAGCCAAGTGCGTGTCGTATTCGCTGACTGATCGTTTCGTACCATGCTCTAACTAAAAGCCAAACATGACTACCTAACTAATTTGACTTCCTATACAAATCCTTACCTGATCCGACAATTTTGCACGGAAAGTTTCAATTTTTTTTTAGAGATTTGTATAAAACTTGTCACAGCCGGTGTTTTGAATTTAAATACGGACACAGAGCTATACTACTCAATCGTCACAAGAAGCTAGCACGATACAACTGGCGCTTAGCGCCATCTATCGACATTTCTATAGAGTTGTTCGAAATTTTCGAGTCAAATACAATTGGTCGACTATTACTCGTAAACTTGTAAAGCCCACTTATGTGTGATAGTTTTACTTTAAATTTCGTTATATATAGGTACTACTGCCGTAACATTTGAATTTCTAACTATAACCGTTTAGTTGATAGAGGGGGAGGACACTTGACTCTAACGAAAATTGGTACTTTAAAGCTTGATAAGTCACGAACGGTTTACTTAATCAAAAAACGGTCTTACCAAACCCCTAATATTTTTGAAAGACCTATCCAACGATATTCCACACTATGGGAAGAACGAAAAAAAATAATTATCATCCCACTTTACATGTATGGGAGGTACCCTAAATAATTGTTTTTTTCAAAATTTTATTTTACCACTTTTTCGGCGTTATTAACGTGTATACTCATGCCAAAGTACAACTTTCTAGTACCAATAGTTTTTGAGCTAAACCGCGGACAGACGGACAGACAGACACCATGGCGAAACTATAAGGGTTCCGTTTTTTGCCATTCGGCTACGGAACCCTAAAAATGAATAGCAATAATCACATCTATTCAGTTGAAGATGAATCCGAATCGTCATTTGTAAAAAGGGAATCATGGTTAACATTTCCTCCTACATCTGCAACAAACAATAAATCTCCTCAATAATATAAGCAGATCGTTCTTCATAATTTTTGGGAACTGATACGATGGTGCCATAGCACGAAAAACTTTTTCCATTGTGGATGCTCTACCCAAACTTATCAGGGCTCCGGATGCTATGGTTGCTAAAGCAATCAATTTATCAATATCCTTCAAGGCTTATAGGTGACGAGGCGCTAGTGGACAAGCTTCATAGCCCGGCTCATCGACGAACAGTTGCTTGTCTCTCGGTTTTCTACTGATTGTACTTTGGGGAATGTGCGCAGGAACTACATGACCTGATCCCTCCATCTCCCTTTCACTACCAGTCTACCAGGCGTACTTCATTGATATACCGTCTTGTCGTACCAAGCGTTTCTTCTCCAAATACATACATATATTATGCGCACAGCCAAGCTGTGGAACTCTCTGCCGGCTTCTGTGTTCCCTGTCACTTTTGACCTTTTACCCTTTAAAGCTCTTGCTTTAAATAGGCATCTTCTGGGTTTGCTGCTTCCATTGTAGACCCATCCCATCTATTGCTTACCATCAGGCGAGATCTAGGTCAAGAGTGGGCTTCCCGTAATAAAAAAAAACCTTTTTCTCATTTATCGAACTAGCTTGTTTTTATTGATAATAAGCGTCTCACAACACGTAATGATGTAGTCGAAGAAGTAGTACGTTTACCTAGAAGTAACCTATTCACTCTTCCATCTTCATCTTATAGCCATCAGGAACCACATACACCTGCGGGGAATTCCACTCCTTAGCCGTACGCACAATGAAAGTACTCCCAAAACGTTTTATGCGTTAGGGTGGGATGACCACCATGTAACGATGGCGCATTACCGTTTGTCTTGTAGTTAGATAATAGAACGGGCTTGATGGAATTAGATTATGAAATTCTATCTCATACTCCACGGAATGTAACTGATAAGCTTGCAACACGTCGCTGATGTTCAAGGCTCTGTAGCTTTGAATGAACCCGTGCATCGTTGGTAAATAGTCTCTTGGTCCGTTTCTCGTTAGACTCAAGCGCATCCAGTTGATATTTGGCAGATCCGTACCAAAGATGAGGGTACTTACTCCATACACAATTTAGCATGAGCTTGAGAAGCTGTTCCGTTGTGCAGTATTGTCTTACCTTTGCTAGGATTCTCAACTTTTTGATGCTAGTTGAGCCTTAGCCTCGATGAACGAACCAAAATTGAGGGTCAATGTTACCCCAAGAAGCTCAATACGATCAGTCGTCGGCACGGTTACACCATGGAAAGGAGCCGGCTCCTTTTTGGAGCCTTGCGGAGAAGAGACACGCCTGGGTCTTAGCTGCATTAAACTTGACCAAGTTGGCATCACCCGAGATAGCCTTCAAGTACAATTTCAAGCGTCCAACCATGACCTCACGGCGAGACGGATCTGTTCCACCAGCACGCGCGCTGGACACGTATCTCTCAGAAACTGTAGTGTCGGTCCTGCAGAATATGACTGATAGGATGAACTAGAAGGCGAACTATTCATGTAATCTGCTCCTTCCGGCAAAGTTCGCGATGTTTTCGAACTTATTATAATTTTCACATGTTGTGGACATTTATTGCAAACAGTGCGACCGCATTACCTGTTACATTAGCATAACGAAATGTTTTGTTACAATATTCATAAGATACACTATTATTTTGTTTTTCGTACAGATTCCACACGAGTTTGTCCTTATTACCACCTATTTCTAACCTATACCTTTAAGAAGTAGTACTGGTATTAAAAAAATTGGCCAAGTACGAGACAGAATCGCCCATGAAAGGTTCCATAGTAACTATAATAATATAATATACATACAATGTATATTTATTTAACGAAAAAAAGCCTTACAAATTTCATACAACTATTAAAAGTATTTAACCGACTACAAGGAACAACTCCAAAACATTCGCTATAATCTAAGGTAATAAAATAATATAGGTACCTTAAAAATATTTTGTAGTTTTTTCGCAAATCTATTTTATGACCCTTCTATTAAGCCGTCCTATTGTTTGACCAGATTGTCAGACGTTTCCACTAAATAACAATGTTACACCTAGTTAATGAACTTATGTTTATTGCAGTTGAAAGAGTTGCGCTACCAATAAACAAAAATTGGCCAAGTGCGAGTCAAACTCGCCCATGAAGGGTTCCGTAGTAACTATAATAATATAATATAATATGTATATTTATTTGACGAAAAAAAAAAACATACAAATTTCATAAAACTAGCTTATTTACATTTTTTACAACTACGCCAAATAACTTTGTTTTTCATAGTGTTTGTATGAATTACAAAGTTATATTTGCGGTTTTAGAAAATATGCTGTATCTCAAAAACTGCTAAACTGATTTCGTTCAAACTAATTTTGGTTGAAAGTTTACATTAAGATCTAAGATTTATATTTTTTTTAGATTTTTCACTCCATTATTATGGAAGTTAGAGGGGGGACACACATTTTACTACTTTGGAAGCTTATATCTTTTAAACGATTGACTTTATGAAAAAGTGGTTTTAGAAACCCCGATGTCGTTTTTAAAGACCTGTCTATAGATACCACACATGCATAGATTTCATAAAAAAAAATTATTTTCAGTTTTAATTCCATGTATTTCCCCTTTATTTTAATTTTTTTTTTCTTAAAATCGTAAAGCGATTTACAGAATACATCTATCTACCAAGTTTCACATGTATAGTGCTAATAGTTTCGGAATAAAATGGCTATGACATACGGACGGACGGACAGACAGACAGACAGACAGACGGACAGACATGACACAAAACTATAAGGGTTCCGTTTTTTGCCATTTGGCTACGGAACCCTAAAAAGCACCTAGCCGGCATTTAATAACTCAAACGGGGAATTCCCTGTACGTGAATTACATTGGTGTTGCAAAAATAGATAAAAACTTGTTTTTCGTTTCGTCCTGCTAATACTAGCAGTAGTAATATTGATATTGTTACAGTATACACATAATTAACTTGTTTATGTATTAAAATAAGCTTTTTTGAAATGGAAAAATATCGGAAAAATATTGGAAAAATATCTTTTTTTCTTTTCTTTTGCGTCCGAAATTTTTCCACTATCAGTAGTTCTATCTATCTCGTATATAAGTGGGTACTGTACTGTCTTTTTTTAAATGGTAATAGGTTCACGTTTGACCACCACCTCACCTGATGGTGAGTGATGATGTGGTCGAAGATTGAGGACGCTTACCTAAAAGAAACCTATTCACTCCTGACTTAAAGACCCCTAGTAAGTATATTATCACCAACAAAGCCAGTTTTCCGTGCAGGTGCACATCTGACCTCAACTCACTCTAGTGACTGCCAGTTGACAGCTAACACAAAATTTGTGTGCATGAGACAATGTTATATCAACTTGTATGTTAACGAAGATATACGCAGTGCATCAATATGCATACACTACAGGTACCCAAATCAAAACAGTAGGTTTGTACAAACAAACAAATAAAGTGTCCAGTGAATTATTAATGAAACCTAGGAATATAGAACCTTATGCGCACAGCGTAAAGCCGGGTATCCACTTAGGTTCGCCGTGGTTTGCGAACGCGCCCGCTCCGCAAACCAAACATAATGGATACGTCGTGATCGCGGAGCGCGACTGGAGCACGATCGGAGCACGGCGGAGCGCTCGGGAAGCGGTTTTTTGCGCGATCTCAAAGGGGAGCGCAGTTTGTTCGTGGCCGCGAGCGTGTCACGACGTTTGTTAAGTTCGCGAACATGGAGTGGTCCGATGAAAAATGTCTACAGCTCATAGAAGAATACCGTAAACATAATGTTTTATGGGACCCACGAGATGAAAACTACGAGAAAAAGAATTTAAAAGGAGACGCCTGGAAGATTTGGCGAAGCATTAAACACTGAACCCGACTTATGTAAAAGTAAAATATCTATACTGTTATCTGGCTTTAGACGTGAGAAAACCAAAGTTAATAAAAGCAAAGGAACGGGAAAAGGTAAAAATCAAGACCACTTGTTATTTTATTTATTTAAGTAGGTACTTATAACAAAATAATTTACGAATTTATATTTTTTCAGGTGCAACGCAGATATACCAAAGTTCGTGGTTTGCATATGAAGCATTTTCTTTTTTACTAGAACGCGACAAACCTAGGGAATCGCTTAATACTGTAAGTACAAAGTTTTAATGTCTTTAAACTTTCACGATTATTATTCATATTAATATATTATTTAACGGGTCTAAATCGTGTATATTTTTTTTTATTAAAAAAGGTCGCATACCTTTCTTAATAAAAAATTATACACGATTTAGACCCATTAAATGATATATTAGTACCATAGATATATTACTACCAGATGGATAGTGATTACGTCACGATATTTAGGGTAAGATTTTTATGGTAGGAACACTGTAGGGTTGAAGCGATAAAGACGAAGTGGTCAGGCTTTGACACCATTTGGTAGTAAAATATCTTTGATTAGTACATTTTTTTTGACACTTACACGACACGTAAGAATATTGGTTCTGCCACGGAATCGAACCTTCATTCATGAAGTAATCGGCCAGTTCGTCTCTTATTTCTTTTATTTGTTTGGCGGAACGGCGACCTGTGTTTACTATAGGTCGAAATGAAGTCATTTCTGAGTCATGCCTCCAGGACCCTTCCCGTAATTGTCCATAAACTTCCGTATCTATCTCATTTGAAGTTATATAATTACTGGATTTCTTTCTTAAAAAATTGTGTAAATGACATATTGTCATTACAATAATGGCAGCTTTATCTGGCTCAACGAGTAGGGGTTTTCTTAGTACTCGAAATACTGATGCCATTATTCCAAACACATTTTCAATGACACGACGCGCTCTACTTAAGCGATAATTGAAAATTCTTTCTCTTGAGCCCGCAGGGAGTGTTTTACCAGGATGTGGTTTCATCATACTTTCAGATAGAGCAAAAGCAGAATCACCAAGGAAGAAATAAGGCAATGCTTTATTTCGTTCTGGTAAAGGTTCTGAGGCAGGCAAATTCAGCTCCTGATTAATTATCTTTGTATATACTTGAGTGTTTTGAAATACTCCACTGTCCGAAATCCTGCCTTGACAACCAACATCAATAAATTTTAAAAAGTAATTTGCATCTGCTACAGCAAATAGTACAATACTAAAACTTCCTTTGTAATTGAAAAATTCTGTACCAGTATTGATTGGTGCCTCTATAAGTATATGTTTTCCATCTAGCGCTAAAATACAATGCGGAAAATCCCACTGGTCTTGGAAGTCTTTTGCAATCTTTTTCCAGTCTTCAGCATTATCTGGTAACTGTAATGTAATTGTATATATTAATTTATTTTCAGATTATTGATAATGAAGACATCGCTATTGATGCCAATACTGGTGATACAGGTACTGATGAGGAACCAGTTGACATAGCAACATCAAACTCTCTTCAACCACAAGTTCCCCCTCCTCCCAAAAAAAAGAAAGTGGATCCTAAGTTGGCAATATTAAAAGACGCTTTTGAAATTTTAAAAACATCTGCATCAAAGTCTAACGATGATAATGACGAGATAATTACATTTTTCAAATTTGCAGCCATTAAAATGAGAAAGTATGACACACATACTAAGAATGCCGTGCAACAGGCAATATGCGATATTCTTTTTAAAGCCGATTACGGTTACTATAGTCAGTCACAATATGGATACTACACATCGCCGTCGTCATCTACATCAACAAATGTGCCTTCTCCGCCATTCGTATGTCAACAAAATACTACTCCGACTCAGGCGGAAAACAGTCCGAGTGGTAGTGATTGGGATATACAAGATCTCATATAATTTTTCTGACATAATAAAACATAAGTATTAGTAAGAAAGTGTGGATACTAAAAAAAACTTTTTAGCAAAAAATAGAACCGACTTCCATATAAAAACACTACAAAGGCAAAAATAACTTTAATTTCGCAAGGCGGTGTCAAAAACGAAAATATATACAAAACTAAAGACACCGCCTTCCGAAATTAAAGTTATTTTTGCCTTTGTAGTGTTTTTATATGGAAGTCGGTTCTATTTTTTGCTAAAAAGTTTTTTTTCACGCTTTTTAGTGGGTCGGTTTGTAATTTATCTAGTTACAAAAGCCAAAATGTCAACTACTTATCACCTTTTACAAAATATTGCTTTTCCCGGTGCAGAGCCGTTAATTTTTGAGGAGTTCTCCTGGTACATCACCATCAGCTCTACTTCACCATATGCATTCTGACGAGCATGAAGTGCTTAACATCCATATTCAAGTAATCTAATCGCAATCAACGAAATACTTATTATTGAGTAGTTTCGGTGGCCATCTGGGGTCTTCATCATCAGTTCCACTTCCTGAAATGGTGCTTTTCGAGAGCAACTGCACAAGCTACTATAAGAAATACCCAAAACGCTATAGGTGTGCCTATAATATTTGAAGAGTTCCCTCGATTTCTCCAGGATCCCATCATCAGATCCTGATTTCGTAACAATGGGACCAACTAGAAACTATACCCATTCAAATGCAAAAAGAATTTTTCAAATCGGTCCAGCCGTCTCCGAGATATGAGGTAACATACATAAAAAAAAAAAAAAAAAAAAAAGTTCAAGACGAATTGTAAACCTCCTTTTTTTGAAGTCGGTTAATAAAGAAATTGAGCTTTTTACTTACCTTAATGTTTTCCCTTAATACTTGAATGAATGCACGGTATACATCTGGAATGAATTTGCTGATTGCTTGTTTAGATATTTAAAACAAATATTGCATACTTGTAAAGCTATCGCCGGTGGCTAAAAATCTTAACGTCAGTGCTAATTTATCCTGGGATGTTAAGGCTTTTTGAAGTCTTGTATCTTTTTTTTTAATTATTGGCGACACCAAATTCAATAAATATTCAAATTCGACTGAAGACATTCGAGTAAAATTTTTATAATGGCCACTTATTTCTTGGGATTTTAATATATGCATTATTTCATTATTTTTTCTTCCCTTATACATATTAGCTTGACAAAATTGAGGAGGTCGTTTGTATTCCATCACAATATAATGTATCAAAATATAAGCTGCACTTCCTACTAATTCTGGAGGCGGCATGTTTGCACCGACCGTTTGTCGTGTGTCGACTGGAGACCGGAGCGCGGAATGTTAGTGCTCCGACAGGAGCACTGATGTTGCAGCCTAAGTGTGTACACTGTACACGTTCACGTTCGCGGAGCACACAGTGTTCCCAAACCACGGCAAACCTAAGTGGATACCCGGCTCGGTCGTAGTATTCTTTTTTTTTTTTTTTTTAACGTGGTAAAATTATCAAATAAGTCCTCCCACTCCGGGCAGGGTGGGAGGGTCTGTCAGACTTTTACTGACTAAAATCCACGGTGTTCCTTCAATAACCCTTTACATACCGGGGCCACGGTAACGGGATGAGTCCCACGACCCCGGCGGGCTTCGGCCCTCTGCAGAGGGGGCCTCGTCATGTTGCTGACGCTCTTTGAGGCGCGCGTGGAACACGACGCGCCGTCGACCCGGGCATGGTCCATGGTCGGACAGCGAGTTGCCCTTTACTCGCTGTCCGCATGCCCGCGCCTACGGTGGCCGGAGATCGTCGGCCGACATCCGACGCCGTGGGCGTCTACCACTGCGGCTGGGCTGGAGGGAGGACGCCATCCTCTCCCTCACGCGGCCCGCCTCCTCCTTCGAAAGCATGACTGCTTCGCAGAAGGAGGCGACCGCTTCCCACTCCCTCTCGCCCCGCAGCATGGCCTCGACCAAGGCCGGGCGCGAGAGGTCTCCGCCTATCGCCGCCGTGAGGACACGTCGGTGCTCTGCCCAGGCGGGGCAGTCTTGCACCGTGTGCTCTACGGTGTCCTCAGGGCGATCCTCGCAGTGGTGACACCCAGGCGTTTCCTCCTTTCCCATCTGACACAGGTACCTCCCGAAACTTCCGTGTCCGGTGAGGACCTGCGTCATGCGGTAGGTCAGGACGCCGTGACGCCGATCTAGCCACTCCTCAAAGAGGGGTCTTACCGCCGCAATTGCGGCGTGCCCGGCCGTCGGTTGCGACAGTCGTTCCCTCCATACTGCCCTGAGATCGCGCCGGAGCTCTTCCCGCCGCGCCTCGACTTCTCGAGGCAGCGGGGATACGCCCCGGCGCTGCGGTCGTAGTATTCTTGGAGGAAAAAACGAATCATTTCCAGCAACTATTGAACTGACTGGCCTAGATTTCATGACTTCATTTATGTATTTTATAACTGACAGATATTTATTAGTTGGTACCTATTTATTTATATATAACGATTAGGTGTTTTATAAATTATAACATCATTGCTGATTTGACACGTTGAGTCGTACAAGTAGGGGGCACACCCCCGACTTTGTTCGCGTTTTGTTCGTTTACCTATATACGCAGTTTTTCCTGCGTATATCCCGATTCCGTGCGAATTACATCACA
Source organism: Tholera decimalis (assembly GCA_943138885.2). Taxonomy (NCBI): domain Eukaryota; kingdom Metazoa; phylum Arthropoda; class Insecta; order Lepidoptera; family Noctuidae; genus Tholera; species Tholera decimalis. The sequence goes on from OW964562.2 coordinate 20,893,732, forward strand.
TACACTCTATCTTCCAGAGAAAGTACCATTAACCAAACCAAAGTACCCGGCTCAGCTGTTCCAGAGATTAGCTGGGACAAACAGAATGACACGTACAATAGAAAAAGATTGTGTCTTTTAATATCGTTTCAATAACTATAGGCACCTGCGAAACAGTACTTTTGAAATCACAGACAGGCACTTTGATTTTATTTATACGTATTGATACATTTAATATACTTCGTTATTTGAATAATTAAGGCATAAAATAATAAACATTCAAACTGACAATATTATTTTGTAGTTACAAATTAATTGTTTCATGTGTATTTGGTTTTAAATTCCAATGAAGTTGTTTTAATATTTTTTTTTTTCAATCTTAGACTGCTTTAAATGTTCCTTCATTTATTCTTATGTAACTACATAAGAATAAATAAAGGAACATTTAAGCCGCATTCAAAACACTTTTTCTAGCAGTGAAGTTTTAAGTGTAAGTATTATATTGTTGAGTCTTTAGAATTCTAAATTTGGTATAGTATTAATGCAAAGGTTTTATTTATATAAATTTATTTTTGGTATTCGTATATATCTTTGTTTTGTAGCGATCACGCCAAGATGGTTCAAAGGATCTGAAATTTTGCTCAGAGACAGTATATAGTCTGGATTAATGCATAAGCTACTTATATTCCGGAAAATTTTACGAAATTTCTACGCAAATGAAGTCACGAGTAACAGCTAGTTTTTAATTATTTTCGTAAGCTTTGCCTCCCATGCAACGTAGGTATCTAACGGCTTGTTAATCGGGGTTTTCCGACTAGTTTCAAACTTAATTATGATCTGGTTTATGCGAAGTCGTAAACCTAAAGGTGATTGAATATAAATAAAAATTTCGTTAAGTCAGAAGTTAGATTGATAGACAAACTGACTAAGGACTAAAATTATCTGTATATTAAATTTATGAATTAATTCGTAAGTGTTTATATCATATGACATGATGATTCTGGGCCACCAAGATACAGGCTGTGCCTAGTTTGGAGCCCATTGCTAAGTGTTTTGTGTTCTGTTACTTCGTGCATTGTATTTTCTGTCTGTATTGTCATAACTTGTGTGCGTTAAATAAATAATTAAAATAAATGATAAACTAGCAGACGCGCGGGACTTTGCTCCCGTGCACTTTATCACGTTAAAAATAGAACTCTCCTTTTTTGCAGTCGGATAAAAGAAGGAGGTTTATGTCTCGTTTAAAGAAGGAGATTTGTGAGCCTATAACGTTCCTCTAGCTTTAAGCTACTTCCATACCAAATTTCATTCAAATCCACCTACCACTTTCGAAGTTAAGCGAGTAACAAACATAGAAATCTGGGGGCATGGTAGTGCCCCCGCCAAGTCAAGCAAAAAAGCGGCACGGCCGTACCATTCTTTTCTCGAAGCAATTCAGGCCATTTTCGACCCCCTATAACTTCGTTGTGGATAAAAGTAGAAGCCTGAATTTTCAGTAACCAAACAGGCATTGTATAAACACGGTATATTTCAAATTTCATTCAATTTGTACCAGTAGTTTAAGAATTATAACGAGTCAAATTTCTTAATTTTGTCACTCACTGACTGACCGATCATCAAAAGTCTATGGCACTTCTAGCAGACATAGAAGCTTCAAATTTAGAATACAATTAGTGTTTACTATATGAATCAAGGAAAAACTATAATATTTTTCAATTTCGGTCCAGTTTTCTAGATAAGTACATCAATTGCATAAATAACTTTGTAATCCCATATAAATATATAGGATTACAAAGTTACATTTGCAGTTAATTATTCAGTGTACCTGTATAATATAATGAAATAATAGATGTAGATGGGTACTTTTTTTTGTTGGGGATAAATATCATCGAATGACTTCTTCCGCTTGGGTGTGTCAGAATTCTACTGACTAAAAACCCACCCTGTTCCTTCGAAAGTCCTAAAGTTCCGGGGCCGCGGTATCTCGATGGAATTTTCCCGCAAACCCCGACAGGCAATGGCCCTATGAGGCCCCGTCACTGGTATAGACAGCTTTTTGAGGCGCGCATGGAACACGACGCGCCGCCGACCCGGGCCTGGTCCTTACCGGACTGTGAGCGACCCCTACTCGCCATCCGCAGGCCCGCGCCTACGGTGGCCCGAAATTGACTCGCGATCCACGACGCCCGGGGCGTCTCGCCCGGCGGCTGGGGCGCGAGGAAGAGAGTTGCCTCTCCCTCGCACGTTCAGCCTCCTCCTTCGCTAGCATGACTGCATCGCAGCAGGTGACTGCATCCCATTCCCTCTCACTTCGCACCATGGTCTAAACCAGAGCAGGGCGCGAGAAGTCGCCGCCGCCGATCGCCTCTACGAGGATACGACGGTGCTCCAACCATGCAGGGCACACCTCGGCCATATGCTCCACCGTGTCTTCCGGTGTAGATAGGTACCTAGATATAATAATTATGCTCAAAGGTAACTTGTTAAATGGTCAACGGAATAAAAAAGCAAGAAGTATTAAGAGTATTGGGGAGTATTAAGTAGAGTAAATTGCCCGAAATTGCATAATTACTTACTTATGGATTAACTTTAACCGAGACGTTTGACGAGTGCGGTATTAATTATTACTAACTAATGCAAAAGACGTACGTGCGTATTCATATGTGCGTATCAAAGCCTCCGAAAAAAAAACCCATAGAGACAGGGAGTGGGCTTTGAAAAAATCTTTAGCTGAAGTTCAAGAAGTAGTACCGGAAAATGAAAAAATTGGCCAAGTGCGAGTCGGACTCGCCCATGAAGGGTTCTGTAAGCCGTAGTAACTATAATAAAAATAATATACTTAATATATTTATAAGAAAAAAAAGCCTTACAAATTTCTTAAAACTAGATTATTTACAATTTTCACAACTACGCCAAATAACTTTGTTTTTCATAGTATTTGTATGAATTACAAAGTTATATTTGCGGTTTTAGAAAATATACTGTATCTCAAAAACTGTTGACTCGATCTCGTTCAAACCAATTTTGGTTGAAAGTTTACATTAAGATCTACAAAATATGTTTTTTTAGATTTTTCACTTCATTATTATTATTACCACTTTGGAAGCGTATATCTTTTAAACGATTAACTTTATGAAAAAGTCATTTTAGAAACCTTAAGGTCATTTTTAAAGACCTGTCTATAGATACCACACTCGTATAGGTTTCATGAAAGAAAATATTTTCAGTTTCAGTTCCATGTATGGAGAGTCCCCTTCATTTCAAATATTTTTTAAATTTTCTCTTAAAATAGGAAAGCGGTTTACAGAATACATCTACCTACCAAGTTTTACATGTATAGTCCTAATAGTTTCGGAATAAAATGGCTGTGACATACGGACGGACGGACAGACAGACAGACAGACAGACGGATAGACATGTCGAAACTATAAAGGTTCCGTTTTTTGCCATTCGGCTACGGAACCCTAAAAAGAAAGGCTACCTACAAAAATAATAAAAGCTCATAAGACAGAGAGAGGGCTTTAAGAAAATTCGTTGTTGGTATACAAGAAGTAGAAGGTACCAGAAAGGAAAAAAGTAGGACTTTCCACAAAAAGCAATGAGATCCCATAAAAAACAATACTTGTCAAAAAACCAAGTCTCGCAACTCAGTTGTTCTACCGTAAAAAGTTGTGCGATCCATGTAATACCAAGTCGGTTATTAATTTATTCAGTCCCTCCTTAAGGGACCTTCTGTCTTAAGTTGTTACGTAATTATCTAACCTAACGACATTCTATTGAACCGAGTCAATCTATTCACTTAAAACGCTAAAGATTTTTAATATTGATATGGCCACTATAAGATGTCGTTAGGTTAGATAATTACATAACAACTTAAGACAGAAGGTCCCTTAAGTAGGGACTGAATAAATTAATAACTGACTTGGTATTACATGGATCTCACAACTTTTTACGGTAGAACAACTGAGTTGCGAGACTTGGTTTTTTGACAAGTATTGTTTTTTATGGGATAATCTTTTCCGCTTCATAATTTTATTTTTTTTTATTACGGAGGAGCCCGCTCTTGACCTCGATCTCGCCTGATGGTAAGCGATAGATGAGGTCTACCATGTGACGAGCGAGCCCAGAAGATGCCTATTTACTCTTGCTTTAAGGGCTGAAAGGTCATAAGTGGCAGGGAACACAGAAGCCGGCAGAGAATTCCACAACTTGGCTGTGCGCACAATAAATGTGGAGGAGAAGCGCTTGGTACGACAAGACGGTATATCAACCAAGTGTGGATGGTACCTAGCCGTGCGTCTGGTAGACCGGTAGTGAAAGGGAGATGGAGGGATCAGGTCATGGAGCTCCTGCTCCTCCACACTCCCCGAAGTACAGTCTGTAGAAAACCGACAGGCAAGCAACGGTTCGCCGATGAGCCAGGCTATGAAGCTTGCCCGATAGCGCCTCGTCACCTATAAGCCTTTTAGCCCTGCGCTCGATCGAGTCCAGTGCAGCAAGTTGGTATTTTGCAGAGCCATCTCACAAGTGGCCGCAATACTCTACGCAGGAACGGACCTGTGCTTTAAATAGATTCAGAAGCTGTTTGGCGGTTTGTTTCAATCTGCTCTACTTTCCGTGACTTCAGCTGTTTAGTGATGCCCGTGATGATAATACACTTACTTGGCAGATAAATAGAATCTACCAAGTTAAAGTTACACGCAATAAATACATTACAAACACCCATTTACTAGCTATTAAAATATATAGAATTTTGCATTAAGTTACTATACAAAAACCTACTGCTATTATGTATATATTATTATGCTTCTATTATTTTTTTGGTGCAATCGTAAATTATGTACTCCGTATTTTATTTGATGACTAGCTTTTGCCCGCGACTTCGTCCGCGTGGAATAGTTACTTTGGGCTAACGTTAAATTTAACCCCGATTTTGAAGCATTCTCCATTGGCGCTCCGCTCCTATTGGCCTTAGCGTAATGATACAATATAGCTGTGCCCGCGACTCCGTCAGCGTAAGTTAATGTATTGGTAATATTGTTTAGATCACGTTCACATGAGGCTTAAGTACCTAGAGAACGCTTCGACCGCGAGACGCGTCGAGCGCGGCGACCGATTCTCAAAAATAATCCTTATAGCATGATTCAGTATTCACGCGCGATGGCTTATTATTATAAGCGTATTTCATGTATAACTTTGGTGTTTCTATACCGATTTATATGATTCTTTTTACGGTTTCGTAGCCGAATGGCAAAAAACGGAATCTTTATAGTTTCGACATGTCTGTCCGTCTGTCTGTCTGTCTGTCTGTCTGTCCGTCCGTCCGTCTGTCACAGCAATTTTATTCCGAAACTATTAGGACTATACATGTGAAACTTGATAGGTAGATGTATTCTGTGAACCGCTTTCTGATTTTGAGAAAAAAAATAAAAAATATTTAAAATAAAGGGGGGCTCCCCATACATGGAACTAAACCTGAAAATATTTTTTTTTCATAAAATCGATGCATGTGTGGTATCTATAGACAGTTCTTTAAAAACGACATCGGGGTTTCTAAAACCACTTTTCCATAAAGTCAATCGTTTAAAAGATATAAGCTTCCAAAGTGGTAAAATGTGTGTGAGGCGGACACAACCTCTAACTTCTATAATAATGGAGTGAAAAATCTAAAAAAAATATATGTCTGTAGATCTTAATATAAACTTTCAATCAAAATTAGTTTGAACGAAATCAGTTCAGCAGTTTTTGAGATACAGCATATTTTATAAAACCGCAAATATAACTTTGTAATTCATACAAACACTATGAAAAACAAATTTATTCGGCGCAGTTGTAAAAAATGTAAAAAAGCCAGTTTTAAGAAATTTGTAAGGTTTTTTTTTTTTTCAAAACAAATTTATTTGGTGCAGTTGTAAAAAATGTAAATAAGCCAGTTTTAAGAAATTTGTAAGGTTTTTTTTTCGTCAAATAAATTTGCATATTAACCCTTCATGGGCGAGTCTGACTCGCACTTGGCCAATTTTTTTATGGAATAGTTAATAATGTTAACTTTTTCAATTAGGGGTGACTGAGAGTGTTATAAACGTAAGAGTAGACAAATATTATAATCAGAAAGCTTCGAACTGCTAAGCTATCGGGAGTTACACGTGTTATTGTGAGTCAACCATAAAAGTTAGACATATGCTGTCGTGGGATATTTTTTATATAATTTTAAGGAGAACATTTCCGTCATGAAATGATTTGTGTAGCTTTAACCATTAAGGTTGCACACGCGACGGAATCTTAAAAAATGGAGTAACTTCTCCCGTTTTCCCAACATTTCCCTTCACTGCTCAGCTCCTATGATGCGTGATGAAAAGTATACTATAACCCGCTCAGGAGTATGACAAATAATTGTACCAAGTTTCGTTAAAATCCGTCGAGTAGTTTTTGTTTCTATAACGGTTATACAGACAGACAGACAGACAGACAGACAGACAAAAATTTAACTGATTGCATTTTTGGCATGAGTATCGATCCTTAATCACCCCCTGATAGTTATTTTGGAAATATATTTCATGTACAGAATTGACCTCTCTACAGATTTATTATAAGTATAGATTATTCGTTGAATTTCTCATTTCGCAATCATATCGCTATATTTTTCTGTGCAAAACAGTTTCATAACTTCTAGATCCTGCTGACAATCTCAGATTACTGTCAGCTGGAGGTAAGAAAAGGAATTTTCAAGAGAATTTTTAAATCTCGCTCAGCGCAATAATATATATTTTTCATTTTGTTGGTCTTGCGTACTAAGAACCTTAAATTATTGCGACTTTTAAACAGGCCTTCTGAAATGAAAGCCAGTAAAAACATTTGCATTGCATGAATATTAGGTTTTTTGTTTGTGGCATCTCGCAGGTCAACCTCTGAGGTTGTCAGCTACTTAACTGGACTTGCCTGTGTTTGCCTTAATTAATAAAAGCCTCCAGGTAGAACCCATATGATTCTCATAGTGGCGTTTTTTGAACGTGGTCCTGATCCACCTATCTGATTATCTATACTTATAATAAATCTGTAGAGAGGTCAATTCTGTACATTAAATATATTTACAAAATAACTATCAGGGGGTGATTAGGGATCGATACTGATGCCAAAAAAGCAATCAGTAAATTTTTTGTCTGTCTGTCTGTCTGTCTGTATAACCGTTATAGAAACAAAAACTACTCGACGGATTTTAACGGTACTTGGTAAAATTATTTTTCATACTCCTGAGCTGGTTATAGTATACTTTTCATCACGCTACAATCAATAGGAGCAGAGCAGTGAAGGGAAATGTTGGGAAAACGGGAGAAGTTACTCCATTTTTTAAGCTTCCGTCGCGAGTGCATCCTTAATGGTTAAAGCTACACAGAAATCATTTATGAAGGAAATGTTCTCCTTAAAATTATATAAAAAATATCCCACGACAGCATATATCTGTCTTTTATGGTTGACTCACAATAACACGTGTAAGTCCTGATAGCTTAGCAGTTCGAAGCTTTCTGATTATTATTCTGTTCCGAAATTTAAAACCACCACAACTTTGCAATGGAACTCGGCTAAAAGTAACCCAGTTGCAACAAAATATAATCGAGGCTCAAATTTTAACAGGTTGCGGTGCAGGAGAAACCGTTTTTATTCCCAGAATTCCCATAATACCAAATAATTTTCCATTCCAATTTAAAAGAACGCAATTCCCAGTATCGGTATGTTATGCAATGACAATTAATAAGGCTCAAGGGCAGACTTTCGTGTTGCTGGAGTAGATCTCGGTGTCAGTTGTTTCTCGCATGGTCAGTTGTACGTCGCTCTTTCCCAGGTTAGCATTTCTAAAAATCTTTATGTTCACGTGCCGGACGGGTCAACTTTCAACATAGTTTACCCGGAAGCTTTGCGCTGAAGTATTTTCGTTCTATAGGTACTTAAGCCTCATGTGAACGTGATCTAAACAATATTACCAATACATTAACTTAATAACACACAAGGAGTTACACGCTGACGGAGTCGCGGGCACAGCTATTAACAATAATATTGTGCGGTTCGGTATTGCGATATTTTTTAACAGTATTATAGATTGACATATTATATTTCCCTACTAAATTACGAAGGTTAATCTGTCTGTTACATCAAAATCACTGAACCGTGAGGAAGGACATAGGCTACTTTTTTTTACGAAAAACGACGGAAACGTGGACGAAGTCGCGGGCAACAGCTATCTATACTAATAATATAAGGCTGAAGAGTTTGTTTGTTTGTTTGAACGCGATAATCTCAGGAACTACTGGTTCGAATTGAAAAATTATTTTTTAATTGAATAGTCAATTTATAGAGAAAGGCTATAGGCTATATATCATTACGCTAAGGCCAATAGGAGCGGAGCGCCAATGAAGAATGCTTCAAAATCGGGGTTAAATTTAACGTTAGCCCAAAGTAATTATTCCACGCGGACGAAGTCGCAGGCAAAAGCTAGTTAGGAAATATAACGAAAAATACGTTAGTTTTTTTTGGAGGAAATCATCCAATGTCTCTTGCCAGTCTGGGTGGAGCGGAAGGGAACATCAACTGATTACACAGTATTTTCATTTGTCCTTGCTTATCGGCGCCGCGGTATATCGATAAAACATTCCCGCAACCAACCAGGTTCGATCTGGATATGAAACAGTGAGAACGAATACTTTTCTATTTACATAAAAATATTTAAAGGGCTTAATTCTGTCTTTAGATACTCATGTATTGTTAGTAACAATATAATGTACCTATATTGATTTACGAAAAGCACAACAGAAATTTATTTAATCATATTCTACGGTTCATCCATAACACAAATTGAATATTATTTTTTATTTTTTTCAAATTGCATAATAAGAAGTAAATTATTTCGTAGTATCAACGTCTGAACATGTCTTAGATATTTATATTTTAATATTATGAATGTATAAAGGAAACTTTTTCATTTCGTATAATTTGGTTAACTATCTACGCCAGATTAAAACTGGCGCGAAATATTTAAGTCAAAGCGCATTAAAACATTTAACATTAATTGTGTAAAAATCGCTTTGAAGCATTTATCCTTTTATACGTTTCATATTATTATTTTGGACACCACATCGTAGGTATACTGACAATTTATAAGAATAAAAAGCTATATTTGGAATGGTAAATTAAACAAAACTTCTTAGAAAACGTCTTAAATTACCAATAACATCGGAGATTCTGATCTTTTTCTTTAAAAGATGGCTAAGTTGTCGGCCTTCTGATCGGGTGGTCGCGAGTTCGAAACTCACCCATTACATTGCCGTGAACCCACTCCAGAGACAAGCATATTTAGCTTAGTTGGAGGGGTTAACAAGATTGCTAGTAATGTGAATTCTACCCATAATGCAAATTCTCTTTACAAAAAAAAACACGTGTGGCACTCGGGGACTGCCGCGGTAAACTTATCGGTTAACGGTTTTATCAACTTATGCGATTATAATTATTTATATATTTTTTATTTTAGCAATATTTTTTTTCTTTAATATTAATTCAAGTTACCGGGTCAATTATACCACATTTTTAGTTTTAAGCTATTTCTCGCGGCGTTGACATTTTCGACTATTTTTCTCCTTTAAAAAAATGTAAATGTTTCTTATTTTATTCAACAAAATATTTACAAAAATATCTAAATATAATATAAAAGTACTTTCAATAAAAAAGAAATCATAAAAAGATATGATGAGACCCTGGGTTTGATCCAAAATACTGATGGTTACCAATCCGATTCTTTACTAAACACGCTAATAGAACCCGAATTGAAATAACTGACCGTATTCGACCGTATTAGGTTTTATATTCGTTACGGAATTTCGTGATTCGGTCGCCGCGCTCAAAGCCCGCGATAAAAGCTATGCAATAGCTTAAAAACTACGCTCCACTATCATCTCTTAATGTGCCTAAGTCTCACGGCATTGTCACGTGGCATGACAATGCTTTTCATCGATCTCATTTGTAGGCTTGACCAAGAGCTTGATTCGGAAAGCTGTAGGAGCTTACGGACATGGTTCGCGGTAATGGGAGATTCCCCAATCTGGACCCTTGGCCACCGTTATCATGGAAACTGTTCCCATTGTACAATGTTAGTAGCACCGCTTCTGTAAGGCCTCCGCGAGGCAAGACGAGACCTTGAAGTACTGGTTCACAAATTAGGACTATAACATGCGCGCTGTAATACGGTGAGGGGCTCTAGATAAATAAAATTCTAACGGTAGTAACGAATATAAATAATGACGCTTTTCTTAGATACAAAATCTATCTCTACTAATAAAATAAAGCAGAAAAGCTTTTTTATCTGTTTAAACGCGCTAATCTTCGAAAGTAGTGGGTGGATTTTGGTATAGACGTAGTTTGAAGCTTGAGGATGGTTTGAATCTCAATATGTTAAGATGGTCACCCATCAACAGACCGATCTCGGCTATTGTTGCTTAACAACTTTGTACAATATTCTGACAAATAAATTCTATTCTATTCTATTCTATTCTATTCTATTCTACTCTGTTCTATTCTATTCTACTCTGTTCTATTCTATTATATTCTATTCTATTCTACTCTGTTCTATTCTATTCTATTCTATTCTATTCTATTCTATTCTATTCTATTCTATTCTATTCTATTCTATTCTATTCTATTCTATTCTACTCTGTTCTATTCTATTCTATTCTATTCTATTCTATTCTATTCTACTCTGTTCTATTCTATTCTATTCTATTCTATTCTATTCTATTCTATTCTATTCTATTCTATTCTATTATATTCTTAACCTCAAAGATTTACCCGTGAGGCTTTTATTATTTAGCCACAAGCTCCTTTATAAGAAGGATTCCTCTTAACAATTAAGTATGTAATCCTACAGAAATATTACTTAAAGAAATGATCCCTACTAATTATGTATTATAAAGGGGGCATTTTGTTTGTTTATACGCGCCATTCTTCGAAAGTGCTGGGTCGACTTGGATGAAATTTTGTGAGGAAGTAGTTCGAAACTTGAGAAAGGTTATATCATTTTTACCCGACTGCAAAAGAGAAGGGTTATGTTTTAGTCCACGGCAGCGAAGTCCCACGTGACTACTAGTCCTAGAATAAGGTAAAAACGATTTTGCGACTATCGTCAGTATTATTTATCCACAACATATTATTTGCAATCTAAAATAAGCCAAATTTTGCTTTAGCAAGCTAAATTAATACGTTAATATACTCAGTTTCGGGAAGTATGTGTATATGTAATGTAGGTAATGAAACTTGTTCATTCTGCTGTAAAAGCATCGTAATAATATAATTATGAATATCGCTATGCCAAAGTAATAACATTTTAACGTTCCTATTAATTGAAACGTTTCAGGTAATCGACACATTTCCTAAATTATGTGATGGTAACATCTATGTTTTAAAACTCAAATAAATTAGCTTCACCGTCTTTCGTGTTAATTTATAATGTAATTTGGCATTTGAATACCAACCAAGCGTTAACATACATCCTATGTTAATGTTTGGTTGGTATCTAAATTCAAGTAAAAATAAATGGACATAATAATTAAACAAACAGAATTGGTAAAAAAAACACATCTTAAATGGATACAAAGGGATTATCAATTAATTTTATTCAACGAAAATGCCATAAACAATTATAAAATACTAGATCTCGATCCCGTGAGAATTCTGGTATAAAAAGTGTACCATGTGTTATTCCACGATGTCAATTATCTATTTTACCATATTTTATTGAGATCCGTTTAGTAGTTTTTGCGTAAAAGAGCAATAAACATACATACATCTTCACAAACTTTCGCATTTATAATATTAGTAGGATTTCTTATAAAGTGCAAAACGGCGAATTACTCACGGCACATGTCACTACGATAATTCTTATTTCTTTTTTTACTATACAACGTGTAACGGAAACCCCATATCTATCCAAAAGGACTGAAGACAACATCTGGTATGGAGTCTCTATGCAAAGTTTCAGCTCAAAATAAGTGACTCACGGAATTAACCCCAAATTATTGGTTTCATATGTTTCTTGAATACCAGTAATAACAAACGTGTCACAGCACTATGAGGTTTATCACTTTCCACGTCACTTGCCAATAAAACGATAATTCTCTTCGTTCTTATTAATTTGAAAAATTCGGCCTCTGGTATCAATGTATTGAAATTTCTAATATGCTCCACACATGTTGACATAGGATTAGAAAACCCTTGCCATATCGTTTGTTATCATCCAAAGAAGCCGTGTACTCGGTATGTATATACCCTTTAAATTACACGTTGTATAATTATATGTATATATATTTGGTTTTACATATTTGATATAAAACGAAATAGATTGATAAAAGTCGATAAGTACATGTATTTTTTTCTTTACTTAAAAAAATAGGTAAGTTTTTGGTTAGCGTGCTTCATCTTCGACCTCATCGTCGTCTACCATCAGGTGAGATTGTGATCAAACGCAAGCTTATAACCAGTAAAAAAATATCAGCAAAGGAAACTATATTTATTTATTATAGATTTAACTAACTGTTAGTATCCATTTAGTTCTCGTGGAATATTTGTTAGGCCACGGGATTAATACATTTTGCCGGAATAAAAAGAAACAAAGGAGATGTATTTAGGGTAAACGATAGCAGCTTTATAAGGTCAATACTCTTTCAACTTTACCTTGGCTTGCAAGTAATAAAGTAACATTGTTTATTACGTACGTAAACAAGTCCATAAAAATTTGTATAAATGCGTAAATTTGTGAGTTGTTGACCTAACCTACGCAGTAATGGCAAAACGGGTGAATGAATTAGGATGAATCGAGGCACATAGCGATTTAATCTCTGGAATATTTTCTCTTGAAATAATTTGCAAATTCAGGTACATTTTTTTTTAAATTACTAATTAGCCTACTCTTGACCTCGATCTCGCCTGATGGTAAATGATAGATGAGGTCTAAGATGGGACGAGCGAGCCCAGAAGATGCCTATTTACTCGTATTTTAAAGGTCATAAGTGGCAGGGAACACAGAAGCTGGCAGAGAATTCCATAGCTTGGCTGTGCGCACAGTAAGTGTGGAGGAGAAGCGCTTGGTACGATAAGACAATATATCAATCAAGTGTGGGTGGTACAGCCATGCGTCTGGTAGACCGGTAGTGAAAGGGACATGAAGATCATGGAGCTCCTGCGCACACACCCCGAAGTCGAAGTACAATCTGTAGAAAAACGACAGACAAGTAACGGTTCGCCAGGCTATGAAGCTTGTCCACCAGCACCTCGTCGCCTATAAGCCTTTTAGCTCTGCGCTCGATCGAGTCCAATGCAGCCAGTTCACAGAAATAAAAATATGAGCCAGTTGGTATGTTGCAGAGCCATCCCACAAGTGGCTGCAATACTCCACGCGGGAACGGACCTGTGCTTTACGTATAAAGCTTTAGCTGGACAGCTAAACTGCCGCACCTTGTGTAGGATTCTCAAATTTTTTGCTACAGTCTGAGCTTTGGACTCGATGGTTGAGCCGAAGTTGAGGTCTGACGTCAACTCCATGCCCAAAAGCTATAGGCGATTGGTAACTGGCACAGATGTACTTCGTAAAGTAGGGGTCAATTCAAAAGGGCTCCTTTTAGCGCTGAAAAGACAATTATAAATAATGGTTACTATAGAAATAAATAAAATAAATATATTCGTCACATTCCGTCTTTTTCCACGTTTCATCTTTCATTCATAAAGTTTTCATAACATTCTCCGACAGTGAGAAAGTTAACAATTTATACGTTCACTGAATATGAAATTCCTGGTATACAAATTTGACGGCTTTTCTTTCGAATATAATGTATTAAATTGCCTTCAAGTTCGACATCGCTTCATGAGAATTGCGGCGAGTGTTCAACAATAGAAAAAAAAATTACCAATACTGATTTATACGTGTAATTTAAAGGGTATATACATACCGAGTGCACGGCTTCTTTGGATGATAACAAACGATATGGCAAGGGTTTTCTAATCCTATGTCTACATGTGTGGAGCATATTAGAAATTTCAATACATTGATACCAGAGGCCGAATTTTTCAAATTAAGAAGAACGAAGAGAATTGTCGTTTTATTGGCAAGTGACGTGGAAAGTGATGACCCTCATAGTGCTGTGACACGTTTGTTATTCAATTTCATTCAATTACTGGTATTCAAGAAACATATGAAACCAATAATTTGGGGTCAATTCTGTGAGTCACTTATTTTGAGCTGAAACTTTGCATAGAGACTCCAAACCAGATGTTGTCTTCAGTCCTTTTGGATAGATATGGGGTTTCCGTTACACGTTGTTTATAGAAATTATAAACATTTAATATAAACATTTTGGCTAGCTTAGATAATTTCCAAGATATTAACGTTTCATAGTAATTTTAATAAGCAATTTAATTCCTGAAAGCAACAGCAATACCGATCTCCGAGACTATACTGATTTTCGCACACATTTACACGTAGATATTAGTGGACATGTTCATCATGCACAATACGTTCTTTGTGTGCCACAGGATTTGAATTGTTGGACATATGTGGGTACCTATGTTTTTAGCTGTCCAGCTGTATGACATTTTAGATTTTTAGTTACACCTAAGTACCCTTCTGATGTCTTTTGTAACTGATGTTTACCTATCTAAGGATGACGACTAAATTATTGTTTAAAAATGAAAATCTTATAGGTAAGTGAACTGCAGAATATTCTTTCGATACCAAAAAAAGAATCTTTAATCCTGTCAACAAACAACTACAACCTTTATTTTTCTCTTAGCTTATTATGTTAATTTCTTTTTGAATTTCATTGACAGGCTGACAAAATAAATGTAGGTTAGTTCTTACATTCATTTAATCAACATCATTATTATTAATATTATTATTATACTCTGTTAGTAGTACTATAGAGTCGGGCACGCCGCAATTGCGGCGGTAAGACCCCTCTTTGAGGAGTGGCTAGATCGGCGTCACGGCGTCCTGACCTACCGCATGACGCAGGTCCTCACTGGACACGGAAGTTTCGGGAGGTACCTGTGTCTGATGGGTAAGGAAGAGACGCCTGGGTGTCACCACTGCGAGGGTCGCCCTGAGGACACAGTCGAGCACACGGTGCAGGACTGCCCAGCTTGGGCAGAGCACCGACGTGTCCTCACGGCGACAATAGGCGGAGACCTCTCGCGCCCGGCCTTGGTCGAGGCCATGCTGCGGGGCGAGAGGGAGTGGGAAGCGGTCGCCTCCTTCTGCGAAGCAGTCATGCTTTCGAAGGAGGAGGCGGGCCGCGTGAGGGAGAGGATGGCGTCCTCCCTCCAGCCCAGCCGCAGTGGTAGACGCCCACGGCGTCGGATGTCGGCCGACGATCTCCGGCCACCGTAGGCGCGGGCATGCGGACAGCGAGTAAAGGGCAACTCGCTGTCCGACCATGGACCATGCCCGGGTCGACGGCGCGTCGTGTTCCACGCGCGCCTCAAAGAGCGTCAGCAACATGACGAGGCCCCCTCTGCAGAGGGCCGAAGCCTGCCGGGGTCGTGGGACTCATCCCGTTACCGTGGCCCCGGTATGTAAAGGGTTATTGAAGGAACACCGTGGATTTTAGTCAGTAAAAGTCTGACAGTCCCTCCCACCCTGCCCGGGGTGGGAGGACTTATTTGATAATTTTACCACGTTAAAAAAAAAAAAAAAAAAAAAAAGTAGTACTATAGAAGTATTAGTAGGTACTATTATATTCATAATTTTGAATATTGCACGTAACAATATTTCTTCTTAAGTTAACGATCCGAATAATATTTAGGGGACCCCCTAATGATGGCGCTGCTTAATGTCAAGATTGTAATGAAGTATGGGGATTAATAGCAGTGAAGTCAAGCGCGGCATTCTTTTTATTTGGGAGCAAAATTCGAGCAGTTTTATACATTATACATTCCTACTTCTTTTTTTATTATTTTATTTACCTATAACGGAAAACTAACGATTCCACAAGTATCAACATAATATGAATCTTTATTCAAAAAAAGATAAATACATTATTTACGCGGCGAAACCCCAGTAGATAAAAACATTTAATCATATCATATACACTACTAAACCTAACTACTTATGTACACAAAACAATAAAAATAAACTTAGGCACTGTCGTTAGGAAATGTGTCTAGAACAGCATTGCCATGTTGTATGGCAATGCTAATTCTTTGGGCAATGAACGAAGCATCCCTCTGGTCACGCAAAGAATCGATCAATCGATGAGGAGATAATTCCGTAAAATTAAGAGGCGCGCTCGGGCCTCATGGCCCAAGCGTGATAGAAGATAAACGGTTGGACCAAATAAACAATACTCGACATACTAAATACAGTGTAATGTACATAAGTCGATGCTGCTTACAGGTTTTTTTTATATTAATAAATAAATAATGCACCAATCATCACACGTATCTATATATTATCAAAGAAACAAATTGCTTGAAATTGGCATTTAAGGGTTACTTTTATTTCGAATGAGCCCACTATTCCACCTAATGGTAAGCGATAGATGAGGTCTACGATGGACCAAACGAGCCCAGAAGATGCCTATTCACTCTCGTTTTAAGGGCTAAAAGGACGACCTTTTAGCCCTTAAAACAAGCCAGGCCAGCTAGGCTATAGCAATTTGTTATTTTAAATTGTGGAAGCAAAAGCAGTTTTATAAATCAGCTTTTATAATATTATATAATAAAAAATAAAGTTAGTACAATTAAATTATTCTCTGCTGCTCCTATAGTTAAACGCTGGTATAGCAAACTTCTCTTTTTAGTAAAATCTTGCTATATAAAAGTAAAGTATGTTTCTGGATTATATTCTCCATACAAAACTATTCGTGCTAACAGATATTATATGCGGGCGTGGGTATTATTTAAATTACCCTTATCCACTTGAAGTGCACCGTGGAGCACGCCGTTAACTTTGTAGTTATGTTCGTATTTTTAACCTTCTATAAAAATATTATTATTTTTTATTCAGTGTATGTTCACTTCCAGTTGGAATGTGTTTTCCTTAAGTTGTGATTTATTTTAAAAACACAATGGCCTACACTGTCTCCTTTATAGTGAGCACAATTTTACAAACACCCAGACCTGGAAGAATTGATGTGGATCCTTCATCAATTTAGGTCACAAAAAATTACTTTTCGATGAGGGATTATCAGTCCATACAATACATAGTGCGAATATGCTGAAGATGAAACTCCAGTCTACTGGAAACTAAGTCCTGAAACTGTCCCAAAAGTCTACAGGAGTGTCCCAAATGTCTACTGGAGTGTTCCAAATTTCTATCCACTAGCAGCGACGATGATTTAAAAACTGGGCCCAATTTAGCTGTACCTACTAAAAACAATTGGCCAAGTGCGAGTCGGACTTGCCCATGAAGGGTTCCGTAGTAACTATAATAAATATAACATACTTAATATATTTATCTGAAAAAAAAAAACAAAAAACCTTACAAATTTCTTAAAACTAGCTTATTTACAATTTTTACAACTACGCCAAATAACTTTGTTTTTCATAGTATTTGTATGAATTACAAAGTTATATTTGCGGGTTTTGAAAATATATTGTATCTCAAAAACTGCTGACTCGATCTCGTTCAAACCAATTTTGGTTGAAAGTTTACATTAAGATCTACAACATATGGTTCTTTTTAGATTTTTCACTTCATTATTATAGAAGTTAGAGGGGGGACACACATATTACCACTTTGGAAGCGTATATCTTTTAAACGATTAACTTTATGAAAATGTTATTCTAGAAACCGTAATGTCATTTTTTAAAACCTGTGTATAGATACCACACACGTATAGGTTTCATGAAAAAATATTTTCAGTTTCAGTTCCATGCATGGGGAGCCCCCTTTATTTTAAATATTTTTTAAATTTTCTCTTAAAATCGGAAAGCGGTTTACAGAATTCATCTATCAACCAAGTTTTACATGTATAGTCCTAATAGTTTCGGAATAAAATGGCTGTGACATACGGACGGACGGACAAACAGACAGACAGACAGACAGACGGACAGACATGTCGAAACTATAAGGGTTCCATTTTTTGCCATTCGGCTACGGAACCCTAATAAATAAACCATCGACACATATGTATTACCTATGACAGATCTGACGACTTCAAACGTCACAGAGGTGGTCTAAGAAAGACGTATCGATTTTTTTGTATTCATATCGACGCAATGAGCTAGCAAGTGAGCAGTGGTGGCCCTGTGGTGACAGGCGCGACTTACAAGTCGTAGGTCGTGAGTTCAAACCCAGGCAGGCACATTACTTTAATTCCATTACATTGTATAATTTCCATCATCACCACTCCCTTAAAACAGTAAAGGAAAACCGCATCCTCGTTCTGCTTCTACGAATATTTAAAGAAGATTAATTACAGATGAAATATCTGGCAAACAGCCTAAATTATACTGTTTATTGTTTAAAACAGAAGAAAATCACAGCTGGAAAATTTGTTCGAATTATAGTCATTTGTTCGTGATCTATGTGCGCCGCGTACGCCGGATAAAACAAATGAAGGCCGTGGACGGACTACAGTTGAAAACTAATGTGAAAGTACCTATCCGACTAGAGCGAGTGAAATCCGTGGAAATCTAACTCAACATTTCTTTCGGCGATGTCGTGATTCTACCGACATTCCCTTTTCATTTCCATTCGTTTTTTACCCACGGCTACAGATTCACGCGTCAAGCGTATTATCAGTGCGCCAGCGGTGGTGGTGTAATATTTCCTAATAGTATTTTGTTCTTGTACATATTTACGATAAGAGCGTGTCTAGAGACCTATAGGTAGCAGATACATACGAAGAGCCAATATTAATGAAAATTTTGCTTAGCCACTTAAAAAAAGGGCGGCTTGCTGCACCTAAAACGTTATCTAGCCTGTTTCCAACAACGCATGTTGGGGTTGTCTTAGTCGACCTTAATTGGATGCTACTGAGCAACACTATTTCACATAGAACGAGATAGCCCATTTGATCTCCTTAACCTAGTTGCTAACGCAAAACCTGTTAGCAAAACATGTACCAATCATATTTTCTGTCTTCCGGCAACTCGTTACGGCTGACAAAGATGTATGAATGATAGCCGGGACTAAGGGCTTATCGTCCTTTTTGAATCAGAAGGAATTAAGAACAACAAGCATCAGTACAATCGGAGCCCAGCGTCGTTGTTCTGCCGGTGGCAGCGGGAAAAGTCGCTGCTAAAACCAAGCGAGCTGTAGCGAGGAAATAATCTTCATAGTTTTTTTGTTTTTTGTTTTCGTCTTTAGCGTATAGTCCAGGCACTTTTTTTATTGTTAAGAAGTAGGTAGATTGTGTTCAGAATCCGGAATATTCTATCTGTAGTGTACTAACATTTAATTTTTCGGTTTCATAGTTATTAGTTCTTTACCTATGTACCTGCCGTATTTCGTATTATTTTATTATAAAGTAAAATGTCATATGTCATGGAATGTCACTGTCAAATACTTGAAGTAGAAGCTGTCACTTATGTAATTTTCACTGCGTTCCATAGCTGTACACTAAATATGTAGATATCTTTAACAATATTTTAATTTAGCTCCGTTACACGCACTTACTTTTTGTTATTTATTCATTGAAATTGAGTTTAATATGATATTAATGTGCCTGGACTACAGAAGTAAACTGTTTTTTAAGTTATTTTTATTTTTACTATCGTGTTATGCACAACTGGCAGGTGGACAAAAATTTATAGTTTGCCGCGTTAATTATTGTTTTTTAAATATTTATTTATTTTTTAATTCATATATTTATGCTCAGCCCTGGCTGCAGCAGTGATGCTGATACTTTTTATTCTTTAGACAGTAATGATGAAAGCTTCGTAAGTGTTCCTTCTTTATGCGAAACTCTAGTTTCTATTTTTTCCGATGTGTCCAAGAATTTTAATGTAGTCCACATTAACGCCCAAAGTATTCCGGCTCATTTCCCCGAAATGCTGGCCAGTTTTGACTGTAAGAATATTCATGCTATCCTAGTTTCCGAATCATGGTTAAAACCTTGCCTTCCCTCTTCTTCTTACTCTCTTCCAGGTTTTCAACTTATCAGGAATGACCGCGCAGTCGGTGGTGGTGGCGGGGTGGCCATTTATCTTCGAAATTATATTTCCTTTTCTATTGTTAACATGTCCGCACAGCCGCCCCCTCCGAACGCTGGTGAACATCTTTTCATTGAAGTTGAACTTCACCACTCTAAAATTCTCCTTGGAGTCTACTACAGCCCTTCTCTTCGAATTAATTTCTTTTCTTCCTTGGAGCGTATTTTAGAATCTTTAATTCCCTCTTACAGTCATAGTATAATAATGGGTGACTTTTATACATGTCTCCTTAAAAAAGATACTCGTTCCAATTCTCTGTTTCGTATAGTAGAATCAAGTAATCTCTCCATTCTCGACCTTGGTGCCACTCACCATTTTCCTAACTCTGTTCCTTCACTGCTTGATCTTATTTTTGTCTCATCTCTTAGTCACGTCGCTAAACATGGTCAATGTTCAGCAGACGCCTTTTCCTACCATGACCTAATTTTCACATCCTATAAAATTCGCCCCCCTAAGCATAAGTCCAAAACTATTCTGCTTCGCAATTTTGATGGGATGAACATTGATTGTCTTCGAGAGGATGCCAACAACATTGACTGGACTCCTCTGGTGGCTTCGTCATCAGTCGACGAACAAGTTGATTTTCTGACTTCTGCATTAATTCAGCTTTACGACAGACATGCACCTATTCGAGCTGTGAGGGTTAAGCATCTTCCGGCGCCTTGGTTGACGGATGAAATTAAACTTTTAATACATAAAAAAGCAGCGGCGAAATTTAAGTTCAAAGTTAAACCCAGTGACACTAACTGGGAGAAATTTATCTCAATTAGAAATCACAGCAACAGGGTGTGTAGAAATGCAAAACGCCAACATATCCATAATTCGGTTCAGAGTAGTGATCCAGCTAAGGTTTGGAAATTTCTCAAAACATTGGGTATCGGGAAAAAGTCTCATGAAACGATTCCTAAAGATATTGAATTAAACTCGCTTAATAGTCATTTTTCTACTTCACCTTCAATAGATGGGGCTACTAAAACTGCTACTCTAAGTTATCTTTCTAACCTTCCGATACCTGATTATTCTCCTTTTGTCATAAGTCAATTTACTGCTTGTGATGTTAAAAAGAGTGTTATGTCGATTACGTCCAACGCTGTGGGTAGTGACTGTGTCAGCCGTAAGATGATCATTCCCATCCTTGATAACGTTCTTCCGGTCATTTTATACATCCTAAATTTCTCAATTTCTAGTAGTGTCTTTCCAAAAGCCTGGAAAGACGCCCAAATTACCCCTTTACCTAAAAAAACTCGTCCTGCATCTTTTTCGGACTATCGACCCATTTCTATTCTCCCATTCCTATCCAAAGTCCTTGAAAAGCTTGTACACCAACAACTTAGCTCGTTCCTCTCTAAGTATCCTGAATCCCTTCCAATCTGGTTTCCATCCTGGTCACAGCACTACCTCTGCACTAGTTCATATTACGGACGATATAAGGTCTGGCATGGAGATGGGGAAGTTAACAGTACTTGCATTACTAGACTTTAGTAATGCGTTTAATACAGTTGACTTCGACATTTTGCTCGGCATTCTATGCTCTTTTAACATATCTCCATCGGTAGTTGACTGGTTTCGTAGCTACCTGTTTGGTCGCCGGCAGCGTATTTCCATTGAGGACTCTTTTTCTTCTTGGTGTGATACCTCTGCCGGTGTACCGCAGGGTGGCGTTTTATCTCCTTTACTTTTCGTACTTTTTATAAATGCTATCACTCAACGACTATCTTCTTTCTACCACTTGTATGCTGATGATCTTCAAATTTACACCCAAGCTCCACTTGTAGAGTTAGCTGATGCCATCGAAGCTATTAATTTGGACCTCGCACGAATTTGTAACTGGAGCGCTGAGTTTGGGCTGAAAATCAATCCTGCTAAGACTCAGGTTATTGTTGTTGGTAGCTCTCGAACTATCTCCAGGATTGATTGGACGGCACTTCCCCAGGTTTCTTTCAATAACACCTTCATACCTTATAGTCACAGTGTGAAGAACCTGGGAATACACATTGACGACACCCTTTCTTGGACTAAACAGTTACAGGAAGTTAGTCGTAAAGTATTTGCTTCTGCAGGCTCCTTGAGACGCCTTCGTAATTTTCTTCCCATCTCTACTAAAATTGCAATTGCACAAACTCTCCTTCTCCCTATTCTGGACTATGCTGATGCCAGCTATCTCGACTTGACCCAAGACCAATTAGACAAGCTAGAGCGACTTCAAAATCTCTGTATCAGGTTTATATTTGGCTTGCGCAAGTATGACCACGTTTCTGATTTCCGCGCTCAGCTCAAATGGCTTCCTATTAGGTTTCGCCGGAATCTTCACTTACTTTCTCTGCTTTATAATGTGCTCTTTAATCCTTTTACTCCTTTTTATCTTAAGGAACGCTTTCAGTTCCTCTGTGACACACATTCTAGATCCCTGAGATCATCGGAAAATTTAGAGTTAAGTATTCGTATGCATTCCACTTCTTTCTTTGATAAATCTTTCACTATTCAAGCAGCTCGTTTGTGGAATGCATTACCCATTGAAGTGAGGCGTGCTCAAACGCTACCAGCGTTCAAAAGAATGGTGAAGGAGCATTACCTCTCCCTGTAAGTTTATCCCCTTCTTTCTCAATTATAGGTACATGTAATATTTATTAGTATATGATTTTTGAATTGTATGTATGTATTTTATATTATTATGTTCAATTAATATTATTTATGTTGTTTGTACACTGACAGCCCTTAATCTGTCTCCTTTAATTTTTGTCCATCCAAAGGTTGTCTGTAGGGGATCGCCCTGTGCGATAAGACCGCCCATTGTACACTAGTTTAAATTTTTGTATCCATAGAAATATTGTGAGGTGTACAATAAAGTATATAATAAATAAATAAGATATGTTGAAATAGGTCAGTTAAACGGTCTTGTCGCTGATAGTGAAATCTATGAGACAACCTTTGGATGGACTGAAGGAACTTAAAACCAGATAGAAGAAAGTTGACCCGACCGACCGGAGTCTAAATATGTGATAAATAGCATCCATCCACAAACATACCTTGACAAAGATCGACTCACGAAGCTGTTATTATATTAATAATAAAATAATAGGATCTTCGTGAGTCGATGATTTAGGCTCAGTAGGAAGAGCTCGTGCCTAATTTATATTAGTAATTCATACTGACCCTAAAACACGCCTACAAAAACGTTTAGTAGATTCGGTCAATGAATGCGACAGACTTTAGAAGGCACGTAGAAAAACACAAATAATGTGCGTTATCATCACATGTAGCAATATTCCAGTGTCGTCAGGACTTTTATTCAAATGAAAAACGATGAAAAGAGATATAGGGCAAAGACTAATGACCGCTGCTCCTGGCTAAAAGGCATACTGTACAGAAACATTTTGGCTAACGATAGACATACAACTAAATGTGTACAATATAACAGAATATGCACGTGACCGTGCATATGACGAGTATGAATAGCAACGGCTTTGCATATGGCCGTATCGTTTACGGAATAGTAATAAAGCTGATAACTTATACGTATTATACAATACTCACGCCATTTTCCGAGCTATATGGTAGTTTCCGAGCTACATTGCATTTGTGTGCTGAATAAGAAAGGCTCGTGTTTAAACGCCTATCAGAAATGCACCATTTAAATCAAGAGTGAATATGTTACTTCTAGGTAAGTGTGCCCCATCTTCGACCAAACGCGAGCCTATTCTGAATAAAAAAAAAACAATAAATTTGAAATACCGACCTGTGTAGATAAATGTTTACAAAATTGTGTATCACACCGTTGATGGAGCCCCGCTCCAAAAGGCCTAAAAACCTAACTGAAAAAGATAAGGGACTCGAAACTCCTTCGAACCTAACCCGCCCTCAAATTCGGCATCAATGTCATTGTTTCAGTAAAAAAAAAACCAATAAGTAGTCCGTAAACACTTTCCCGAAAAAAAGGTAAATATAAATCGATGACGTAAAAATACAGTCTCCATAAAATTCGTTCGTTACTATATGTTCGTAACCGTTAATGTAGAAACAATATTTACTGTCTCAAAACTAATTTGTTTTATTGTTATAGTGTATAAAAATATATATCTGCCTATCTATCTATAATATGAGCCTTCTAAATTGCATAGAAATTGTTCAAGCAAATCATCATTTAGTTTGGTGTTAGTTTAACGATAATGTTTCATTTAGATAGCATTAGGCATTAAAGTTAATTTAATAATTCAGTATTTGAATCCATTCGAGCCAATATTTCATTTCGATGAACGATTTAGATAGGTGAATATCCAATACAGCTTACGAAAGTTTCAAATAAAACCCAGTAAGCGCATTTATTTGGCCTACGTACGTATTTACACAAAGTTCAGAATTCATTAATGGTTCTTTTTTTAAACCTTGATTAATTATACATCAGACATTACGCTGACGAGATTTATCCTAGAACATGATAACCAGTTATGAAGTTAAGAAAAATAACCGCTTACGAACTCCTTACGCGACGTGTAATGCGATATTCTTTTGTTTTTTACCGGTTCCATTTTGCCGTGGTGTGTGTGCATCTCCGGGATGGACCAGCCAAATAACAACAGGACGCGCTTGACTATATCGAGAAACGGGCCATGGGGCTCATTGTCAACTATGCACTGGTCTAGTCAAAGCTCCAGAGCCTTGAACATCGACGTCGAGTGTGCGAAGGTTTTGCACAATTTGATTCCTCTAAGCCCGTTCCATCCTGCCAGGGTTGCGGAATTGTTCAATAGAGTTCCGTGGCCCCGCAACACGACGGGCAAATAATGGAACACGGATAGGTGTTAGTCAATCAAAGTCTGACACACCCTCCGGCTTCACCCAGATTGGGAGGTAGTCATTGGATGATTTCCCATACTTAAAACACACCCGTTCCATCATAAGACTACAAGACGAAGGGTGATACCCATCGCTACAAGGTGGACATCCCACCCATACACACAAAACGTTTTGGGTATTCCCTTTCATTGTGCGTACAGATATGGAGTGAAATACCCTGCCAGAGTCAGAGTTTCCTGATATCTATAACCTAGTGGTCTTTAAGTCAAGAGTGAATAGGTTACTTCTAGGCAAGCATGCTTCATCTTCGACCCTATCATCGCTTATCATCAGGTGAGATGGTGGTTCAACGCGAGCCTAATCCGCCGGCTCTTCACGTTGGCCAACATAGTGGCGTATGTAGTGACCAATGCCTATCGGCCAAGGTGTAGAAATACCCCCATTTGTGCATCTTGGGTTGTATTGGAATAATGGCCGATAAGTTGGCGCGAGATCCGTGTGGTGTCGGTTTTTTGAAAAGATCAAAGGGTTGTGGCAGAGTATTGGCCGCCGCGTCCACACGTTGGGCGCGCGTTTAGTTTGCTACGAGCTCCCGGAACGATCGCACTCACCTGATTCAAATTTTATAGTCACGCGTCGGTAACAACTAGTGTAAACAAAATGTCAGTGATGAGTGATGACTAACGAAGAAACTTTTCGGTTTATAGAGCTCTACCAAGCCAAAAATTGTTTGTAGAACCCAAGAAGCAGCAGTTAGCGCCTCAATATCCATTTGAATAAATACGTCCGCACATTGGCCTGAACCTTCCAACGTGTAGACGCCATCACGGACTCTTGGCCAATGGCCACTACATTCGCTACTATGTTGGCCAACGTGAAGAGCCGGCATAACAACAATTAAAAAAAACACTACCGCTGAAACTTATAAAATCAGTCTACAACGTCCCTACTGCCAGGACATCGTTTTTCTGTTTATGAGAGGAGGAGGGTGAGCTGTAATCAATCACGCGTGTCAAGTGTGGGTTGGCAGATGTCGCTTAATTATCTTCATGTTGTTCTTCTTAGGACAAGCCGGTTTCCTCGCGATGTTTCGTTGTCTCTTATGTATAGGTGGGATAAGTTCAGATCATTATTTCTGATAACTAAGAAATAATTTGTGGTACTAGGTATACCGTTGTGTGTTACACAATGTGTTATTTCGTTAGGATAACTATAAACGATTGGTGAACTTTAAAAAAGAAGTTATTAGATTTTGTTGGTGTCCATATTGTGGTCTTTTTAACCCAAAGGTTGACTGGTAGAGAATGCCTAGTTGCATTAAGTCCACCCATGTACCACTATTGTACATAAAGTTTAAATAAATAAATAAACAATAGAACAGTACAAAACAGACTGAAAACCAAACTAATACTGGCCTCTAAAAATTAGTTACCAACTGTCAAAAACCTTAGAGCAAAATTAAAGTTACATTCTGTTTCAAAAAACTAACAATTGCTTTAACGTTTAGCCCTAAACAATACACAATTCAGAATTTTTGTGGAAATATAAGCGTTAATTCATCTTTTTACTTTCACCTATACTGGATTCATGGCCTATACTGTAGGTACATAAACAAAACTATTGCAAAGTTAGCAGCACCGTGGTACCCTGAGTTTAAGCTTATGTAACTGCCAAGGACGTGCGTTAGCACTTAGCTTGCACTTAACTTTATGAACTTCTAACGTTAACCTGTAGAAGGTTTATTGTAAACTTGTCTATATTAACCTAATACATATAAATAATAAAATTCTAATGTATTTTTTATTAATGTGGGTAGAATTCACATTACTAGCAATCTTGTTAATCCCTCCAAATACGCTTGTGTCTGGAACGAGTTCACGAAAATAGTGTAATGGGTGGGCGTCGAACCCGCGACCACTCGATCACAAGGCCGACAACCTCAGCCATTAAGCTACTGATCCGTATAACATTTTAAATTTTCTTTAAATACTCATGTTACTGCCTATGTTGTATATGCCTGTTGAATTTCTATTTCTAATTTAATATTATTATTATCTCAACGTTTTTAATGGGTAAATATAAACGTATATTTTCTCCTTTTTTGCGTTCTTAAACCTATCTGTGACACAATTGTTGTGATGAAACTTTGTGGGAGAATGTCTTGAGGTGGCTCGAGAGTTTCTGGATCAAAAAATCCACTACCGCACATGATAAGCTTCCACGAAAACGAAGTCACGCGAACGTTTAGTATTATAATAGAATGAAGTCATTGTTTTCTATTTTACGAGTACCCATGTATATGTATATATAATATGTATATATATATCCGTCTACTTTTTTGAAAAGCTATGCAAAGATTTTGATACGATTTTCAGTAACAAAATGAACGATATACAAAAGAAGTTTATTTTTATTCATAAAAACAGTATCAAAATATTTCTGGTTTTAAAATTACAATTTCTACCCCGGGTGGGTAAAGCCGAGACAATCCTCTAGATTGTATCTCAAATTAAAAACAGTAAAGAAGAAACCAGTTTCACCGTGTTTTGATTTTCGAGACATTATTTACTTTAGTGTTTCTAGATTTTCAATTGGAGAAATATTTATTTAGATTTTAGATAAAGCCACTATTAAGTTAGATATTGCCCTTCTGCAGAAAATGCCATTGAGGAAAAAGGGATAGTACTATGTGTCTTATAAAGCTCCGTTGCCGCCCCACACCGGAATCAAGATAGGTTTTAACATACCGTCATAACAGTCAAATTATAATGTACTTTTATATGCTATACTTTCTTATCGTGAAAATTTAATTAATGATTTCAGTTTAATTAATGATTTATTACATTACTCCTTTCACTCTAGGTGGAGCGGGAGTGTCAAACTTCTACTCACTAAAAGTAGTAGTATTTGCTCTAGCATTCCGGGGCCGCGGTAACGCGTTAGAACATTCCCGCAACACCGGAAATGAGACACACTGGGAACTATCAGTATGCAAACATCACAAATGAATTAAGGCCAATGCTGTTTACCATCTTATAAAGCTTTTTAGACGTGCTAATTTAATGTAGGTGTTGCTAGTTAACGATCATATAGAACTTTTTAAACTTTACATAATCTCTCGAAAGCATATCTTTTCAGTTTATCATATAACAAATTTATGATGAAATAGTCGCCTAGATAAATATCCAGCAGGCCTTTTTAAAACACTCAAAATTAAACGTGTCAAGGACTCATTTTAACGAACCCATTTACAAACTTTTAATAGGTTTTCCGAATATAACAACCTCTTGAAGATTAATTAAATTTTGATTATTATATAAATTATATGTTCCACATTGTGCTTTACACAACAAAATACAGTGACTTTAAATTAATTGGATATATTTCACAGTACAGCCATATAGGACGTTTAAACACAGAATCAAATAGAAAATTTGATACAATTCCTTGCTATTTGATCAGTAATTCGAATATTAAAAAACCTTGTGTTTCCAAGTACTTTAAGCCCTTGAAAGTACATTGAACGAGACACAAGAACAAATTTACCTCTAGTAAACTAAGTCACCTTAAAATCTGATCAAACCCGCAAACTTTAATCATTATGGATTGAAATTTCCCACTGCTGAACAAACTTTTATTATCGGCTTTAATTCAACCAAGTATTTTAACGACATCAACACCTTTACTTCTTTCTAAATTTTTTTCTGGGTGGGAAAATTATCAAATGACTCCCACTGTGGTTGGAGCAGAAGGCCGTGTCAGACTTCTACTGACTATAAAAACTTTTTACCAAAAAAATTAAACCGACTCCCAAAAAACACTGCAAAGTGAAAAATAACTTTAATTTCGGTAGTCGGTGTCTTTAGTTTTGTATTTTCGTTTTTGGCACCGACTTCCGAAATTAAAGTTATTTTTCACTTTGCAGTGTTTTTTGGGAGTCGGTTTAATTTTTTTGGTAAAAAGTTTTTATTTCACTCTTTTTAGTTGGTACATTTTTAATTTACCTAGTTACAAGAGCCTTAATGTCAACTACTTATAACCTTTTACAAAATATTGCTTTTCCCAATGCTAGGCCGTTCATTGTTGAGGAGTTCTCCTGGTACTTCACCATCAGCTCTACATCACCATATGCATTGTGACGAGCATAAAGTGCTTAACATCCATATTCAAGTAATCGAAGCGCAATCCACTCAATATTTATTATTGAGTAGTTTCGGCGACCATCTGTGGTCTTCATCATCAGTTCCACTTCCTCAAATGGTACTTTTTGAGAGCAACTGCACAAGTTACTATAATAAATACCCAAAATGTCATAGGTGTGCCTATAATATTTGAAGAGTTCCCTCGATTTCTCCAGGATCCCATCATCAGATCCTGACTTTTATAAAAATGGGACCAATTTCGAAGTATACCCTTTCAATTAAAAAAAGAATTTTCCAAATCGGTTCAGCCGTCTTCGAGTACTCGGTGATCACACATAAAAAAAAAAAAAGAAATATACGGGTCGAATTGATAACCTCCTCTTTTTGTCGTCGGTTGAAAAACCCACCCTGCTCCTTCAGTTGCCCATGCGTTCCGGGGCCGCGGTATCTCGTTAGAACATTGCCTTTTAAAATATTTATAAATTGCCAGAGGAATAATAGAAAATAAATGCACAATACAGTATTAACAAAGATTTTTCTATTTGCTCAAGACCATATATATTTTTTTTCTTAAAATTTTTGTACAGACGCCAGCACATCAAGCTACAACAATCTGTCAAATTCCTTTAATATATTTTCAACTTTACTATTAAAGAAATTAGGTTCAAAGTTAATTGGGAAAATTTGACAGTTTCGGGTAGGTTCATGTGCTGGCGTCTGTACCTTAAATTGTTATGTATAACTTAGTGGCAAGATACAAAACCTAAATGATACACCGGAGTTTTCAACAAGAAATTACTCATAGCATGTTACCTTTGTAAGCAAGGTTTATTGTTTGGTCCAGTAACCACCAAAGTACCCTCAGGCGCATATTTATATTATAATGTTTTAATTTACAATTAGGACACAAGATCACACGAGACATGGTATCCTAGGATGGGGTCTTGGGTTACATGTTACACTATGCATGATTTTGTATCGTGATATTTTAAATAGGCGTACCTATTTTTTCATGTCTTTGTGCTCAATATGTCAAAAACATAGTAATAAAAAAAGAAAAACTTTGTCACCCCAAAGTGGGCAATCATGTTGGAGTCTAGATTTATTAAAAAATAAGTGTTTAAATAATTAATATCTATTTTCACAATTTCATGAAAATGCATTTTTCGGTATAGAAAAAGCCTTAATATCAATTTCATAATTTAAGGCTTGCCAAAAAAATAAAAAATATTATGGACTGTTAAAAAAAATAACACGAAAATAGTGAACATCATTTAAAAAAATAAAATAAATCACAACGAACATTAAAAGCTTAGTTAAGTTTAAGTTAACCCAAGTACTTAAGACACTAACGAGACATCTCCTCGTAGTAATTTTCGAAGTTTTCTAAGACTGATTAAACTAGTAACGTAAACATATGAGATGGTCGTATTTTATGAAAACTATCGTCGTTGCGCGTGCAAAAGTCGCTATGTGGAAAATAGTCATTTTCGTTCTTTTATGCAGTTTCAATCGTTATTTTAATACACACATGCTGTAAGACAGCTATCTGATAAACGAAATATTTAAAGAGTTACCTTTCAATACTGCGTTTATCAGATAGCTGTTTTTACAGCATGTGTGTATTAAAATAACGATTGAAACTGCATAAAAGAACGAAAATGACTATTTACCACATAGCGACTTTTGCACGCGCAACGACGCTATGAGGAGAAGCATTGTTACTGGTTTCAAAACCTACTTTATATCAACTGAATTAGAATTAGCATTGTCAAGAAAGAGAAAAGTCATTGATATTATCGGGAATAATAAAGCTTATAAAATAATAAAGCCATTGCCCGACGGGGTTGCGGAAATGTTCTAACAAGATGCCGCGGCCCCGGAACTTAAGGGCAGTTGAAAGAACAGGGTGGGTTTTTAGTCAGTAGAAGTCTGACACACTCTCCCGCTTAACCCAGAGCAGGAGAAGTCATTCGATGATTTTCCCACCCAGAAAAAAAAAAGTATTCCTACACACTTAATCAGCTTTAACAGCTTCCACGGCTGAGATACTGGCCTCCTCACAACGTGATGGTATGGGCCGTAATCTATATATATAGAAATAACACAAAGTAATGTGCCTGCCTGGGTTAAAATTCACGCTAAGTCACTCTTAAGTTGTCCCACGGGGCCACCACTGCTCTGACTAAAGGTATTTAATAAAAAAAAAAACTAATTTTTCATTAGTGCAGGAATGTAAGCGTTTTATACACATGGCTTAAATACAAGTTAGCAGAAATAAACATATAAAAATACAACTAAAACAGTTTGAAGGAGTTAGACAACGTTAGGAAAGTGTTTTTAAAATAGGATAACGGTACGTGCTTTCGCAAAAATATGGTAATTGCGTAGACTTTACATTGGATAGAAGAGTAGGTTCTTGATAAGTGGGTCATTTTATTTTTTGTTATTTTTCTGTCAGGATTTTTTTTTTATTTCGGGATGAGACCACTTTTGACCTCAATCTCGCCTAATGGTAAGCGATAGATGAAGTCTACGATGGAACGAGTGAGCCCAGAAGTTGCCTATTCACTTTTGCTTTAAAGACTGAAAGGTCATAAGTGTCAGGGAATACAGAAACCGTCAGAGAGTTCCACAAATTGGCTGGAATGAATGCGCGGTGCGACAAGACGGTATAATAAACATAAAACGGTAAACATTATATGTAGTATTATATTGTTGTCAACATACCATCGCTATGTTTTGGAATGCTCCTATTCGTGTGACGGAGCGAAATCTTATAGAAAAGTCCTAATGGTAGCAATTAGAGGACTTTTCTGTCATGGTCATAACTCCGGGTGGGTTTCTGTATCTAATACTCTGAAAAAATAATGCCTACTTAAATAAAATTGCCTCTAAATCTGCCGTAGAATAACCCTGATGACAAAAACAGCAATACCGAACAATAGCCGATTTTTATGATTTTTTGGAAGACGTTTGGTAGATCTGAGAATAGGGCGCGGCGTAAGCTATTTTTTTTCTTTCACTAGAAATAATTTATATGGTAAAACAAAGTTTGCAGGGCAGCTAGTATTTTTACAATACCGGTAGTACTTAAAATTTAAACGAATTATAGTCAAGTTTCAACCAGTAAGCAACGACTAGTACAACTAAAACCCTGAATGCCGTTTTATAAATAAATATAAAATTATTAATCAAGTAGAAAGTATTGATTTGGTGAGTAAGCATTGACTGATAGATATCAACGCCTGTATGACTCGACATTATCCTATTTCATAAAATTTGTCCGAGTAAGCTAAGTGGATTGGCCTAAGACCTTTTTTATTACACCCACAAAACCATCAAACGTCCCTTCTATGACTTGTAGGCTTGACTTGTTGGTTTTTTAGGGTGACTGGACATGAAGTATTAAGCACTAAGTGCTTGTTTATTACCATGAACATTTTAATAGATGGACAGTTGGCGTTTTGAGATTCTATAAGTTTTATGTCCGCTACAACAATAACAAAACATAACCCGCCCATAAAGTTTCTATGCTGGAACATATGAGAGGGAATGGTCCGTCATCCACCACGCAGGCCTACTGCAGGTTGGTGGATGTTCTGTGCGGTCCATGGCCCTCTATGGGGCCCCTGTGTGGGCGCTGAATCTGCAGCGGTGACCAGCTCGCCAGCTGGTCGCGTCTCAGAAGGTCATGGCTATCCGGATGATCCGGGGATACCGCACGATGTCTGGGGAGGCGGCGAACCTCCTTGCCGGATTGCTGCCGTGGGATCTGGAGGCGGTAGCCCTCGCGCGCGTGCATAATTGGCACGCGGAGGTGCTAAGCCGGGGTGAAACACCACTACCGCGGCAAGTCACGGCTCAGCGGATAGAGCTCCGGCGCGATCTCACGGCAGCATGGAAAGAGCGGCTGTCGCAACCGAACGCTGGGCACGCCGCAATCGCGGCGATAAGTCCCCTCTTTGAGGAGTGGCTGGAGAGATGCCGCCACGGCGTCCTCACCTTCCACCTGACGCAGGTGCTGACCGGACATGGCTGTTTCGGGAGGTACCTGTTTCGGATACAGCGGGAGGACACGCCCGGGTGTCCTCATTGTGAGGACCACCAGGAGGACACGGTGGAGCATACGGTCGAGGTGTGCCCTGCTTGGGCGGGGCACCGTCGTGTCCTCGTAGAAGTGGTCGGTGGCGGGACCTCTCGCGCTCTGCTCTGGTTAACCCAGACCGGCTTAACCCAGAGCGGAAGAAGTCATTCGATGATTTTCCCAACCAGAAAAAAAAATGGTGGATGTTAGGTTAGGTTAGTCACATGTCTTCGTATTTTTCAGTTCTAGACATTTCCATCCATTTCCTCACAATGTTTCCTTCATCGTTTTGAGAGCAATGACGATGATTAAATTACACACTGTATACGTTAGTGTCTATATGTGTCGGCCTGAGATCGAACACATGAACTACAACTCACCTGTAACCACCACCTACTACAATAGAAAATTAATACACATTAACAAGGGTGATTTGTGTCATTGTAGTGTACAAAATTAGGAACAAATCCGATTGAGAGCAAGAAGTTATGTTTTTTCTCATTAAATAGTGCTGACTGTTAGCATCAAGCTTATATTTGCAATTAACCACCTTGTTGATGTCATTATCAATGCGCCTTTAAGGTTCAAAACAACATTATTTCTGTTTCAATGATCCAATGTAGATATACTAAAAGTCTCGTAAGACGTTCATAAAGTACACATCCTTTTGAAATGCAATAAATATCTAATTTGCAGAACAAACAAGACAGAAATTCAAATAAAATGGCAGTTTACTCAATAAAGTTTGAAATACACCGGGTTGGTAATATTTTGTCATATCAGCAATTGGCTAGCTCAGCATATACTGAGATTTATTGTCTTAAACATAAGCATTATACGTATTCCGTGGGTAAAGTTTTTACTTTTTAAACGACTTCAAAAAAATTAGGTTTTCAATTCGTCTTGAACTTTTTTTTTATGTATGTTACCTCATAACTTGGAGACGGCTGGACTGATTTGGAAAATACTTTTTGCGTTTGAAAGGGTATACTTTCTAGTTGGTTTCATTGTTACGAAATCAGGATCTGATGATGGGATCCTGGAGAAATCGAGGGAAATCTTCAAATATTATAGGCACACCTATAGCGTTTTGGGTATTTCCTATAGTAACTTGAGCAGTTGCTTTCGAAAAGTACCATTTGAGGAAGTGGAACTGATGATGAAGACCACAGATGGCCACTGAAACTACTCAATAATAAGTATTTCGTGGATTGCGATTATATTAATTGAGTACGGATGTTAAACACTTTATGCTCATCACAATACATACGAGTATGGTGATGTAGAGCTAATGGTCAAGTACCAGGAGAACTCCTCAAAAATTAACGGCTATGCATCGGGAAAAGCAATATTTTGTAAAAGGTGATAAGTTGTTGACATTATGGCTTTTGTTACTAGATAAATAAAATTACAAACCGACTCACTAAAAAGCGTGAAAAAATTTTTTAACAAGAAGTAGAACCGACTTTTTTTTATCAGAATTTTTTTTACCTAATGTTTCCAAAGTGATGTTCTCACAAATCTTTGGGTTTTTCTCAAAAGTTCTTATTTTAATAAACATTTCACAATTCACGATACATCATGATGTATTGTGTAGTTGAAATGCATCACGGATACTATCATTTGTAGATTAAGATGACCTGTGCCGCCTCTGGTATGTTACCATCTTTACCCTCATATCGTTTTGTATTTGTAGATAAAATACGTACCTCTACTGATATTATTATTTGAATACGGGAGCCATGAATTTATAGTGTAGTAATAAAATGGTTATGTCGACGATTTTTAAGAGTTTTATGAGAAACTAATGTCACTCATTAAATTCGCATAGGTTTCTTATAAAGAGAACGGAGTATATCTTGTCCGCAGCAAACTAAGGTTTTATAAAATTTTGTACACAAACTAAGAGTGGAGCTGAATATAGGCGTACTACGTATCTGGGGGCACGGCAGTGCCCCCGCCAAGTCGAGCAAAAAAGCGGCACGGCTGTACCATTCTTTTCTCGAAGCAACTCAGGCCATTTTCGACCCTCTATAACTTCGTTGTGAATAAAACTAGAAGCCTGAATTTTCAGTAACCAAACAGGCATTGTATAAACACGGTATATTTCAAATTTCATTCAATTTTAACCAGTAGTTTAAGAATTATAACGAGTCAAAGTTCCTTAATTTTGTATATTTTGTCACTCACTGACTGACCGATCATCAAAAGTCTAAAGCACTTCTAGCAGACATAGAAGCTTCAAATTTAGAATACAATTAGTATTTAGTATATGAATCAAGGAAAAACTATAATATTTTTCAATTTCGTTCCAGTTTTCTAGATACATCAACTGCATAAATAACTTTGTAATCCCATATAAATATATAGGATTACAAAGTTACATTTGCAGTTAATTAATCAGTGTACCTGTGTAATATAATGAAATAATAGATGTAGATGGGTACTTTTTTTAATTTTTGTTGAAAAATATCTTCGAATGACTTCTTCCGCTCGGGTGTATCAGAATTCTACTGACTAAAAACCCACCCTGTTCCTTCGTAAGCCCTAAAGCTCCGGGGCCGCGGTATCTCGATGGAACTTTCCCATAAACCCCGACAGGCAATGGCCCTATGAGGCCCCGTCACTGGTATAAACAGCTTTTTGAGGCGCGCGTGGAACACAACGCGCCGCCGACCCGGGCCTGGTCCTTACCGGACGGTGAGCGACCCCTGCTCGCCATCCGCAGGCCCGCGCCTACGGTGGCCCGAAATCGACTCGCGATCCACGACGCCCGGGGCGTCTCCCCCAGCGGCTGGGGCGCGAGGAAGAGAGTTGCCTCTCCCTCGCACGTTAGGCCTCCTCCTTCGCTAGCATGACTGCTTCGCAGCAGAAGGTGACTGCATCCCATTCCCTTTCGCTTCGCACCATGGTCTAAACCAGAGCAGGGCGCGAGAAGTCGCCGCCGCCGATCGCCTCTATGAGGATACGACGGTGCTCCTCCTGGTACTCGTTTTAAATAAATAGATTGACTTGACAATCGCAATAAACAATTTAATTTATATATGTATTACTTGTGAGATATATTGTGTTTTCATGCGATGGCCGAGTCAATCTATTTATTTAAAACGGTAAAGATTTTAATATTGATATGGTCACTATAAGATGTCGTTAGGTTAGATAATTACGTAACAACTTAAGACAGAAGGTCCCTTAAGTAGGGACTGAATAAATTAATAACCGACTTGGTATTACATGGATCTCACAACTTTTTACGGTAGAACAACTAAGTTGCGAGACTTGGGTTTTTGACAAGTATTGTTTTTTATGGGATTTCACTTTACTGGGCCGTCTTGAGCTTCGGTGTGCAAACCTGTATACGCCATTTTTATCAAGCTTTCGAGATGATGGTTTCGATATATACTTTGCTCACAAGCTGTGCTATTGGTTCTGCTAGCGTGGACATGAGTGGATCAGGGTTATTGTAGTAGTAGGTACCTACTTAACGGCATTCATGACTTGCGGCTTGCACCTTGTATATCTAAGGATTTCTCGCTTTGGTTTTATGCATCCCTTGCTTAACAGCTGAAACTTGAAGACATTGCATATGTTTTTGTAATGAGTTCTCAAGAATAAGAGTAAAGCTAGCGTTGCCAAGTGCGGTGTTTCATACACCGGACTTGGCAATCTTTACCAGGATGAGAATTTGTGGATCTTTAATAGTAGCTCGGAACAGTCAGAATACCTTTAAGCTGAGATCGGATCTTGTCAAGGAGTGTCGTATCACCCAGTTTGAGTTTTGGTGGTCAGATGTATGTATGTCGCTCCATGTGTGAAATGCTGTTTTACTGCTACATACACTTAACACATTGACTGCCAGAGTGATAATGACAAAAATCACAAAAAAAAAAATATTATGCCAATTGATGTTATGGGTCTAGATATACATAGTATTAAATTTTGGGGACAATCGGAGGCAGGGTTCCGTAGAAAATTAAAAAAAACTTCACGAGGTCACCGGTACCCTACATGGCGCACAGAAGCAATTATGTTGATTTCTGTTACCAAGGCGCCGTGCGGTCATCTCTCCGGGCACCCGCGCACCACAGTCGCTTACACGCGCTATCACGGAACAAGGCATAAAAGTGGCAACCTATTGTCCTGAATGTCCTGGACTACCCCACTATTGTCTTCAATGTTTTAATAAGTGCCATCGGTATTTGTAATTGTAAGAATGTGAACTTCATTTTCAGATATATTGTTTCCTTTCTTCTTTTGTTTTTTTTTTTTTCAGATTAGTGGGCAATTTTATACTAAAAGGTAAAAAAGTTTAATTTTACTACTCGTTTTATTATTCTTCCCATACCATTTATAATAAATACGTTTGAATTAAAAAAAAAATGTTATGTTCTGGGATTTTTAACGTTATTGAACGTTTATCTTCAATAATTCAAAATATTTTTACGTTACATAGAAACCATGCGAAAGTATTACTCATGAGCGCCATTCCGGTCACTTACTAATAGGAAATCTATAGAAAACGCGTCCTATGGCGCGTAAATAAACTCTGAAAACAGGTTTACCGTGAGGTCACCGGTGTCCTACATGGCGCCTAAATACAAGACCGACTCCGGTCACCGGTGCCCTACATGGCAGTCAATGTGTTAAGGTAAAACCCAACGACTACATTGTTAAAAAACAGAAAAGGTTTGATAGATGGGTGGTCTTCAGTCGTTTCCGACAAATTACTAATAATAAATATAACAATTGTATTACAAAGTTACATTAAATTAGGAAAATTATAATAGACGTAAAATGGTAACAGAAAAATAAAAACACACTGACTTCCTTGCTTGATAGATTACATCGTAACCTGTATTAAGGAAAGTCAGCCCTTAGTTTTCAGAGGTACAAAAAAGTATGGAAAGTAAGACTAAAACTTTAATCGTTACCTTAAGATAGATACACTTTGATCTTAGCCAAAAGGCCGAAAAGCGATACCTTAAGATATATTAATTTCACCAAACCTTCCAAATTGTCAAAGTATGTCAATTAAAAAATTAAAGCTACGTTCCAAAGCATAAATCTTCATTTAAAAGAACCTAAGTGGAACCACGTGGAACTCCAACCTCAGTCATAAAATGACACAACTACTGAAATAGGATCGCTTTAACAACAGATTGTAATCCAATTGAGTGTAGGAAAACCGGATTACGGAAATTATGAAGTTTGCTAAAACGATATGGTTTATTTTTCTACAGCGGCATGAGTAATCGCTAGATATTTTTGAAAGCCCACTTTATAAACGTTCGTTGTGATAAATCGTTTTATACTAGAATAACATACTCCACATACATAACTACGTCATGAGCACGATAAATTATAATTCAAAGATTTAATACATCATTAAATTAATTAATCGATGTCAAAATAGACCTATGATGTTTTAACCCTACTTCTGTTGGAATTTTGGTTTCGTCCATTTGTAAAATAAACTTAATGTAAATTATTCAGGTCTACGGACTAAATATATTTACGCTAAATTATGTAAACGGAGACTTATACACCTGAATAAATATCAATTGTCTTGGTATAATTCACTCAAAAGATTTCTCAGGTAAAATAACTAAATCAAACTTTCACTTTTGTAGAATTCTTAAGTCAGTGAAATTATTGACAAGAAATATATAAGGTCTAGAAATTCTTGAAGGCGTGATTTTGTCCCCGTAGTATTTGAATTAATCATTGTAGACTCCCAAACAGTTATTCCAAGTTTATTCAGTCAGTTTAGGTATCTAAGATTTCTAGAAATATTTTTTTTTATTTAGTCGTAGTGGAGTTTGAGTATTAAATTGGATATATTATTGAAATACTTTTTCTTAAATCTTTGTTCTCCGAACGACTGTATGAGAAAAAAGTGTGTCTTTCTACCAGTTACTTTTTCTATAATACGTTTCACTCCCAAGAATGAGTAACGAGTACAGTAGAAGTCTGACAGTTTTTTAATTCTATGACACCTCCACCCGACCAAAAGCTCCCGATCACTGCATAAAATTCATCTGCAACAACAAGGGGACAGAAATGAGACAACTCTCACCACCGTATTGATATTCCTGCATGCTTTAAAAGTCGTAAACGCCTGTGAAAATATACGACCTCCATAGAAGAAAGCACGCCAGAGGCAAAATGCAAACTGTTTAGGAACACAGATAATTATATACCTTTTAGTAAACCATCTGAACAGAAACTGCATTTGTCAGTATAGTAATATCCTAACTGATAGCGGACGCAGCCTAATCGTTGCAGAATAAATCTTGCTAAATTTCCTTTAACCAATTGTAAACCAGTGAGGTGTTCCTTCCAAAAGCATATGCGCATGACACCTCCTTTCTTGTCCAGCATATTGAACCATATGTAGTTCCTTTTATAATTAAAGCATAGTCGACGGTCAATCTCAATGTGGCTACTTACTGGTCGGACAAAACAGCTATCTTTATATCAATTGCTTATTATACTTACTATACAGTCTGAATCAAACTATACAGCAAGCCAACAGCATACCTACATCATATTGATTATAATTCTATAAATGTATATAAATATGTCGATGTCTGGTTTATGTGCAGTCCGTTTTCTCGATATATGACTATCGATATGTTCAATATAATCAACGTAGGTAAAACGCTGCCAGGCTGCAGTAGGATTGAGCGTGTCACGTAAACCGCATGCACAAAAGTCAACAGGTGGTCGACACTGGCGCGTCGTCTTTATTGTTTGGTATCTGATAGGATCTTTGTATCTGTATTTCCAAACAAGTTTTCACATTTTTAAATATAAAAGGAGCTAGTATATTGTCACAAACAATCAAAAACGACCCAACTAGGCTGAAGCCTGTGTTTCTGCATTTGGTGCTACTTTGCTCAGCAATTTAAAATGTTCACTAGTCTTAATAAGAAAAGTGAAGGCCTAGGCACGGGCACGCCGCAATTGCGGTGGTAAGACCCCTCTTTGAGGAGTGGCTAGATTGGCGTCACGGCGTCCTGACCTACCGCATGACGCAGGTCCTCGCCGGACACGGAAGTTTCGGGAGGTACCTGTGTCTGATGGGAAAGGAAGAAACGCCTGGGTGTCACCACTGCGAGGGCCGCCCTGAGGACACCGTAGAGAACACGGTGCAAGACTGCCACGCCTGGGCAGAGCACCGACGTGTCCTCACGGCGGCGATAGGCGGAGACCTCTCGCGCCCGGCATTGGTCGAGGCCATGCTGCGGGGCGAGAGGGAGTGGGAAGCGGTCGCCTCCTTCTGCGAAGCAGTCATGCTTCCGAAGGAGGAGGCGGGCCGCGTGAGGGAGAGGATGGCATCCTCCCTCCAGCCCAGCCGCAGTGGTAGACGCCCATGGCGTCGGACGTTGGCCGACGATCTCCGGCCACCGTGGGCGCGGGCATGTGGACAGCGAGTAAAGGGCAACTCACTGTCTGACCATGGACCATGCCCGGGTCGACGGCGCGTTGTGTTCCACGCGCGCCTCAAAGAGCGTCAGCAACATGACGAGGCCCCCCCTGCAGAGGGCCGAAGCCTGCCGGGGTCGTGGGACTTATCCCATTACCGTGACCCCGGTACGTAAAGGGTTATTGAAGGAACACCGTGGATTTTAGTCAGTAAAAGTCTGACAGTCCCTCCCCCCCTGCCTGGGGTGGGAGGACTTATTTGATAATTTTACCACGCTAAAAAAAAAAAGGCATTGATACCAAATAGTGATTGGCTTATATAAATGCTTACAGAAATGCGAATGCCGCGTTAGTATAGTGGTTGCAAGCGCGACTGCTGAGCATGATGTCTTAGGATCGATTCCCGAGTCGGGCAAAAAGTGCTATTGGGTTTTTCTTTAAGAAATATATCTCAATAGTACCCCCAAGTTTAGATGTTGTAGTTCCCCCGTGCCTCTGAAAACATGTCGAGCTGTTGTTCCAGCTGTAATTTGGACATCTTTGACAGTCGTTACAGGGAGAAACCAGAAAATCTTACACTGTTCTTTTCAAGGTGTATTATGATACCCAGCTACTGTGTTGTGGAGGTAAGATAAGTAGGAGCTCCATCTAAAACACTAATACTCACCTTGGAACATAGCTGCGAAAATGCTAAGCAGATGATGATGACTTACAGAAACACATCAAGAGCACATTTAATCTACACACGTTGTCTACACACATTATAACCTCAAGCTCAAACTCCGGCTCACACTATACGTTTAGGCTGCGTTTCCACCAGAGATGTGCAATGGAAATGTGTCGTGCGAGGATGTCTAGCTGTGCTGTAAAAATGTGTGGGGTTTCCACCAAAGCTGTGCGATGAAAATGTGCTTACGAGGTTTCACAGCTCCGCTACACATGTAGCGGAGCCGTGAAAATGCGAATTAATGTGTGGTGCGAGGATGCGCAAACCTCGCAACACATCCTTCTCAACACACATTCCTCGCAACACATCTCTCGCACACATCCCTCGCACACATCCCTCACTTGTTTTGTATGCGCAAAAATCTAGCTCCGCTGAGCCGTTTCCACCAGAGCTGTGCTGACCGAGGTGAGGTAAATGAAACGATTCTATTGGTTCTTTACAAACACATCCCTCGCTACGCATCCTCGCACATCTCTGGTGGAAACGCAGCCTTAATCCTAGCTTACTAGAGAGTTAATTAAAGCTATTATCGCGTTCTCAGAAACGATACTGAAATAGAACCTGATCCTTAACTAGAAAATAGCTTTTTAGCATGTACACGACGACATTTTATTTCTTTGAAGTTAATTTGTTTTTGTTGCATAAGACTTGATTTTGGGTTGCAAACCAAGATGCGGGATGAATCTTGTGTTCATCTTCAAAATGTTGCTATCGCCATGGCGACTTGGTTCCAATATTGGGCAAAATGTAACCCAACTACTGATTAGTAACGTCGACTACATTAAGTAGGTAGTTAGTGATCATAATAATAGTTTTCATGAAATAATCGTAGAAAGCTGAAAGAGCTAAGCTTAGAAAAAATTAAGAGAAAAGTAAAATCATTTTTAGCTAGTAAAGCATATTATGATGTAAATGATTTTTTAATGGAGTCGTTTAAATTGAC
Source organism: Tholera decimalis (assembly GCA_943138885.2). NCBI lineage: Eukaryota > Metazoa > Arthropoda > Insecta > Lepidoptera > Noctuidae > Tholera > Tholera decimalis. The sequence continues at coordinate 20,936,019 of OW964562.2, forward strand.
ATGAAATGAAATGAAATGAAATGAAATGAAATGAAATGAAATGAAATGAAATGAAATGAAATGAAATATTTATTTTGTAAATTGGTTATAAATAACACTTTTACACGTCATGTTTTTTTGCGTGTTAAGTTTAGCTAGATGAGGCCGGTATTTCCTAACTGACTACTCTGAGAAGAAACACCGAAACAAACTCAGAGGTCATAGTCTCTTTTAAAGTCCAGACAATTTGTATTTGTATATGAGAAGCATGTAGGTTCATGTCTGTGGTATTCTTTTGAGGAAATAACCACGCAAATTTGAGCGGACCTGTCCAGACAGTGCAAGCATTTGTCAGTTATCGTGTAGCTCAACTTAGAACTTAAGGAGCTCAACAATTTGACGAACAATACCAAAGTAAGGACCTTTGGGTAGGCCACACAAGTACTCAAACTGCTTGACATCATTAAATAAATTATAGTGAAAGCAAAAACAATGAAGAAAGAATAACCTACATCGTCCTCACATTTACAATAATGAAATAATTATATATATATAAAAAAAAACAACAATATAAAAAAAAACAACAAACAAAAACAAAAATTAATAGGTATATACAATACTTGAGAAAGCAAAATTTGCCCTTGCCCTTGCCTTTTAACTTGCCCTTTATACATTGATATAATTTTAAATATAATTAAGTTAATGTAATAATGATTTTTGACTAAGTATTTTTTTTTGTTTTTTGACCATCATTGACTTTATATTGTTGTTTTAATTTTTTATTTATTTTTTAAATAATTGAATGTTTGACATCTTTCTATTCTAACGTTTTATAAGAACTAATTTGTTAATTGATATAATTTAATCTGTTTACTTATGTCAAAATTGTAAATTTTAATGAATATAGTCATATTTTATTTATTTTTAATCATAAACTTTTGTTAATATTTGCACACCATGACAATATGGTAAACATGTTAGCACGACTCCATGTACTTGTAACACCTTGCATGCATTTTTGTTGTTTATAAGATGTATGTACACTTATGTTTGAGCAAATAAAGTTATCTGAATCTGAATCCGAAAGTGGTTTAAGAATACTAATTCATACATAATTGTAATTGCAATCACTATAACGTGAATACTTACTTTGATAGGGATTGATGGTTGGAGGAGGTATCACAAAATGGAAGGTTGACGGGGAGGGTGTAGTGACATAACATGGTTTTGATTCGTTTATTTTATATATTCGAACCGCGAGTTATGCCGCGTACACACTTACCACGAGACGACGATCATAAAGAAAAAGAAAAGAGCTTACGACCTGTTAAGTAAACATTGATGCTTACTTAAGTCATCGTAAGGTTTTTTCAATAAATTTTTGAGCCTTGAAAAAATATTATTGTATTAAAGAAATATAATTTTACTTTAATCTAGAATTCGTGTTTTATTAAAATTTTATGAGTTGGATATTCATTGGAATTTCTCGGTAGACTAAATTATAATATGTGTGTGCTTTACGTAAGCTTCAGCTTACCCTTCAAGCAACACAAGCATGGTGTGTTATTTTACGAAACACTTTGCTATTACTATTAAGGAGCATGATATAGAGATAGAAAACTAACTGCCTCAAGAAAAAAAATTTCTTTCAGTAGTGGGCTTGTATCAGTACAGAATTTAGTATATGATTCTACTCGAGTATTCTATTTGAGTGAGGAGAATATCTTATTGGATTTGTGGGTAGTCACATAAAATATCATATTTTCGCACTATGGTAATGTTGTTAGGATACTCGGTGTTAGTGAAAGTAAGTCTTGTACAATAAAATAATTTAGTTTGTTAGAACAGTAAGTGGTGTTTCGCGTCAGTTTTATTACATAGAAACTGAAATGACAATTTGATTGTTTGGTAAATAGAATAAAGTTGACACTGGCTGTAGATTGTTAGTCAACCATCGACTTTCGATGATGAAATGACAACTATTTCTTTTTGAAAGACAGCAAGCTCTATAGACAAAATGTATTTCTTTCAACGAACGTGCCTTCCTAATGGCCAAAAAGGACCGAGCCCGTGAGTTTGTCAGCTGTACTATACATTTTTGACGTTTTGATACCTAAATAAAATAAAAAATAAGATAAAGAATAAGATTTCATTTCATCAACCTAGCGATGTCTAGTATTGTTCTTTTTTTCAAATCGGCGTCTTATAAATAAATACTAAAATAGAAAACTTAATATGATGAGACCTTCAAAACTACAAATACGATGACCACTTCATCTAAAAGTGGTTATCGTATCTACTTCTGTTTATAGAAACCCTGTGCCGATTGCTTACCTAATATTTAGTTAATATTTCAATAAACACATACATACATGAAGTAAGACTTTTATCTCGCTCTTAAAAGTACGAAATAAAGTATACAAGTATTTTAGTTATATTTAAGAGTTGTATATTCAAATGGTAACTAATGCCATCTAATACTACGCCTCTACCGTCAATTAATCGTTCTTTCGGCGGGTATTGTGATGGCCTGAAACTTGCTATAACACAGGATTTTATAAACCTACGTCAGGCAGGTCGCTACTGTACAGTAAGCATTATATACCTCGATTGAATTTAAGATAAATCATCATTTTGCCAATTTTTATTCAGCCACATAGCTAAACTTTTTAGAACAATTATAATTACATATTTCACTTCTGGACTGTCTTTACTTTTCTGTAAATATGTTATTTGATTTTTTTGTGTATCTCATGCACCGTACTAGGCCAAAAATGTAAACGCTTACGTATCTGTAAACGTTTAAATTGTTTTGCCTTATATGGCAGTATGGTTTTGCAATACTCTAACGTGAAATTGTAAAAAATAACAGAATGGAATCACAGTAACAGGCGTTACATTGCAGAAATCCACATATAACTAATACTTAAAAAAATACATCTAGTTTTAATTCTACCTAGCACCACCGATGCAATAAAAACATACTACATGAAAGCAGACCAGCAAGAATGAACACCTGGTTCTTGGCTAAATTAAAACCAAATATTTACTAAAATAATAGTAAATAAAAATAAAGAGAACTGCCAATCAAGATAAGTATAATTTTTTTTTTTCAGTAGAATTACTTTTTTTTTATATATGACACGGTCTGTTGTTCCTAAAGATATCTAAAAAACGGTTTTACTTTCTTTCTAAATTGTCTTAGGTATTGTTGAAATATTTGGTCTGAATTATATCTTTTGTATTTTTGTAGATATAATGCTATCAATGCCAATTGAGTTAGCTAGTAAATTTAATTTGGACATGTGGCATCAGCTCAATCAAGAAAAAAAAAACACCACTGAATCAGTGAAACGGCCACAGTTATTGCACCTTTGATATCGTACAATCCTTTTGAGAAACGAATAAAAGTAGTGTATTCAAAAGTTACCTGAACGTTTAAGAAATAGGTATACTAAAAGATATACATATAAAATCAGAGTACGATATACAAATTTAGCGTAGGTTACGTATGTATAGTTCGAACACTAGATTGATTAGTTGTCAAGATCATATCTGTTGCTCCATATTCGTGAATGGCAGAAGCAAAACGATTCTATATTGCCACCAAAGCAAAATTGTTTTTGATCGAAAAACTAGTTGAAGCGAATACAGAATTTTTAAAAGGCCATCGCTATGTGTAATGCTGATCAAAACGTCTCACGGTCAATTTCTAACATACATGATACATGTGACAGTCGTAGCGGTGTCGCTAACAGAAAACGAACGAGAAAGAGGGTAGACCGATTTGTCTGCTCATAAACTTCCACCCGCAATTAGTTCAGTTCATCCGTGATCATGGCGCTTGCAACAGTGCCGAAATATCGGAAACTCAAAACAATAAATACACATGGTAAATATCCCGTTTTAAGTTCTAATGATACTGTTAGCTTGAAAATTTATAATTTCTAACATTTTTAAATCTGAGAAGCTTTTGTTTTGCCTGAAATATTCGTTAGCTTGTTTAGGTCTAATTCTGCAAGCTCATTTTGAATCACTTTCTCTCATTCTAAAAATTTTTTTAGCAAAAAGTAGAACCGACTTCCATATCAAAACACTACAAAGGCAAAAATAACTTTAATTTCGGAAGTCGGTGTTATTGGTTTTGGATTTTCTTTTTTTTCACACCGCCTTCCGAAATTAAAGTTATTTTTGGCTTTGTAGTGTTTTGATATGGAAGTCGGTTCAATTTTCTGCTAAAAAAAAATTTTTCCCGCTTTTTATTGGGTCGGTTTGTAATTTATCTAGTTACAAAAGCCATAATGTCAAAAACTTATCACCTTTTACAAAAGATTGCTTTTCTCGATGCATAGCCGTTAATTTTTGAGGAGTTCTCCTGGTACATCACCATCAATTCTACTTCACCGCATGCATTGTGACGAGCATAAAGTGTTTAACATCCGTACTCAAGTAATTGAATCGCAATCCACGAAATACTTATTATTGAGGAGTTTCAGTGGCCATCTGTGGTCGTAATCATCAGTTCTTCTTCTTCCCCAAATGGTATTTTTCGGAAACAACTGCTCAAGGTACTATAAGAAATACCCAAAACGCTATAGGTGTGCCTATAATATTTGAAGAGTTCCCTCGATTTCTCCAGGATAACATCATCAGATCCTGATTTCGTAACAATGCGACTAACTAGAAAGTATACCCATTCAAACGCAAAAAGAATTTTTCAAATCGGTTCAACCGTCTCCGAGTTATGAGGTAACACACATAAAAAAGTGCAAGACGAATTGAGAACCTCCTTTTTTGAAGTCGGTTAAAAAGTATAAATTTCATACAATCTTATGTCTGGAATGGGTTCACGGCAATAGGGTAATGGGTAGGGTTCGAGCCCTCGATCTCTCGATCACAAGACCGACACCTTAGCCCTTAGGCCATTGTAGCTTAAAATAATTCAGTTAAAAAATTAGTTCAGTTCCGATGACAATTGTTTTTATATGCCCTGCCTAAGGTTTGTTTCAAGACTCATCTTTCCACTATCTGCCTGCGAAGAGTGCTAGAGTACTTCGGACACATCGCCAGAAAAGAAGGGTACAATCTGGAGCAACTGGTGGTTACGGGTAAGGTTGACGGCAAGAGGCTAAGAGGACGAAGCTCTTGCAGATGGACAGACCGATCCCTAGATACCAACCTGCATGAGGCTCTGAATTCTGCCAAGGACAGCAACAAATGGCGAGATACCGTCCGGCAGGAAATGTTTCCGCAGACAGGGAATCACGACCCTCAGTATTGAGGAAAACGACACGAGGAGGAGGAGAGTTGGTTTCAGTAGAAGCACCTCTACAGTCAACAGTACAGACACACACAGAATTACGAATTCATATACAAGTTAAATGGAGAACATTGAAGCTTATTTCAATTATATATTTACTTTTAAATAACAATCATTATTGCCGATACCTTTTTTTCCGTGTGGGAAAATCATCGAATGACTTCTCCCGCTCATGGTTAAGCGGAAGGGTGTGTCAGACTTCTACTGACTAAAAACCCACCCTGTTCCTTCAGCTGCCCTTAAGATCCGGGGCCGCGGTATCTCCTTATAACTTTCCCGCAAACCGATACCTACGATATGACTTTGGCAAAGAAACGTATAATACAGTATGATTACAGATTGATACAGAATGATAATTTTTAAATCTGACCAGAGAACTGTAACTTTTGGAGTGCCACAAGAACGTGTACACGGGCCGCCTCTATTTATTATTTATATTAATGGCTTTCCAACAGCTTCCATTTATCCAATGACTATGTTTGCAGACGATGGTACTTTACTTTTTAATAGTGATGAATTAGGTACACTAGAGACAGATATTAATTCTAGCATAACATCGGTTGTGAATTGGCTACAGAATAATAATTATACTATATAAAGCTAAATTACCACTCACTGACTGACTGACTCACTCATTGACATAATTGTTCTCCCAGATGGTGGATGGGGAGGTGGGTATATTTTGACAGATTCGTAAACAAGTAACTCTCAAACCTACGGGAAAAGTGCCAAACCTCCCCTTTTCCCCCCCCTTCTCCCCCCTCCCTATCGAATCTCGGAAACTACGAGACCCGTATTTTTTTCTTTTTACGGATTCGTATAGAGGAGGCTCGGTAAAGTAAAAACCATTTTTCAAAGTCCCCCCCCCCCCGCCCCCCTTCTCCTCCCCTTTAGGCGCATCTCGGAATCTAAGAGACTTGTAACATTTTTTTTTTCAGATTCATTTAGAGGGGCAATGCTTTAGTCAAAATACTTCTGCAACCCCCCCCCCATTACCCCCCCCACTTTTTTTTTTTTTTTTTTCACAAGCACGCGAGGTGCTTGCACCTCGCGCAACACGCAAATACTAAAGCCCCCATCATCCCCCCCACTTTTTTTTCTCACAAGCACGCGAGGTGCTTGCACCTCGCGCAACACGCAAATACTAAACCCCCCCCATCACCCCCCCCCACTTTTTTTTTCACAAGCACGCGAGGTGCTTGCACCTTGCGCAACACGCAAATACTTGATTTAGAGGGGCAATGCTTCAGATTTTTTCACAAGCACGCGAGGTGCTTGCACCTCGCGCAACACGCAAATACTTGATTTAGAGGGGCAATGCTTTAGTTTTCTTCACAAGCACGCGAGGTGCTTGCACCTCGCGCAACACGCAAATTCTAGTTTGGTTATAAATCTAGACAATTATTATGAATTTCCAACTAAGGCTTAGCTGGAATCTGAAATTAAATATTATTTACGATGACAAAATGATTAATGAGACCAAAGTGACGAAATTTCTATATTTAATATAGAAAACACGTTAAAATGGCATACACACATTAGCAATGTGTGTACTAAATTAAATAAATATTCATATGCCTTGCATATGTTAAATAAACCACAAATCGAACAACAGTCTTAACAGCTAAACACGGTTTGGTTGCCTCAACATTGAGATACGGAATTATATTTTGGGGTTATGCAACAGGTAAAGGCACTTAAATAAGGTATTTAAGTGCCACAAAAGATGCATTAGAGCGATTTGCAATTTAAAGAGTACAGATAGTTGCAAAATACTTTTTAAATATATGAAAATATTAAGAGTTCCTTGATTATATATATATATATATATATACGAAACATCCATGTTCGTCAAAAATAATTTACATAAATTTTAAACAGTTGGATCTAAAACCTCATTATATAGGAACAGTATTTTCGTAATGGCTCTAAAAATATATAATAAATTGCAAAAGGGTATCAAAAGCGAGGAAAATGTCAGCCATTAACTTTTATTTCTAGGAGAAAAGACATACTGCCCCATTGAAGACTTTTTAAATGACAAGTGTTAATGAATTTTATGACCGACAGTTTATTATTTCTTGACTTTTGATGTAAATATCTAATTTCAATATTGACCTAGCTGTCATTTGATTATATTTTTTTTGATATCTTGATGTAAGTAATCTAATTTTATTTCATATGATGTAATTCAATTTAATATAATATGATATGATTTGATTTAATTTAATTTAAATTAATGTAACCTCAATATTTGTGTAAGCTTTTACGGCAGAACAGATAGTGACTATTGTCATGACTATTTTACCACCTATTTTATTTATATTCACAAAAATAAAAGATTGATTGATTATACTAATTGAAAAGTAGGTTATACTAATAGTAGTTATACTAAGTTATACTAAGTAGGTTATACTAATTGAAAATTTTTCATAAGTTAAGAGTGCGTTTTCTATATCTTGCACTTTTCTAACGTAATTAAATGACGCAAGCGATGGTTATTACCATTAAAAAATCTTAGAGATCCATTACAGCTATCTTAAAAGTAAAAACGTATCGTAAAACTCCGAAGAGATGAGTCTACTTTTTGTTAGAGACGAAATAAAAAGAGATTAAAGTGTGACATCAGAATAATTAATGAGCCTATTAACATAAGAAGATTGCTTAGAGCCAATTTATTAATTTTAAAATGAATATGTTATGTAAATGAGTACACTAGCTTTTGCCCGCGACTATGTTCGCGTTGGACGTTTTTCCCGCGTAAATCCCCGATTCCAAGGGAATTCCGGGATATAAAGTAGCCTATGAGTTAGGTATTCCAAGATGTTAACTATCTACCTACTTACCAAATTTCATTGAGACACGTTCAGTCGTTTTTGGGTGAAAGAGCAACAAACACACATACATCCTCACAAACTTTCGTATTTATATAAGTAGGAGTAAGATTATATTATAATGAACCACAAAAATAACTTTAATTAGCATCCGTTTTTTTTCTTAAAAAAAATTGTTTCATCGAGAAATCACTCGTTTGATAGAATCCTCAAAATGCGAATATTTATGCACGATCTTATGAGAACCAATAATTTTTATGGATACCTTGAAAAAGTTTCATATCCATATTTTTTCTGACCAATGACTGATTTCATTGTAATACATCAGCATATATTTCCTTCAAAGTTATGTGATATCGCAAATAATCCAATTTTTCATGCAATATTTGTGGGCTACCATTTTTCCCTTAGAATTAAGGCACCCATGACTCTATTGAAATGGGACCGACCTTTTATAGAACCATCCATCATAACGCAACAAAAAATGGCGTAAATGTATTAACCAATTTGCTATGAACCTTTTCATAAATGTGTGTAGTTTCATATCTATACTTAATATTATAAAGCTGAAGAGTTTATTTGTTTGTTTGTTTGCTTGAACGCGCTAATCTCAGGAACTACGGTTCTGATCTGAAAAATTCTTTCAGTGTTAGATAGAGGAAGGCTATAGGCTATATATCATCACGCTAAGACAAATAGGAGCGGAGCACTAATGAAGAATGTTTCAAAATCGGGGGATTTTTTTTCCACGCGGACGAAGTCGCGGGCGGAAGCTAGTGAGAAATAAATTTGTCACAAAACTCATGTCTAAAAACTAGAAACTTTTTGAGTGCATTTTTGCAAAAATGCACTCAAAAATGCACTCAAAAAGTTTCTAGTTTTCTCTTGAGTTTTATCATCATCTGCAAAGCCTTTTCCCAACTATAATGGAGTCCAGTCTAACCGAATCCAGCTGAATATCAGTATTTTACATGAAGCGATTGCCTATATGACCCTCTACAACTCAGAAGCTGGGTAACACAATACCCTTTGGCCGGAACAGAGTCAGATTTTCAGACATCTCTTGATTTTCATAAAGGTAAATAAATGTCAAGGTACGGAGATGCTGAACTAAACGAGTTATTCTGATTTCAAATAATCATAATTAAAAAAGGAGATTACCTTTGTTATTTTTCTGGGTGAGAAAATCATCAAACGACCCCTCCCGCTGTTGGTAGAGCGGAAAAGAGTGTCAGACTTCTACTGACTAAAAACTCATCCTTCCATCCAGCTTCTTCAGTTGCCTTTGTGTTCCAGGGCCGCGGTACCTCGTTAGAACATTCCCGCAACCCCGTAAGGCAATAGCCCTATCGAGACCTGTCAATGCTGCTGACAGCTCTTTGAAGCCCTCGCGGAACATGGAAAGCTAATGAATGAAACCAGCGTGAAGAAATCTAAACAAAGAATACCAAGTCGTGGTAAAATTACCCGTAAACATTTAAACATGAATTAGGTACTTATAGGTAGTTAACCTCGACTCCAAAGTGTCATCGTCCTTTTGAGGCAAAGGTACACTTTAGATAAGTACGTCATAGATGCTGTTATTACTGAATATGAGGACTTTTTTTTTGGGGTGGGAAAATCATCGAATGACTTCTTCCGCTCTGGGTCAAGCGGAAGGGTGTGTCAGATTTCTACTGACTAAAAACCCACCCTGTTCCTTCGGCTGCCCTAAATTTCCGGGGCCGCGGTAACTCGGTAGAACTTTCCCGCAATGAATATTAGGACCTGGGTTCGTTTCTCGGATCTGGCAAATAGTTATTGGGTATGTCATCAGGTTTTTTTTTTCTGCTCTGGCTCGAAATTTAAATTTGTTTCCCGTTGTAAAAATATTCACCCCTATACTGTAAGTACACTTCTACCTTACCATTCGGGGAATCCTAGTGTGATTTTATGTCATATCAAAGGTACAATAAAAAAATTGCCGCTGACATAGATCAACCAACACAAATAACAAAGTGGTCACTTGACGGAGGGTCCCCATTGTGGCAATCAACTGAAGAAGTTTGGCCTTGTTCAAGTGGGTACCTACATTTTATTGTACGTAGTCTTCTTGTTTTGAAATATCCTGTGAAGTAATTGTGTAGTAAAATCGGCCCTTAGCAACCGCTTAGCTATAGGAGTCAAGTGGGAAAAGCCTTCATTGGTTTTATTTATAAAACTCTTAAGCCTGCAATACATGTTGGCCGAGCGTTGTCGAGTGAAGGCCAATACCAACATGTAGACGGTTTATTTGCCTTGTCTTGCTATCGCTCGGTGTCACTTGCCTAGTTGGCCGAGTGAAGGCCAGCGCCAACGCGTATAGAGCTCATTTGGTGCAACTTGTCTTCGCTCGCCGTTGCTCGTGATCACTTGCCTCACTTCGGATCGCTGTCGGTTTTTGGTACAAATCAAAGGCGCTCGCCTGCGCTCGGCCAACGTGTGGGCAGCTCTACAGACCCTCTTCTACATTGGCGTTCGACGAACTTGTCGAACGTGTGGACATTATTTCTTGCCTTGTACCTATTTACCAACGCTCGCCTTGGCCTACGCTCGGCCAACATGTATTGCAGGCTTTAGTTTTGATCATTAGACTCCAAGACAAACAGCAATGCATCATCGTTAGACGGTGGGCATCCCATCACGCATAAAACGTTTTGGGAATACTTTCATTGTATTGTACTTTTATTGTATTATTTATCTTCGATTACGTCATCGCTTACCAGCAGATGAGATGCTTGTCAAACGGGAGCCTATCAATAAAAAAACTATTTTTTGTGCGTTTGAAGCAGTGTAAATTCTTGACCTATCTCGACCTAAGCGTCTGAGATCATTTTCTTTTTTTTATAATAATTTCTTTTCTGCGTTCGCGACCGTACTCTTTTGTTTTCTCATAATGTTCTGTCACATAAAACATTATAAGAGGAGTCCTGCTGACTGACTTAGTTCAATCTGTTTGAAGATGGGCATCGACAGAAGATATTATAGCACACGATTTTATACAAATTAGTCATCAAAAATAGGTCTTACATTTATCAATAAGGACGCGCCACTGCCTCTGTCACACGAACAGGCAAGTTGAAAAATAACATAAATAGATGGTTCTCAGTACTTATTGTACTTGTTTTGTTGGAACTACATACAGAGAAATTAGATAAAACTGTAATTTTAAACAACTTAAAATCGCCACTCTACTTCTCCACTTATTCCAAATTGCGGAGTATAAATGTTATTGTAAACATAGATATGGTCCTTAACGTCCAAAATGTCGGTGGGAAGAGCTGATGAATAATTATTTTTCATACATACATATATGTTAACCTGTTTATTAACCTGGTGGAGTAGGCTCCACCAGGTTAATAAACAGATTAACCAACTTGCCTATTTGTAAACACGAAATGTAATGATAGTTCGATTTACAAGCAGGTTGCCTCCTGATAAGAATATTACAAGCTGTTTCTATCAGAAAAAGGCTGAATTTAAACACTAGTTTTGAATATAGAACCTGTATGACATTCAGTGTCAATTGTTTCGTGTGGACATGTCATATTTAATCAAAACATAAGTGTACCTTTACATGTATGGAGGTAAATACATGATTTGATTGCCTGAACAAGTGTAAATATTCCTAGAATGAGCTATACCTACTAGGTCACTACACTATCTAAAGATTCCTCGACCCGTCTTGTGACGCAAATCATACGTCCCGTTGTTTCCGTCATTCTATTCTTAAAAAAAAAATTAAACGTTACAAACACATGAAACACGTTATATTCTTTGTGCCCTTGTATAATTTTTATCTCCTTGTTATTTATCATTTATATTTTTTTATTCGAATCCAAAGTTGTACGTACCTCACTACTTAGTTAAGCTATCAACGTTTCTGAAAGGCCTACTGACAAAGGACATGGCTTATAAATATAAATAAATGATTTACTCTTTTTCATCAGAGTGTGAAACAGAACCAACTTATATCGATGGGAAGCTACAGGTTTTGGTAAAAATGTTTAATTTTTATGAGTTCTAAAAGATTGAAAAAGAACTTTATTAATGGTGTCTCTAATCTTAGGGACCGGCTTTTGTTATTGTAAGAAAAGTCTACAACTCGTGAATCTTATTTTTAAATAAATAATAAATAGCGTCAATAGCCTAATGGATAAGGTGTCGGACTTGTGATCGAGAGGTCACGAGTTCGAACCCCACTCATTACACTATTGCCGAGAACACACTCTAGACTCAAGCATATTTAGCTTAGTTGGAGGGGTTAACAAGATTGCTAGTAATGTGAATTCTACCCACATAGCTAGTTCTCTTAAAAAAAATATATATAATTACAATGAAGACTTAACACTTGCAATAAAAGGTGAACAAAAACTTCCGAAAGCTGCACAAAACTTGAACATTATGATGTATTAAAAAGATAAACACGCCATTCAAACGTATGAATCATACTGTTCATGACTACAAACATATCAACACAATACTTATTTTTCACTACACAATAGAACATAAGGAATTATTATAAAATGTTAATAACCTCTTGCAGTCAACATGTTTTTTATCGTTGTATTGTTTTATATATTAAAATATATGTATATGTACATCGCAGTATTTACGTGTTTTCTGTAATCAAGATTGTGTACTTAAGATGATGAATGTGTAGGGGTTTTCTTATAAAGTATAAAATAATAATAATAAACTAAAAATAAAATAGCTATATTTTCCTTCTACAGTTTTGTTCAACTTAACTAATAAAGTGTTACAAATTTAACTTACAGTGTAAATGTTAGTAATATTGTTTTTTAATTTATATTTTATATAATTATATTAGTATTTAGTAAATTACGTACAAGGACCGCTAAATAGCAGTGAAAGCCTCCTCTATTCGTTTCCATGTTATTCTGTCTCTAGCTACTCTACTCCAAATTTTACCTACTATTTTTGTAAAATCTTCGCTCTAATTCATTTGTGGTTGACCTTATCTGCGCTTTCTGTTCAGTTCGTGGTGATTTTCGTCCACCTTTTATCTGGTACTCTTTGGAAATGTCCAGCCCATTTCCATTTCAAACCAAGTACTTTTTTTACCCACGTCGTTTGCCTTGGTTTTACTTCTAATTGTTGTGTTCTTTACTTTTTCTTTAAGTCTGTGGTTCATGTAGCTCCTTTCTATTCCTCTTTGACATACTCTGAGCTTTTCTAAGTTTCGTTTTGTTAGGGGCCATGTTTGACAGGCGTTTGTGAGTGTGGGAAGTAGGCATGTTTCCATGGTTTTTTGTTTTTATTTGGGTTGGCATCTTACTTTTGAATATTTCTTTTAGTGTTCATCATTTTTTCCACGTGGATTTTATTATTCTTTCTATTTCTCTTTCTGTGCAATTTTGTAAGTTAATTAAGTGGCCTAGGTAGATGTACTCGTCAACGTATTCAATGTTAGTAGATGAGACTATTATTAGTTCTTTGTGTCTGTTTGTCATTAGTTTTGTTTGTGTTTGGTTTACTTCTGACCCCACTTTTTGCTCTCTTCAAATCGTAAGTGTGACAATTATTTTCCGTGTATGTTTAGGCCTTTATTTTCCCAGTTTATTGCTCTGAATATTTTCTCTAACACTTTACTTTTCACATACATATTGCAACACCTACACTATCTTTTCACCACTCATGGTTGACTGGAAGAAAATGCCTACGGCATTAAGTCCGCCTTTTTACCTATGTGCATAAAGTGTAAATAAATAAATAAAAATCAGAATATAATACACCTTAACATGCCTACAGCGTAGACTAGATAGGTACTTCATCTAGTTTCGAAACTATTTTTGTATGCTTGAAGTAATATGCACGTATATGTATACATACATAGTTTTGTGTGTATACATACTTTGCTAGAAGATTATAAAATCTCACAGCCGTGTCGTAACCTAAGAAAACCTGATCTTGTTTCAGTGTTTCTTCTCAGGGTAGTCAGCTGGGAAACACCGGTCTCATCTTGTTTAAACTTACCAAAAACATTGTCGTGCAAAAGGATTATGTAAACCAACTAGTACTCACGTGGGGCTTCGCTCCCGTGGATTCTATCACGGTAAAAACATAACTATCTTTTTTTGCAGTCGCTTAAAAAGTAGCCTTCCTCAAGCTTCAAGCTACTTCCATACCAAATTGCATCCAAATCCACCCAGTACTTTCGAAGATTAGCGCGTTCAAGCAATTTCCGCTTTATAATATTAGTATAGATTTAAAAATAAATATCATTTAAATATGTAGAACACTATTTAGGAAATACACAACCATAAAATTATAATTCCCACTAAATTGCAAACGCAAACAATCAACGAATCATCAACTCTAATAATGAAGAAACTTTTGCTAAACAAAGCTACTAAGCCAATCGTCTAACGAATGGTCTATTTGTAACAATTAACTTACTGCTGTACTATCAATCGATTGTGCAATTTTGCGAGGCAAATTAAACCTGAACTGCACTAGTATCGATTTTATTAAATACTCGTTGTGTTGAATAAAATCGATTTTATTCAATACTCGTTATATTGAATAAAATCGATACTAGTGCAGTTCCAGCAGTTACAATAACTACATACTTCGGATTTAGTTCTAACGAAAAGTTTGCCACTGGATAAAATTAAACCCAACCCAAATATATGGTATTGGAATGTATAAAATATATCTAGTGGTGTCGTGTTTTATGAGTTCGTGAATAAGTACTAAAAGCTGCACGGGTCAATCTGCAAGGTAAAGTAACCGTTTACGGAGGTCAGTACCTTAACATATTGAAATTCTTCCGTGGGTTGAAAAGCACGTTAAGCTGTTGGTGCTGGTAGTCATTTGTAGATATTTGACAGCCGTTACGGATAGTCAGATGCCAGAATATCTGACATCAGTCTAGCCTAGCGGTAGTGTGTTACCCCGCTGGGATGTGGAGGTAAAATGAGTTTTCGCTCCATGTAAAACACTAGTAGGTACTCTGCTCCATACAGTTAGACTTTTTTTTCTCTGGGTGGGAAAATCATTGAATGACTTCTCCCGCTCTGGGTGGAGCGGAAGGGAGTGTCAGAATTCTACTGACTAAAAACCCATGTTCCTTCAGGTGCCCTTAAGCTCCGGGGCCGCGGCATCTCGTTAAAAAATTCTCGCAACCCCGGCAGGCAATGGCCCTATAGGACCCCGTCACTAGTGTTGACAGCTCTTTGAGGCGCGCGTGGAACACGACGCGCCACCGACCCGGGCCTGGTCCTTACCGGACGGTGAGCGACCCCTGCTCGCCGTCCGCAGGCACGCGCCTACGGTGGCCGGAAATCGGCTCGCGATCCCCAACGCCCGAGGCGTCCCCCGCGGCGGCTGGGGCGCGAGGAGTAGAGTTGCCTCTCCCTCGCACGTTCGGCCTCCTCCTTCGCTAGCATGACTGCTTTGCAGGAGGCGACTGCATCCCATTCCCTCTCGCTCCGTACCATGGTTTGTACCAAGGCCGGGTGCGAGAGGTCACCGCCGCCGATCACCTCCACGAGGACACGGCGGTGCTCCTCCCAAGCAGGGCACACCTCGACCGTGTGCACCACCGTGTCCTTCGGGTGGTCCTCACAATGATGACACCCGGGCGTGTCCTCCCGCTGTATCCAAAACAGATACCTCCCGACATACATCCATACACTTAGACTGGAATCCGACCTCAACTTACTTAAAAAATAAGATGATAATGGTTTTGTGTTGTGTTTGAACAAATATAACGTTAATTTTGCGTTGGTAACGATTACTTTTATGGTTCGGTACCCAAAGCATAAAACGGGACCCTATTACTAAGACTCCCTTGTCCGCCCGTCTGTCAGTCTGTCCGTCTGTCACCAGGCTATATCTCATGAACCGTGATAGTTAGACAGTAGAAATTTTCATAGATGATGTATTTCTGTTGCCACTATAACAACAAATACTAAAAAACAGAATAAAATAAATATTTAAGGGGGCTCCCATACAACAAACGTGATTTTTTTTGCTCGATATTGATAACGGCAACAGGTAGACGCTTGAAATATTCACAGAATATTTAGTTATATATTCACTTTAAAAATAAATCATTCAATTAAAATAAAACAAATATTTAAGGGAGCTCCCATACAACAGACATGATTTTTTTGCCGTTTTTATAAATAATTTATTTATTTGTAATGAATAAATAAATAAATAATGGTACGGAACCCTTTATGCGCGAGTCCGACTCGCACTTGGCCAGTTTTTTATAACCGTGATAGGTTTGATTGAAAACAGTTATCAGTTTCTTATTATTTTCGATGACGTGTTCGTAATTGCATGTTATATCGCAAAAAAGTTAACACGTAAAAAGAAATTTCTGTTTCAATTCACAAAGTAATACCAATTTGTTGTTACGAAATACCCGCGGGATTGAACAAACACTGACGAGACGGATAATAATGACAGTTGACATGTATGACTTTTGGTCATACTTACCTATATTTATACGCTATGTGACTTCAAATCAGATATTTAGACAAATACTTATCTACGCAAGTTTTTGTTTTGTGGGAGAGTGTTAAAAACAATAATTTCCAAGAAACTAATTAATTAAATGGAAGGAAATTAGACCCTATTATTCGAGAGGAAAATCATCAATTGACTCAGCTCTGGGTAGAGCAATAGGGATTACCAGGCTACTTTACTACTGACTAAGTCCCACCATGTTCCTTCAATTGCCCTTGCGTCCCGAGGCCACGGTATCTCGGTATAATAACATTCCGCAACCCCGGAGTATAATAGACCCTGACTGAATATCTTTACCTAGGTACAACAAAACTCCGAGTTAAAAAACTCAGCGTTACCAATATAGACAGTTTCGTGCAAGTACAAATGAGTTATTAGTTATTGAAGTGTCATTCATGTAACAAACGATTCGTTCCATATTCAAATAATAAGTAACTGTGACAAACAAAAAATGAGTAAAATCCATTCATCCTTTCATTCATGCCTGCAACTTTCATATTAACTTATTTATTTATTAAAATAAAACTTAAAAAAAACCGAGTTACATAGGTATCAAAACACTACAAAGCCAAAAATGACTTAATTTCGATAGTCCGAGTTATTGGGTATGTACCTATTTTCTTTTTATTTTTGATACCGCCTTCCGAAATTAAAGTAATTTTTGGCTTTGTAGTGTTTTGATGCGGAAGTTGGTTTTATTTTTCGCTAAAATGTTTTATTTTTTCACTCTTTTTAGTAGATCGGTTTGTAATTTATCTAGTTACAAAAGCCAAAATGGTAACTACTTATCACCTTTTACAAAATATTACTTTTCCCGATGCAGAGCCGCTAATTTTTGACGAGTTCTCCTGGTACTTCACCATCAACTCTACTTCACCATATGCATTGTGACGAGCATAAAGTGCTTAACATCCATATTCAAGTAATTGAATCGCAATCCACGAAATACTTATTATTGAGTAGTTTCGGTGGCCATCTGGGGTCTTCATCATCAGTTCCACTTCCTCAAATGGTGCTTTTTGAGCAACTGCACAAGGTACTATAAGAAATAGCCAAAACGCTATAGGTGTGCCTATAATGTTTGAAGAGTTCACTCTATTTCTCCATGATTACATCATCAAATCCTTACGTGATGACAATGGGACCAACTAGAAAGTATAGCCTATCAAACAAAAAAAAGAACAAGAAAGAATGTTCTAAATCGGTAAAGCCGTCTTCGAGTTATGAGGTAACATACATAAAAAAAAAGTTCAAGACGAACTGAAAAACCTCCTCATTTTTTGAAGTCGGTTGAAAATATTACTTTCTGCAAACTAATACTTTTGTAAAACGTTTAAACTTTAAATTATGTTTGAATATCAACCTCTGGGCGACCACCATTTACTAAAAAGTTGTAGATCTGTACCCAGATAGCCTATTTATTCCATTTTTTAAATCTATATATATAAAAATGAATCGCTAAATGTGTTGCTAAGCGCAAAACTCGAGAACGGCTGAACCGATTTGGCGGATTTCTTTTTTGTTGTGTTTGATGAAGCCTGAGGAAGGTTTTTATAGAGAAAAAACAAAAGTAAAAATACGAGAAAAATAGTAAAAACATCAATTTTCTTTTCGCATACAAACCACTCTGTCCCCAGCTGTCAAACATTTGACGTCAATCAGAGCAAAACAAAGGCGTGTTAGGATTATCTTTGGTGTGCCTTCAAGTTGATTAGCGGTTGCATGTCATTAATGAAAATAATATAATAAGATCCATCAAATTTGTTTTATAGTTATTTTTATTGTGTAAAAAATTGTGTTATTTTACTTAATAATGAAATGAAATTAAATACTTATTTTGTAAATTGGTTATATATAACACTTTTACACGTCATGCTTTTTTGCGTGTTAAGATTAGCTAGATGATGAATGATCAGTAATCGTGAATAATATTAAGGAAAATAAATGATAAGAACATAAGCGTTGGTGCAGTATTTTGGATGGAAAGAGGCTGCATGGACTTTTTCACCACATTACATATTACTAAAAGTCTTTCAATGTTATTTTATTTCTATTAGACTGCGACAGGCCAATCACTTTTGACAGAACGAAATCTGTCGAGGCAGCTATTAACATAAAAAAAAAACAATATTATTTTGTTTTATAGAATTAAGGCAGAACAAGGTCTGCCGGGACGGCTAGTAAAATATAGAAATTGTATTTTAGTCTCCTTGGAAATAATTATCAAAAATGTATGATCTCACAATACATTTTATAGTTTACGTTTCAAGTTTTAATGAAAAATATTTGAAGATTATTTTAGTTTGGCAAATATTCATTAGTTAGAAAATTATTCTTCCGTAGAGGACTCATACTTACATTTTGTGCTATTTTCATGAATGAACTCCTCATAAAATGCGAACTCAAAAGTAATTATTTTAATGCAGATTCTCTTAGTCCAAATTACACTGTACTTATGTAATCTCGCCAGACACGTGTTATCACTTATACACATAGGTAGTTCTTTCAAGAGATATATATTTCGCGCTTACCCCTCTATCCACTATTACCATTATGGGTTATAACCAGATTAGTAATTTATATGATATACATAAAAAATTGTTCCCAGATTATTAATTTTCGCTTGAATGGATTCCTGTAATTTTCTAAGCTATACAAATTTTTATATGAGATATGGTTTTATAAACTTAATAAATGAAACAAGAAATCACTTTAATAACTTTATTGACAGCCTAAACTCTATTTACACAAATAATTCAAATAGCGACCTTTTCCTTGTGGGTGACATAAACATCGATATCAGTCTCAATACCAAAGACCCATTAGCTGAGGAATACCTTACATTCAATGCCTCGCATGGTCTATTCCCTACTCATAATTATCCCACAAGATCCAACACATGTCTAGATCACATACTCACGAATACTACCCTGTCAACTACAACTCTATTATTAAAATCATACATTACAGACCACATGCCCCTAGTATTATTATTAGACAAAACTTTACCGAAACGACAAGACCGTACTACTAAGACCACTGTTGATTACTTAAAAATAAAGGAGGAAATAGACAACACAGATTTCTCCCACATTTTAGAAATGCATGACGCAAATGAGGCAGCGGATAGTCTTGTTTCTCTGCTATCGAGTACTATATGTAGACATACAAAGATAACCAAACAAAGTAAAAAAAAACAGGATCCTAAAACCGTGGATGACTACGGGATTACTCCGCTGCATCAAAAACCGCGACAGACTGCACCTAAAATCGAAAAAATCGCCGGATAATATGACACTAACCACAAACTAACGTACACACGTTACAGGAATTTCTGTAACGGGCTGCTCCGCAAGCTAAAAATCGCGTATGGTAAAAACCTAATTGACGAAGCGGGAAATGATACGAAGGCCCTATGGAAAGCCATCAAAGCTATAACGAATACAAGTAAACAAAAAACTAGTCCCATAGAGCTCTTGCATACAACCACACATCCTAAAACATCCGTCAACAACGCCTGCAAATATTTCAGTGAAGTGGGAAAAAACTTAGCTTGTGCGATAACTTCATCTACTCCCCAACATTCTCCTTCTTTTGCTACTTTAACATCCTCCATACACAGCCCATCAAACTCAATAGCTCTGACAGAGGTAACAGAGTTAGATGTGGAAACCATCATCCAACAACTCCGAAATGACTGTGCGATTGGATGGGACGGTATATCGTGTCATATTCTCAAACTTTCTCGGCGGAATCTGTTGCTACCCATAACCCACATCTGTAATATAGCAATTACCTCCGGTGTTTTCCCTACAGCCTTCAAAAAAGCTATTATCCACCCTATCTACAAATCTGGGGACAGGGACTGTGTCTGTAACTATAGACCCATTGCAATATTGACTGCTCTATCTAAGATATTGGAAAAAATATTGAACAATACACTTAAAAATTTTCTAAATAAGTACAATATCTTGGCTAAAAATCAGTATGGTTTTCGCTCGGGTCTTTCAACCGAAGATGCAGTACTTGACCTAACAACTAAAATAAGTAAAAACTTAGACACGAAAACCAAATGTCTATGCATATTTTTGGATCTTTCCAAAGCTTTCGACACGGTCTCTGTCCCTATTCTCCTAGATAAGCTTGACAAGTGTGGTGTCAGAGGTACACCTTTTAAAATTTTTGAAGACTACCTCACAGATAGAAAATTGTCGGTTAAAGTAGAATACTACGTGAGTGATGAGCACAAGGTTTCCTATAGCGTCCCTCAAGGGAGTATTCTGGGCCCCACCCTCTTTCTCCTCTTCATAAATGATCTCTGCACTCTGTCACTGCCATACACTGACATTTTTACATACGCAGATGATACAGCAATTTTAGTGTCGGGCCCAAATTGGCAATTAGTTAAGGAGAGAGCAGAATATTCCCTCAGTAAAGTCATGAACTGGCTAAACAATAACCTGCTAACCCTCAATTTGTCCAAAACACACTATGTTCCCTTCTCAATATCAAAATCCAGCTTACCTCCACAAGATTTTTCTGTCAAAGTCCACACCTGCTCGTCCTCACAAACTTGTGCTTGCTATGAACTAACGAAATCCGAGTCTGCTAAATATCTGGGTGTTCAGATAGACAGTGGCTTAAAATGGGATAAACATATAGATTTAATGACAGCACGCGTAAGACGGTTAATACATCTATTTAAATCCCTAAGAGATACAATGCCAAAAGAGAAACTTAAACTTGTTTACTTAGCACTGGGACAATCTATCATCCAGTATTGTATCACAACATGGGGAGGGGCAGCCAAAACGCACCTTTTAAGCTTAGAACGAGCCCAGAGAGCTGTGCTGAAAGTTCTACTTAAAAAACCATATAGATTCCCCACGGTACATTTGTATGCAGACTCGAAAGTACTTACTGTTCGCCAGCTTTATGTGCTCCGACTTATTCTCAGAAAGCATCTGACTGTACCTGCCCCAAACCCAAATAAACGTAGCAAGAAACCTATATTTCCCTCGGAGCCCTGCAAGACCTCATTTGGTAGACGTCAATTTTATAGTCTAAGCTGCAAAATTTATAACACTGCAAACATAAAGTTGAACATAGCGCGCACAAATAGACATGCAGTAAAGATCAGTGTCACTGAGTGGATACAAAAGCTCGATTATGAAACGACGGAAGGGTTGCTTAAATTCATAAAGTAAAGTCACAAACTATCCATCACTCGTCAAAACATAAAGCAAACTCGCGCTTACACTCTCTCTCACACACACGCACGCACCCTCACACACACACATACATACATACCCACACACTTTCACTCTCGCACACACCTAAACAAACAAACACACACACACACATACACACATACCCACAAACTCTCACTCTCGTACACACCTAAACAAAAGCATACTGTACTTAGTTATTTTTTAGTTTTTAGCTTTTCAATTTTTATTTAATTTTTAATCATTACATTTTTAACTTATATTTT
Source organism: Tholera decimalis (assembly GCA_943138885.2). Classification (NCBI taxonomy): domain Eukaryota; kingdom Metazoa; phylum Arthropoda; class Insecta; order Lepidoptera; family Noctuidae; genus Tholera; species Tholera decimalis. The sequence continues at coordinate 20,958,166 of OW964562.2, forward strand.
TAATTAGTTGTAAATTTTTAACAATCGTAAATACATATTGCTCAATTAATAACAATAATCTGTACACTAAGTTAAAGACAGATGCCTCTATTTTTTGAAAAGTGTAAACAACCTCTCTGCCGGTCTGATCGCTGTCTCCCAACATACAGGCTCCAGCCTAGTTTGGGAAACAGTATCTCAGTACCTTTTGTAAATACACCATAATATAATATTATATGTATAAAAAATTGTCTGAAGCGCAGGAATGCCAAATTGTGTATGTCTTTACTCTGTGTCAAATAAACATTTTATTTATTTTTTTATTTATTTATTTAATATGAAAGTACTACTACAAAACTTATTAACAAAGGTTATTAGTTTATGTAAGATATATTTCCTGCAGTACCTAACATACATATTTCAATCATTTGATAGTTGCGTAGATGCAATTGCTTTTGATTTGATATACAAAAATATGTAGATAATGGACTCAGCCATATATTATTCAATTCAATTTGTTTCAGAAATGTTTTAACGAGATACTGCGGGCACTTCTTTCCGCTCCACCCAGAGCGGAAGAATATTCGATGATTTTCCAACCCGAACAAAGCATGTTAATACTTTGATAACAATACTTCGATGCATTGTTTTCAGAGACTATTTAACATTTTTATCCAATTATATTGCAGTCAGATTCCAGTCTAACGAGATGCGTACCAGTCAGTGGCGAAGAGTGAATTTTCATAAAAGGGAAGCCGGACCAAAAAATGCTTATCTTGCTCAAGTGTGATGCGTGAATTCCAATAACTGTGGCCCTGTGGCTGACTTCGAAATCTTGTAACTTCGTAAATAATTATTTGTTTAATTGATAATAATAGATTACTATTTATATATTCATATATAAAATAATAGACTAATATTTGCCATATTTCAAAAGGGAAGCCGGTAGGAATTGAGTTGTATGGAGCCTTCGCCACTGGTACTAGTATACCTACTACATGGAGTACCTACCTACCTGGTGACACATACCAGAAACTGAATAACAGTATCACACAGCCAGACAACTGCCAGATTTTCTGGATTCTTTCTGACTATCAGTACCGATTGTCAAAGGTCTAGAATGGCTTAGCTTTCAAAGCTTTTACTATTATTAAAAAATATATATGAATATTATTTTCGTCAATAGTTAGTCTTTAGATTTTATTTATACTCAGGATTCGCCGCCGCTAACATTATTTACGCGATACATTAGTATTTGTAAATAAAATATGAGTTTATTTACGTTCAAAATGTGTTAATATTTTCAAGCGTATAATAATAATTACATTTTACACTTGTAGTCTGCGTTTGAAAACTACGCTTAGATCTTGTGTTGCCATCTGGTATTACGCTGAGCTGAGCTTCTTTATCATTAATAGCTATATATAAATATTTTAGTAATGTTAAAGGTTTTAAATGCCAATAAACGAATTTTTCTTTCTTTCTTTCAAGGCCAAACAACTCATTTTATCCTTCAAAGTGCAGGTACAGTTCGTACCGAAATGGTAAATAAAACCCAGCCAAATGTGAGTCGGCCTCACACACGAAAGATTCTAGGTTAACGGTAAGTGTTCAATAGGTTTCGTGACAACCGGCTGACAGACGGATGGACGGGCGGATGAACACCGAGGCCTTAGTAATATGTTTTCTTTATTTGAAAGAAATAGTAAACTATTTACTCGACGACTGTCTGTGTACATACATATAAATAAAAAAGTGACAGTAAAAACAAAAGATAATAGTTATAACTGCGTAAAAAGTAAAACATGTTATTATATATAAATATTATTTTAAAGCACTTATATATACGGAGAGAAATAGACTAGGTATATCTAGCGATATATGAACAAAACTGAATGAAAATAACTTTTTCAGATTTAACTTTATCTACCTCTAAGTTACTGTAGATTCTACATCTTGCTTTTAGACATAATGAATTTTCACAATGCGTTTTCATAATTTGTCTCATATTCTAAATTCTAGTATCCTTTTAATTTGAATATATCCACCAGGGTAAGTAGGTAATAATAACACATGATTTTTATAAAGGTCGAAGAACACCAAATATTATAAATGTCCCTAAAAACGTAAATAAAAACTGCAAAATATTTTCAAGCTACTTTTTATCCCAAACTCTAGAAATGCAGCGTAAAATATCAAAATAAACCTTAAATTTTTCTATAAGTTTCAATATTAAAATCAAGTGCCTTTCTTGGAAAAGTGCAATAAGTATAAAAAATTACCTATAATGAACAGTTAACTTGGGAGTTTCTTCGAAGATAAAACTACTAGGAAACCCTCGAATTTCTGACGAATGAAACCATAAAATGAGAAGTACAGGTAATAAAACAAAGTACCTATAATACTTGACATTTGATGACTCAGTAAAGAGCCAATATAGACTATCTACGTTTTCCAATTTCTATAAAATTATTGAAGTCATAAATAACCAGAAAATTGTTTTATTGATAGGATGATTTCTATATGGAAAATCAATAAGTTCTCGATAACAGATTTGGTAGCTTAATATAATAAATTGTCGCAAATTACCCGGGAAAATTGGATATTAAATCAAAATGAGTGTCTTATCTTGGCGCTCAGAGAAAATTTACATGAGTCTATGAGTGCAATTTGACCGTATCGGAAATGCATGAACATACCATATTTTTGACTTTACTACTTTGTTTTTCAAAATAATCCCCTTACTACATTGAAAATTTGAAGTATCACTTTAACATTTTATTTCAGTTTGGTAAGAAGTAGATTTGGTAAGATTCTATTGATGTCTCAAAAACACCGATTTCGTCACTCATTGATGATCACCAAACTTCATAAGGTTCTTCCTGAAGTACTACAAAGCTGTTTTCTTTTAAATTTCTTTACTACAAGAACTATTGTATAACAGAAAAGTAATTACAGTAAATTCAATAAGCAATGTGATGGTAGCGAAACGGCCAAGCCCCATAAATATTGACTAAGGGCTAGGAGTTGTGAAGATAGAGCTTATAGAGTTAGGGCGTGTAGAGTTGGACTTTGCTCTAAATATAAGAACTGATAACTTTTTGACAGGGTGAGCCATATTTATGGTCTCGTCTTGGCAACATTTTACATTTAGATGTTATTGGTGGTATAATAACATAAATAAAATTAATTAAATTGCTATTAAAAAAAAAAAAACACAACAATGCATATTTCAGCAAGAGTATATTTTCTTATTTTTAAGAAACGTTCTCATTTAACCGTTGCGCGACGTTAATTCAACTTTTGACCTAAATTTCGGCAGACAAAATCGAGGGAAACTTGTGTTTTTGTTGAACTACGACTGAAATGCGTGTGCAAACGTTTAATTAAGATCTCCCGTTGCAACCAAGAATCGGAAGTAATGAACAGAAAGTAATTTACCTTATTGAGTGTATCTCGGCAATTAATTATCAACATAGTAAATAATTAACTTATTCTTTACTGTTTCATTAATAACTTATTCTTTTTCTCTTTATCTTCAACTCGATAATTGGATCTAACGCACCTTTTGATGGCGAGTTGTAAATGTTTCTTTCTGAGTATGAGTAAAATTATATGGTAATTATGTTTAGGGATAAAAGCGTTATGTTAGCGTTAGTTATGATAAAAACAGTAGGAATTTAAATATATTTACATTAATGATATTATTCATTACAATTTTCGGAAACATGAGTGTATGAACATCGCCGGTAGCACTACAAATAGTATGAATGAAAACATTAAGATGAAAAATTTTAGGAAGAGTGATCATTCGGATTACAAATCATTAGGAAGAACAATTTCGGGTAAAGAACTTTAGGTGAGCCAATATGGACCCTGTATATGTACCTAATCAAAAATGTTTTTTATTTAACGCACATGATATTACACCATCCAATATTATTTAATTTTATTTATGTGTTTAAACCTTGTACATTCTACAATATTATTTTATTTTATTTACCCTCGTCCGTGTGTCACTGCTGGGTGCCAAGTGAAAACCATAGCTGAGTGTCTTTCGCCCAGCAAATGCTGAGTTGATAACCCTTTCGATGTGGACATGCATTTTTATTATGTTTGTAACTTTGTATTGTATGTGTCTACATCCGAATTCATGTTTTTCAATTTCAAATTTAATTAATGAGGGGAAGGAGAGTAGCTTATTACTTATTAAATATTGCACAGCTAAACAATGGTAATTTTATCAAGAAGTTTGCATAGCGTGTAATCTTTTAAGAAACTATATGTCTATCAGCTGTAGACTTTGAGTAACCTGTTGTCAAGTGATAAAATATAAAAAAATTTGCAAATTTCATGACCTATTAAAATTAATATAGTTTTAGCTGTATCAAAACATAAGTCAAATTTTGTTGAACAGCGTAATCAGCGCTCGGTTCATACTTGAGGTCAAGTAAAACTTTCTGAGATCTGTCCGTGGAAGGATCTGTCTAACCTATATGTATGTACATACCGAGACTCATCTGTGACCCAGAAAACTTAACATCCCATTGGTCCCAGTTGTCATTTGGACATATTTCAGTGTTTATCATGAGTAGTTAAAAGCTAGATAAGTTGTGAGTCATAATGATAGGAGATAAGCAGTCTCTCCACGTAACATACTGCGGCTGAGCTAATTGCGGTTACAGTAGAAGCAGACCGCAAAATTGTTAGGTTAGTTAGAAAAAAGCTATGCAGATGAAGTCTTAAAATTTATTGTTTAATAGTTATGATACTCCTGCGTCTGACAGTAAGTATACCTCCTACTACTACTGATCGCTTTCGGTCATGGCGTGCACTTTCAGCGAAGTTTAGCCATCTGCGCAGGAGATTACAGTGCACAAGTATGTGAGCAGGTAAGGCCGTGCGCGCACTGCGTTGCGTTTTGGAAACGCAAAATTTGTAAAGTATGGAGTGTCATAGAAGTGCGCGCACTGCGGTCAGTCTACTGGTGCGGTAGAACTACCGGAATTGCGGCCACCGCAAGGCAGTGCGCGCACGGCCTTAAAGTGCACTCTGCTCCTTTAATCTCATTGACCAATAGGACGGCAATCCGACACGACCGGAGAGAGATCAGGCACAGTAGAAATGGCCTAATGTACTTTCCGAGGAACGATTTATAATACCACTAAACTCAGGAAAACCCAAAGTTCGATTCCCACCCAGAACAAATGTTTGTGTGATGAGCACGATCATTTGTTCTTTGTCTGGGTGTAATTTATCTATAATATGTATGTATTTAGAAATATATATGTATGTTTATCAGTTGTCTAGTACTCATACCACAAGCTCTGCTTAGTTTGGGACTAGATGGCGTTATGTGAAAGTTGTGGAATTAATATTATTATAGCTATCCACTTTAAACATTTCATTAAGTTACCTATCTAGTAATCTTGTTATCCTTACCCCACAAACTGAAGTCCGGATAAAGAAAAGTTGCATCTGATCATCGATACATCTTAACATAATTAAAATACTTAAGTCATTGAGTATATAATTCAAAACTGATGCACTTATGTGCCACAATTTTTGAAGTTCTGCCCGCAATGTTAAAGTATTTAAACAAAATGAAGACTTGTGGTCATAACGAACTAGTAGCGCCATCTCTTACATGTGTAATAAAACGTACAAAACAAACAAAGCGCGACTCTCATTAAAGGCCTGTCTCGTATTTTTCTCCTTTTTAACCGACTTCAAAAAAGGAGGAGGTTCTTAATTCGTCATAAACTTTTTTATGTATATTACCTCATAACTCGCAGATGGCTAGACCGATTTCGAAAATTCTTTTTTTGTTTGAAAGAGTATACTTTCTAGTTGGTTCCATTGTCATCACGTTTAGATCTGATGATGAAATCATGGAGAAATTGAGGGAACTCTTAAAATATTATAGGCACACCTATAGCGTTTTGGGTATTTCTTATAGTACCTTGTGCAGTTGCTTTTGAAAAGCACCATTTGAGGAAGTGGACCTGATGATGAAGACCCCCAATGGCCACCGAAACTACTCAATAATAAGTAATGCGATTCGATTACTTGAATATGGATGCTAAGCACTTTATGCTCGTCACAATGCATATGGTGAAATAGAACTGATGGTGATGTACCAGGAGAACTCCACAAAAATTAACGGCTCTGTGCCGGGAAAAGCAATATTTTGTAAAAGATGATAAGTAGTTGACATTGTGGCTTTCGTACCTAGATAAATTACAAACCGAACCATTAAAAAGCGTCAAAAAAAATGTTTTTAGCAAAATATAGAACCGGCTTCCATATAAAAACACTACAAAGGCAAAAATAACTTTAATTTCGGAAGGCGGTGTCAAAAAAAAGAAAATACAAAACAAATGACACCGACTACCGAAATACTAAAGTTATTTTTGCCTTTGTAGTGTTTTTATATGGAAGTCGGTTCTATTTTTTGCATAAAAGTTTTTTTCCATAGTGCTTACTCCTGTTTCTCAGATTGTTGGCATCGAAGTGTAAAATTTAGTATTCAGAGCATGATTTATAGCTTAAAATTTTTATGTCAGCGACCCATTTTCTCACAGTTCTCTACTATCTGCTTTTCAACACTGAAATGATGAGACTAACGAACTTCCACTTACAAATTACGTAGGGACAAGAAACATGATGTTTTCTGTTCTTTGATATATTGAAAGGTTGAACCGAGAACGGATTTAAATTAAATATGATTCCCATTAAAAAGAAATTGCATTAAGGCTAGTTAAAAGTACAAGGTTATACAAAAATGCCAAGTCCTAAATATGTTCTATTAAATTTACCACCACGTCCAATTATATTTTTTTAGAAGACTGGCCTTTTTTGTACGTGGGAAGAAAAACGGAGCTACCAACAAATTACAATGTGACGTGTGACAAATGTTTCTTTTGGCGTATTTATGTGTCTACCAAGGAACTTGTACCTAAACTGGAATGCGGACGCGAAGCTCAAATCCGTTCCGAAGAGTATACCCTCGAAGGACCTAGCTATCTCTTTCTAGTAGTGTGGATATCAATTCGCGATAAACGTAAGGACAATTTTATTTGATGCAATATTTGCAGGTTTTTTTAGACACTTATTATTAACCTTACAAATGATGTATTTCTGTTACCGCTATAACAAAAAATACTAAAAATTAATTAAAATAAATATTTAAGGGAGACTCCAATACAACAGTTGTGATTTTTTTGGCGCTTTTTATAGGTAATGGTTCCGTACCATTCATTACCTACCTATAAAAATACCCTTCATGTGCGAGTCCGACTCGTACTTGGCCAGTTTTTTTCTTAACAACGTATTAAATAGAAAGAAAGAAATAAATTCAATTATAAATACAAAGGTCTGTATCGGTCTGTTACGCTTTCACGGTTAAATCACAGAGCCACTTTCGAAAAAATTTGGCATGGAGATAGTTTAAAACCCTGGGAACTATATAGGGTTCTTTCTATCTCAGATTTTTGAACAGTTGCTCGGTAGCGCGATATAACAGAATTCCACGTGGGCGAAAAGCTAGTTCTCAATATATATATCTGAGGAACTTATATTGAGCGCGCTAATTTCTATAATAAACCCTTCCTTATGCGGGCTAAATGCAAAATTGGTTTTGCAAACTTTATTGCGTTGAATTATAAACTTTCAAAGTGGTTAAGACCCATGATACAAATACAATTATTGCAGATACAGAATTAATAACAGAATCACCAGCTGGCAATTCTTCGAAGGCTTGGCCTTGATAGGCAGTGGTATAGACGTCCAAACAAACGTGCATTAATTGGTAATCTATGTTTATTCGACACTTGTACGGTTAGAGCCAGTAGACTAAAATAAAATGATGCAATGTTTATATATAATTAAAACTACTAAAACCCTTCATGAAAGACGATGATTATAAATAGAAAGAATAACAGAAGAGATATAATTTATTTCTGTATATATTTATTTAGGTTAACCTACAATTGTTTACACTATACATTTGTATGAAACAGTCATATTACATTTATAAGTGTAAAAATTAATTACAGGCTAACACCACATGTGCTATTTAAGGTTAGAAATCAATATTATTAACATACATAATTCTAAACATAAAGGAGGCAGATCGAATGATAATTATAAGGTTATTATTATTAGGTTGGTTCTATATTTTCTAGTTCCTCATATGTTGCAGCTGCAGGTTTGTTACAAGATTGGCTTGACACACAACCCTAAAAATGTATTACACTATTATTAGTTAAAAGTATGGAAATAATCTTTAAATTATGAATTACTAGCTTCTGCCCGCAACTTCGTCCGCGTAGAAGTCGAAAATATTCCACGGGATCCCGTCCCCGACTTGCTTGACAAAGATTATATTAGCTCGGCTAATATGCATGATATAAAGATAATTTATAGCCTATAGCACTCAGGGATAATGCAGCTACATGTAAGCGAAAGAATTTTCAAAATCGGTTCGGTAGTTTCAGAGATTACCCCATACATACAAACTTACAAATTTTACATCTTTATAATATTAGTATAGATTATTATTTGTCGACATTAACTAACTGCAGTGGATAAAAGTTAAGTAATTAAGTTATAAGTAATTATTAATATAATAAACTACACTTGTAAGCAAGTTTGCGTAGCTGAGTTTTTGGCCAAAATGATATAAAATATTTTTGCCATCAATTTGCTAAGCAAAAGTAAATAAAACAACTAAAATGTCGACTTTTATGCTCATTAATTTGACTCCTTTCATAACTTTCACTTACCAGATCTTTGAATGTGCCCAGTACAGGTTGTATATTCTTTTCTTTAGTGGGTTTTAATATTATAGTACTTAAAACATTTATTTGTTTCGCTGACAGGAATCTAAAATAATAATAGATTGATGAGAACAAAATTGTAGTATTTATGGTTAAGATAGATTCAAAATGAAAATTCATCTTGCTATGCTCATATTCTACATATTTCGAAACGGTGATCTTCATGTCATTTGTAAAGATTGATAACTTACTTTAGGGAAAATGGACGGAATTGCATCATTTGATCTTGTTTCGAAATGCAATATTACTTCGGGCTTGAAATGGCGGCTACAAATTTTGGAACCGTTTCTGACCCTTTTCTGTGTAGAACACTGAGCCACCGGACTCGAAGATCATCATTTTTAGGAAAGCTTAAAATAACAAAAAATAATATATAATGAGAAGAAAGAAAAATAATAAATAAGAATAATAAAGAGAAGAACATCCACTTTTACATTGAAAACATAGTCACCCTAAATGCAATTTGTAAACAAAGTCACAAAACTTACTTAAAAAAGGAAATTCCAGACCCGGGGTACTCTTTTCACTCTTGCAATTAACCACAAAACACGTTCTTACCATGGTTACAATAACTTGCACTTTAATATTACGAAAACTCACAAAATTAAATATAATTCAAATTTACAAACATACAGATGTCAAGTAAACGTCAGTCGGCAACGTAGTAATTGCCAGGTATAGTATAATATATCACTACTAATTCTTGCAAATTCCATTTTTTTTGGTTTAAACATCTTGTGTTTGCATGGTAAAATAACTTTAATTTTCATTAATATGCATACAGTAATAATGGTAATTCATTTTAAAGATAGAATTCCAAAGAAGTTTAAAACTAGGTGTTATTACTACAACAGACAGGTCGAAAAAATTACCATTGAAATAAATATTTTTAATCTGATACACAGAAGAAAGGGACACAGTCCACACACGGCACTGTCTCGCTCGGAACGAATAGTTCCTTCAGTTTTATACGTGCAAGTTTATACTCTATTGTTTAACAGCTAAGAAAGACTTTCTGTATTCTTTGAGTCATTCGTAAGCAATCCAGTTAGTAGGTAGAAGATCCTTGGTGTCTACCTATTTATAATTTAAATAAATTTGGTGAATTAATATAGTGGATAATATAGAGAATTTTATTAGTATGTGAATTTGAACTATTTTTTTTTTATTGATACTGGCTTGTGTTTGATGACTTTAGCCGTACGCACAATGAAAGTATTCCTAAATCGTTTGCTGTCTTGGCTTTGGTTGGGATGTCCATTTCTTTACTAGGATTTAAACCGTACCAGGTAAGCTAATGTCGTCTCATAGAATCTACAAATTACATACGATTTACGGCGACTAACATTATTCCTTAAACTTGTTGACCATCGATATTCACCACGAATCCTTTCGTATGTTGCTGATGAGATGTCAAAAGCCTAGAGTCTAATCTGAATAGATAGCCTTTCATGAATGAATCATGAAACCGCTTCCTACCCAAATACTGCATCAAACATTTTGTACCAACACTATCAGGTATGTAACTCTTAGCTCAGACTATAATGGAGAACCTAATTAAAATGCCCAATGACCTAAATATAGGTGCCGGGAGGGTAGATCTTAAACTGAACATGGATAAAATAAAGGTGATGTTAAATATCTACGCCATAACACACACCTGTCAATATCATTCTAAACAAAAAGTTGTAGACCAGTGCTATTTCCTAGGACAAAAAGTTTAAGCAGTAGTTCTTTGAGGAAAAGATCAATCGACAAACCTGACCCGCTTAGGCAGCGCTCGAAATCATTCACGGTATTTTCTTGTTGCATATTACAGTCTTTACACAAGACTCTTGGCACACAGGGAAACCAGGTCCAGGAATATGACAAAGGAGGCTTTGCATTCCGAGAGTATAATATGCTCCTATGAGGTTATTATTTTTAAATGGATTGTCGCTAGCAGAGGCTAGTGGATTATATTTGACTGAAATTCCACCTCAGTATGCCCCAGACATTTCCTTTATCCGATTCTATGTATGGTCTACCATATTCATTTATTATATTTACTTTAACCTAACAATATTTCCAGGGATACAAAAGTAAAACTAGTGTACAATGGGCGGTCTTATTGAGCAGGGCGATCTCTTACAGACAACTTTTATGCTATGATTACCCGTACTCGTATTCCAAGTTCGAAATATCGAGCAGAGATAAACAGACACATAGAGTTACTTTCGCATTCTTATCATAAACATAGATAGAAAATGTATGAAAGTCGTTAAAAAAGGATTTTTACGCTTCATTTCAATATCCTAATACCAACATTTGACTTGAAGATGCTCTGAACAGAGAAAATTACTTATCAAGTAACGCAAAATGTTTTGAAATAGGTACAATTTTAGTGTGGATGTGAAGTTTTTTTTAATGTATAAAATTTGAAGCTATTGATGGAGGCCATACTATGGCTTCTGCTTAGCTCAATGGTTGCTAAATATTATTTCTATTTGGATGGGATGGGATTGCCAATTAAATAAGTCTAAAACTAATTTAATGTCTAGATATAAACTTTGACAAAGAGAACTAATTAAGAGTGATTTTAAAATATTTTAGACAAATACTGTCAAAACTTTGAAAGGATTTTCGATAAAACTTATTCATGTGACGTCTGAATACTATCTACTATCTGAATATCTTTAGAAATTAAATCCCAAATCGTAAGTAAATATTTCTATTAACGAACTGAGCTCCAACATAAACTTAATTTAAAATACAAATCACAACGTCAAATACCTTTAAAGAAATGTCATTAATGGCTATCCTCACAATTATCGTATTTAATAGTATTCTAGTTACAGAGCAGCAAAGGACAAAATATAATTATTGAGATCAATATTGGATTTTTAAGACACATTACGAATTATTTATTTATTTAAACTTTATGTACAATGGTGCTACATGGGCGAACTAAATGCAGCAAGGCATTCTCTACCAGTCAACCTTTGGGATAAAAAGGCCACATTGTAGTAGTGGTACAAGAAAATAAAATTAAATAGTATATAATAGTAACAAAATACATATAAATGCTTAAATAATAATAAAAACAGATCTTTTTGATTAAGAGAGCTCGTAATAATTATGAATATGAATTATTTATTGTTGGTAGGTATAGTAATACCAATAAATAACTGTTGATACCATATACTAATATAATAGAGCCATGGTGGCCTAGTGGTTACAGGCACAGCTTCCAAGTTGAAGGTCGTGGGTTTGAACCCAAGCAGGAACATTAATTGATGTAATTTTCATCATCACCTCTGCTCTCAAAACGCTGACTATATATATATGTATATACAACGTGTAACGGAAACCCCATATCTATCCAAAAGGACTGAAGACAACATCTGGTATGGAGTCTCTATGCTAAGTTTCAGCTCAAAATAAGTGACTCACAGAATTGGCATCAAATTATCGGTTTCATATGTTTCTTGAATAACAATAATAACAAACGTGTCACAGCACTATGAGGGTCATCACTTTCCACGTCACTTGCCAATTAAATGATAATTCTCTTCGTTCTTCTTAATTTGAAAAATTCGGTCTCTGGTATAGATAGATATAGGATTACAAAACCCTTGCCATACCGTTTGTTATCATCCAAAGAAGCTGTGCACTTGGTATGTATATACCCTTTAAATTACACGTTGTATAGTAGTAGTATTTACATTTTTTGTGTCGTTCATGATTTCTTCCAGCGTGTTTTGAACATTACATAGGTAACATTCACTTAAAAAATAAAATCTGCCTTTTCCTAACTATGTTGGAATCGGCTTCTAGTTTAACCGGTTGTGACTGAGTGTCAGTGTTTTACATAGAGCCACTGTCTATCTGACCTCCAAAACCCAGTACTTTGGTACATGATACTCCTTGGCAAGACCAACTTGGTCAAGTTTAATGCAGCTAAGACCCAGGCGTGTTTCTTCTCCGCAAAAAGGAGCCAATTCGAACCGGCTCCTACTTTCCGTGGTGTAACCGTGCCGATATTCGATCATATTGAGCTTCTTGTGGTAACACTAAGTTCCACCCTCAATTTTGGTCCGTTTATCGATGCTAAGGCTCAATTAGCATCAAAAAAGTTGGGAATTTTGGCAAAAGTGAGATGGTATTTCACACCGGAACAGCTGCTCAATCTATATCTATATCAAGACCAGGTTCGGTCGTGTATGGACTACTGCTCTCATCTTTGGGATGAATCTGCCAAATGGTGTACCAACTGGACGCGCTTGAGTCCATTGAGAAACGGGCCAAGAGACTCATTAGCAACGATGCACTGTTAAAGTCAAAGCTTAAAGAGTAAGTCTATCGGTTTTCTATCGGTTACATTTCGCAGAGTGTGTGATGGAATTACACAATCTAATTCCGCTAAGTGGAACGGCTATCACCGGACTACAAGACAAATGGCGATGCGCCATCGTTACATAGTGGACATCCCACCCATACGCACTAAACGATTTGTGAATACTTTCATTGTGCGTACTTAACATTGGCTAAGGAGTGGAATTCTCTGCCGGAGTCTGTGTTACCCGATAGCTATAACCTAGGGATCTATAAGTCAAGAGTAAATAGGTTACTTTTAGGTAAGCGTGCTCCATCTTCGACCACATCATTACTTACCACCAGGTGAAATGGTGGTCAAACGCGAACCTATAATCAATAAAAAAACCAGTATCGGATTTTCTAATTTTTAACCGACTTCTAAAAAAGGAGGAGGTTCTCAATTCGGATGTTTGTATTTTTTTTTATTTTTGTCATTGTCTGCGCATAACTCCGTCGCTTGCCAACCGATTTGAAAAATTCTTATCTTGTTAGAAAGAGTATACTTTCCAAATGGTCCCATGAAAATTTTATCGAAATCGGACAAGCCGTTTCTGAAAAATCAACAAAAGTCTAAAAAAAATATTTACGTTGATGATCTTTTCGTTTACTCTGCATTGCGTTTTTATTTCGCGCATAACTCCGTCATTTACGAACCGATTTGGAAAATTCACTGACCCACTAAAAAGCACGAAAATAAAAACTTTTTTGCAAAAAATGAAACCGACTTCCATATCAAAACACTACAAAGCCAAAAATAATTTTAATTTCGGAAGGCGGTGTGAAAAAAAAAGAAAATACAAAACCAATAACACCGACTACCGAAATTAAAATTATTTTTGGCTTTGTAGTGTTTTGATATGGAAGTCGGTTTCATTTTTTGCAAAAAAAGTTTTTGACTACCCGTTACGGCTGTCAAAGAAGGAACCAGCGGCTTAATGTGCTTTCCAAGGAACAGAGAAATCTCGATATGATACGATGGTCACCCATCCAAAGACCAGCCCCGGTAAGTCTTGCTTAACTTCAAAGATCGACCCGTGCGGCTGTTATTTCTAGTACTCTTTCAAAACATCTGCTTGGTTTTCTTTCATAAAAAACTAAGCTTGTTTCGAAGGCTTGTTTTTCGCAAATCACATTACGGTCGGGAGAAATATTTCAAGTTTATTGGTCTAACAAAGATTTTGAATGTGGAATGCGGGCTCAAACTAATGAAACGGTCGAAACAGGGCCTCACTGAAGGGGCCGTAAAAATAGTGTCACGGGAATCATGCCACAGGCATTTCGTAACTACTTTTGTATACCAGTTGTCCGTTCATTGGTCATAGTTATGTTCTGATTTCAATTGTGAACTAATAGAGACTCGAGTCGCATGTCGTAAAGTTACTACGGATTCGTATGATAAGGTACAAGCTAGCTAAAGTTTGTGTATTAATTTTAATCAGAATTTTGTCTTCACATTAATCAATCACAATTCATAACATTCACACACAAAATCAACACTTTGGTGTTCATCACTTTCCTCATCATTGTTTATAAAAACAGAATTTAAGTGTTGAATGATGAAGAAAAGTGGTTCAAACTATGATAGCTTTTCTCGGCGGAGCAACTTTTATCGTTTAGAAGTATCATGAATACATAAATGAAAAATGTTCTTTCATGAACTCTGATTTACCTATATTTTGGTACCTAATTAGAATTTTTAAATCAAACAATTCCTAATTTTGCTTCCAAATATTTCACTTAATATAACTTGAAATATGTTTTAATTATTTAATAAAGTTTTATAAGTAACAGCAAAATACTTACGTAATAATTTCCAAATTTCGCGAAAATTATCCAAAACTTGTAACAATACTCGTATAGTTCAATGTTTTTATCCACTCATATCAACAGTTTTATTAGTTATTTAATTCAAAACAACAATTAACGAACGAACTTTTTACAGTGATGCGAAGAGGCGTATTGTCGCCCGCACGACGCTACGCGGCGGCTATTCGGAAAAGACTGCCTGAAGCACGACCCTTTACGTGTCACGCTGTAAATGCTCGCTCGTCATTCACACTCACTACAATAGTAACGTATTGTTTTTCTAGCTGTTATAGACTCAGTTGTTAAGTAAACTTTCAATGAACAAGTATGCTACTGTATTGTCTTGAAAAATGTTTTGCTTACGGGTGAATCACGCAATATTTTTCATCGATTGTATTTAAACGCCGAGTTTGGTTTTATAGGTTGGACGTTGTAAATATAATCTAGTCAAATGCGGTTTCCTTGACCCATCGTAAACGCAATGCCTGCGTGGAGTCCGGCCCACCTCTTGTCATATGCATCGTGCAGGTGCACATTGCAGGATCTTAATGAGGCCAATGAAAGAGTTGTGCAGGTAGCTGCAAAGAAGATTACAACGTTTTATTTAAACATTTACGTTATAAAACGAATGGAAAATTGACATCTATCACTTCTTCATGTCATTGTGCAGAAGTATAAGAAAAAAATCTAATAAAAATCCAAAAAGTAAATTTGCAAAGACATTTTGGATTTGCATTTAGAGGACATTTCTATTACAAGCAACCCCAAACAAAATAATATAATTTTGAGTAACGTAAACAAATCTAATTTGTAGTCCTAAGTAATACGCGTTAAGGTGATATATCGAAATAAATAATGGTATCTATCGATTTTTGGTGCGATACCGATTTGAGTACAAATAAACACAAAATACGGATGTACAGGTAATGACCTACATGTTTTATATCTAACTGAAGGTTGATTGAAATCTTTTTCAAATGCCACAAACATAGGTAGATGGCCAACATTAGATAAAAAAAATAAGACAATTGACTCCAAAAATACAAAGTTCTAACACCTAGGAAATTAATGCGTACCAAAATAGGTTTAATGATAGATTTATAGTCTATTCGCTAAACGAATTCTATTAATACTCTATACTGGAATTTCTTTGAAGTGTTATTGGTTTGTTTAATATACAAGCTGTTGCCCACGACTTTGCTCGCGTGTAAATCATGCACGTTTTTGCGGGAAAAAAGTAACCTTAATGTTATTTCAAGTTGTTAACTATACGTGTGCCAATTATCATTCAAATATCTTAAAATATTTTTGCGTGATTGGTACATTAAACTTTACGCTTATATGTTTTATACATTGCCTCTAACGAGGATTTTTTCTGTATAATGAGTGCATATTAACAAGCACAAAGATCCCAGAACTACTATTTATAAACAATATAAACATTCGTTTCGGTGCGGGAATCAAACCCGTGACACGCTGTACAGCAGTCGATTGCTCAACCACTGCGCCTACCATGTTGTCAATGACTTTATTAGTAGGACAATAATAAAAACATAACTTCACATCCTATTATTTGTTTCGTCTTTTATGTTTTACATCTACCTACATATTCAAATGTCTGTTTAAAAATAGTGTCGTAAAATATTGATAAATGAAGAATTTTTGTATATTATACGTGTTTCAACGTTCTCTTGAATTTACGAACAAAGTTTTATTGAGGTAGACAACACTTTCAAAAGAACTAGTATACCTATTTCATCTTTTTCATGTCAAATAGAGATGACAGAAACCCTTGTAGTATATTAGTTAAACCCTAATCATTTTATTTGTGAAGATAGATGACATCATGTTTCAACTCATAAAACATACAAAACTTATTATAATGATTTATTACATTTAGCAAATTAATAATCACGGTTAAATTAATGTGACTCATAATAGACAAAACTACTAATTGATTGATTCTTATTTTGTTCAAGTGTATTTCAACATACTTTCTCTATTGTATTTGTATTTATTTACACTTTGTTCTACCAGCCAATATCGCTGATGTTCAGCAGAATTTCCTTGTATTTTATAGTTATTATAGATATTATAAATATTGAAAGTTTGAAGGATGAATGTATATTTGTCACTCTTTCACAAAAAAAACGAGTCATCGCATCTGAATGAAATTAGATGCGATTACTCGTTTTTGTTCCATATTTTGCCACCCGTTTTTTTGCGCCATCGTTACATGGTCCACCATCCCATCCATCCCACCCATACGCACAAAGCGTTTTGGGAATACCTTCATTATGCGTACGGCTAAGGAGTGGAATTCCCTGCCGGAGTCTGTGTTTCCCGATAGCTATAACCTAGGAGTCTTAAGTCAAGAGTGAATAGGTTACTTTTAGGTAAGCGTGCTCCACCTTCGACCACATCATCACTTACCAACGGGTGAGATAGTGGTCAAATGCGAACCTATTTTCAATAAAAAAAATAAATGTCTGGATAGCTACCATCCGGGAATAACACATAGGCTACTTTTAACTTCGGAATTCCCACGGGATCAGTATTAACGTAGGAAAACAGCTAGTTATCTATATTTCAGCGCCCGGTGTGTTGTCGTTAGATTAAAGTTACGCCAGCTTTGTCTTTTGACCGCAATAAACTACACAGGAAAGTGTCATAAATACCCTGTACTTAATTATTTCAGATGCTTCTCGAAGACTTAACGCCAATTCGTGACTATTTGGACCTTTTTTTAACCGACTTCAAAAAAATGAGGTTCTCAATTCGTCTTGAACTTTTGTTTTTTATGTATGTTACCTCATAACTCGGAGACGGCTGGACCGATTTGGAAAATACTTTTTGCGTTTGAAAGGGTGTACTTTCTAGTTGGTTTCATTGTTACGAAATCAGGGTCTGATGATGGGATCCTGGAGAAATCGAGGGAACTCTTCAAATATTATAGGCACACCTATAGCGTTTTGGGTATTTCTTATAGTACCTTGTGCAGTTGCTCTCAAAACGAAACTACTCAATAATACGTATTTCGTGGATTGCGATTAGAATACTTGAATAAAGATGTTAAGCACTTTATACTCATCACAATGCATATGGTGAAGTAGAGCTGATGGTGATGTACCAGGAGAACTCAAAAATTAACGGCTCTGCACCGGGAAAAGCAATATTTTGTAAAAGGTGATAAGTACTTTAAATTTTGGCTTTTGTAACTAGATAAATTACAAACCGACCCACTAAAAAGCGTGAAAAAATTTTTTTACCAAAAAATAGAACCGACTTCTATATAAAAACACTACAAAGGCAAAAATAACTTGAATTTCGGAAGGCGGTGTCAAAAAAAAAATTCAAAACAAATGACACCGACTACCGAAATTCAAGTTATTTTTGCCTTTGTAGTGTTTTTATATAGAAGTTGGTTCTATCTTTTGCAAAAAATTTTTTTTGTACGTTACTGTTCGTAACAAATATTAAAACTTTTAGGTCTTTAAATAGTAATAATCATCCCTAAATAAGAGGTATTTCTCGAAGCGCTACCATTTTGAAGCGCACCTAATGTAGCGCTCCTTTTTTATTCCTCGGAGCGCTCCTTTTAGTATAACATGGTATCGGGAGCGCTACTAAAAGGAGCACTCCGAGGAATAAAAAAGGAGCGCTTCATTAGGTGCGCTTCAAAATGGTAGCGCTTCGAGGAATACCTCCTAAATAATACATAGGCAAATAATATTCTTGGCAACAAAATAATGCTTAGCTCACTGAGGGCGGACCGTGATCTCTTTCACGTGGAATTCCTTGCCAATTATTCTCCATAGGAAACGACCAATTTCGAACCATGCATTAGCTTCTGGGCTTATGTGAAATAAAATATTTTGAGTATGAGTTTTTTTTTTTTGAGAGATTCTTCCATGCTAAATGGCTAAATAGACGATGACCATTGCTGGAAAATCAAATACTATTAAGGGCTACGATTATTTACAAGCAGGTGGGGACGTTTCAGTTAGAGAAATTCTGATCACAGATGGTATTAATTTTGCAAACAATAGGTCGGCTATTTCCGAGTACACTCAATATAATTCCTTAGTCATTTACATATTATTATGGCCTTACGAAATGGGGGCTCAAAACGTGGGTGGTTGAATAACCGACATGGGATGACTTGTGCTCAATTAGAGTGCTTGTTTGCGTACTTGTACTTAAGCTGTTTGAACTCCAGTTATAATACAAATGGGATTTTGGGGTCGCTTAAAACAAATTTGAGCTCAAATTCCAAGATGAAACCACGCTAATTTGTTTCAGTTGTAATTCTTAGCAACTCCAGAAACAATAAAAACTTCGCCCATAAAGCTTCTTAGGTTTTCTCGGCCATATTTTGGTTTGGTTGTTTATCCCACAAACGTTCTAACAGTTTTTTATAAACATTATCCCACACTCAGAATTTCTCCTATATCCTGAGCACCTTTTTGATAATGCTAGCTGTTCTTCCAGGTCGGAACCTGGAAGAACAGTTTGAGGGCTATATAAACATTTTTTCGCAGCGGCAGCAGGCAATTACTTAACAACTGCGCACCTCAACATATAAATTCATTATAAAAGTCTGAACACTGTAACTAGAATATCATTATTACAAAACTTCATCAAATTTCAGAACATTAGCATGTTCAGTTCTTTATTTTCATATGTATTATTACAAAGTAATTATTACACCTGATTGACCCATAAAGAGAGAAATATTTTACAACCTTGAGTCTTGTTTGATTTGTGACTTGTATTTTTAGGAGCTTTTTACTTGCTTTTCGATCTTGGTAACGACTGTTTAATAAAACAAACAGTAAAATAACAAACAATACAAACACATCTTCTTACTTACTTTAATGATAACTCGCGGGTGGAATCTATAGAAGGCCTTTTTTTCTGGGTGGGAAAATCACCAATGACCCCTCCCAATGTGGGTGGAGCAGTAAGGCGTGGAAGGCATCAGACCACGAGGTAGATCACCTATGAGGTGAACTGATAAAATAAAAAAGATATTCAAAGGACCACTGCATTACTTTTCAAGAAGAACGAAAGTTCGCGAAGAGTGGCGTCGTATTGTGATGCAGGCAACTACTCAGCAAAGTGTGAAACGCCAAAGAAGAAAATAACAACACGAACTGAAAAAGAAATGGAACTAAACATCGTACGTCGCCAACATCATAAAATATGTATCTGGCATTCAATGAGCTGTATCAATTTCTTTTATCGCAAAATAACAGTTGAATAAGTAACTTAATCGCACTAGATCCCGATAAAGTTATCGAGTGTATTCTTTTCAATTCTTGAAAGAAATTTCAAGTGAATAATATATATACTTTTTTTTAATGATAATAGGGTCGCGTTTGACCACCATCTCACCTAATGGTAAGTGATAATGTGGTCGAAGATGGAGCACGCTTACCTAAAAGTAACCTATTCACTCTTGACTATAAAATTATCACCGAAAAGTATTAAAATAATAATAAAAACTTGAGAGGTGTCAAGGGACACCCGGATGGAATGAAGTTCCTTTCGATTAATTAGTGAAGGAATTGTAATATTTTTTTTTTAAGTTATAATAATATTTTTTTTATTATTAACAAAGACGAAAGAAGGAAAGAAAATAAAAATAAAATGGACGAAACACGAATCGAAAATATCTGGCTTGCTTTCTATCAGAGAGAGAGAGAGACAGACAGAGAAACATGCGCACGCCGCACGGCTTACAATAGCTTACTATAGCAAAAAGTGTCGTTACAACTTTTCGTCTTAATTTTTTCCGTCTAGCCCCTTTTCGCAACGCGCGATAAGGAACTTTGTTCCAAAAATATTACATAATAATCTGAAAAATACTGTAAGATTTGCGTAATATACATTTATTTTTTTAAGGATCTATGATTTTGTTTATAAGGGTCTCTAATACGCATAGCCTTTTCCCAACTATGTTAGGGTCGGCTTCTGGTCTAACTGGACGCTGTTAAGTATTAGTGTTTTATGAGTAGCGACTTCTTATCTGACCTCCACAACCCAGTAGTAGTTACTGGGTAACACGATACTCCTTGGCTAGACCAGTGTCAGATTTACTGGCTTCTGACTACCCGTAACGACCATCAAAGAAGTCCATATGACAGCTGGGACCCACGGCTTAACATGCTATTCGAATTACGGAGGTATCACACCGCCTACATCCAAACTCCGGGCTATTACTGAGAAATTACTTACAGAAAAACCTCAAGCAATTTTGTCCTGACTCTGAAATTTAAACCGAGACCTCGTGTACACAGTCGCGCGTTCTATCACTGGACCAACAAAGCATGAATCAGAATTAACAGTATTTGTTAATAAAGGCATAATAGCCTTTTGATAAAATTGTTTATGAATACATAATCTGCCTATATTGTAAGCACTGCTATGGTAAACGGGTCTCTTGAGGGTTCGACGACATGAAATAATTTACACAATTTACCGAAAACACAGATCACTGACCCAAAAAGTTTCCAAGCTAAATTGGACTGGGCTGGATACGTTTGCCGCATGTTTAATGGTTCATGGGGTAAATTAACCACTAGTGGGTCTAAATGATAGGAGAAATGGAAGGAAGGAAAGGAAACTTGTGAAAAAAATAAATCAAATAAGTATTAAAGTAAATTGTATTTCTGGGTTTGAATTTACGATCAACAATAACCACTAGACTTTGTTTTTTGCCGGTTATGGAGTTTCTTCCCGGTTTTCCGGATTAAAACCATGTGTGCCGGTTTGCACCCACGATTCGAGAGAAGCCCTTAGTACCTTTTATTAAAAATGTATTTTATATCTCAGTATGTTACATAGTGTTTGACTGAAATTTGGTAATTTATAGTTTTCTACTAAGTTTTGAAAAAAGCTTAATATGCCAAACATTTTCAACCAATAACCAGATTTAGAAACATTATTCAAATTACTTAAACAATTGCAGACGTAATTTAAAAAAAAAAAAAACACTATTTTATCGGCTGAAATTTCTTTTACTTCGTCATAACTTATTTTACCTTATTGTACTACAAAAATTGGTTTTAAAATATTCAATTTGGTTTCTTTTTTCAGGCCTACATGAATGGCAACTCTATGAGTCCATTGTTATTGAAAATCTTGACGAAATGAGTTTTCAGTCTTTATAGAATACGAAAGTGTTACGAACTCATTCTTAGTCAATATAGTGTTGAAACGAGACCATTCACTCGTTCCAAAAAAAAAAATTCGGTTTTCCAAAGAATGGAAAACATTTATGTTACACAGACACAAAGTTAAAAGTCATTTATAAATATGGATGGATTTATGTATGTATTTTTTTAATAGTTCATCTAAATATATTTAACTCAAAGGTGACTGACTGGCTGACATAGTGATCTATCATCGCACAGCCCAAACCACTGGATGGATCGGGCTGAAATTTGACATGCAGATAGATGTTATGACGTAGGCATCCGCTAAGAAAGGATTTTGCGAAATTACCTCGGGATCGGGATTTACACGGGAAAAACTTAACACGCGAACGAAGTCGCGAGCAACTGCTAGTTGTAAATAAGCTTCTTCTTTGTCTATAAATCTACCTATGTACATACCTACCCATGTACCTAAATGTATGAATACCACAATAAGGTGTTGAAAATACTTTGTTTATAGGTTGACTGATAGAGAATGCCTTGCTGCATTAAGTCCGCCCATGTAACAATATTGTACATACAGTTAAAATAAATAATTTATATCAAAAATTAATTATAAATATAATTATTTCAATGTAATGTCACTGTCCAATACCTTTATTGATTGGTCCAGCAGATGACATTAGTAACATTAAAATTATTTTAATTGTATAACATTTTGATTCTCGTAAGAGTAACAGCCACCAGATAATTATAGAAAAGGTGTAGGGGTATTCCTGGCATGACAAATACTAACATCAAATTTTTGTCTTGTTTAATTTTATAGTTCCGGTGTTTCAGGCAAGTTCTCTTAGTTTAGTGTAAGTATATTATTAAAATAAATGATTATTTTTATTTTTTCAGCTGTGTTTCTAGTTTCAATTTGCACAGCTGAACAAATAAAAATAATTATTGCATAATAATAATGCGTATTAGGTCACGTGCATGGATGGGTTAGGGAAGCGTAGAAATTCTAAATTTTTAAAGGACCAAATTTTGATTTGACGATACATACGTCAGATCCAAGGACAAAATGTATCCGCATAAAGGATTTATTTGTTTCTTCTTTTTGAAAAGAACTAGCTAAGTAGATAGGATTCACATTACTAACAATCTTGTTAACCCCTCCAACTAAGCTAAATATGCTTGTATCAGGAGTGGGTTCACGCCAAAAGTGTAATGAATGGGGTTCGAACACGCGACTTCTCGATCACAAGTTCAACACTTTAGCCATAATATTTTTATTAACGCTTAAAATGTATTTATCTATATATATAAAGGCAAAATACCACTCACTGATTAATCACGAAATCTCAGAAACTACAAGTAGTAGGGCTCTCAAATTTAGAATGGGGGTTCATTTTAGTGCGTAGATGCTCGCTAAGACGGGCTTTTTCGAAATTCTCACGAGATCTGGATTTACACGGGAAAAACTTCTTATTGCATAAATTGGTCATATTTATTTATTACGTTGATATTTTTAAAAGTCGAAGTACTAATCATATTTTAAAAAAAAACTTTTTAACAAAAAATTAAACCGACTCCCAAAAACACTGCAAAGTGAAAAATAACTTTAATTTCGGTAGTCGGTGTCTTTAGTTTTGTTTTTTCGTTTTTGGCACCGACTTCCGAAATTAAAGTTATTTTTCACTTTGCAGTGTTTTTTGGGAGTCGGTTTAATTTTTTGTTAAAAAGTTTTTATTTCACTCTTTTTAGTTGGATGATTTTTAATTTACCTAGTTACAAGAGCCTAAATGTCAACTACTTATAACCTTTTACAAAATATTGCTTTTCCCAATGCTGGGCCGTTAATTGTTGAGGAGTTCTCCTGGTACTTCACCATCAGCTCTACATCACCATATGCATTGTGACGAGCATAAAGTGCTTAACTCCATATTCAGGTAATCGAATCGCAATCCACTCAATACTTATTATTGAGTAGTTTCGGCGGCCATCTGTGGTCTTCATCATCAGTTCCACTTCCCCAAATGGTACTTTTTGAGAGCAACTGTACAAGTTACTATAAGAAATACCCAAAACCCCATAGGTGTGCCTATAATATTTGAAGAGTTCCCTCGATTTCTCCAGGATTCCATCATCAGATCCTGACTTTGGTGATAATGGGACCAATTTCGAGGTATACCCATTCGAACAAAAAAAGAATTTTCCAAATCGGTTAAGCCGTCTACGAGTAATAGATGATCATACATTTATAAATATATATATATATATATACGCGTCGAATTGATAACCTCCTCTTTTTGTCGTCGGTTGAAAAATACTTGCTCGATTAAAGCTACGCCATAGTAGGAAACAGGCTACATTTTATCCTGAAATTGCAGTGTCCTTGGTCTTGCGGCCAAATCCACGTTAAAAATTTAGTAAACAATATGACCACAAAATATTTTTTGTATAATTGTTTCAGTATTGTACTTTATACGTTGTTGCACTAAGTATGTTTTTTCAGTTTGTATTTTATTTTATACGCAAATGCTCTTTATAATGCACAGACTAAGCGCGGAGTGTCGACCTTCACTTGTTTTTATTCTTACAATCCACTTATACATGTGATTCGTTCCGAATTATGTTAATTTTTATGTAGGTAGCGCTCGTAGTCGTATGTATGAAAATGACTACTAATTCGTGAATGCATTTTTTATATCGTGGCCTAGTTATCACTAAAGCGTAATTAATAAAGTAATCATATGGTTGGAATAATGATCATTAATCATGATTAATTACCTGTCTGCGCACTAATCAATGCTTTACTTGTTCATTTCAGTGTTAGTTCGTGGGTTTGAACATACATTTATTGCAAAAAGAATAAAGCTGATGTCTTAAGCCTTTAAATCATGTATAATATTCATGAATAAATTATGTACTTATGTATTTTCTTGAAATATACTCACTCGTATGCGAGCTAATGGATTGAGTCGATTTAGTTGCTTGCGGGTGGAAAAAATCATGACAATTAATTTTAATTGTTTTAAACATTTACTGAGAAAATGTGTGAACACAGTTCTTCAAAATCGCAAAATTAATTCATATTTTATGACATCGTTAGCGTTCTTAAACCTTCCCATTAATTATTCTTGTTTGTGTTTACTTATAAAAACAAACAAGAATAATTAATGGGATGTCACTATTTTAAATCTGCATATCATTTGGTAGTTGGCGAAAATTATTAATTTATAATCGTTCTCTCCAGATTTTACCTGCATAAACATAGATAGGAACCCTGTAAAAATGAAAACGAATCCAGGAAAGCGCTTTGCATGAATGGCTTCATCTAACACGTTCTTTATAGAGAGATAGCATGATACTACGCTTTCTGTGGGTTGATACTATATCAGTTTACACAGTGTGCTTAGTGTTAAGTTGTTGACTTCTGCATTTAAAAAGTCGAGGGTGTATTTCAATGTAGGCAGTTTAGCATTTTACCACACATTTTACCACTTTGAAATGTCTATTTTTCAAGGGATTGACTTAGAGAAAAAATGGTTTTAGGAAACTCAAAATAATTTTTAGAGACCTATCTATAGACACCTGCACGTGTAGGTACTAAGTTTTAGCTGTCTTAATAGTTACAAAATAAAGTGACTGTACCGGGTAGACAGACAGGCATGACACATCTATAAGGGTTCCATTTTTTGTTTACTTATAAAAACAAACAAGAATAATTAATGGGATGTCACTATTTTAAATCTGCATATCATTTGGTAGTTTGCGAAAATTATTAATTTATAATCGTTCTCTCCAGATTTTACCTGCATAAACATAGATAGGAACCCTGTAAAAATGAAAACGAATCCAGGAAAGCGCTTTGCATGAATGGCTTCATCTAACACGTTCTTTATAGAGAGATAGCATGATACTACGCTTTCTGTGGGTTGATACTATATCAGTTTACACAGTGTGCTTAGTGTTAAGTTGTTGACTTCTGCATTTAAAAAGTCGAGGGTGTATTTCAATGTAGGCAGTTTAGCATTTTACCACACATTTTACCACTTTGAAATGTCTATTTTTCAAGGGATTGACTTAGAGAAAAAATGGTTTTAGGAAACTCAAAATAATTTTTAGAGACCTATCTATAGACACCTGCACGTGTAGGTACTAAGTTTTAGCTGTCTTAATAGTTACAAAATAAAGTGACTTTACCGGGTAGACAGACAGGCATGACACATCTATAAGGGTTCCATTTTTGCCATTCGACTACGGAACCCTTTTTTTGTTTTTTTAACGTGGTAAAATTATCAAATAAGTCCTCCCACCCCGGGCAGGGTGGGAGGGACTCTCAGACTTTTACTGACTAAAATCCACGGTGTTCCTTCAATAACCCTTTACGTACCGGGGCCACGGTAACGGGATGAGTCCCACGACCCCGGCAGGCTTCGGCCCTCTGCAGAGGGGGCCTCGTCATGTTGCTGACGCTCTTTGAGGCGCGCGTGGAACACGACGCGCCGTCGACCCGGGCATGGTCCATGGTCGGACAGCGAGTTGCCCTTTACTCGCTGTCCGCATGCCCGCGCCTAAGGTGGCCGGAGATCGTCGGCCGACGTCCGACGCCGTGGGCGTCTACCACTGCGGCTGGGCTGGAGGGAGGACGCCATCCTCTCCCTCACGCGGCCCGCCTCCTCCTTCGAAAGCATCACTGCTTCGCAGAAGGAGGCGACCGCTTCCCACTCCCTCTCGCCCCGCAGCATGGCCTCAACCAAGGCCGGGCGCGAGAGGTCTCCGCCTATTGTCACCGTGAGGACACGTCGGTGCTCTGCCCAAGCTGGGCAGTCCTGCACCGTGTGCTCGACTGTGTCCTCAGGGCGACCCTCGCAGTGGTGACACCCAGGCGTCTCTTCCTTATCCATCAGACACAGGTACCTCTCGAAACTTCCGTGTCCGGTGAGGACCTGCGTCATGCGGTAGGTCAGGACGCCGTGACGCCGATCTAGCCACTCCTCAAAGAGGGGTCTTACCGCCGCAAACTACGGAACCCTAAAATTGGTCATAGAGTTACGAGCTAAGATATTTTTATAAAGTAAGTATATTTATATACTTACTACATAAATAACTATGATAATAACTCTTCTCCAGTACTGTGAAATGATTACTCAGACCACAACGATTGTCCAACAGTGTCACGCGATGTGCATATCAAGGATGATTTTACTAGAATTAGATATATTATCTGCTACGTTCATAGCATAACTGTCCCGTTTTGCTGCATTTGTATATAATCAATTCAGTGAAGGTATAAAGAAAGCAATGTTTTTTTTTTAAGAATGCCGTAAAGGACTAATAAATTTGGTTCGTTGCCACTAGTACCATTAACAGCTCCATGATGGAACTAGGTACTGATAATTTTTTTTATCACTAGTTCCATTTTAAAAGAAACTGGAAATAATGGAACTAATGTTGAATTTGTTATCACTAGTTCCATTTTAAAAGAATCTGAAATTAAAGGAACTAATGCTGAATCTGTTATCAGTAGTTCCACAATATTACTACTCTACACTTGTGAATTTTTTTAAGGGTGTAAAAACACTAGAGTTAAAAACACTTAGTTTTTATAATAATAATACTTAATATTATTATTATAAAACCAAAGTGTTTTTAACTCACACTAACTAGAGTTAGTGTGAGTATAGTTTTTAACTAGAGTTAAAAACACTTTTGAAATTGCCTGTTTATTAAAGCCGTATTATAGTCCCTATAAGACATTATTCTTGTGAATATTGCGAGTTAATGAGTAACGTGTCAATCTCATTGCTGTAATAGCAATTTAATAAGGATAATAATAGGACTTCTTGGTATTTTGAAACAGGAAAATCTATTTTAAGTTTCGTATGTATAGAATGGAAAATTCACTCTCTCATTGTATCTGCAGTCTTTTTTTTTAAAGTTCTTAAGTAACCTTTTTATCTAGCTATTTTGTGTAGGTCAAACGCAAGCCAATCAATAAAAAAAGGGACGCGTATCATATTTTTTTAACCTTTTGACCGCCACGTCAAAAAAGCAAAAGCGTGCTCTCGGCGCCAAGTTCCGAATTCATCCATTAATACCTACAAAATAGTAGTGAAGTCGAAATTATATCGATAAAGCTCATGGAAAACTGACAATATTTTTTAACATAGATTTTAATTTCAATAAATATTATTATACCATTCTTGTGTTGAGTTTTATTTCAACCCGCTTTATCATTTATGACATAAATGTAGTAATCTGTGTCACATTTACGGCCTTTATTATTATTTAAATCCATAAATACAATCAACAATCGATAAAACCAAGTCAATACCATCACAGCACCATTGTCCATCATGACGTAATTTTTTGTCACTCTATGACGACAGTGGCGCAGCTGGCACGGATTTCTTGAAATTGCTCGCTTCTGCTCTAGAGGTGCGACACCGATACTTATTAATAATATCGAAATATTTATTCTTATTGTTTTGTACTTTCAACAGTGTCAAGTAATAAAATGTAAGTTTCTTTGAAAGAACAATCAATTCAATGTTTTTTTATTCCACCAAGCCCGTTCCATCATCGGACTACAAGACAAACGGCGATGCGCCATCGTTATATGGTGGACATCCCACCCATACGAAAGAAACGTTTTGGGAATACTTTCATTGTGCGTACGGCTAAGGTGTGGACATTCCTGCCGGTGTCTGTGTTTCCTGATAGTTACAACCTGGGAGTCTTTAAGTCAAGAGTGAATAGGTTACTTCTAGGCAAGCGTGCTTTCATCGCTTAACATCAGGTGAAATTATGGTCAAACGCAAGCCTATCAATTATAAAAAAGTGGCTCTTAATGAACCGCTATTAGGTCCATAATGCAGTGTATTAGAAACGTGTGCTTTTTACTTTACATTACTGCACTAGTGCTATAACGCCACAGATAACTATTTACTAGTCGGAGGTCGGAGATGTACGTTGTTTTTAACCTCATCAACAAACAATGACTCATCGACTACATATTTTCCATCCAAGTTAATATTTAACAATACAAATCTGTTTTTACCTCGTAAGAGTGTTGAAAAACGTCGTATGAAACGCGTGTGTAATGATCAACATAGCACACATGCATCATAATCATAATGTAGTATAGTGTATCGCTACTAACTGATGACATCAGTGCTGAAGTAATTGCACTGTCTTCTATGATAAACGTGTCATTGTCGACTCCTTGTATTATATTTAATAAGTCTTCCCTACTCATATTATAGTCCTCCATTATTAATAATATTTAATAACCGTAAATGAACTACTCTATTTGAAAAAAAATCGCGTTTGACGTCATGGGACTGTCATACATAGACGACTGTGGCGTCCCCGGAACAGACAATACAACAGTGTGATAGGGATGGGCATTTCAGTCATTACAATTAATCGATAAACTACTAACACTCCACGTTTAAAGAGCGTTAGCGTTTAGTATTATAAAATTTTCTTGATTTCTCAATCATAAATCTGCCCGCTGTCTTCGAGACCTGGTACAGCGTTGCTGCGCTGCTCCCCACGCCACCGCCGCCACCTCTCCGCTTCCGCTGACTTCGTGACTGAGGCCTTGTGCTATGATGAACCCGATGCATATTATTAGATACTAGCAGATGCTTGCGAATTTGTTCGCATGGGAAGTTTTTCCCGTGTAATTCTCGATGCCGTGCGAATTTCGCAAAATCCCGTCTTAGCGAGCATCTACGTACTAAAAGGAACCCCAGAACCATGCAGAATTTGAGAGCCCTACTAATAGTACTTTCTGAGATTTCGTGATTAATCAGTGAGTGGTATTTCGCTTTTATATACAACATGTCCCAAAACTCAACGATAAGCCAACACCGCAGGATAAACCAGCCCATAACTATTCGGGGGAAAAAAAAATCTAAGTTACAGACACAACAAAATCTTTAAAAATTGAGACCATTTTAGGTATTTTTCACTACTTTTATAAACATTTATGTTTGTTTTTTTATTTTTATAGACAAACTGAATAATATACCTATTCACCATAATCCTTAAAAAATCCAGAATGTCCCTAGTTTTTTTCACAACAATTAATCGAATTTATTTTTTCTCCAAATTTTTTGAAGAATTTTACTTTTACTCAAATTTAACTCATCGTGATGTAAAAATAAAGTATGAACACTAATATGGCAAGTTTCTTTATAAATTAACGCAACTAATAAAGATTCCAAAATGGTGTATAAATATGTATGCTAATTTCTGTATGCTATTCAGGTTGCCTATAAAAAAAAAAAACAAACAAAAATGTTTGTAAAATTGTGGTCGTGGTAGTGAAAAATACCAAAAAAGGTTTTAATGTTTTAAGGTTTGAGGTATATTTTTTTTCCTTTTTTCTCCGTGTAGTCATGGGCAGGTCTATCCTTCGGTGTTGGCTTATCGTTGAGTTTTAGGACATGTTGTATACATGGAATCCGCGAGTTGACAACTTTGCAAAAACTGTTTGAAACGCTTCGAAACGCTTCACGTGTACTCGTAATATAATATTTTTTTTTCTAACCTAACCTTTTCATTAAAATATACGTACATTTTTAATTTATTAAAAAACTTTGGCCTAAATCGTGGCATTGTAGTCACGTGACTACGTATGACATCATCGTTCAAAAAATAACTTTCCCGGCATTTGGCACATAAATGTACTTTGGGTATTTTGTAATATTTTACTCTATTATGAACGTGAAAAATTATTAAAAGTGCTGTGCAGCACCTTGTTGTGGGAATATTTACTACTATAAAAACGCCCACGAAACTAACTATTAACTATAATATACGCCTACTATATAACTATATATACTAATAATATATATGTCCCTTTAAAAAGAGATATTCGCAAGAAGTGGTTAGAACTTGCTCGAATTAATGCAAAAAAAAAATGTATCAGCCAAATCAAATTTTTTTTGTGAAGATCATTTCGATGTAAGTAAAAAATAAGATACGGCCAATGTAAAGTTAGCACTATACTTACAATAGAAGTTTTAACATTTCTGTATTCAGAACAACAAAAGTGTGTTATAAGTAAGTTGTTCGCCCCCATAGCGGCTACTTTAGGCAAGTTTGTAATGTCAGCTTTTATAAATCCTTGCTCCATCTTTAAATTTTCCCATCACCAAAACAATATATTTTATCTTACGCACCAACCAAAGATAACCTGTCAGCTGTCAAAATATGAAAATACAGAACGATGACGTTACGTTTTCTGATTGGTGTTTCTTATCACGTGACTCACAGATTTAAAATCAAACTTTTCTCAAGGGAAAATAAAATAATAAGAATCTTTTTTCATTTTTACTATTTTGTGCTTCATAATTATCAATAGATTTACATAATTAAATAGTTATTTTAAATTTTTAAACTTACTGTCGACTCGCAGATTGTATTACCCATCTACGATTAGAAACATCGTTAATACTAACGCCCAATTGGCAAACTGATCGTCAACCCTGGTAGCAGTTATAATATCATTATTGTTAAGCCACGACCTCCTTCTAAAATTAAACAAACTGTGAAAAGAAAATTAATATCGTCTGGACAAATTGGACGGAATAATTTATCGCTATAAAATGTTTTGTACGACCTACCTTTTAATTCCGTTAATTGGTTTCCCTAAAGTAATTCCTAAACTCCTTTAATTACGTAATTAAACACGACTATGTATACAATAGTCTATTTCATTACCTCAATTTAGAATCTTTATTAAATAGTAAAAAAATTAAACGAGTCTAAATTGCCAAAGAGGGTCTTTCCATAAATGTTAATTATATTGATTAAATGAATCTCTTGGGCTATTAACGTGACGCATTCCTACATTAAAACTCAATATTTACAATAACAATTTATGTGACGGTTACCACGAATTTATACTTTAAAATGCAATTCCCAGGTCCTTCGGATCCTTCAGGCACTTCGGGCACACCGCTATTGCGGCGATAATTCGCCTCCTTGAGGAGTGGCTAGAATGACGCCACGGCGCCGGCGTTCTCGCTATCCACCGAACGCAGGTATTGACTGGACATGGCTACAGTGGAGGTGAGCCCCGTTTGAGCTGAACACAGCCGTGTCCTCGAGGAAGCGATCTCTCGCGCCCGGCTCTGGTTCAGACTATGTTGTGGGACGAGGGGAAATGGGTTGCGGTCACCTCCTTCTATGAAGCAGTCATGCTAGCGAAGGAGGAGGCTGAGGGGTTTGTGAGGATGGATCGATGAATGTTTATGACTCTTTCACGCAAAAATTACAGAACGGATCTGAATGGTTTTTTTTTTGTTTGAAATTTGGAATCCTTAATCCCAGAATTCCCACAGAAACGGGATTTACGCCGGAAAACCTCCCACACGAACGAAGTCGCAGGCAAAAGATGGTTAATAAAAACACAAAAAAGAATCTGTGTTACTAAAAAATCTGGTTATCATGGTTAGTTAGTTTAAAAAATAGACACTGAAACCTGCATAGTTATGTTACGATTCCCTCTATTTGCATACAATGTTGATAAGCACGACGATAAAGGTTTTATTACTCGATGCCATTTTGTATCTATACCTCCTAAACCAAGGGCGTTTCAATTAAGATACGGCTGTCAAGTTCATTTAATACGTTCAGTTTCAGACTAGATTCAAACTCAGATATACGTTTACTAGAGGGGAAGGCAACATCAGTTCACTTTCTAGGTCACCCGCATTATTTAGTACTATTTACAGTATGTTTCAGAAATGCGTGGCCCTACTTCCGGGATACGTATATTTGACATACGAGTGAAGTCTCAAAAGCTAAATTAAAACAACATGTTAAGAAACGCGACGTAAATCAATGATAAATGGTATGTATTTTGCAAACTGGTTATAACACTTACAGATACAATTATATTATTTGAAATTTTAAACTAGACGAGGCAGGTGTTTCCTAAGTTACCGAGACAATTAACAAGAAGAAAACCAACAAAAATGTTTCAAACTTTTTCTACCACATAAAATCTGTAAAACTTAAACAAATGCCACTAATAGCATCAGAGGATTAAAAGATTTTTTGAATTGATCTATAAACTAAATGCTGAATGGCTGTCTATTCCCAAATAGCTACGATCTAAAGAAAATAACATTTCACTGGATTCAGAACATTACAAGTTCTTAGTATCCCTAAAAAGAGCATATCTAGAGAATACAAATGGCAGTCACATATTCGATTAGCTAATTGTTTAGGCTGACTTTTGGAAATGTGTTTTAGCGTAGAACTTAGTCTTTGCAAACGATATCTATACTAATATTATAAAGAGGTAGAATTTGTTTGTAAGTTCGTAAGTATGTAGATTTGTAGAGTATAAACGAATGATCCAATTGTAAAAATGTCTTTATTTGTAGTAAGGTGTATGGTGAGTGGTATAAGCTATAAATTTATGATTATTCTTTCGTTTTCTCTCCACATGATGTTAAGGATACAGTAGGTACATATAGTGTGTTCCATAATATGTACTGTATTATTTAATTATCTATGTATTGTATATATATATTTATATATAGATAGATAGATAGATAGAATATACTTTATTGTACACCAAAAATTGGAACACACTTACATAACCTTATTTCTATAACTTTGGTTACAATGGCGGTCTTATCGCTGAGAGCGATATCTTCCAGACAACCTTTGGAAGGACTTTAAAAGCTTTAATTGAAATTGGAGAGGGCTAAATTAGTGTACTACAAATACTCATAACGGAAAAAAAAAAACTAATTGAAATATATAAGTATATATATATACTAGCTGACCCGCCACGACTTCGTTCGCGTGGTATCCTACCCCTACCCATCCGATACCCTCTACCCCTACCCTACCCCTACCCTACCCCTACCCTACCCCTACCCTACCCCTACCCTACCACTACCCTACCCCTACCCTACCCCTACCCTACCACAACCCTACCCCTACCCTACCCCTACCCTACCCCTACCCTACCCCTACCCTACCCCTACCCTACCCCTACCCTACCCCTACCCTACCCCTACCCTAACCCTGCCCTACCCCTACCCTACCCCTACCCTACCCCTACCCTACCCCTACCCTACCCCTACCCTACCCATACCCTACCCCTACCCTACCCCTACCCTACCCCTACCCTAACCCTACCCTACCCCTACCCTACCCCTACCCTACCCCTACCCTACCCCTACCCTACCCCTACCCTACCCCTACCCTACCCCTACCCTACCCCTACCCTACCCCTACCCTACCCCTACCCTACCCCTACCCTACCCCTACCCTACCCCTACCCTACCCCTACCCTTACCCTACCCCTACCCTTTCCCTACCCCATCCTACCCCTACCCTACCCCTACCCTACCCCTACCCTACCCCTACCCTACCCCTACCCTACCCCTACCCTACCCCTACCCTACCCCTACCCTACCCCTACCCTACCCCTACCCTACCCCTACCCTACCACTACCCTACCCTACCACCACCCTACCCTACCACCACCCTACCCCTACCCTACTCCTACCCTACCCCTACCCTACCCTACCCCTACCCTACACCTATCCTACCCCTACCCTACCCCTACCCTACCCCTACCCTACCCCTACCCTACCCCGACCCTACCCCTACCCTACCCCTACCCTACCCCTACCCTGCCCCTACCCTACCCCTACCCTACCCCTACCCTACCCCTACCCTACCCCTACCCTACCCCTACCCTACCCCTACCCTACCCTACCCCTACCCTACCCCTACCCTACCCCTACCCTACCCCTACCCTACCCCTACCCTACCCCTACCCTACCCCTACCCTACCCCTACCCTACCCCTACCCTACCCCTACCCTACCCCTACCCTACCCCTACCCTACCCCTACCCTATCCCTACCCTACCCCTACCCTACCCCTACCCTAACCCTACCCTACCCCTACCCTACCCCTACCCCTACACTACCCCTACCCTACACCAACCCTACCCCTACCCTACTCTCCATTTCTTCTTCTTTCGCGTGAGATGTTTTTCCCGCTTAAATCCCTATCCCGTGGGAATTCTGGGATAAAAGCTATCCTATGTCCGTCTCCTGGCTCTAAGCTACCTCCATACCAATTTTCACCCAAATCTGTTCTGCCGTTCTTGAGTTATAAGTGGCGTAACTAACACGACTTTCTTTTATATATATAGATATAAATACAATACATAATTATATAAAATATATAAATGTAATGTGTTCTTTATCATCGTGTGGAGAAAAACAAATAAATAATCATAAATTTGAAAGAAAATGATTGGCAACCGAGCTTTTAATAGCAGCGAGTGACTGTGCTTGTCTTACTGACACCGGCAATGCATTTCACAACCGAATAGCCTGCACCGTAAAAGAATGGTCGTAAAATTTAGTGGAATGTGTAGGCATCAAAAGTCTCAAATTTTCCGATGATCTCAAATCTCTACCATGTGTGTCACGAAGGAACTTAAATCGTTCTTTGAGATAAAAGGGAGTCGTTGGATTGAAAAGAATACTGTAGAGTAATGATAAAATATGTGTATTCCGGCGAAGGCGGATAGGCAGCCACTTGAGTTTAATGCGAAACTCAGAAACATGATCATACTTGCACAAACCAAATATGAATCTGATACAAAAATTTTGGAGTCGCTCAAGCTTATCTAACTGCACTTCAGTGAGATCTGGATAACTTGCATCAGCATAGTCAAGGATAGGGAGAAGAAGAGATTGGGCAAGCGCAGTTTTAGTGGCAGTCGGCAGGAAATTGCGCAATCTGAGTAAAGACCCCGCAGAGGCAAACAGTTTGCGGCTCACTTCCTGCAACTGGGGACCCCAAGACAAATCCTTATCAATATAAATACCAAGGTCTCTTACTGAGTCACAGTAAGGTATAACAGCTCCATCAAAAACGATTTGCGGAAGGGTCGCCCAGTCAATTTTGGAACGTAGCCTAGGGCTGCCAACAATAATGACTTGAGTCTTCGCAGGATTAACCCTCAAACCATGATCCAAACTCCAGTCAGAAATACGCGCTAAGTCTTTATTCACTATCTTCACCGCCTCAGACAATTCCTCAACGGGAGCTTGTGAATAAATTTGCAGATCATCAGCACAAAGGTGGTAGGATGAGAGAAGTTCATTAGAAATTGAATTTATAAATATGGCGAAAAGAAGAGGAGAGAGAACGCCCCCCTGCGGTACGCCAGCAGTAGTATTGCACCATGAAGACAATGAACCTTCAATGCAAATACGTTGCCGGCGGCCACACAGGTAACTAGGAAACCAATCAATAGCTGTTGGATATATGTTAAGAGAGCACAGTATCCCGAGCAAGACATCAAAATCAACAGTGTTAAAAGCATTACTGAAATCAAGTAAGGAAAAGACTGTCAGTTTACCACAGTCCATTCCTGATCTTATATCGTCAGTAATGTTAACAAGAGCTGTGGTAGTGCTATGCCCTGGACGAAACCCGGATTGGTAAAAATTAAGGAGTCTGTTTCTACAGAGGAAAGCACTAAGCTGACTATGGATAAGGCGTTCTAGGATTTTGGAGAGGAACGGTAAAATGGAGATAGGACGGAATTCAGAAAAAGAAACAGGATTCCTTTTTTTTGGAAGAGGGGTTATTTGAGCTTCTTTCCATAGAGATGGAAAGACACCAGAGGATAAGGAATAATTTAGGATATGACAAATGACAGGAAGGATTTCGTCAAGTATAACGAGTATCATCTTGCGACTAACACAGTCACTACCAACAGCATTTGATGTAATTGATAAAATACTCTTCTTAACATCACAACTAGCAAAATGATTAAAAACAAAAGAAGAATAATCGGGAGTGGGAAGAGACGAAAGATTATCTAGAGTTTTAGCTTTAACAGCTCCATTGAAACTACAAGAGGTGGAAAAATGATGATTGAGTGATTCAAGATCTATATCTTTAGGGATAGACTCTTGACGTGACTTCCCAATTCCCATTGATCTGAGAAATTTCCAGACTTTAGCTGGATCACCGTTTTCAACAGACTCATGAATGTGGCGGCGTTGGGCATCCCTACAAACCAAGTTGCTGCGATTTCGGATAGCAACGTATTTCTCACGATTTAAGGAGCTAGGTCTGCACTTGTATCTAGACTTTGCTGCTGCCTTTTTTTGCAAAATTCCTTTCACGTCATCTGATAGCCACGGAGCAGGCAGATGCTTGATCTTGACCAACCTAACAGGTGCATGGACATCATACAGCTTGATCAGATTGGAATTAAAGAGGTTAATATTTAAATAATTTTTTTCTCTGTTTTTATGAGTAATGTAGTAAGTACACTAATTTAGCCCTCTCCACTTTAATTAAAGTTTTTAAAGTACTTCCAAAAGTTGTCTGGAAGATATCGCGTTCAGCGATAAGACCGTCATTGTTACCATAGAATAAGCAATATTGTTAAATAGGTGTGTTTAAATTTTGGTGTACAATAAAGTATATTCTATCTATCTATCTATCTTATGTCGAAATCCACGCAGACGAAGTCGTGGGCGAAGTACTGGTTAAACATAAATCTAGTACACATAATACACAACAAAATCATAGTATAGGTGTGCCTGCGACTTCGTTTGCATGGGAGTAAAAATTGCCTCAGTTTGTTTAATTTGGGTGGTACTCGACGTGAAGACGCGGTTTTTTTTCGTGTGAATCCCGATTTCTTGGGTATTCCGGTATGAGAAGCAGCAGATATTACTATTATGCCAAATAACTTACTTGGTTACAAGCGTTACAAGGTGGATATCCTACCCACATGGAGGAAACGTTTTAGAAATACTTTCAATGTACGTACAACTAAGGACTGGAATTCCCTGCCAGACTCTGTGTTTCCTGATAGCTATAACTCTTCCTCTCTATCCTCTCTTGTCTTCTCTTGTATCTTTAAGTCAGGAGTGAATAGGTTACTTCTATTTAAGCGGGCTTCATCTTCCACCACATCATGGCTTACACTCAGGTGAGGTGGTGGTCAAACAAAAAAAAACTTCTAGTCTATCTCTATCTCTCAGTGAAAGTCCTATTTAAATCAGTTCAGCCCTGTCGGAAATTAGTCCAGACGTACAGAAATACAAAGAACAATTTTAAGTGTAGGTAAATGTGTTTAATAGTATTATGTAAACAGCTTTGACAAAAGATATATTTTAAAATCACAAACAACACTTCAATTTTATTTATATGTATAGGTTTATGTTAGAATCCGCTTTGGAAAATTTTAATCAACATTTTTCAATCGTGCTAAGCAACCTGCTTCTGTGAAAACGAGTTTCTATAAATATTTTTTTTTTACTCAAATGGTAGTTCTCATTACCACGTCTGAGACATTGAAAGTTTCGAATAGTGAGCTAGAATTTAAAAAAGAAAATGGCAAGCTTTGTTATTGATACACGAAAGGGTAATTAATATTATCTCTGTAAGGACATACATCACTCAAACCGTACTCAGAACGTACTCAGAAATATAAGTCTCTTCAATTATTATGATAATAGTGCAATATCAAGAAGAAGAAAAGATATTATCGCTTATATTCCCCTTACAAAAACGAAATTCACTTGCCAACAACTGCACAAACGCTTTGCATATATAATCTAGATCGCGAGAGTTCTATTGCACAGGCGTAAGTAACCTTCCTATTATATAAAGAGATAGAATCAGGATAAGAAGGTCAAATCTGGAAAAACTCTGTGTAACCCTAAAAATCAAAAAGTGGTTATTGGCTATGTGAAAAGTATTTACAACTTTATTATATAAAACATAAGCTACAACTAAACTTGGCAAACCAATGAATAATAGTCGACTATCTTAGGAAATGTTAAATAAATATTTCGTAGTAATTCCATAGACAAAGACTAAAACTATATAAATTTGCAATTTTATAGTACAACTAGCTTGAGTCTACGGTTTCGCTCGCGTGATTTTTCTTACTGACAAAAAACGTATCACGCTCCAGCCCTTCGACTTTCTCCAAACGAAAGTCACATCGATCACTTGCTTTGTTTTGACGTGAAAAAAGTCAAACAATTTTTTTTTGCATTTATAACATAAGTATAGTTTTGCTAATTTTTGTTTTGATTTTTTCACGAAACCTTACTCTTACTTCTTTTGTTAAACCATGATAAACTTTTTGCAGTGCATCCGGTGAGTATCAGTCCGTTTGCTCATTAAAACTATGTACCTTTTTTTGACAGGTGGTAAAGTCATCGAATGACTTCTCCCGCTCTGGGTTAAGCGGAAGTGTGTGTCCGACTTCTACTGACTAAAAACCCATGCCCTTAAGTGCCGGGGCCGCAGTATCTCGTCAGAATATTCCCACAACCCCGGCAGGCAATGGCCCTAAGGGGCTCCGTCACCGGTGCTGACAGGTTCTTGAGGCGCGCGTGGAACACGACGCGCCGCCGAACCGGGTCTGGTCCCTACTGGACAATAAGCTACCCCTGCTCGCCGTCCGCAAGTCCGCGCCTACAGTGGCCGGAAATCGACTCGTGATCCCCGACGCCCGGGACGCTCCCGCGGCGGCTGGGGCGCGAGGGAGAGAGTTGCCGCTCCCTCGCGCGTTCAGCCTCCTCCTTCGCTAGCATAACTGCCCAAGCAGGGCACACCCTGACCGTGTCCTCATAATGACAACACCCGGGCGTGTCCTCCCGCTGTGCTATGCACCTAGTATGCACGTCTCTTTATGCAGTTAATCGGATTTCACAAGCCAACTAATTCTAACTGACGAATAAACACGAATCACAAACTAATAGCATCGCTATTTTCGGTCGAAAACACTTTTGTGAAGCTTTATATAATCATCCGACAAAATTGTTTTGGGCTATTGAGCAGAATGTAAATAAACGATTCCACTAATAATTAATAAAATTGTACTACCGTGTGTATATTGTGTGGTTGTAACTTATTGTATATTTAGCATAGGAAACGGATATAATTTTTTATATAAGTATGAACACAAAAATCTTAATAAGATTTCTGTGAGTATGAAGGTTTAAGATAAATGTTTCGGCGTTATCGAGGCCGGCTACTTTACCGGATACCGCGCGACACACTACGCTGATAATTCGTGTAACATAGTATTCGTTGTAGTTATGTAAAATGTATTTGTTTATTTATATTTATTGGATATATTCTATTTGTAAGGCGAAGTTTTCTGAAATAAATAAATTGATTGATTGATAAACCAA
Source organism: Tholera decimalis (assembly GCA_943138885.2). Classification (NCBI taxonomy): domain Eukaryota; kingdom Metazoa; phylum Arthropoda; class Insecta; order Lepidoptera; family Noctuidae; genus Tholera; species Tholera decimalis. The sequence goes on from OW964562.2 coordinate 20,998,542, forward strand.
GTGATATATGTATGTGCCACATAATTCTGGCTCTGGCCCAAAACGCGGATCATTATACTTACCGATCGGTAAAATTTAGCTTACTGGCTTAATTTCTGACGGCTGCTTTACTTCCATATATCATCATCATTTGCGTAGCCTTTTCCTAACTATATCGGGGTCGGCTTCCACTTTAACAGAATGCATGAGTGTTCGTGTTTTCCACGAAGCGACAGCCTACCTAATTTCCACAACTCAGTAGCTGGGCAACGACGCTTGGCGATACCGATGTCAGATTTTCTGGCTTCTGGCTACCCGTAACCACTGTTAAAGATGTGATATAACGGAGCCTGGAGCCAACGGCTTTGGGTCGCCGCACACGGGCTTCACGCCACAGCCCCAAACGCCACCACGAGAAGCTAGAAGCGGCTACAAAGGTAGCTGAAGAGCGCGACAGCCACTTATGGCCGGTGAATCGACACTTGCGGTCGGTAGCTGCTACTTTTTTTAAACCATGCATGCAGTATCATAATGGACTCTGACGAAGAAGGTTTAATTGTGCTGCTCTTCTGATAAACACGTTGTCGTAGAAGACTTGAACAGGTTGACTGAAGTAAAGGCGAGAGGGGAGGGGAATCGCGCGAATAGCGTGTTGCGGTGTTTTGTGGCCGGTGCGGGCTACAAGAAGCGAGCAGCGATGATTTGTAGCGTGTGGCGGCCACCGGCGTCAACCGTTTTCAGCGGTGGCCCGTGTGCGGGGAACCTTGGCTTGCTCCCAAGGCACTAAGGAATCTTGATATGTTAAAATGGACGTAGTTACGCAAAAAGGATCCAATCCACACTTTATATTTATATTTTTATATTGATATCTTTAATAATATCACACTTTTTTTTTTTTTTTTTGGGGTGGGAAAATCATCGAATGACTTCTTCCGCTCTGGGTCAAGCGGAAGGGTGTGTCAGATTTCTACTGACTAAAAACCCACCCTGTTCCTTCGGCTGCCCTAGATTTCCGGGGCCGCGGTAACTCGGTAGAACTTTCCCGCAAACCCCGGCAGGCAATGGCCCTATGAGGCCCCGTCACTGGTGTTGACAGCTCTTTGAGGCGCGCGTGGAACACGACGCGCCGCCGACTCGGGCCTGGTCCTTACCGGACGGTGAGCGACCCCTGCTCGCCGTCCGCAGGCCCGCGCCTACGGTGGCCGGAAATCGGCTCGTAATCCCCGACGCCCGGGGCGTCTACCGCGGCGGCTGGGGTGCGTGGAAGAGAGTTGCCTCTCCCTCGCGCGTTCGGCCTCCTCCTTCGCTAGCATGACTGCTTCGCAGAAGGAGGCGACCGCATCCCATTCCCTCTCGCTCCGCACCATAGTCTGAACCAGAGCAGGGCGCGAGAGGTCGCCGCCGCCGACCGCCTCTACGAGGACACGACGGTGCTCCGCCCAAGCAGGGCACACCTCCACCGTATGCTCCACCGTGTCCTCCAGGTGGTAATAATATCACCCTGAAGATGCGTTTGGTATACATAACTCAATTTCGAAAAAAGTGTGGATTGGATCCTTTTTGCGTAATTACGTCCAAATGGTCACTCATCCATGGATCAACGTCGACCAGCGTTGCTTCACCTTGAAGATTGACCCATGAGGGTGTTATTACTTAGCCATGAGCTATTCTGTTTTACGTTTATACACACACTAGCTTCTGCCCGCGAATTCGTTCGCATGGGAGGGTTTTTTGTCGCAAATCCCGATCCCGTGCGAATTTATTTATTTATTTTACTTTATGGAGGACTTACAGCTAATAAAACCATAAAAAAGGAATACATAGTCGCCAGAGAGCCAATTACAAGTCATCACGTTTAGACTTATACTAAAATAAAGTTATAAGCAATAAACAAGCAATAATAAAGCTAATTATAAATTAAAGATACAATTTACACAGTAAGAATACATAATAATATATAAAGATTTGCTTGCAATGAGTCAACAGCGTAACATAACCACTAACGCTTGAAAAAGTTTAAGCTTAAGCACCTTCTGGCTGAGTTCACACTAGTTGTGAAAGGATCCAAATCATACTGCTTGCGCGCACAATATAGCTATTTTGCCTATAATTAGATGATGAATGAGGTATACATATAGGAGGATTAAAGCGCAATGTTTTGTTAAGTACGTTTACATAAAATTTAGAAAGTAGTTCTGGACTATCAATATTATTGTGGAGGATTTTCAATAAATACAAACAGTCTGCAATATTACGCCGATCTACCAGTGGCAACAGATGGTACTTCTTACAGAGTTGATGATAACCTGCTGAATGATATGGAATCTTTTGATGGAAACAAAGATATTTGATGAACCGTTTCTGTATATTTTCAATCCGGTCGATGTATTTATGATACCTTGGATTCCATATCTGAGACGCATACTCAAGCTGACTTCTTACAAAAGTGCAATACAATATTTTGAGCGTTTTAGCATCTGTAAAGCATTTAGAAAGACGCATTATAAATCCCAGCAGTTTCGATGCTTTTTTGACTATGGCGTCAATGTGTGTATCAAAAACTAACTTACTATCTTGAAAAACGCCCAAGTCACGGATAGTATTGCACCTTGGCAAGTTTTGGCCCGCCAAAGTATAAGTGGTGACCAGGACCGCACGTTTCCTAGTGAAAGTGATAACGGAATACTTTGATGGGTTGAGATCCAATTTATTGATCTGACAATACTCTTCAAGCCGACATAAGTCAGCTTGAAGTGCCAGCATATCATCAGCTGATTCAATAGTGGCAAAAATTTTCATGTCATCAGCAAAACATAATAGTTTGGATGCATGGAAGCACAGATCAATGTCGTTCACATAGACCACAAATAAGAAAGGACCGAGCAGCGATCCCTGAGGCACCCCACTGGGCACATTCACCCAGCTAGACGTATAGTTATTAATTACTACCGCTTGTGACCTGTTATCAATGTACGAAGCGAACCACCTCAGCAGGTCTCCACGAATGCCTATGCGTCTCAGCTTCATTATTAGGGAATCATGGTCGATCCGATCAAATGCCTTACTGTAGTCCGTGTAAACCACATCAACCTGCTTACCATTGTCCATAGCATCTGTAATAAAATCGTTAAATAGGATCAAGATAGAACTCGTAGACCGTCCCTTTAGAAATCCATGCTGGAAGGTGCTCAATGAGTTTGCAAGGGCGGGGTATAACTGGTTATAGATTATCCTCTCAAATATTTTGGCAATAATGCACAGTTTGGATATAGGTCTATAATTGGTAATCTCAGTCTTTGAACCCTTCTTATGCACGGGTGTAATAAATGCAGATTTCCATAGTTTAGGGACGACACCTTGAGACAAAGACTTAGTGAATAATATTGAGATAGGAACGGCAATGGAAGGCGCACATTTAATAAGAAATGTAGATGTTATCAGGCCGGGCTCCTTTAGATGGATCCAAGTTGCGAAGTAGACCGGCAACAGCATCGATATTTATTTCTATGTGACAAATGTCAGACGACATTTCATCACTGTCGAAAGGGAGGAAAGAGGCTGAGCTGGGGGGAGTATTAGCTGAAGTGTTATCGAGAAAAGTCGATAAGAAGTAAGAAGAAAAAGCCTCACAAATAGATTCTCCTGTAAGCAATGTTTCATCATTATAATTTAATGTATTGGGAATAGCATTCGAGTTGTAGCGATTTTTAACAAAGGACCAAAAATGTTTAGGGTTCTTTTTAATTGAGCTTTCAGTTTGATCGAGATAACACTTATAACATGAGGCTTCCATAGGCTTCACTCTATCACGCAAATATTTAAAAGTAAACTCGTCGGACTTGTTGCCGTAAGTTTTAATTTTTTCAGGTATTTATATTTTTCCTTAATTGTTTTAATAAGGGATGTGCTGTACCAGATTGGGTATGATTTATTACGTGCTAGCTTTTGCGATATATACTTGTTTTGAAACTGTTTGATATTGTCTATAAAGTACGCAACGGAGTCATCCAATGATCTGGCTGAGAACTCACGCTCTCAGTTAATAGCATATATCTCGTTATTTATAGACTCAAAATCACCTTTACTATAGATATATCGCAATCGCGGCGCATGGTCGAGGGAAGGAAGTTCAAAGATATCAATATTAATTAACAAAGCCGGATGATGGAGATCAATAGGCACTAGAGGGTCAGAACACTCACTAACACAGGCAAACCTACTTGAAATGACTAAGTCCAATAGTTTCCCGTACCTATTAACTACACTGTTATACTGGCCAAAGTCCAACGTACACAACTCATCCGCCAGCATACATTCATCACTAGTGGCTAGGTTCACAGGGACCAGCGAAAGATTATTGGATGGAGCCCACGAGATTCCACTCATATTAAAATCACCCACAACTAAAAATACATCAGAAGTTTCATTCAATGCTGTATGGTTCAATTTAGACAAGAAATTACTAAGTTGTTCCGAGAACGAGAATCCCTTGTTCTGTTTACACAAATAGACACCGCAAATATGTAAGTTAACGTACTCACGTGATTTCATTTTTTTAAGCCGTATGGTGATCCAGATATCCTCCGCTGTAGAGTGAAGGAGCGGTTGCGGAGTGACGGGTAACTCCTTACGCGTCGCAATGAGTACACCACCACCCCTAGTTTGTCCAGTAACAGTATAATCCCGGTCACGACGCCACACTAAATATCGGTCATCAAACAACTCCGAGTTTAACATACCATCAATTAACCACGTCTCCGTTAAAACAATAATATCGTACGAATTCATTAAAATCTGACGATAGAACGAGTCTGTCTTTGTTCTTAATCCTCGCACATTCTGATAGTACACAGTAAGACAGTGTTCACTGTTATTAGCCATTACAGATAACTACAATAATGATCGGATAAGCATCGACAACAAAGTAACATAATAATATCAGCAAATTAACTACAAAATGAACACTAATTGCGCATAGAAGATTTAGATATTTGCAAAGTGGGTAAAAATTAACGTAATTTGCATAAAAGCGTAAGTCATCCGTTGTTGGACAGGACATGCGAGTGCGAGCAGGCAAGCAGCAGTATATCATGAATGCATGCCTAAGCGAGATAAGTATATTGTAAAGTATTAGAACTAGAAAACAATCAGCGCGACATGGAACACAATAGAGACTAATTAGTGGTGCCGAGGTGCTAAACCTTTTACAAAAATATAACAAATAAATTTTGATACGTAAGATTCGATACATTTTAAAGGTAAAAAAACAAAAAATTAATAAAGGATGCAAATAGAAGCTGTTTATACTATCTTGTTTAAATCCAGTTCTTTTCTTACTATGAAAGTGTTGCAATTAGCATCCTTACGTACATGAATTTTGCCGTGTTTCACCCATACAAATTCATAATGTTTTTCTTTGGCAATTATTTTAGTTTTACTCAACAGTTTTGTAGACTCAACGCTTAGATAGTAGTTAACATAAATACGATGCGGTGCTCCTTTGAAGCCTATATCCGAGGTTGACAGATCCTTATCAGCACGTGCAGCTGCTATAAAGTCTTCTTTTATATACCGGTTAAGGAAGCTCACTATCACTAATTTCTCCTTGGAATTATGTATAGGCACCCTCGTGATATAATTGATTTGGGCCTTCGAACAATTATAGTTTATTTTGCGGCAGATAGCATCCACGATTGTGAATAAATTTTCATCCCTTTTTAGAGGTACGCCCTTAATCTCCACATTATTTAGCCGTGAGCGCTGATCACTGGAAGAAAGCTCGAACTTTGTAGAGGCTAGTTCTGTTTGCAGCGAAGAAACAGTGTCCTGGAGCTTTTCAAATTGCGGAGGCTTTAGCTTCTAGCTCAATAAGTCTAATGTTGAAGTCATCGAGTCGACCACTAGAGAAATCAAAACTTTTCTTGAGCTCAATCATCTCATCTTTTATGGATCTTATGTCGTCGGCTAAAGTTGGTAAGCTCAGCAATTGTTGTTTCATTTCACGAATTTCACTCAGCACAATATCCAGCAAAGCAGGAGGTTGCGGTGAAAGCAAAGTTGGCGATGATTTACACACAGAACATTTCCATTGTGCTCTTCGATTAGAGCCGAGTTTTCTCCAGCTCACTTCCGACACACTTGCACAAGAAAAGTCCAAGAATTTCTTGCAACTTCCACATTGCACCCCATCGTTAAACTGGTTATTGCAAATTGCACACGTCTTCATCGCAAACAAAATAATAATTTTATAAATGTAGCTCTATGGAATCGTAAAAAGGTTGACGATCTATTTTTTGCGAGCGAAATGCGTACTGTGCTGAATGAATTTCAGAATAAAAAGTAGCCTATGTGTTATTCCAGGATATCAACTATCAACTTACCAAATTTCATTGAGATCCGTTCAGTAGTTTTTGCGTGAAAGAGCAACAAACATACATACATCCTCACAAACTTTCGCATTAAGAACTGGGATAGGCAAATTAGCTTTACTCGACGACATTTCGATAACACATCAGTGAATCAAGGAAAAGGGATTATTTTAAAAGGGTAGTAGCTTCCTTACAGCAGTTAGTCTGAGATTATAACCCCATTTGCGTAGTACGAAGATTACCGAGATTTAAGCTTTTGTGACTCCTTTACTGTGGCTGTTTGTTGAGGAAGTTCGTTTTAACAGAGGTAATCGAAAGCGGCTAAAGCTTTCTGTATTAACTGTGAAAGAAAATTTTCGTTTTGTAATCTGTTGGGCATGATACGTTTTATGACAATGATGAAGTAAGATAGTGGTTAGAGTGATTAGATTCCATTATTTATTTTCTGTTGCTCTTGATTATGACTAAAATATATTATAAGTATGATCTGGTATATTTGATGACTATGTATGTGTGCTCGCGCTTTGTTTGCATGTGAGATTTTTCCCGAGCAATTCCCGATCCCATTAAAATCGGTTTAATCGTACAAGAGATTAACAGGTACAGACAGACGAAAAATTAAAGTGTTTTAGTATACAGGGTTAAATGTAAAACACTGAAAACCTCGCAGGACTATGTCACTAACATCATAATCAACAACTTTTGTTCTGTGACTTTTAAGAATTCGTCATATTTTAGTTCACCAGATTTTCATGCAAAAATAAAAATATATAAATTGAACGCCCTAAATGTTACGAACTCTATGCGAAGCAAAAGAAAGCAATTTATACTATCGCTTTCTTTTGCTTTGCATAGACGCTACACGCGTTTAGGGCGTTCAATTTAAATATTTTTATTTTTATATGAAAATTTGGTGAACTAAAATATGACGAATTTTTAAAAGTCATAGAACAAAAGTTGTTGATTATGATGTTAGTAACATAGTCCTGAGAGGTTTTTGGTATTTTACAATTAACCCTGTATAGTAAATAACTACACATAAGCATTTGAGGAAACACAGTTATTTGGAAATCACAGACAGACACACTCGCAAATTTATTTATATGAGTAAAATATACATAACTGCACCACCCTATTTTTTAATGTCTCTTGCGTTAAAACAATTATAATGCTTCAATAAATTGAAATGGTATTGTTCAAAGCGCTGCTAGTTCTTTATACAATTTCTAGCAAACAACGGAAGACCTCTAGTCTTCCAAGACGAGGTCGCGATAAAAGAAATGGAGTTCCGTATTTCAGCTTTTGCATTCATTGTTCAGTTAGTCCTTCAGGTTGATATGTAAATCTATTAATATCTATACTGATATTATAAATTGGAAAAGTTTATTTGTTTAAACGCGATAATCTTCGAAAGTACTGGTTGGATTTGGATGAAACTTGGTATGGAAATAGCTTCAAGCTTGAGGAAGATTATAGGCTTACCCGACTGCATAAGAAACAGGGTTCATTTTTATCGTGATAAAGTCAAAGAAGCTCCGCGTAACTGCTTGTATTATAATAATAATTATAAAGGGTTTAACGTTTGTGAGTCAGTATTTATGTATGAAGTGATCTTCTAAACTTCTCATCTGATTCCAAAACTAAATGCACTTTATCATGGACTGATATAGCCATTTATTTCTAAAAAAAACTCGTGAAGCCGCGGATAAATACTTGTGTTTACGTGTTTTTTTTTAAGTTTTAAGGTTCCGTAGTGCTTATATGACTATCTGCTTGTGCATCTGTGACACCTAATTTTACTATTAAAGTTACGTCAAATTTTGAATTTATTTTCCCTGCAAAGTGCACATCAGTAATTCTACCATGAGTTGTCATCGACAACTTACTCGCTAGCGCTGAACTCGCTAGCGTAGAAACGTGGATCAAATAGATTTCGATAATGCTTGCACCATGAGATTTGAGGAAATTTACGGAGGCGCTAACGTGAGCTCGATAGATCATGTCATCTAGCTAACTTTATTCCACTCGTAGAATACTTTCGTCTATGGGTCACTACTTATATTCTGTTTCTTTCTTTCCCACTAATAAGAAGATAGAACTGATCTTAAGCTCAAAATGTAGTGTTATCGCTATGCCAAAATGTTAAGACAGTCAATATCACAAAATAAATCAACAAAATTGACAAGTTTACGATTAGTGCACTACTTGTGGTATTTAGTGGCTTTTAAATTTCGAGTGGTTCTTGTAACGTCATTGTCGTCTATTCAATTTGTATTTTTGTTTTTTGATGTTGTGTCACAGAGGTGCTTTGTGTGATTTAAACATTTGGATTATTTAATACAATGAGGACCAGTGTTTCACAGTTCCAATTGATGGTAAAGTTCATGGAAAGGTATGTTTCAACTTTCCACTAATATTAAATTAAATAAAAAATATTTCTTTTTAAGAATTTGGTACAATATGTTTTATATTTGGTTCCAGCATATGCTAAAATTAATTGATATATAAATTATTCCGACATATAAAAATACAAAGCTTATAAAACAACATGCATTCTCATGTTGGTTTGAAATTCACGTTGTTCACGTCGTTGATCTTCAAATTCAGCGGCCACTAACATATTCCACGCTAAATATGCTCTTGCAGAAATTATTATAACTTTATTCACACGCCAAAATGCTAGTGAGCAACGTAACTATAAGTATCGGCACGAAACTTTAGCGGTGACCGTTATTGCGCAGAAGTAAAAATTTAGGTACCTGTGGGGAGGTAGCGGAATGAAGGGCGGGCGTGCCTAGCGCCGATTGGCTCTCAAGTCGCATTCTGTTCCCCGCACCAATACGACGCTCCGCGCATATCCCGTGTACAGTCACGTCATTAATTGTATTGTTATTGCTGTTAATTTTTGTTGTTGTTTTTTGTTAAGTTTGAATTTGTTTGTTAAATTTAGTTTGTTTGTGAAAGTGAATATGCCTAGAAGAAATACTGTTTTGAAAAGACAGGCAAGGAAAATGGTTTATGACGTGAATTGTTTTTTAAAAAGGGAATCTAACAAATTAATTGATTCTTTAAAACAAATTAAAAGTGACATTGACGAAGCTACAAATACTTTACTCAGTCATTCGGACAGCAGCACTGTAAATTTGAGCCAGATAAAACAAACTGCCGAAATTATTAAGGCGGGAAACATTAAATTAGATGGTATAATCAGCGATTTAGGGAAAATACAAAAAAGGACAGCAGAGTCTACAAATACGTCAATTGCAACGGTAAGGAACATCTCCAATCAAGCCAAAACTTCTGATTTGATCACAGTGTTCAGAACACCGGGCAAAAAACGTTCCAGAACAAAACCGGTCACAAATATCGATAACTTCGACCAAGGAGTAATAAAGAGGTGCATTCATAACTTTCACAAGACAAATAATGAACTTCCTACCGTGGGAAAGCTTAAAAAGAAGCTAGAGGAAGACATAAATTTCAAAGGCTCAGAACGAAGCCTTCGGCGAATAATTAAAAGTTTGGGATTTCGGTGGAAAAACACCGAAAACAACTGGAAAGTGCTGATTGAGACTTCAAATATACGTTTTAAACGTATCGAATATTTACATAAAATAAAGCAATATCGCCAAGAGGGAAGGCCTATTGTTTATACAGACGAATCTTACGTAGATTCATCGCAATCTTCTTCAAAGGCCTGGACTGATGGTACTACTAAGGGCCTAAAAAAACCTATTTCGAAAGGACAGCGAGTTGTCATTGTCCACGCAGGGTCTGAAACTGGGTTTGTACCCAATGCGTTGCTGACTTTTAAAGCTGGTACCAAATCAGGCGACTACCACGACAACATGAATTTTGAGAATTATGAAAAATGGCTCCGAACTCAGTTAATGCCCAACTTACCACCCAATTCCGTCGTGGTAGTCGACAACGCGTCCTATCACAATAAACAGTGGGATCATGCACCAACCTCTAATTCCAAAAAAGTTGACATGCAGGCTTGGCTCACTGAAAAAGGCATACAGTACGAGGAAACACTTTTGAAACCTCAGTTATACAATTTAATAAAGGTTAACAAGGATAAATTCAAAACATTTTCGATTGATCGAATCCTAGCTGAACAAGGCCATCAAGTGCTGAGACTACCACCATACCACCCAGATCTAAATCCCATCGAAATGGCATGGTCCGATATAAAACAATATGTAGGCAGCAAAAATGTAAAATGGAGTGTTGCTAAATGTACAGAGCTAATTCAAGAAAAAGTTTTACTGATGGGTGCATGGGATTGGCAAAAGTTATGCAAAAAGGTGAAGGATATAGAAGAGCAATATGCAAAGAGTGATCATGTCGTGGATTTGGTAACAGAAGAATTCATTATTCACATTAATGGAGATAGTTCAGACGATAGCATTGGTGAGTTTGATGAACATGACGCTTCTAGTGCCGACGAACGAAGTAGCCCTGAGTCCGGGCCCTCAATAAGCAAACGGCTCTGTCAAGACACAATTGAAGGCGTGATACCATTCTCTGATTCAGATTAGACTTCTAAAATAAAAATTGCCAAATTAACAAATGTTTTTATTTTTCTACTCCCTACAAAACTTGTTAAAAATTATATCTTAGGTACCTTACTATAAATCCATCGACATTGGCATTGGAGATAAACTATTTATTAAAGTATAGGTAATATTATTTGCATGCGCGACAGTACTCATGCGCAGCTATCCTTCACATTTCGTTCATCGCTAAACCTATTATTTGGCATTACATTAAAATAATGTCATTAACGTTATTTAGCTAATAATTGTATTGCGTGCGCGACAGTACCCATGCGCAGCAATCCCCTCCGCGTATCGTTCAGCGCTAGACTTACGTGCCGCTACTTATACTACCGTAAGCGTATCGTTCGCTAGCGTCTGTCGAATTAGTGTTGGTGACTCATGGTACCGTTTTGTAAGCTAAAAAACGGTAGTGACTATCGTATAGATTACGTTAGGTTTTAAACCTATCGTAATCTATAGTACTCATGGTACGAATTTTAATTCTTTCTGTGACCGCTAGGGGCGCTGTACAATATTTCATACAAATAATTTACGGAAACGCTAGCGAGATTTGGTTGCGTAAACTCATGGTAGAGGTACTGAAGTAAAACTTATTTTTTAAAGTAAAATTTATTTATTTTCCGTATATATTTTTTTCTGTCCGCTTTTAAAAAAAGAAGTGAAAATCTGTACCGAACTGAATCGGATGCAGAGCCAATTGAATGTGACAAAAAAATAGATACACTAGCGTTCCAGTTAACTGCACGGAACCGCATTTTTATTCAATTTCAACGTTAGCCATAAAATGCTTAATAAGTAATAATTCATACAAAACATTTTACTTTCGACTCGCACTTAGCCAGATCTCTATAGGGATGATTTTATCAGAGCCTACGTGAGAATATGTTGAAGGTTGCATTACATTAGCGACCTTTACAGGTCAACGCCTATAAGTAGGTACTTAGCTGTGGTAAATGCGGGTAGAAGGACTGGCTTTCATCTGAAGTATTTGTGTGTAGATAGGATCAGTACAGTAAATATTTTTCACGTTAATGTATGTCACTGTTTATTTTTAGTAATAAGTAAACATTAAACACTTACGAATAATATACTGTATAGTACTGGTTAGGGTAAGGCCACTTACTATGCCGCGTTGAAGAATGCTTATGTGTTCCCGCAATCCCTCGGCACATGTGTGCGAGGGAACACGGGCTGTTTTTAATCAGTATGAGTCAGACAGATTCCTTCACCCGCCCCAGGGCGGAGGACATCCATCAGAATTTCCACCTCGAAAAAAAAGAGCCACTTCCTATAAATATTTCTATTTTTCTATCTATGCTAATGCTGGTGTCTTTATAAAAATATTTTTTAATTTTTTAATCACTATCTCACCTGATTGTAAGTGTTGATGTGATCGAAGATGGAGCACGCTTACCTAAAAGTAACCTATTCACTCTTGACTTAAAAACCCCTAGGTTAGGTTGTGTCAAAAAACCCGTCTGCTATAACTAAAGAATAGGTAAACAAACAAGTCACTTGTCAAACAGATTCGTTTCATTAATTTAATTTAAAATTTAATTTATTTATTTATTAAATAAGCCTATAACGTTCTCACTTCTGGGATACAAGCCTTCTCATATGAGAGGGAATGGGCCGTAATTTGCCTCGCGGGTCCAGTGCGGGTTGGTGTATGTCACATGTCTTCTGAGTTTTGGTCCTAGGACAAGCCGGTTCCTTTATGATGTTTTCCTTCAGTGTTTTGAGAACAGTTATTATTAAGACGTTTATTTCAGACTTTGCATCCATATAGTGTTAGTAACAATAACTTACAATCTAGTGTTATTACTTATCAATTCTATTAATAAAATGGCTCAGAATTGGCGAGTTAAAGCTACCCGCCACCGTTTGCAGCATGCTGTTGGGACTCTCTCTCACCCGCCTTAGCAAAGATGCTGTCTTTTTGCGCAGAATCGCATGGTAGCCATCAGTGCGGGCTTGCGCGAACATCTCTGATGCGCTGCAATAGCGAGGTAGTCCCAACAACATCCTGAAACTATTATTATATTGTACACGCAGGGCATCTAGAGATCCTTAAGAGTACTTGGTCCATAGATTACTCGTGTACTTACTCTGATAGTACGACTTAAATAATATAATTTTTACTTGTTCCGTACAACGAGCAAATCTACGAACCAACATGTTACTCCGGACAGCTAGTGCCCTGTGCTCTTTCAATATCAACATTGTCTTTAAGATCGTCGGCAAGAAAATGCCCTAAGTATTTAAAGGTGGACACTCGCTTTATAGTTATGATGATATAAATTACACAAAGTAATGTACCTGATTGGGCTCGAATTACGACCTGCAACTTGCAACTCGGGCCCGTTACCTCTGGGCCAAAACTGCTAGCAATGCATTCCTGATACCTGACTGAATTAAAATAAAGCCTCTGTATTTTCTTAGGTCAAAACGCGAGCATTAATCACGGGCATCAGCAGACTAGGGTGGGTGAAGGAATTACCAACGACGCGTTTTAAAGTCATTCTTCTACGCTTGTCAACCAAAACCTACCGTTTTACCTACAAAAATGGCTCCATTTTCCATTTTTGTAGGTAAAACCATCTAATGATGATTTTACCTATTGATATATTGATATTTTTTTTAAAATGGCGATGCGCACATCTCACCCAAATAATGCAATTACTGATGATTTTACAATTTAAACAGAGCTCACGGCGACTAGCAAAGCGTCAGCGTTGGAAGCGGAGTATCATTCGGCGCGAGAGTGTTGCGGGTTGTTTAGTAGCTTCAGTGGATGGGAGCGCACTGCGCTTTTGCGGCTTGGGCGTATTTCGCGAACAATAATTCGATCAATGTGGCGAGGCGTCGGTTTTGTTCTCACTTTGATATCCGATTTCCTATGGGGATCAAATCTCATGTCTGCAGTAATTCGCCATCAATAATAAAGGCCCTGCAAGAAAATATCCAACGCGAGATTGCGGCTATCAGTCCAGAACTTTGCAAGAGAGTTTTCGCCAACATGAAAGAAAGATTGCAAGAATGTTTGCGGCTAGAAGGACGCCATTTGAGTAGAGTAATTTTTAAAACGTATAATATCCGCATTATGCTTTTGTAAGATGATAAATAAATTACTTTGTCTTTCTTTATATTTTTGTTTTTTTTTTAAGTATCAAATCTGCGGACACCCGTTACTACTATTAGTTAAGTACTTATGAGTAAAATTACAAAATCAAAGCTTTTTTAACCCTGTTTCCCGAAATTGACTTGACTGATGTAAGTGTATCAAAATCAAAACATATTTCATTAAATGATAAATAATCTTTATTTTGCAAATTGGTTATTAAATAACACTTTTATACGTCAATTTTTTTCTAAATATTGACTAGGTGAGGCCAATGTTTCCTAACTGACTACCCTGAGAAGAACCACCGAAACAAACTCAGGGGTCCGTCTCTTTTAAAGTCGATACAATCTATACTGGTTTAAGTATATGGAAACATTGTAGGTTTCAGTCTGAGGCGATCTTTTGAAGAAAGATGCTCACAGATTTGAGTGGGCCTGTACATTAGGGTGTCCCGTTCATATATGGGGGGAAAAAAAATGTGCTACGGCTACGCAAGAGGTATCAAAAGTTGCGTTTTGACACATTTATTACGATTATTATAAAATTTAATTAGATATCCGGCATCTTGAGGCCTCTACCAGTCCTTGAAGTTTTTCAAATTTGCTATTTTTAGGGGTTCCTAATATAAACTATAAATCATACAAAAATAACATTTAAATGGTTTTTATTAAATTTAAGGGTACAACAATGAGTTAAAGGAAGGTTTAAAATAGTTGAAAGACAAAATAATCAATGGCAACTTTAAAAACGGAACTGGTTTTTGTGACCAAAATTAGGCATTTCTGAGCGAGATTTTAATCTGTTCCTAATAAAACCATCCCGAGCTGTAGCGTCCGTGACGCTTTGAGAAGCCTCCGTCACTAGTTTTACACATCTTTCCACTGACTGTGTGTGGCAGGGAAAGTCAAAAATGTCGAGGATGTGTTCTTTAGCCTTAATTCTAAGTTCATCGTTGGAGACGTGTCGCAAAATTGGTGGAGCTGATATTTTACACTCTCGCCAAAATATTATATCGGTGTAGTCTCGCGCACAGAAGTTAAGCTTTAGTGCTTTAAATACCCTGCGAGAGTTGCTCTTTTCTGCTTCTCTGGCCTTTAATATTTTGCGAGATGTAAGCTCTCGAATATGCTCTCTATCGTCGAATAACATGGCAATAAGCAAGTTTTCTGGGTGCGCAAAAAAAGCGTTTCTTTCGATCACCGAATTTACAATAGATCTCTGACTATCAGGCAAAAATCGAGAGTATATAACCATTTGAAAAATATGCTTGGCTCCATCTTTAAATGATGAGTTTTGCTTGATTAGGAACCAAACAGGAGCGTAAACTTTGACCACGTAGTTCACAAGCAGCTGCAAATTATTTGACGGCGAAACAGTACTAACGTAAAGTCTGAGTATGCGATTGGCAGTAGTGAGCCATCTCGAATGCGCCATTTTTCCAGGTTGGCGGTTCGCTAGCTCAAGGGAACAGGAACCAGCCATCACAGCATGACACATTTCGTACAGATACTTTGATCCGTGCTTAGTTCCTTCACAATATCGCACCTCCGATAAAATAGGGTTACAACTCGAAAAAGTCGAATTTTGAGTTAACGATACAGAAATACTTAAAATTTTATTATCTATCTTCTCCAATATGGTTACATCTGTAACTCTAAAACTCGCCGCTAGACGGAGTTGTAACGCTACATGACTAAAGCATTTTGTTTCCAGAATGATCTCAATTAGTGTTATATTTAGTTTTATGAAAGGTGGACGTGCGTTTGTTGAGACAAGTAGTGTTACAATTTGAAATATAACAGTGTTTCAGACAGGTAAAATCTTGTTGCTTACATCAATTTGTCTAATGAATAGTTACAAGTCGAATTATTACAGTTTATTGTTAAAGGATTGAACTAAACTATTTCAATATTTCTATAATAAAGTGATATATTTTGTATTGTATCAGTATTTTAGATAGGATTTATTGTAATATACTGTTACTCTTCACGTTGTAACAGTATTTGACTAAAAATATTACTGTACATGACTGTGTTGTCTGAATATTTCGACTTGTAATCTTGATTTATAACAAAGTTTAGGTATTTTCAGATTATTTGCTTGGAATATGATTTATGATTCTAGGGTCAAGATGAAACGTAATGACGCATTTCTGCGTTTAGCCCTAAGGCATAAAAACAAAATACCCGCTGATGATCATCAAAAGATTGGGGAAACAAACTTGCAAGGTAAGATGCCTACTATACTTACCTTACCCACCTCTTTTACCACGTTCTTTTTTTATCTAAAAGTCATTTTGTATGATGATCTTATTTAAGTAACTTTATGTAAACAACTTAATTTAATTTTTTTTTTTTCAGAATTAGGAGAAATATCGGATTTTGATATTATTGACAACCCGGGAACCAAGAAAATTTATGTCGATAAACGCCAATGTATCCTCGCCAGAGCCAATCAAGATTTCTTAGCTGATCCCGAAGCTCAAAGTGAAAAAGGTTTTATTTATTTTATTATAAAAGTTGGCTCGAAGTTGAGTCATCATTATTATTGTTGATTTAATTTTGCATTTACAGATATAACAATAAGTAATTCTGCCGCTAATAATACTGAAGCAATACCATCTACAAGTTCAATCGAAGTTAGAGACCAGAGCTCCCAGCAAATTGGCAACCCTATAACTGATGAGTTTGATGACTCAATTGATTCATCTTCAGATACAGAAAGTACATCTTCCTCAGACTCTTCCAGTTCAACTTTAAATGAGGACAGTGATGATTCGGTAAAAGACCCCAATTTTGAAATTGAGCAACGTCGTTCCATTGAAGTGTCTGACGATTCCGAAACTGAAGACAACATTGGTAACCAAGCTGACTTTGAAGCTACATCCACAGCTATATCTTCTGGACTAGCTGTAGACGAACTTCCATCGTTGAACTCAAACCCAGATGACGCGCCAATACCGGACACGAAAAAACGAAGTAGAAAACGCGTAGCTGAACCGACCGAATGGTTACAAAATAAATGTAAAATCCTTAGAAATGCCGGATCTGCTTACGTAACAATAAAAACAAAGGTGCAGAAGGAAGCTAGAAAAATTAAGCCATCCTGTAGCGAACGCTGTCGGTTAAAGTGCAGAGAAAAATTTTCAGAAGTAGATAGAGAAACTATTTTTAAAGAATTCTGGGAGCTTAAAGATATTAACCGCCAAAGAGATTTTGTCACCAGGCATATGGCGCCAATAAAACGAAAATATAGATACACGACTACTCAAAAAGGAAGACAATTAAATAATGCATTTTACTTGACCAAAATGGGATGTCAAATCCAAATCTGCAAGACATTCTTCATGAATACACTAGACATTAATAACAGAGTAATACAGACTGTAGTCAAGAAGAGGACATCTACTGGTTCCGTTGAAGAGGATAAGAGAGGCAAACATCTCAGTCATCACAAACTGCCTGATTGTGTTAAGGAATCCATTCGCAAACACATAAATTCAATCCCCCGCATCGAGAGCCATTATTTGAGACAGCAAACTGAAAGAGAGTTCATCGAGGCTGGAAAAACGATAGCTGATCTTCATCGTGAGTACGTAGAAGAATGTGAGCGCAATGGTGAACCTCACAGCAATTACGTCATGTATGCCAAAATTTTTAACACAGTGTTCAATTTAGGTTTTTTTCTGCCAAAAAAAGATCGCTGTGAGCTGTGTGTTGCTTATGAAAATGCAGAGGACAAATCACTTCTTCAACAGAAGTATAATCAACACCATAAGGAAAAGCAATTATCACGACAGGAAAAACAGTGCGACAAAGACCACGCTTCTGAAACAAATATAATAGCGGCTTATGATCTGCAAGCTGTTCTGCCAGTTCCAAAAGGTGACGTATCTGTTTTTTACTATAAAAGTAAATTGAACTGCTTTAACTTTACGGTGTCCGACCTTGCAACAAAAAAAACTGAATCTTACTTCTGGCATGAGGGCACAGGTAATCGTGGTTCAGATGAAATTGGAAGTTGTATCCTCCAGTTCATAGAAAAAAAAATGCCTCAAATCAGTGATGGTTCTGCCATTGATATAACTTTTTATTCGGACAACTGCGGAGGACAAAATAAAAACAAGTTTATAATGGCTCTATACGCCTATTGCGTACTCAAATACGATAAACTGAAATCTATTACACACAAATTTTTAGTGACCGGACATACTCAAAATGAAGGCGACTCGGTTCATTCGGTAATTGAGAAATGCATTAAAAGAAGTTTAAAATCTGGCCCAATTTACGTGCCTTCTCAATATGCACAAATTATAAGAACAGCCAAAAAAACTGGACCTCCATATTCGGTAAATGAGTTTTCCTATAATGATTTTATATCCCTGAAGAAGTTACATGCAGAACTACACTTCGGTACGGGTAACATGAAATTGAAAGACGTCAGAGTCGTTAAATTCATGAAAGAAACACCTTGTGTTCTTTATTACAAGAACTCTTACGAAGACGAAGGATTTTCGGAATCTAAAATTTGGCGAACACACCCTGAGGTTCTGCCTGGACTAAAGCCTGCTTACGTCAGACCGCTCTCAATAAGCGAGAGGAAGAAAGCTGATTTGATGAGTTTGATTAATAGTAATCATATACCACGGTTCTATGCGCCTTTTTACAACCAATTGTAATTGAATATTGAATTACCTAATACTAATATCTACATTTTTTATAATTATACACCCTAATTATGAGACGACTGAAATTTACATTGTAACTGTGATTTTGATTTTTATAGTGATGATAGTTCCTACGTAGTAACATAATTTAATTAAGGAGAACATTAAACAAATATTATTTAAGCATAGCTTAATTAAAGACTACCTAAACTTGTATTGTAAAGTAGGTAATTCTTTGAAATTGTGATGACTAGAATTGTTTAATTTTTTTTTAATGTTTTTGTTAAAGTTGATTTTGTTTCCAAATCTACAGCTGTATGAATATTTTATTAAGTTAAAAAAAGTTTAAAGAACTGCCTGATTTTTATTATAATAAGAATTGTTACATTTGTCATATTATATTTTTGTTAGAAGAAGTTCGAATAGTTATCTAAAATACTGGTACAATTGGGAATTTTCAGGTTGTTTTTCAGGAAAATTGAAAAACAGCTTATGTCATTAAAACATATTTTTTGTAAGTTTTTCAAATATGTATAATTTTGATAACATAATAATAATAGGATAAAAATAAAGACTGATTAATAAATCCGTGAGTTTAATTTCGCTTTTCTGAAAATCCAGGTTTTTCGAGTTGTAACCCTATTTTATCGGAGGTGCGATATTATCAGGTAATACTAGCAAATTGCCAGACACTGCACAAAAAGACGCTAGAGGTTTACTTTCCCAAGTAGCTAGCTGTTTTCCAATAGGTCCTGAACATTCTTTTGGTCCAGATGTGCTACCATCCAGAGACATGAACAAATGACGAAGCGATAATTCATTCGCGTGAAGCCTACAAACACACCATTGCAACGGTCTCTTTAAATAGTTTTCCAGGTATTGAATGACACATCCCTTCCAACCTGTATTCGTAGCAGTACCATCGCACCCCACACAGATCACCTCTTCCAAGTTCAACCCTTGATTTTCTAACAAAGATATGATAGAAGAGATGATCCCTTTGGCAGTGCCACGACTTGGCGTCATATGTCCCAAATAAATAGATCCCGGCTCTGTGAGAACTGAAATGTGTTCTTGCAAGACTTCTCTGCGGTGGTACCGATCGCCTATTTTCTCGTTTATGAGTGTTTTGTCCTTTCGTCCATCAAAGTAGATACTTTTTATTACAATCGTATCAATGTCTTTGCTGGCCTTGGTCCATGCTTTTGAAACAGCTCTATGAATTTTATTCTTATCAATAACAAGACTTAGATCTTCGGAAGATACCAATCCTACGTCAGCTAATACCGCCGAAGCGACGGCAGCCGCAGATCGCGTTGATAGTCCATACCGATCACATACCTTAGCTACTGTTGGCAGCGCCAGAGTGTTCCGATTCAACGAAGTAGATGGAGTGTCATTTAAAGGCACGTCACTATTCGCAGAAAGCTCTGTGGTTGCTCTACAAACGACTGCGGTCGAGGCGGCAACTCGCGTACCGGAACAGGATTGGTTTTTAGTGATGCACTGGGAAAGAATGCGTGCTCGGACTCTTTCCGATTCAAATGTTCTTGTCTCTGATGATTCTTTAAAAGTCTTGATGTTTCTTTTGTGTCTATACCGCTTATTGCCATTTTTCTATCACTTCTTTGATCGAGTAAAAAGTCTCTTTCAGAAATAGGAACTTTCTTAGGTTTTATGCAGGAACAAATGTCAAACGAAGTGCACTTACAAGCAGCAATATCGAAGAGCTTGTTCGACGATTCCAAAAAGCACTTCACTTTGCTTTCGTAACTATCATTTCTTTTATTTTTGGGATATCTTATCAATGACAGGTATTTGTCGAAATATGATTTCAGCGATTGGGTAACTCGTACGTTGGAAACGATAGGAATCGAAGCTTTGGTCCAAATCGTATCAAGTTTTCCAGAAACGATTGAAAAAACTTCTGTGTTAGAAGGATCTTTCCCATTCTTCTGTAGTTTTAGTTCCTTTTTAGTAAACAAAATGAATTTGATAACGTCACTTATCACTGGTAACCGGCGATCGTCAAGTTCTTTATATGATCCCAAAATAGCACAAGTAGTCTCACTTCGTCTTGAACCCATAATTATATATAACAAAAACACGTATTTTATCACGAGGAAGTGCAGAGCGACACCTTACAGCAACAAAACCGCAATAGAAATGAGACGAACTGCTTCACAGTAGAAGTAGAGAATTTAAGAAAAACAAGTCAAAACATGAATTTTGCGAGTTTGTTCCAAACCAATTCCTAACAGAAAAAATCCTGTCGTTGCCTGCAAATCATAACTTAGGGTTTCACTATCAATGAAATAAAAAATAAAATGGGAATAATGTACATAAAATAGAATAGACGACATTGAATGGAGGGTAATTTAAGTGATAAAAAAAAATGCCGGTAGAACCCTCAAGATATTTTTTTATGTTTTTTTTTTAGTTATTTTTACGGTAATCTAAAACTAATAATGCAACTTTTGAGGGGGCTCGAGTAGCGAAAAGAGAAAAAAAATTTTTTCGGGTTTCCTACTGTACATACAGTGCAAGCAGTGTCAGATGACATATAGCTCAACTTAGAACAAGGAGCTTAACGATTTGACGAACAATACTAAGGTAAGGACGTTTGGGTAGGCCGCAAAAAGCACTCAAACTGCCACACAATCACGTTTAACTCGAATAAAATATCCTACATAGTTCACATATTCACAATCGTTTATGAAGATTACGTAGATATTAGTCTGAAATGACCTTCTGAGGAAAGAACCACACAGATTTGAGTAGACCCGTCCTGTCAGTGCAAGCCTTTGTCAGTTAGTCTGTAAGCTCAACTTTGGAGTACTAAGGAGCTCAATGACCTGACGAACAATGCCAAAGAAGGGACATTTGAGTAGGTCGCGAAAGTACTCAAACTGCCAAACATCGTCGTAAGAGAGAGAAAATAAAAATTAGTGAACGCATATAAAAATAAAAATAAAAACCACGCAATCCTCGCATTTAAGTACATAATTAAGTAAATAATTTAAAAAAATATATACTTTACAAAGTAAATATTAATGCCAAATTAAAATTAAATTAAAATATTATACTTTAAAAAGTGAATATCCACGTCGTAATAAATATTACAAAAAAAATGAAAATTTATAAAAAATAAAATATAAGAAATTGTGATTGTAAACAAACCTAATGCTCCCTGTATATCATTGGAGCAGCAGGAGATAAAAAGGCTTGGGATTCCACGCCTTTTTTTCCTCGATATAGTTTTTAATTGTGTAGAAAGCTTTCTGGCAACGCTTGCGTTTTATAACTAATTTAAATTTGTTGAGGCTCAGTTCTTGTAAATGGCAGGGTAGTTTATTATAAAAAATGGCCAAGTGCGAGTCGGACTCGCCCATGAAGGGTTCCGTGGTAACTATAATAAATATAATATACTTAATATATTTAATTTAAAAAAAAAAACAAAAAACCTTAAAATTTTCTTAAAACTAGCTTATTTACAATTTTTACAACTACGCCAAATAACTTTGTTTTTCATAGTATTTGTATGAATTACAAAGTTATATTTGCGGTTTTAGAAAATATACTGTATCTCAAAAACTGCTGACTCGATCTCGTTCAAACCAATTTTGGTTGAAAGTTTACATTAAGGTCTACAACATATGGTTTTTTTAGATTTTTCACTTCATTATTATAGAAGTTAGAGGGGGCGGGACACACATTTTACTACTTTGGAAGCGTATATCTTTTAAACGATTAACTTTATGAAAAAGTCATTTTTGAAATCTTAATGTCATTTTTAAAGACCTGTCTATAAATATCACACACGTATAGGTTTCATGAAAGAAAATATCGTCAGTTTCAGTTCCATGTATGGGGAGCCGCCTTTATTTTAAATGTTTTTTAAATTTTCTCTTAAAATCGGAAAGCGGTTCACAGAATACATCTATCTACCAAGTTTTACATGTATAGTCCTAATAGTTTCGGAATAAAATGGGTGTGACATACGGACGGACGGACAGACAGACAGACGGACAGTCATGTCGAAACTATAAGGGTTCCGTTTTTTGCCATTCGGCTCCGGAACCCTAAAAAGTATGCACTGGCATTTAAAAGAACCACCTATTTTCTTAAGCCTTGTTTTTGGAATGACAAAGTTGTGTTTATTTCTAGTATTTACGTTATTAATATAACTGTATTTTTAAAGAGATTAATATTTTTAACACGCTTTTATTAGGTCGACCTGTATGTAACTAACTATGTAATGGGATTCCATTACATAGTTAGTTACATACAGGTCGACGAGATAAATTAGTTACTTTAGATTTAAAGTAACTAATTTATCTTCATCTTTCAAGGGTCGTAGCGTAATGAAAATTGGCAGCTGTATGTAGTTATGATGACAATACAATAATATGGTACTGTCGAACTGATCTGATGATGGAGCCGGAAGATATGAACTGGTACTTCATGATGGAAAATCGTATCATAGCTGTTTTGGATTTCTTAGAAAAGTCTTGTAATGAACTTTGACCACGACTAGGTTTCGATAGGCACTGGCAATCCATGATGAAATATCGTATACAGAGAGATGACTAATCATCGTGGATAATGTAAGGTATTTATTGTTTTTTTTTTTTTGCATTGAGGCATTCTTGCATGGTTCCCTCTTACGAACACTTGGTAGAACATGTATGTTAAGAGGATTCTATTCGTATCGAATACATTGAACTATATAATTCTAGCGTAGTAGTAATACCTCAATGATCGAATATTAGTAGTTGGTTCGGAGTAAAAATCTGTTATTTTTACTCCGAACCAACTACTAATCATGAACTACCTACCTCGTAGTTTTGGTTCAAACTAATTGAATAAAGGTGCTAGACTAGATAGCAACAACAGTGAAGATGGCGCTGCGAACAAATGAAACTAGTCTGTTTTATCCTAAGATTAAATGCACCATTAGACATCATAGATTGCTTTATATTCCACCATTTTGTTGACATCAATTATTTGCCTCTGACCTCCGACCCCAAAAACACATATATAAAATAAAAAAACAGTAATGTTACTTTTGCAATAAAAATGTAACATTTCAGGAAACGAAATGTAACTTACGAGTCAAAGGCCCTGGCATCACTGATCAGTTGTTGAACCCCTAGTAAAACAAAATTGTTTGTGATGCACAACTTGTGCTGATTAAAAAAAAAAGGATTTGACGTTAAAATTATTAATGAAATAATGATGTTTATTTTGCAATTAGGTTAAAAATAATACTTTTACACGCAATTTTTTTCTTTGATTAATGAAATAATGATGTTTATTTTGCAATTAGGTTACCAATAATACTTTTACACGTATTTTTTTTCATTGATTAATGAAATAATTATGTTTATTTTGCAATTAGATTAGAAATTTATGATATACACTTTTATTACGCGTATTTTTTTTTCGTAAATGTAAATTAGATGAGGCCGGATTATAAAAGCTTCTATAGGGCTTTTTCCCGCTATTATTGCTTAGAGCTTCTCAATGTATATAAAAAATCACACGTCACCGCGATGGCTCGAAGAATTGCTGCATAGCATTAAAATTCCCTTAAACTATTTTCTTTTTATACTATAAAACAGATTTATCGGACTGCATTGCCTGTAATGTTTGCCAAAAAGTCTTTTCACGTAAATTATACACTTAATCTCAGTTAAAAGTTTTTTCCATATTTGAATATTAACCAAGTACTAAACAAAACCTAAATTACACTTTCATTTTAAAAAACCAAAGATTTTGGTTACTATAAAAAAAGAGAAAATGCTGGAGCTCATTTTAAGAAAGATGCATCTATTCATTTATACAATTTCTATGCGTAATGTGGAACAACTTGTAATCTATAAGTTAAGTAATACATCTCGTGAAATAATGGATCTTAAAGCTACAAGTTTAGAGGAAAATAAGCTTTGAAATGGAAGCATCAAATAAATATATTCTGCTCGTATTTGAACAATACGTATTGGATGTGAATCCAAGAAACGTGGATGAAGACGATAAAGATTGGTTTCAAATCCCAATGCGACAAACATACAATAGAACAAAAATAAAATTGTAAATAATATTTTACCTTTTCTTGTTTTATGAAATATAAATGGTAGTACAAACAATAAGTTTATTACATTTCGACAATTAATTTCTGCCACATTTTCTATGAAAATAATCGGATTAGTCATAACAATATATTAAAGCGTTTGGTGATAAATACAACTCAGAGCTTGAAGGTCATATTGCTTAAAATTCATTTATTGGTATGGCCAACTATTATCGATAAAACATCAGACTTCAATCAGCCATTATTGGTAATCTTTATTTACGACCGCCCGTTGTTATTTCATTCAGACTATTGCGTAGTTGTAATTGGTCGTATTTGTATTTCTATTACAGTGGCGGGCGGCCAACCACTCAATATATTGTGTTGTCACCATTAAACTTATGCCAAATATTTGAATGCGAGTACATACAATATCATATCGCACTTGGCATCATTCTATAATATAACGCGATAGTAATGCCTGACTTACTCAGCAACGTCGATGCCATAATGTAAGCATTTTTATGACTTTCATACGCTTTATGCCATTAAACTGAACTATTGTCATTCTGTGTCTTGATACTTCAGTGGATTCCATACATATGACAAAGGAAACGAAATCGCAAGGATGCATGCGATTCAGGAAAGTGCAACGTGTTATAAAGTTGGATAAGCCCGGAGTTGCGAACTACAACGTGTAACGGAAACCCTATATCTATCCACAAGGGCTGAAGACAATATCTGGTATGGAGACTCTATGTACAGTTTCAGCTCAAAATAAGTAACTCAAAAAATTGATACGAAATTATCGGTTTCATATTTTTCTTGAATGCCAATCATAACAGACCTGTCACAGCACTACGAGAGTTAATAACTTTCCACGTGACTTGGCAATAACACGATAAGTCTCTTCGTTCTTCTTAATTTGAAAGATTCGGTCTCTGGTATCACTGTATTGAAATTTCTAATAAGTTCCACACATGTAGACATAGGATTACAAAACCCTTGCCATATCATTTGTTATCATCCAAAGAAGCTGTGCACTTGATATGTATATACCCTTTAAGTTACCCCTTGTATAATAATCATATCTCTTACATAGTTGGTTGGTTCCCGTTGAGATTGGCCTACTCGACTGGTTGGTTGGTTGGCTTGATTGGATTGGTTTACTACGGCCGGGATTCGGTCAGGAGTACAGTAGGAGGAGTATATATGTACATTGTACACAAAAGAATGGTAATCTATGTAAACACACATTTATCTTAATAGTATAACGGAAGCGTCTAAGAAGTACAGTCTTTGCAACTAATGTTAATTAAGGAAATCTTTTTCATGTGGATAATTAAGTTATTTTCGTCTCGAAACAATAGATCACGTACTCTGTTAACTTCAACAAGTGCGTTGAAAAAGCATTAGTCAATATTTTTTGTTGTTAATCTCAAAGCGAAATAAAAACAAAGGCAAATAACATCCCACGTTTCGTTATGTTTTTGAGAAGTAGTAATCTGAAGGCCAATTTTAGTTCATAAAAAGTCATTTCGCAAGATGATCTCAGTCGCAATAATCAATGTATTTTGTTTTTTGACAGCGACGGTGATGGCGATGCAAATTCACATGTTCCTTTAAAAAATGGGAATGGCATGTTATTAGATTGGGTGGCGGTGCAGAGGCGTTTTCAATTTAAGTTGTTGAGGCTAAGCAGTACAGGTACTTGTAATTGTTATTATTGGGTCCTGTTAGCATTCGACCGGGTGCACAGCAAGCGAGCGAAAGTAAATAAAACTAGTGAGACGGACATCGCACACTCTCTGTTGAACTATGTAGCTAACTATATAACTTACTTAATGAACGCAAGTGACATGTACAATCAGTTCGATCGTCTTCGGTGAGACATAGACAGAAATATCGTATACCTACTTCTGGTCTTTATAAAGGATTACGGTGACATTCATCGTCAATTTAACGTTCTCGTTCGCTAGCGTATATAAGAGAAGTTAAAATAACACAGTATAAGGAGCCGTAGTTGTAGGCTTCATAACTATGAATGAAACGTGTGTATAGAAATGGTTTTCTTTTAGTGTGTAGTCTTAGGACTACACAGTTGAAACTTCGTTAAAATAAAATGGCTGTGACATATAGACGGACAGACAGACATAACCAATCTATAAGGGTTTCGTTTTTAGGGTTCCGTAGCCGAATGGCAAAAAACGGAACCCTTATAGTTTCGACATGTCTGTCCGTCTGTCTGTCTGTCCGTTCGTCCGTATGTCACAGCCATTTTATTCCGAAACTATTAAGACTATACATGTAAAACTTGGTAGGTAGATGAATTCTGTGAACCGCTTTCTGATTTTAAGAGAAAATTTAAAAAATATTTAAAATAAAGGGGGCTCCCTATACATAGAACTGAAACTGAAAATATTTTCTTTCATATGAAACCTATACGTGTGTGATATTTATAGACAGGTCTTTAAAAATGACATTAAGGTTTCAAAAATGACTTTTTCATAAAGTTAATCGTTTAAAAGATATACGCTTCCAAAGTGGTAAAATGTGTGTCCACCCCCTCTAACTTCTATAATAATGGAGTGAAAAATCCAAAAAATCACATGTTGTAGACCTTAATGTAAACTTTCAACCAAAATTGGTTTGAACGAGATCGAGTCAGCAGTTTTGGAGACACAGTATATTTTCTAAAACCCTAAATATAACTTTGTAATTCATACAAATACTATGAAAAACAAAGTTATTTGGCGTAGTTGTAAAAATTGTAAATAAGCTAGTTTTAAGAAATTTGTAAAGTTTTTGTTTTTTTTTTTCAAATATATTAAGTATATTATATTTATCATAGTTACTACGGAACCCTTCATGGGCGAGTCCGACTCGCACTTGGCCAATTTTTTACCATTCGGCTACGGAACCCTAACATGGCGTTGTCGAAACTTATCTGAATAATTTGAACTGCCAAATAAATGCAACGTTTGAGGAATTGCTCAATATCTTAATATTCAGTCATTAATAGGGATGACATAACACGCTTTGGACATCAATTTCACTTAGGCAGGAAAACTTAAGCGCTCTGATGCCACATACAATAAAAAATCCAACATCAATCATGTTTATGTTTCTTTTTTTAGAATTCACACTGACTCACGTAACACAGAGTACTCTAGCTTGGGAGTCAGCATACTCACATGTACAGTGGTGGTCATATAATTAAGAACGACTATTTAAAAACAGATTTTTTTCTTATTTACGAGAATTACACTTTCTGTATCTCTCTCGGTATCGCAAAATTGTTCCACATTGTCTTAGCGCACAGTTTACCATGATTAATTCAATTATATATAGATAAACGTTTTATATTAAACCTTAACATTTTATTGCAAACTTACTGGCTGGCCACATAATTAAGAACGCTGGATAGTTTATTTTTTTATTCAAATTTAAATGGAGAACACTCTGTAACTAAGCCATTATTCGGAAATATTCCGGTCTGATACCCTCATCTGATACCCTGGGGGATCGGTTTTATTTCATAATTATTTTTTATTCCGGTCTGATCCACCATGCAGGGTATCACAATTAAAGTTAAATATTTTATTCCGGTCTGATACCCTAACAGAGCTTTTGGAGCGTTAGCAAAAATATTCGGTCAGGGTTATTAAAATATTCCTTGTATATAATTCTTATAGTAGGTAATGGAAACGTGTAGTATACAATTAGTATTGAGAAACAAACACTCTGAATTTTGGCCAAAAATTAAAAAAAAGTTACCACATCCGGTTTGGACCCTTTTTAGGGTTCCGTAGCCGAATGACAACGAACAAAATAGAGTAATCTTACTCTATTTTGTTCGTTGTCATTCGGCTACGGAACCCAGACGTTACTTATTTTCGAAATCACGAAATTTACGGAATTGATAGATACTCTTATATGTGTTGAAGATGAAATTGAAAGTCGAGGATATTGTGCACTGTACAAAAAGGGTTCTTCGAAAAAAGTACGTATTTCTTAATTTTAAATAATGGCCATTTCTAACTTTTGATATTCTGTCGCACTGCTAATAAAAAGTTAGTGTAAAAGAAGTATTTTATAGACCCGAGATATTCTTCCTGTGTCCATAGAGACCATTTGCGTTACTTAGTGCGCATCCATGTGGAGCTAAAATGACTTATTGTAAAAATGTAGTTAAGCGTGCTCCATCTTCGACCACATCATTAAGTATGAGTAACACATTGCCTGTAACGAATCATCATTGACAACAATGGCCAAAAGTCATTCATTGACATTAATCCAAATAATACCGTAACCGATCTATATATATATAAGATTTTTCAAACCTCTAAGATAAAGACAAGGTTTAAAGAATTTTCTTTACATTAAGATTCAAGATGTGATTATAATTTGTTGATATAAATAAAATATTGAAATAAATGTTCAATATCTGTCCATTCTAGAATGTCTGAAGATAGTAATAGTAATCAGCCGTCGAAATCCTATGAAAATTCCGATAATTTAATATATATAAAAAGAAACGGTGGCATAGGTTTACTACGAGCTGGTCACCAGTACACAAAGAAGAAACAGTATAAAACTGGATGGAGCTTATGGCGATGTGTTAACTGGCGAAAGGATTGTTCGGGGTCTCTTAATATTAAGGTTTTTGGTTTCGTACTTACTTGTGTGATCGTCGATAACCTATTTCAATTGAAGGTTTATCATGTTGGTGAAATACTACTATTGGCGAAAAGAAGAAAGAGAGGAAAGAGAATGCCAGAAATTTCAAATTTATTTTGTTTAATAGGTCATTTCATTCATTTTCATTGAAGTGGAATTGATGATGAAGACCACAGGTGGACACCGTAACTACTCAATAATAAGTATTTCGTGGATTGCGAGTCGATTATTTAAATAAGTTGTTAAACACTTTATGCTCGTCACAATGCATCATGTGGTGAAGTGAAGTTGTTGGTAAATTACCAGGAGAATTCCTCAAAAATTGGAAGACGGTTTGGTCAAATAGTAAAAGACCAAGTGGCTATTGAAATAAATATTTGTTTAAATTTAAAAGTATCATGTAAAAAACGAGCAAACACAGTCATTTAAAAAAAAACATGATTTAATTTAATTTAAATATGTTTAGAATACGTATTGATAAAAATATAAAAATACGCTTGTTTTTGTGAGATAGTTTTAAGCAAATAAAAACTAATATTTTACTACATGAACTACTTTTATCTTGTCTGTATTTAGCATTCAAAAAAAGTAAGGGGTCAGACCGGAACGTCAAAGTTTGTAGGGGATCAGAACGGAACAAAAAAACAAAAAAAAATACAAGCAGGGGATCAGATCGAGGGGATCCGACCGGAATAAATCATTATTCGCGTAACTTTGGCGCCATTTAGTGCTGCAAAAGACAAGAAGTTGATAATTTCATATAAAAATAAAATGGAGAAAAATAAAAGTTGCGATGAATTTATTATTAAAACAAAGTAAGTGCTTGACATAGACTGATGTTTTTAATTACTACAGACAACAAAGTACATTGCAACTCATAGTAAAGTTCAAGGGGCTAGTATCAATGCTAGAAATTTCAATGCACACTTATAACACCACCACTTATTGAAATAAACTGATAATCTAAATATATAAACTTAAGTGTGACAAAAATTTATATATATAATTTGTAAAACACTAGACAAACTTGTAGGAGTAGTGGCTGTTTCATTACAATTTTCTGGGTCAAATTTAATTAACAAACTGTCAATAAATTCTTATTGATCTAACCTTAATCTATTGTTACAAATCTCTAC
Organism: Tholera decimalis; assembly: GCA_943138885.2. Lineage (NCBI taxonomy): Eukaryota > Metazoa > Arthropoda > Insecta > Lepidoptera > Noctuidae > Tholera > Tholera decimalis. The sequence continues at coordinate 21,029,133 of OW964562.2, forward strand.
ACTCATTCCTAAGCATTTTCTTACTTGACCTGAATCTTTTAATTTAAATCTAGCACTTAGCTGACATTTTAAATTACTTACTTCAATAGCACAAGTAGAAAAAACAAAAAAAAATGTCAACAGACAATGCTATATAGGTTTTCTTAGTTTCACTTTATAAACAGACAAGGTTCATGTTGTGATTTTACGTAATTTAACTCCTGCAAACATTCATCCACTTTCATGTACCAAGCTCGAGCAGACTGTTTTAGCCCATATATAGCCTTCTTCAGCTTCAAAAGAGCCAGGTTTGGAAGTGGTCGCATGTATACAGTTTCTTTCAAATTACCATTTAGAAATGCAGTTGTAACGTCATAATGGGAAACATTCATATCCAATTTTATACTCATGGCAAATAATAACTTTAAAACAGAGTACCTTAGCACCGGAGAGAAGGTTTCTTTACAATCTACACCTTCTTTCTGTGTGGCGAAGCATTTCCCCTTCGCCACCAACCGTGCTCGGTGTTGCGTCCCAAATGTATTTTTGAACGATCTTTTTGGTGTGGCAACATTCTATTGTCTTTTTGATGTTGACACTTGACATAACTTTTTCACTTGACAGATAGACTTTGACGTTTTCCGTTCTTGCTAAAACTAACCACCGCTTGGGAGATTGAGTTTTTATTGATTATAGTTGGAAATCGAATTGGATCTCACAGTGTTTAATTGAACTTTGTAATCCCGGATTGACGAAAACCAGGGATATTTCTCGGAACATATCGCCGTATTGCCTCACCGCGTGGCACGCGCATTTGCTGGAAACGAGTTAGGGCTGTGATGCTGATCTGAACCGCGCCATCTGGAGACTGACGCCTTGTGACCGTTCAGAACACTTGACTTACATCACACTTTTCAATTACTCACTCATACTTATACACACAAACACTTTGGACGTGATCAAACAGATCCGGGTTGCCGTCTACAGCTCAGGTGAGTGTTATTTGTATATATATTGATAGGGCCGGAGAGCCTACATTGAGTTTGTAAGCAACGTTAGAGCTCCACGAACCGTGGACAGTTTCGGACACACCAGTATCGTTGCGCTGGCCTATTGTAGTCCTGAACACTCGGTATCGCACTGTATTGTCACTATTAAGTTTTTTTCTTGTATACCCATTTACACCTCACAATTATCTGGTTTTTCAACTATTTCCCACGCATTACACTCACTGAACGACTGTATCTACTCCTTCATAGCACTACACCATTCTTTTTGTTCTGGTCCACTCATAACATCCGCATATGTTAAATTTTCTTCACCAATACTTTCTGCACACATGTTTCCAAAACCAAATCTTTTTGGAGCTCTCCTCTGTCATTTTGCAGTAGCTACATTAGTATAGTATACATTAGTATATTTTGGATTTGTGTATCGCTGAGTGTGTTGTAGAATTCATCAAAAAGCGAAGAACTTCCTGTGTTGTCTGGCACATAGGTCACGTCCGAAGTATCGTCACCTTCAACCGATGTGCATGTCAGATCAGATGAGTCCATCATGGGTTTCGTTTCTTCTAAATTATCACATTTTTCTTTTATTACAGCTTCAGTCATGTCAGAGGTACTCTGAGCATTGTCCATGATAATAACATCTCGACTGGTGATAATTTTGTTATTCTTGGGATTAAAGAGTCTGTAGCCCTTCACATTATTATCATATCCGACTAAAGTAAGTTTCTCAGCTTACTTATCCTATTTTGCAGTTTTTATTTTGGGAACATGGGTCATTGCAGTGCTGCCAAAAACTCGAATGTGGCTGAAATCTGGCTTTCTGCCTATCCAGAGTTCGTAAGGTGTCTTTGTCAATCTCGATGCTATGGTCCTGTTGTGCAGATATACAGCAATGCTTACTGCTTCTGCCCAAAACTTCTTCGGCATATTAGCATCAAACAACAAACACCGAGCTCTTTCCACTATTATCCAATCCTGTCTTTCGCACATACCATTCTGTTCCGGGGTGTATGGGTACGTTTTATGATGTGCAACGCTAGCTGCTTTTTGCATAAAACATTTCATATCTGAAGAGCAAAATTCACCCCCATTATCTGTTCTCAAAACTTTCAATTTCCTGCCAGTTTTTCTTTCAACAAATGCCTTAAATTCTTTAAAGTATTTGTAGACCTCATTTTTGGCTTTAAGGAAATATACAAAGCCCATCCGGCTAAAATCATCGACAAAGAGCAAAAAGTAACGCGATAATCCAATTGAGACTTGCTCCATAGGTCCACAAACATCAGCGTGAACCAGCTCAAGCACAGCTTCACTTCTGGTACCCTTGTGAGTAAATGGCAGCCTAGCCTGCTTGCCTTCACAACAAGTTATACATTTTGATTTATCAATCCGTCAGAATAACTAATACCTTCTACTACACCATTCTTCATAGTATTAAGATCTTGACTATTGATATGTCCCAATCTTCTATGCCATATCTCACTTGTTGCAACTGTCGCTGAGCCAACAAACAAAGTCGGTGACTTGATACATAAACTATAAACGTCATTTACCAATTCTGCTTTACCAACCAGTTTATTTTGTCTATTGCGTATATAGCGCGCTCTCATCACAGCAAAGAAAAAAGTTTGTTTATCAGTCAGCCGATTTTCCTTCAATAATGAAAGAACTTGATAAGTTCGACTGGCGCTGTGATCTCACCAAAGGGTCAGTGGAGGATGCCTTGTCTTTGTTGTACGTCAGGCTAAATAAATTGTGTGAAACTTTTATACCAACGAAAATCATTAAATCTATGTCTAATTATCCCCCTTGGTATAAAACCCTTCTAATCAAAATACTTAAATAAAAATTTAAATATCACTCCAAGTTTAAGAAATACGGCAACTTATCAGATTATGATTCATTTATAATTTTGCGAAGTCGTGCTAAATTATTAGAAAAAGAAATGTATGACGCTTACATCGAAGTAATTGAAAATAGTATTAATAAATCGCCTAAAGCTGTTTGGTCTTTCGTCAAAAGCAAGCAACGGTCTTCATATACATTTCCATCGGTTATGAAGTATGGACATAGTTCGTCAGGACAGGGGGATGAAATATGCAACATGTTCAGTGAAGTTTTTAAGTTTAATTTTCTCCAGAACACTGTCCCCGGTGTAACTCAGTTGGACAGTAACATGCATTGTCTTTATCAAACGTCTGCCTCTGATATAAGCTCTATTGAAGTCTCCGAAACTGATGTACTGAAACTACTAAAGGCTATTGACGTAAATAAGTCGGCGGGGCCTGATGGTATTCCTGCTATACTCATAATTCGGTGCGCACAAAGCTTAACTTTACCACTTACCCTAATATTTCGACGTTATCTTAGTGAGGGAGTTGTGCCGCATGTTTGGAAGACAGCTTTTATTACCCCCATGCATAAAAAAGGTCCTAAAGACAATGTCGAAAACTACAGGCCCATATCTAAGCTTTGCTTGTTTTCAAAGGTTTTAGAAAAAATTGTTTACTCCTCAGTTTATAGTGCTATTAAACAATCACTTAATAACTATCAACATGGCTTCTTAAAAAACAGGTCTATTGTGTCGAATCTGCTTGTCTGTTCCGACTTCTTGTCCTCCACCATGTCTGAACCATCACAAGTGGATGTGGTCTACACTGATTACAGCAAGGCATTTCACCGTATAGACCACGGTGTCCTTTTACGTAAGCTGCTGGCAGTGGGTATTAGGGGCGATTTATTCAGATGGTTTACATCTTATATTGAGAATCGATGTCAAACAGTTGTACTGAATGGTTACAGTTCTGTAACCGTTAAAATACCCTCGGGAATACCACAAGGATCCCTTCTGGGTCCTTTACTTTTTATTATTTTTTTAAATGACATTGGTTCATACTTTACCCAGTCCAAAATACTTCTGTACGCCGACGATATGAAAATTTTATGCCCTGTATCGGAACTTTCTGACTGTTTTGGTTTACAGCGGGACTTGGACGGACTTCAAAAGTATTGTCTCCTTAACAAACTTGAACTGAATGTTTTGTTAGTACCTACACTCGCAAACCACGTGCAATCGAGTTTCAGTATAAGTTACATAATACTGTTATAAACAGGATAAGCGTTATTAGGGACCTGGGTGTAACGTTTGACTCTAAGTTGCTTTTTGATGCACACATTGATAACGTTGTTAATAAAGCTTCCAAAGCACTTGGATTTATACTTAGGTTGTCAGCTGATTTTAAAAACGTAAAAACGTATAAAATTCTTTATTGTGCTTTTGTCCGTAGCCATTTGGAATACGCCTCCCAAGTGTGGAATCCTAGTTACAATATTTATATTGACAGAATTGAAGGGATTCAAAAGCGCTTCCTACGTTTCTTGCAGTACAAGACTAGGAAATATACTCCCAATTATATAGCGCGATGTAAGAGGTTTCACATCTTACCACTACATGAGCGAAGACGCATTGCGGATATGGCGTACTTATTTAAGATTGCGAATGGTACTGTAGATTGCCCTGAGCTGTTAAGCTGTTTAGGATTAGTTACACATTGCAAAATGTTTCGTAATCCTACCTTGTTACATGTCCCTCATTCCAAGTCAGCGTACAGGCAGAATTCTTATTTAATCCGTGCGAGCAGAAGTTTTAATAAACTATCTGGTGAACATGATTTGGATATATTCAATACCAGTGCTTCTCGACTTAAGCAGTTGTTGGTGAAAAGCTTTTTTATGGAAAAGTAATGATTTGCGTCTAAATGATTTTCTGTTTGTAAGTATTTGTCGATCGTGCTCTATTTACTTCCTAATTTATGTTATAGGTATTTTGTAATTACCTTTCTTTTATTTATTTTTTTCTCTTCTTGTTTTTGTTTTTAGTGTTTATCAGTGGAAACTTGTAAATGGCCTTCAATTGTATATTGCTTATTAACATTGTATAAGTTAGCTGTAAGTTTCCCGAATAGAATAAAATAAAATAAAATAGCAAATTTCTTCTTCAAAACTCACATTGTCTCCATTTTGAATAAGCTGACTCTCAGTATTTATATGTATAATCTATGAATCTGACTTATTGATAGTAAATTGGTAATAAGGTTAAGTATGCGTAACACATTTTTCACGGGAATATCAAATTCTGAGCCGTCAATCACTGTCGTTATTCTCGTATTTCCTGCACACAGTACAGGGTTTCTCAGTTTGCGACAACTATATTCTTCACTTCGTGGCTGGGTATAACATTCTCCAGGCAATTTTTTATTTTATTTTATTTATTTAGCAAACCAACCGTGATACATTAAACGAATGATAAAATATGTGTAATACAGTTTTGTATGGCTAATAATAGGTTTCCCTGTTTAACTTATATACAATTTTTGTCAACAACCATGTGAGAACTCGCTCTCGAGTCGATATACCACTCCGACACTCGAAACTGATTTTTTAGGTTCAAGAAGATGCCACTAAACGTATTTTCTGTCTTTTCACAACTGTTCTGGTGGAGCACCGTCGTGTCTTCTCTGGTCATGGTGTTGGACCTGTTAGATGGATAGAAGGAAACATGGATCAATTCCAATACAAAAATATACTGGAAGAAACAATGGTACCATAATTATGCTGAAGACGTGCTTCCGATTATTTCGACATTTCAACACGAGAATGATCCCAAGCACACTGCACGCACGGTTAAAGAATTTCTCACATCTCAATCACTTTCTGTCTGTCAATGGCCACCAAACTGTCCAGATTTAAATCCCATAGAGCATCTTTGGTGCGAAGTTAAGAAAAAGGTTTCAAATCGACGATGTGGTAACCTAAGTTAGTTATACAACGTTTTTTAGAACAATGGCGCTCTATTTCTCTTGAAAAATGAATTAAAAAAAGTGATAGAGTCAATGCCTCGCCGGTGCACGGTGTAAGGCAGTCATCAAAAGCCGTGGACACGCTACAAACTATTAAATTTTAAGATTATCACCATCTTATTTAATGAGATTTTTAAAATCTAAGTATCTACTAAAACAACTCTCGAGCAGTGTTTGTTGTTGTGTATGTTTGTTTCAGTCAAGTGATTTTAATATTTACTTTATCCCGTTCACTCTATCCATGTAGCTATTTCATAACATAATTAATTACTTTTGAGAAGGAACATAAAAGTACATATGACATTGTTTTTTAAAAAAATGTCTGGTCTACAAATCGTTCTTAATTATATGACCACCAGTGTATGTGTATTATATGCTGCCAAAAATTGATGTATTTATTCTTTTCTGTAGAATGTATTGAATCTTGGCTGTCAATTAAGTTATTATTATGTTATGTTAATTAAGGACAAGTTTCATTGGACCTTAACAAGTAACATATAACCGTTTTCGATTGTTAGTCAAGTGTAATTTCAAAGCAGTTAGAATTTAAGAATTAGCAATAATGAGCGACGGGGCGTGTTCCTTTCCCAAAACGATTTCTCAAACTCGTAAATATTTCCACTCAAGCTGTCGCTCATGTGTTCCGCGAAGTGACGAGAAAATAATTTTGAAAATAGTGTAATTTAGAAACTTTGTAATAGATTAGGCACGAATATATCAGTCCCTTGATAAAATGATTAGAAAGTTTATACTGAAAAGGCCGAATGTTATGTGAAAGGTAAACGCGATTGTTTTAATTGGGGATGTTTTCACTGTTTCAGACCTCGTTTTAGATTATTTTAGAACAATAATATGGCTAAAATAATTCACCTTGGATGTAAAATTTTTGGTTCGAGCACGAATTAATTTAATAAAGCCCTTTATAGCTTATTATTTTAAGTAAAAACAACTGTATGGGTAAATACTTACTCAGGAACAAATTATAATAAAAAACTATATTCAGAAAGTTAGATAGGTACTCATTCAGAGCGTTAATTGCATAAATAGCTGGCCGGTCCTTATTCTAGAAAACAAAAGAACCGTTTCGATGAAATTTAGAACAAGTACCTACGCAAGTTACCACGGTCTGTTTTAGGAAAATAGTTCAGAGATTATATTTTTTTAACTGGCAGAGATAGTAATTTTGTATAGAAATCTTAGTGTTGGCCCAGTGGATAGAGGCAAGTCTTACGAGTTCTTGGTCGTGTTTTGAATTTAGGTAGGCAAATAAATTTGTGAGATTTTCATCATTACTACTGTTCTCAAAACGGTGAAGGAAAACATAAGGAAACTGACATTTCCTGGGACCGACAAATCGACCGTATGTTTCAAGGCGACATCCAATCCACCGACCTGAACTGGACCAGCGTGGTGGATTACGCTCTATTCATTTGATAGTCGAGGCCAAACAGTGGCAACGAATATAGGCCGATAATATTATGTTACTAACTCCTATCTGCGACTTCATACGCGTGAGATTGTTTCCGCGTAAATCCCGATCCGGTAGGAATTCTGGGATAAAAAGTATCCTATGTGTTATTCCAAGATGCCAACTATATACTTATTAAATTTAATTGAGATTCGTTCAGTAGTTTTGGCATGATTGAGCAACGAACATCCATCCATACATCCATTCATCCCAACTTTAGCATTTATAATATTAGTATAAATATAGAAAACAGTTTTTTGTTATCTATACTTATAATAAATCTGTAGAGAGGTCAATTCTGTACATGAAATATATTTCCAAAATCACTATTAGGGGGTGATTAGGGATCAATACTGATGCCAAAAATGCAATCTGTAAATTTTTGTCTGTCTGTCTGTATAACCGTTATAGAACCAAAAACTACTCGACGGATTTTAACGAAAATTGGTACAATTATTTTTCATACTCCTGAGCTGGTTATATTATACTTTTCATCACGCTACAATCAATAGGAGCAGAGCAGTGAAGGAAAATGTTGAGAAAACGGGAGAAGTTACTCCATTTTTTAAGCTTCCGTCGCGTGTGCAACCTTACTGGTTAAAGCTACACAGAAATCATTTCATGACGGAAATGTTCTCCTTAAAATTATATAAAAAATATCCCACGACAGTATATGTCTATCTTTTATGGTTGACTCACAATAACACGTGTAACTCCCGATAGCTTAGCAGTTCGAAGCTTTCTGATTATAATATTTGTCTACTCTTACGTTTATAACACTCTCAGTCACCCCTAATTGAAAAAGTTAACATTATTAACTATTCCATAAAAAAGTATCATATAGTCGTCCTTTTTTTGTGAATGATGTGCATGCCTGTAAGTGACTTATTTACACAGGACCCTCTCGTGAATGTTTATAATCATTATTATTTTCTTGTAAATAAGTTGTTGGTGTGCCTATATTAAATAAATAAATATAAATCGGTATAGAAACACCAAAGTTATACATGAAATACGCTAATAATAAGCCATCGCGCGTGAATACTGAATCATGCTATAAGGATTATTTTTGAGAATCCGTCGCCGCGCTCGACACGTCTCGCGGCCGAAGGTATAAAATTTCGTTCTATAGGTACTTAAGTGAGGCCTCATGTGAACGTGGTCTAAATAATATTACTAATACATTAACTTACGCTGACGGAGTCGCGGGCACAGTTATTAACAATAATATTGTGCGGTTCCGTATTGCGATATTTTTCAACAGTATTATAGATTGATATATTATATTTCCCTACTAAATTACGAAAGTTAATCTGTCTGTTACATCAAAATCACTGAACCACGAGGAAGGACATAGGCTACTTTTTTTTTTACGAAAAGCGACGGAAACGCGGACAAAGTCGCGGGCAATAGCTATCTATACTGATAATATAAGGCTGAAGAGTTTGTTTGTTTGTTTGAACGCGATAATCTCAGGAACTACTGGTTCGAATTGAAAAATTATTTTTTAATAAAATAGTCAATTTATAGAGAAAGGCTATAGGCTATATATCATTACATTAAGGCCAATAGGAGCGGAGCGCCAATGAAGAATGCTTCAAAATCGGGGTTAAATTTAACGTTAGCCCAAAGTAACTATTCCATGCAGACGAAGTCGCGGGCAAAAGCTAGTAATAAATATATTTGTACTTACATGTTATGATAAATCATTTTATCGCACTTGAACTTAATCAATTCAAAATTTGAGATATTTTAGTTTGTCTATTTGTTATTCTATTTTGAATGCTTCGTGACCCCACCAAACCAGTTTAACAAATTCATTCAAAGATTAATATAACTGAAGAACTAAAAATCCTAATTTTGAAATTAATTCAGTTTAGGTCTTGGCAATCCGATTAGAAGACGCCTCCAGTAATATTATTTCAAACCTTTCATCCAGAGATAATTAACTCTATACGATACTTCATGACAGATCATTTTTATTTGATTTTTATAGATTACGGCTTTTGCAAAAACCGGTCAACTGGGGACCTTCTAGCGTATGCCATTCATACCTGGAGTGAGGCCATTCTGAAGCACGGGGAAGCAATTGCTGTTTTCCTTGACATCTCCAAGGCCTTTGAAAGGGTTGGGCACGGTAGTCTTATTGCTAAGCTTCCTTCGTTCTGTTTACCCACTCAACTTTGCGTTTGGATTGAAGACTTCCTGAGTACTTCCTTCCAATTCGGATGTTTGTATTTTTTTTTTTTTTTTTTTTTATGTTTGTCCACGCATAACTCCGTCGCTTGCCAACCGATTTAAAAATTCTTATTTCGTTAGAAAGGGTATACTTCCCAAATGGTCCCATGAAAATTTTATCGAAATCGGACAAGCCGTTTCTGAAAAATCAACAAAAGTCTAAAAAACATATTTACGTTGATGATCTTTTCGTTTACTCTGCATTGCGTTTTTTGTTCGCGCATAACTCCGTCATTTACGAACCGATTTGGAAAATTCACTGACCCACTAAAAAGCACGAAAATAAAAACTTTTTTGCAAAAAATAAAACCGACTTCCATATCAAAACACTACAAAGCCAAAAATAATTTTAATTTCGGAAGGCGGTGTGAAAAAAAAAGAAAATACAAAACCAATAACACCGACTACCGAAATTAAAATTATTTTTGGCTTTGTAGTGTTTTGATATGGAAGTCGGTTTTATTTTTTGCAAAAAAGTTTTTATGAAATATAAATGGTAGTACAAACAATAAGTTTATTACATTTCGACAATTAATTTATCCTACATTTTCTATGAAAATAATCGGATTAATATAACAATATATTAAAGCATTTAATGATAAATACAACTCAGAGCTTGAAGGTCATATTGCTTAAAATTCATCAAATATTTTTATTGGTATGGCCAACTATCATCGATAAAACATCAGACTTCAATCAGCCATTATTGGTAATCTTTATTTACGACCACCCGTTGTTATTTCATTCAGACTACTGCGTTGCTGTAATTGGTCGTTTTTGTATTTCTATTACAGCGGCGGGCGGCCAACCACTCAATATATTGTGTCGTCACCATTAAACTTATGCCAAATATTCGAATGCGAGTACATAAAATATCATATCGCACTTGACATCATCCTATAATCTAACGCGATAGTAACCTGACTTACTCAGCAACTTCGATGCCATAATGAAAGCATTTTTATGACTTTCATACGCTTTATGCCATTAAACTGAACCATTGTCATTCTGTGTCTTGATAATTCAGTGGATGCCATACATATGACAAAGGAAACGTAATCGCAAGGATGCATGCGATTCAGGAAAGTGCAACGTGTTATTAAGTTGGATAATCCCGGAATTGCGAACTAATAATCATATATAATAATAATCATATCTCTGACATAGTTGGTTAGTTCCCGTTGAGATTGGCCTACTCGATTGGTTGGTTGGTTGGCTTGATTGGATTAGTTTACTACGGCCGGGATTCGGTCAGGAGTGTGTTCCACTTTTTCTCCTGTTTCAAACAAACGCACTATTCAATTATTTATCTATGTATACATTGTACACAAAAGCATGATAATCTATGTAAACACACATTTATCTTAATGGTATAACGGAAGCGCTAAAAAAATACAGTCTTTGCAACTAATGTTAATTAAGGAAATCTTTTTCTTGTGGATAATTAAGTTATTTTCGTCTCGAAACAATAGATCACGTACTCTGTTAACTTCAACAAGTGCGTTAAAAAAGCATTACTTAATATTTTTTGTTATTAATCTCGAAGCGAAATAAAAACAAAGGTAAATAACATCCCACGTTTCGTTATGTTTTTGAGAAGTAGTAATCTGTAGGCCAATTTTAGTTCATAAAAAGTCTTTGAATTCATTTCACAAGATGATCTCAGTCGCAATAATCAATGTATTTTATTTTTTGACAGCAACAGTGATGGCGATGCAAATTCACATGTTCCTTTAAAAATGGGAATGGCATGTTATTAGATTGGGTGGCGGTGCAGAGGCGTTTTCAATTTAAGTTGTTGAGGCTAAGCAGTACAGATACTTGTAATTGTTATTATTGGGTCCTGTTAGCGTTCGACCGGGTGCACAGCAAGCGAGCGAAAGTAAATTAAAACTAGTGAGACGGACATCGCACACTCTCTGTTGAACTATAATGAACGCAAGTGACATGTAGTACAATCAGTTCGATCGTCTTCGGTGAGAGATAGACAGAAATACCGTATACCTACTTCTGGTCTTTATAAAGGATTACGGTGACAGTCAACGTTAATTTAACGTTCTCGTTCGCTAGCGTATATAAGAGAAGTTAAAAAAAATAACACATAGTATAGATGACGCTAAATAACTTGGCAAGGTTTTGGCGTAGTGGGGGTAAGTTCGCGCATCGTGCACTTAGTGGAAGAAAAAAGTGGTCACATTCACTGCTTGCCATTATTCTATATTTATTGCCATCCTTTATTTTTAATCATATCTGTTCAGCAGAATGTTAAAGAAAGAAGAGGAATTCATTCGTTAATTCGGTATTATAAATAAAACTAGTATTTGCGGGTTGCGCGAGGTGCAAGCACCTCGCCTGCTTGTGAAAAAAAAAGGGGGGGGGGGGGTGATGGGGGGAGATGGGGGGGTTTAGTATTTGTGTGTTGCGCGAGGTGCAAGCACCTCGCGTGATTGTGAACAAAAAAAAAATGGGGGGGGGTGATGGGGGTAGATTGGGGGGTTTAGTATTTGCGTGTTGCGCGAGGTGCAAGCACCTCGCGTGCTTGTGAAAAAAAAAAAATGGGGGGTTGATGGGGGGAGATGGGGGGGTTTAGTATTTGCGTGATGCGCGAGGTGCAAGCACCTCAGGAGCTTGTGAAAAAAAAAAGGGGGGGGTGATGGGGGGGGGATTGCAGAAGTATTTTGACTAAAGCATTGCCCCTCTAAATGAATCTGAAAAAAAAAATGTTCCAAGTCTCTTAATTTCCGAGATCCGCCTAAAGGGGGTGAGAAGGGGGGTGGGGGGGACGACTTTGATAAATGGTTTTTACTTTACCGAGCCTCCTCTATACGAATCCGCAAAAAAAAAATACGGGTCTCGTAGTTTCTGAGATACGATAGAGGGGGGCAAGAAGGGGGGTGAAAAGGGGAGGTTTGGCACTTTTCCCGTAGGTTTGAGAGTTACTTGTTTACGAATCTGTCAAAATATACCCACCTCCCCATCCACCATCTGGGAGAACAATTATGTCAATGAGTGAGTGAGTGGTCATTTAGCTTTATATAGTATAATACATAAATACATTTAAAAGTGAAAAAATTGTATTTTAAGAAACATTAAAAATAAGAATTATGTTCTCGTCGTCCCAATTAGTTAATAAAACTGCTACCACTTTTATTCTTCTTTTTTCCCGGTGTCCTAAAGACAGTGACGAATTCGGAATTTCAACCTTCCTTAACTATAGTGTCTAACTGTTCTTTCTGACGTTTTAAAAGTCTGCGTAAAACGGTATTTGGTCCTGCCATTGTAATCAACGTAACAAAAAATAAATTTAAAACAACAACTCGTAACAAAAACAAAGGGTACAACTTTCGTGTACGCAAGTGTATTCGGGAGCAAATTGAACGAGAACTACTGACGTACCAATCGCGCGCTCGGAGTGGCGCTACGTCATACCCCGCGTCCCGCTGACAACCGCTGACACCTAAAAATCGACTTCTGCGCATTGAACAACTCTTGCCAAGTTATTTGGCGTTACCTATATAAGGAGCCATAGTTGTAGGCTTCATAACCATGAATGACATGTATGTATAGAAATGGTTTTCTTTTACCATTCGGCTACGGAACCCTAACATGGCGTTGTCGAAACTTATCTGAATAATTTGAAATGCCAAATAAATGCAACGTTTGAGGAATTGCTCAATATCTTAATATTCAGTCATTAATAGGGATGATATAACACGCCTTGGACATCAATTTAACTTAGGCAGGAAAACTTAAGCGCTCTGATACGTGCCTGGACCTTTCCTCTCAGCTATGCCACATACAATAAAAAATCCAACATCAATCATGTTTATGTTTCTTTTTTAGAATTCACACTGACTCACATAACACAGAGTACTCTAGCTTGGGAGTCAGCATACTCACATATACAGTGGTGGTCATATAATTAAGAACGACTATTTAAAAACATTTTTTTTTAAATAGTCGTTCTTAATTATATTTATACTAGCTAACCCGCCACGACTTCGTTCGCGTGGTATCCTACCCCTACCCAACCGATACCCTACCCCTACCCTACCCTACCCCTACCCTACCTCTACCCTACCCCTACCCTACCCCTACCCTACCCCTACCATACCCCAACCCTACCCTACCCCTACCCTACCCCTACCCTACCCTACCCCTACCCTACCCCTACCCTACCCCTACCCTACCCCTACCCTACCCCTACCCTACCCCTACCCTACCCCTACCCTACCCCTACCCTACCCCTACCCTACCCCTACCCTACCCCTACCCTACCCCTACCCTACCCCTACCCTACCCCTACCCTACCCCTACCCTACCCCTACCCTACCCCTACCCTACCCCTACCCTACCCCTACCCTACCCCTACCCTACCACTACCCTACCCTACTACTACCCTACCCCTACCCAACCCCCACCCTACACCTACCCTACCCCTACCCTACCCCTACCCTACCCCGACTATAATTTGAGATTTAAACTATCCTATCTCTCAAGTTGGATCGAACTGCACATGGTGTGCGAATTTTATTATAATCGGTTAAGTGGTTTAGGAGTCCATTGAGGACAAACATTGTGACACGAGATTTATATATATTAAGATATAATTTCTCTCGGTATCGCAAAATTGTTCCACATTGTCTTAGCGCACAGTTATAACATGATTAATTCAATTATATATAGATAAACGTTTTATATTAAACCTTAACATTTTATTGCAAACTTACTGGCTGGCCACATAATTAAGAACGCTGGATAGTTTGTTTTTTTATTCGAATTTAAATAGAGAACACTCTGCAACTAAGCCATTATTCGCGTAATTTTGGCGCCATTTAGTGCTGTAAAAGTCAAGAAGTTGATTATTTCACATAAAAAACAACGGGGATAAATAAAATTTGCGATGAATCTATTAATAAAACAAAACAAAGGAAGTGCTTGACACAGACTGATGTTTTTAATTACCACAGACAACAAAGTACATTGCAATTCATAGTAAAGTTCAAAGGGCTAGTATCAATGCTAGTAATTTCAATGCACACTTATAACACCACCACTCATAATAAACTGATAATCTAAATATATAAACTTAAGTCTGACAAAAATTTGTATATATAATTTGTAAAACACTAGACAAACTTGTAGGAGTAGTGGCTGTTTCATTACAATTTTCTGGGTCAAATTTAATTAACAAACTGTCAATAAATTCTTCTTGATCTAACCTTAATCTATTGTTACAAATCTTTACACTCATTCCTAAGCATTTTCTTACTTGACCTGAATCTTTTAATTTAAATCTGGCACTTAGCTGACATTTTAAATTACTTACTTCAATAGCACAAGTAGAAAAAACAAAAAAATTGTCAACAAACAATGCTATATAGGTTTTCTTAGTTTCACTTTATAAAAAGACAAGGTTCATGTTGTGATTTTACGTAATTTAACTCCTGCAAACATTCATTCATCCACTTTCATGTACCAAGCTCGAACAGATTGTTTTAGCCTATATATAGCCTTTTTAGCTTCAAAAGAGCCAGGTTTGGAAGCGGTCGCATGTATACAGTTTCTTCCAAATTACCATTTAGAAATGCAGTTGTAACGTCATAATGGGTAACTATGAGTATAAAATTGGATATGAAATCCAATTTTATACTCATGGTAAATAAAACTTTAAAACAGAGTACCTTAGCACCGAAGAGAAGGTTTCTTTATAATCTACACCTTCTTTCTGTGTGGCGAAGGGTTTCCCCTTAGCCACCAACCGTGCTCGGTATCGCACTGTATTGTCACTGTTAGGTTTTTTTCTTGTATACCCATTTACACCTCACAATTATCTGGTTTTTCAACTATTTCCCACGCATTACACTCAATAAACGACTGCATCTACTCCTTCAGCACTACACCATTCTTTTTGTTCTGGTCCACTCATAACATCCGCATACGTAGATTTTCTTCACCAATACTTTCTACACACATGTTTCCAAAACCAAATCTTTCTGGAGCTCTTCTCTGTTATTTTTCAGTAGCTACATTAGGTATATTTTGGATTTCTGTATTGCTGAGTGTGTTGTAGAATTCATCAGAACTCGAAGAACTTCCTGTGTTATCTGGCACATAGGTCACGTCCGAAGTAGTGTCACCTTCAACCGATGTGCATGTCAGATCAGATGAGTCCATCATGGGTTTTGTTTCTTCTAAATTATCACATTTTTCTTTTATTACAGCTTCAGTCATGTCAGAGGTACTCTGAGCATGGTCCACTATAATAACATCTCGACTGTTGATAATTTTGTTATTCTTGGGATTAAAGAGTCAGTAGCCCTTCACATTATTATCATATCCCACTAAAATAAGTTTCTCAGCTTACTTATCCTATTTTGCAGTTTTTATTTTGGGAACATGGATCATTGCAGTGCTGCCAAAAACTCGAATGTAGCTGACATCTGGCTTTCTGCCTATCCAGAGTTCGTAAGGTGTCTTTGTCAATCCCGATGCGGTGGTCTTGTTGTGCAGATATACAGCAGTGCTTACTGCTTCTGCCCAAAACTTCTTCGGCATATTAGCATCAAACAACAAACTCCGAGATCTTTCCACTATTGTCCAATCCTGTCTTTCGCACACACCATTCCATCATTAATTACCATTTTATGATGTGCAACGCTAGCTGCTTTTTGCATAAAACATTTCATATCTGAAGAGCAAAATTAACCCCCATTATCTGTTCTCAAAACTTTCAATTTCCTGCCAGTTTTTCTTTCAACAATTGCCTTAAATTCTTTAACGTATTTGTAGACCTCATTTTTGGCCTTAAGGAAATATATAAATGCCATCCGGCTAAAATCATCGACAAAGAGCAAAAAGAAACGCGATAATCCAATTGAGACTTGCTCCATAGGTCCACAAACATCAACGTGGACCAGCTCAAGTACAGTTTTACTTCTGGTACCCTTGTGAGTAAATGGCAGCCTAGCCTGCTTGCCTTCACAACAAGTTATACATTTTGATTTATCAATCACTGCTCTGTTAGAATAACTAATACCTTCTACTACACCATTCTTCATAGTGTTGATATGTCCCAATCTTCTATGCCATATCTCACTTGTTGCAACTGTCGCTGAGCCAACAAACAAAGTCGGTGACTTGATACATAACCTATAAACGCCATTTACCAATTCTGCTTAACCAACCAGTTTATTTTGTCTATTGCGTATATAGCAAATTTCTTCTTCAAAACTCACATTGTTTCCATTTTGAATAAGCTGACTCTCAGTATTTATATGTATAATATATGAATCTGACTTACTGATAGTAAATTGGTAGTAAGGTTAAATATGCATAACACATTTTTCACGGGAATATCAAACTCTGAGCCGTCAATCACTGTCGTTATTCTCGTATTTCCTGCACACAGCACAGGTATTATTCTTTGCGAGTACTATATTCTTCACTTCGTGGCTGGGTATAACATTCTCCAGGAAATTTTTGTCAACAACCATGTGAGAACTCGCTCTCGAGTCGATATACCAATCCGACACTCGAAACTGATTTTTTAGGTTCAAGAATATGCCACTGTTCAGACATCGCCTTAACAAATAGTCATCGCCTTAAGGACTGTTCTACCACCTACGACACAGCGATTGGTTGTCCACGGATGCCGCCGACCAATCACCGCCGAGCTACGCATCAACTACTATTTTCAAAATCTTTTCTGTTTTTTCTTGTTGATTCCGATCACATCGCCACATCGCTCGCATCTTTATTCCAATCTATAAGTAATTGTAATCTTCGCAATACACTGTTTTAAAGTAATTCCTGGTGTCGTCTACGTTATTTAAAGAACCTTCAGTCTCCACACACGCAGCAGAGCTGAAATCTCAACATTGGACCTTTGAGCCGAATTCTGGATTTGCTGGATGACCTGAAAACGCGCATAACAGGTACGGCCAGCCATCCTGTCCAGCCCTATTCATATCCATTTCAATTGTGTAATACCGTGATATTGCTTAATTTCAGTGTAATTCTAGTCGTTAAATTGTGCGTTGCCAACAAAAAATCTCGTCTCAACCGTCATATTCAAACGTGAGTACTCCTTTCTTTCCACTTTCCACCAAAATGAGTCAGTCAGAGGTCTCGGCAGGTCAGAAGTCACGTGAGAAATCCCCCTATAGGCTCAATCCAAGTGACGACTGCACACTAGTAAGGGATCTGGTTAAAAGACGAGGGATAGTAAAAGGTAGATTAACCAAATTCTCAAATTACTTATCTAATATTGTTGATGAAACTTTGTCTAGTCAAACACGCGTAGATCTTAAATTACGGATTCAGGAAGCCACTAGATTGTTCGATGAGTTCAATGACATTCAAAGTAAACTCGAGGAATCAGTCTCCGATGTAGATGAGCAATTAACGCAAAGGGAATTGTTTGAAAATATCTACTACACCTTATTATCTCAAGCTGAATGTGTTTTAAATCCAAGTGAGGTCACTGACAGTTCTAGCAAATGTAGTAGTCACTACAAACCGACAGTTAAATTACCCACAATTTCTATGCCTACGTTTGACGGTTCATACGAGCACTGGTTGGAGTTTAGGGACACTTTTCTATCTTTAGTGCACAATTCTAATGATATTAGTAATATAGAAAAGTTTCACTACCTAAAATCATCATTGAAGGGAAGTGCGGAGCTAGTTATCAATGCTGTAGAATTTTCTAGTGCCAACTACCCGGTCGCATGGGATTTACTTCTCAATCGGTACAATAATAGCGAACTATTAGTGCATAATCACGTCATGTCGTTGTTCACTATGCAGAACGTAAGCAAGGAATCGCCAGTTCTAATTCGTCAGCTAATAGATACCGTGTTAAAGAATTTACGCGCATTGAAAATCCTCGGCGAGCCAACTGACACTTGGGATACACTGGTTATCTATTTAGTTTTATTTAGATTGAATCCAGCTACCGAGCAAGAGTGGGAACAATATAAACGCGCACAGGGATTATCTAGGAATAGCGATTCTCAGTCTAAGCGAAAGCTCAAGCTGGAAGATTTGATAAACTTTCTTAAAGATCGAGCTGACGTGCTGGAAACATTGCAGGTGTCACATAGTAAACGCAATTATGATAATAGAAAACCAAACACTCAAAATAATCACTCTAAAATTCACTGCAATGTTTCCACCAATGAGTCACAGTGTCAACAGTCACACATATCCACTAAAAGAAAGAAGCTTTGTCTACTGTGCAATTCAAATCACCCACTTTATGCTTGTCAAAGATTTCTTGATTTTGATTTAGATTCTAAACACAAATTCGTTCACGAAAAGAAACTTTGTGTTAATTGTTTACGTTCGGATCACACTTTAGACAATTGTAAGTTCGGACCGTGTAGATTCTGCAACAAAAAACACAACTCGCTATTGCATTCCGATAATCATACGAATCAATCTGTAGCACTTCATGTGTCGCGCGCTAATGAGACACCGGCTACCGTGACCGTGTGCGCCGGCGCAGGAGCGATTACTCCGCCCCCTGCCTCGCGCACCGCACCGGGATCGTCCTCGGCAGTAGAATTTACCCCGATCCATGCGAACAAAGCGCACATAAACACGGCCACTCAGTCACCTGTAATGAAACCGGTTCTACTATCGACTGCATTAGTTGAGATAGTTGACGAACGTAAGAATTACCACGTAGCACGCGCACTCCTTGACAGCGGTAGTGAACGTTGCTTCATTACACAAAGTTTATGCAATTTAATTCAAGCGCCAGTAATACAGTCCACTCAAGAAATACGAGGTGTAGGTAACTCGGTCACAAAATCTACGCAAATATGTGATATCGAGTTAAAATCGCGCATTCACCCGTACACCACGCATTTACAATGTTTTGTCTTGCCTAACATTACGTCGGCGTTGCCTGCTTTGTCACAACAAAACGGACAGCTTAAAATACCAGAACATATTGTTTTGGCAGACCCACATTTTAATGAATCTCAAAATATAGATATCCTAATCGGTGCAGATAAATTTTGGGACTTAATTAATTCTAATAAAATAAGATTACCTAGTGGGCCTTTCTTATTAGACACAAAATTGGGATGGGTTATTTCCGGCCCAATTTGTTCTCTTACGCGTCATGATAGGTACCTACATTCAGTGTAACTTTTCTCAGTCCATCGAATCCCAGTTACGCAAATGCTGGGATTTGGAAGACATGTCTGCGTATCGGGATACGCGCACAGATGAGGGGCGTTCTTGTGAACAACATTTCGTTAATACTAAAACGCGCAATAGTGACGAAAGGTTCAAAGTTCGCATTCCTTTTAAAAAATCACCCGATACTTTAGACGAAACTTACTCACAGGCACAACGAAGGTTTCTTACCCTCGAAAAATAATTATTACGCGAACCTGACTATAGAAAACTTTATGCCGATTTCATTCACGGGTACATTCACTTGTGTCACATGAATCGTGTTGATCGCATCGGAACGCCTAACTATTTCCCATCGCATAATGGAGTATTTCGTGAGCACAGCACCACCAAGCTACGTGTGGTGTTTGATGTCAGTGCCGCAGCTAGCAATGACATCTCGCTCAACGAAGTGCTAATGGTAGGCCCACCGATACAAAGCGACCTGTTGTCTATTTTGCTACGATTTAGGATACATAAATATACGGTTTGTGTAGATATTGAGAAAATGTATAGGCAATGTCTGATTACAGATACTTCACTGTTTTCATTTAAGAGGTTTATTTCAATTTAAATGTATGCAACGCGCATGTGCGTACATGATACGTTTTATTTTAATACTCTCAATAGGAATAACATTAGCCGTGGTCCACTCACTGTTAATGAGTTGAGGAATGCACGCATAACTTTAGTAAAGTTGTCACAACGCTAATCTGTTCCTAATGAATGCAAATTATTATCTAGTAATCAATTTCTTCAAAATAAATATTACTTAAGTAAATTAAATATTTTCGCATATAGTGATGACATTTTACGAGTCCGTGGACGAATAAAACTGTCATCAAATTTTAAGTTTGATAAACTTACTTACTTCTTACATACTTCCTACTACTGGTTCTCAGTGCTATTGTTTCGGCACGAGCACAAGCGGCAGCACACTGCGCCGCAGGTGTTGCTGTACAACTTACGCGAGTCCCACTGGCCGGTGGAGGGTAGGAACTTGGCCGAGCGCACTGTCCATGAGTGCGTTATGTGTACACGGTTGAGAGGTAAATCTATCTCCTATTATGGGCAACTTACCGGAAGAGAGAATTACTCCAAGCTTTCCGTTTTACGTACTGGTGTAGACCACGTCGAACTAGTGCTCGTACTGAATCGGAAAGGTAGGGGCTCTAAATTAATTAAGGTTTATATTTCCTATTTATTTGTTTAGCTACACGCACAATACATTTAGAGCTTGTCAGTGACCTTTCTTCTGATGTTTATCTGCTTGCGTTAAAGAGATTTATTTCCCGGCGTGGCAAACCTGATGAAATAAACCGTTTCAGATAACAAACGAATAGGTCTAGCAAACGAATTTTATAAATTTATATAACCATGTTCTGGCAATTTAATTGAATATGCGACTAGCCAGGACATTAAGTTTACTTTTCTCCCGCCTTATGCGCCTCATTTTGGTGAATTGTGGGAGGCTGGAGTGGCACCACTTGTTACGAATCGTTGGTAACGCAAATCTAACGTACGAAGAATATAGTACTGTATTGTCACAAATTGAAGCTGTCCTCAACTCCCGCCCCATGAGTCCTTTGTCCGCAGATCATAACGACTTCCTTCCTTTGTGTCCCTCTCACTTCCTGGTTGGTCGTCTCCTTACAGCGCCTGCGAGGCCTCAGCTGACTGATGTTCCTGCTCACCGATTGACACGCTACCAGAGGCTCGAACAGCTCAAACAACATTTTTGGATTCGATGGTCCAAGGAATACATCTCAGAAATGCAAACGAGGACAAAATGGAGACAATCAAATCAAAAATCATCATCAAAGAGGACAACACACCGCCACTGAAATGGGGCTTGAGGCGGATCATCCCTACAAGGCCAGGAAAGGATGGGACTTCTCGAGTGGCTGATATCCAGACAAAGTCAGGAGTCATCAGACGCGCATTTCCTCGAATCTGTCCCCTGTTCGATGATGAAGATGAAGACAAGGTATTGGACGTCGGTACCTACTCCCAAGGCCGGGGGCATGTTCAGACATCGCCTTAACAAATAGTCATCGCCTTAAGGACTGTTCTACCACCTACGACACAGCGATTGGTTGTCCACGGATGCCGCCGACCAATCACCGCCGAGCTACGCATCAACTACTATTTTCAAAATCTTTTCTGTTTTTTCTTGTTGATTCCGATCACATCGCCACATCGCACGCATCTTTATTCCAATCTATAAGTAATTGTAATCTTCGCAATACACTGTTTTAAAGTAATTCCTGGTGTCGTCTACGTTATTTAAAGAACCTTCAGTCTCCACACACGCAGCAGAGCTGAAATCTCAACAGCCACTAAACGTATTTTCTGTCTTTTCACAACTGTTCTGGTGGAGCACCGTCGTGTCTTCTCTGGTCATGGTGTTGGACCTGTTAGATTGATAGAAGGAAACATGGATCAATTCCAATACAAAAATATACTGGAAGAAACAATGTTACCATATGCTGAAGACGTGCTTCCGATTATTTGGACATTTCAACACGAGAATGATCCCAAGCACACTGCACGCACGGTTAAAGAATTCCTCACATCTCAATAAGTTTCTGTCTTTCAATGGCCACCAAACTGTCCAGATTTAAATCCCATAGAGCATCTTTGGTGCGAAGTTTAAAAAAGGTTTCAAGTCGACAGTGTGGTAACCTAAGTGAGTTGTACAACGTTTTTTAGAACAATGGCGCACTATTTCTCTTGAAAAATAAAAAAAAATGATAGAGTCAATGCCTCGCCGGTGCACGGTGTAAGGCAGTCATCAAAAGCCGTGGACATGCACAACTATTAACTTTTAGATTATCACCATCTTATTTAATGAGATTTTTAAAATCTAAGTATCTACTGAAACAACTCTCGAGCAGTTTAAGATTCGTTCTTAATTATTTGTCCAGTTTTATTACTATTTGAAATTGCAACTGTCGATAATAAATTAAATTAGTAAGTGATTTTAATATTTACTCTTTATCCCGTTCACTATATCCATGTAGCTATTTCATTACATAAGTAGTTAATTACTTTTGAGAAGGAATGTACATATGACTTTGTTTTTTTAAAAAATGTTTTTTCTACAAATCTTTCTTAATTATATGACCACCAGTGCATGTGTATTATATGCTGCCAAAAATTGATGTATTTCTTGTTTTCTGTAAAATGTATTGAATCTTGGCTGTCAATTAAGTTATTATTATGTTATGTTAATTAAGGACAAGTTTCACTAAATAAGACAAGTAACATATAACCGTTTTCGATTGTTAGTTAAGTGTAATTTCAAAGCAGTTAGAATTTAAGAATTGTAATAATGAGCGACGGGGCGTGTTCCTTTCCCAAAACGATTTCTCAAACTCGTAAATATTTCCGCTCAAGCTGTCGATCATGTGTTCCGGGAAGTGACGAGAAAATAATTGTGAAAATAGTGTAATTTAGAAACTTTGTAATAGATTACGCATGAATATATCAGTCCCTTGATAAAATGATTAGAAAGTTTATACTGAAAAGGCCGAATGTTATGTGAAAGGTAAACGCGATTGTTTTAATTGGGGATGTTTTCACTGTTTCAGACCTCGTTTTAGAATATTTTAGAACAATAATATGGCTAAAATAATTCACCTTGGATGTAAAATTTTTGGTTCGAGCACGAATTAATTTAATAAAGCCCTTTATAGCTTATTATTTTAAGTAAAAACAACTGTATGGGTAAATACTTATTCAGGAACAAATTATAATAAAAAACTATATTCAGAAAGTTAGATAGGTACTCATTCAGAGCGTTAATTGCATTAATAGCTGGCTGGTCCTTATTCTAGAAAACAAAAGAACCGTTTTGATGAAATTTAGTACAAGTACCTACGCAAGTTACCACGGTCTGTTTTAAGAAAATAGTTCAGACATTATTTTTTTTAACTGGCAGAGATAGTAATTTTGTATAGAAATCTTAGTGTTGACCCAGTGGATAGAGGCAAGTCTTACGAGTTCTTGGTCGTGTTTTGAATTTAGGTAGGCAAATTAATTTGTGAGATTTTCATCATTACTACTGTTCTCAAAACGGTGAAGGAAAACATAAGGAAACTGACATTTCCTGGGACCGACAAATCGACCGTATGTTTCAAGGCGACATCCAATCCACCGACCTGAACTGGACCAGCGTGGTGGATTACGCTCTATTCATTTGATAGTCGAGGCCAAACCGTAGCAACGAATATAGGCCGATAATATTATGTTACTAACTCCTATCTGCGACTTCATACGCGTGAGATTGTTTCCGCGTAAATCCCGATCCGGTAGGAATTCTGGGATAAAAAGTACCCTATGTGTTATTCCAAGATGCCAACTATCTACTTACTAAATTTAATTGAGATTCGTTCAGTAGTTTTGGCGTGATTGAGCAACGAACATCCATCCATCCACATATTCATCCAAACTTTCGCATTTATAATATTAGTATAAATATACTATGTATATAAATCTAAAATAATTATGCTCTTTACCATTGGAGGTCTGAGGAAGATAGTAACTTATTTCCAAAAAGGTTCAGAATAAGGACATTGGTTCACCTCAGCTTTTATAGCTGATCTGCATAACCAGATTTCCAGCGCTTATAAAAGGGTAAATTTTAGTCAAAAACTATTTTATATTTTTTTATTAAATTGGTATATCAGGTTTTGCTCTCTTGTTAATTATATCAAAACGTTTTTTTTTTTATTAAAAAGGATGTTCACCATGTAACGATGGCACTTCGCCGTTTGTCTCGTAGTCCGATAATGGAACGGGCTTGGCGGAATTAGACTGTGTAATTCCATCGCACTCTCCCCGAAATATAACCGATAGAAAACCGATAGACTTGCAACTCGTCGTCGATATTCAAGGCTCTGAAGCTTTGACTCAACCAGTGCATCGTTGCCATTGAGTCTCTTGGCCCGCTTCTCGATAGACTCAAGCGCGTCCAGTTGGTATTTAGCAGATCCATCCCAAAGAATAGAGCAGTACTCCATACACGACTGATCCTGGGCTTGATAGAGATTGAGCAACTGTTCGGGTGTGAAGTACAGTCTCACTTTTGCTAGGATTCCCAACTTTTTTGATGCTAGTTGAGCCTTAGCCTCGATAAACGGTTACACCCCGGAAAGTAGGAGCCGGTTCAAATTGACTCCTTTTTGCGGAGAAGAGACACGCCTGGGTTTTAGCTGCATTAAACTTGACAAAGTTGGTATCACCCCATTCGGAGACAGCCTTCAAGGACAAGTTCAAGCGCCTGACCATGTCCTCACGGAAAGACTGGATCTGTGACCCACCTGCTCGTGCGCTGGACTCATATCTCTCAGAAACTGTGCTGTCGTCTGCATACCCAAAGGTACCGGGAATCAGCAGATCGTTAATGTGCAGCAAAAATAAAGTTGCTGAGAGAACATACCCTTGAGGGACCCCGGCATTAATTTCCAATTGGCCAGACGAGCAGCCATCAATGACCACTCGAATGGACCGATTACTCAGGAAGTCTTCAATCCAAACGCAAAGTTGAGTGGGTAAACAGAACGAAGGAAGCTTAGCAATAAGACTATCGTGCCAAACCCTTTCAAAGGCCTTGGAGATGTCAAGGAAAACAGCAATTGCTTCCCCGTGCTTCAGAATGGCCTCACTCCAGGTATGAATGGCATACGCTAGAAGGTCCCCAGTTGACCGGTTTTTGCAAAAGCCGTAATCTATAAAAATCAAATAAAAATGATCTGTCATGAAGTATCGTATAGAGTTAATTATCTCTGGATGAAAGGTTTGAAATAATATTACTGGAGGCGTCTTCTAATCGGATTGCCAAGACCTAAACTGAATTAATTTCAAAATTAGGATTTTTAGTTCTTCAGTTATATTAATCTTTGAATGAATTTGTTAAACTGGTTTGGTGGGGTCACGAAGCATTCAAAATAGAATAACAAATAGACAAACTAAAATATCTCAAATTTTGAATTGATTAAGTTCAAGTGCGATAAAATGATTTATCATAACATGTAAGTTCAAATATATTTATTACTAGCTTTTGCCCGCGACTTCGTCTGCGTGGAATAGTTACTTTGGGCTAACGTTAAATTTAACCCCGATTTTGAAGCATTCTTCATTGGCGCTCCGCTCCTATTGGCCTTAATGTAATGATATAAAGCCTATAGCCTTTCTCTATAAATTGACTATTTTATTAAAAAATAATTTTTCAATTCGAACTAGTAGTTCCTGAGATTATCGCGTTCAAACAAACAAACAAACTCTTCAGCCTTATATTATCAGTATAGATAGCTATTGCCCGCGACTTTGTCCGCGTTTCCGTCGCTTTTCGTAAAAAAAAAGTAGCCTATGTCCTTCCTCGCGGTTCAGTGATTTTGATGTAACAGACAGATTAACTTTCGTAATTTAGTAGGGAAATATAATATATCAATCTATAATACTGTTGAAAAATATCGCAATACGGAACCGCACAATATTATTGTTAATAACTGTGCCCGCGACTCCGTCAGCGTAAGTTAATGTATTAGTAATATTATTTAGACCACGTTCACATGAGGCCTCACTTAAGTACCTATAGAACGAAATTTTATACCTTCGGCCGCGAGACGTGTCGAGCGCGGCGACGGTTTCTCAAAAATAATCCTTATAGCATGATTCAGTATTCACGCGCGATGGCTTATTATTAGCGTATTTCATGTATAATTTTGGTGTTTGTATACTGATTTATATTTATTTATTTAATATAGGCACACCAACAACTTATTTACAAGAAAATAATAATGATTATAAACATTCACGAGAGGGTCCTGTGTAAATAAGTCACTTACAGGCATGCACATCATTCACAAAAAAAGGACGACTATATGATACTTTTTTATGGAATAGTTAATAATGTTAACTTTTTCAATTAGGGGTGACTGAGAGTGTTATAAACGTAAGAGTAGACAAATATTATAATCAGAAAGCTTCGAACTGCTAAGCTATCGGGAGTTACACGTGTTATTGTGAGTCAACCATAAAAGATAGACATATACTGTCGTGGGATATTTTTTATATAATTTTAAGGAGAACATTTCCGTCATGAAATGATTTCTGTGTAGCTTTAACCAGTAAGGTTGCACACGCGACGGAAGCTTAAAAAATGGAGTAACTTCTCCCGTTTTCTCAACATTTTCCTTCACTGCTCTGCTCCTATTGATTGTAGCGTGATGAAAAGTATAATATAACCAGCTCTGGAGTATGAAAAATAATTGTACCAATTTTCGTTAAAATCCGTCGAGTAGTTTTTGGTTCTATAACGGTTATACAGACAGACAGACAAAAATTTACAGATTGCATTTTTGGCATCAGTATTGATCCCTAATCACCCCCTAATAGTGATTTTGGAAATATATTTCATGTACAGAATTGACCTCTCTACAGATTTATTATAAGTATAGATAACAAAAAACTGTTTTACAAAAGTTAAGTAAAGTTCCGTGTATTTTATTTTAATTTGTTACCTGTGTGGATGGCAAACTCAGATCAGTTTTAATTTTAAATAAAGTATTTTATATAGGTTAAAAAATCCGCTTAGTCATTACATTTTTAAGAAGAAACGCACCTACTTGTGATTAATTAATGCGTTAACCAACAAATTAAAGACAAGTAAATATCCAGAAATGCTAAATAAATTGAAATTCGAAAGATCATCAAGATGTTTCCACAAAATTCTCTTAAACTCACGAAAGCAGAATTTAATGGCTAACTTAACAAAACTTCATTATTTTCAATTGTGTTTCTCCAAGAATTGCTTATTGATATTCATTAACAACCGTTGTTTAGAAATGGATAGAGACAGATGCTTCGCGAAAACTTTCAAAAAGGTCATCAAAGTTCACAATTAGTCTCCGGTATTCCGCTTCGAAACTATTGAATAAATACTTACTTACTATAACCGAATAGTTTATAAAGTACTGTGTCGAAAATACATCAGGAGAGCAATTCTTGTACTTTAAATAGATTATTTATTTATTTATTGACACACCTGTGACATAATTCAACTTAAACTAAACATGATTTGTAAGAGATATTCTTGTATAACATGAATATGTCTATTGAAGGCGTGCACACCACATAACAAAATGAAAGAAACATTACAATTTGAAGGAAAAAATGTTACAAAACTTACAAATTAAATCAACTTTGAGTCGCTACGTTCTCGCACATTATCAGTAGAAAATATAGAATAAACTAGTTTGGTGAACGTGTCACTGTATGCAAAAGCACGATGTCTTAATACTAAAGAGAAAAAATATGAAAAACATCTATTATAATAATTAGTCTTAATCAGATCTCAGCAACAGTCTATGTTAAATCACAACAATATAGTGGTGTTGATGTCCAGTTTGTAACAAATTAATGACCGCGCGTTCCTTAGTTGTCATTTGTTAAAAACGTGTTTTCAGCAGCCAATCGCATCACTCATCTTGCGTTTAATTTGTCACGGGTCAATATTTTCTTTACAGAAATTGAGAGTGCAAATGTTGACAAGTGTTTCTGACAGATTCAGAATAACATGAGATTACCAACCTTCCCTAAAAATATAAAACAATTTCATTGTACAATCGCCCCACTACTGTTACGTCAAACGTAATTAAAACCCTTTTAGGATTCTGTAGATGAGGAAAATAGGTTTCATACACGATGAGTGATTTGTATAAACTTTTTATGGAATCGCTAGACAGTTGATTTAAAAATATTAGGATTTAGCTAAAATATTTTTTTAAATTCAGTTTGTTTTGTAAATATTTAGTTTTAATTGTATTTAGTGTCACATGTGATACAAACGATCTTTAAAAAAAGTTTGTTTGCTAAAGCTTACTTATCTATGAAACCGTTATTCTTAAGTGTTTGAAAAGTAGTCTCGATCTTAGTACATTTTATGAGGCGAAACGGAAAACTATTATTGTTCAATTCAACTCAAACAATCATTACCTTGTAGGTAATAATTTGTTTTATTAGCGCGGGTTCAGTGCAGGATGGTGGATGTAGCTTATCTTCGGGTTTTATGTACCTTTTATGTACTTAGTAAAGTGCTTGCCTGGGTTCAAACTCACGACCTGCCTGCTAATATCCACAGGGCCAATCAGTAGTGGCCCTGTTAAAATTCCCACAGGTAGCAGTCTACCTGCGGGTCCAACAGGACCATTGCCTACCGGGGTTGCGGGAATGTCCTAACGAGATACCGCGGCCCCGGAACATAGGGGCAATTGAAGAAACAAGGTGGGTTTTTAGTCAGTAGAAGTATGACACTCCCTTCTACTCAACCCAGAGCGGGGTAGACCTTTGATGATTTTCCCACCGAAAAAGAGGGCTACCACTGCTCTAAAAATTATAATAATCTGTTTTTTGCGCATAATTTTATAACTCATTTTTTTATAATTCTACTTTATAGACTAGTTTAAGTACACCATTAAAAGGCAACGATTTTAGCAGAGACGGTTAATGACTCTTTTGCGATCTGTGTCAACATAGCTACGCTATTTTTAAACTCCAAACTGTTTAATATCTTTTTTATGCGAACAGACTGATCCGAGTATATCCGGAAAAAGGAAAGGTATCTCGATTAACGCGATTCCGAAGGTTGATTATTATAGGCTCAACAAAAACTAACATAATTTTTCCTTTTATACATAACCATCTAATTGCCTGTTTTATTTTACGTCAAAAATTATCATCATTTAATTCTCATTAGCTGTTATCAGCGACTTCATTCACGTAGAAAATACCACACATTATGCCGGGATAAAAGTAGCATATTCCAGTTATATAACCAATCGTTTTCCTAAATTTTAATCAGACCTGTTTAGCCATTTTGGCTTGATTTTGATTTTTCAAATCAATCAAATCAAAATTATTTTATTTTACATATGGGCACTCATAAAACGTCAGAAATTAGTGCATGGTTCGAAATTGATCGTTTCCTATGGAAAATAACCGGCAAGAAACTCCACGGTTACTCTTTAAAAAAATCTTGATTTTCACAATCTTTGCATAATAGATACAATTTTTTATTTATTTTTTTAGTATGGGTGGACAGTATAGACCATCTTGTTTATCATGCCCATGCGGCATTCCTAAGTCTACGGCTATGCAAAGGCGCACCACCATTTGGCTGAATTCTGATCGTAGTATATATCTATTACCCTGGGTGACCATCGTAACACATATGTAGAGATTCCCCCATGAGTCGAAGCATTAGGTTCTGGCTGGATTATGATTTCTGGTCTCTCAAGTAACACTGATTGGACTCTGGGGAAAGCACATAGCATAAAATTATTTCAAAAAGTACCTAGTTCAATATTTCAGACTACTTCATTCTACATCAGTATGTCTACATCCACCCACTCAAACACATTCTAGTCTAGCTTTTTATTCTCGTTCCGATGGGAAGTTTCTATTCACTTGAACTAAACAAACTTCGTTGTATTGGAAGAGACTTGGAAAGACTGTTGACGTATTTTCCGAGACTTGGCTCTAAAGAGAAATGCCATTAACCTACGAACTATGTTTTCGTCTCGTGTATACTTATTTCTTTGGTATTAGCTTTAGGTACTATGAATTTTATGATATGTACACAAAATGTACCTGCTCTTTGTAAATACTGATAATAATAATTATAATATTTATTAATCGATCTACAATAATCAACAACTTCGGTCTAATTGTAAATTTAAGATAATTAAGCACATATGTTAGTACTATTGTATATCTAACTAATATTATAAATGCGAAAGTTTGTGAGGATGGATGAATGTTTGTTACTCTTTCACGCAAAAACTACTGAACGGATCTGAATAAAATTTGGCAAGTAGATAAAGTAAATCACACCGTATTATAATTATGTCGCTCTAGTTTTTATATAGTAATCCGTGGAAAACGTTGTGGGTAGCATATTTACCATATCTTTGTATGTAAGTCTATACTATGTATAACTATGTAATATGTTACTGTTTGTTTTTCCCTAAAATAAATAAATAAACACATAGGCTAATTTTTATCCCGGAATTCCTACGGGATTGGGAAACCCTCCCACGCGAACGAAGTCGCGGGCAGAAGCTAGTTAAGCAATATAAGCGTAGTGGTGGGATAAATCTTGTGTATGTATTAAAACTCTTTGGAAACTAAAAGGTAGTGAGCTACATACATAATATGCATATGTACATAAAAATATAGCAGAATAATACAAATGAGAGATTTTAGTCATTATACCTTCTGTTTGTCTGTTTAGCTGTCTATTTGTTAGCTGAAAATAGAATTAGTTTTCACAAGTGGACAGATTATTATAGCTGGTAGCAGAATTTGGGCTTGTTTCATCAAAATTGGGTATCCGAGAAAAAAGTTTCTTGAATCTTACTTCTTACTAGTGTTATAAATACGAAAGTATGTGAGAATGGATGGATGGATTTTTGTAACTCTCACTCTAAAACTACTGAACGGAACTGAATGAAATTTGGTATGAAGACAATTGTAATGCTGGAATAACACATAGTATTTTTTTTTATCCTGGATTCCTACGGAACCGGGTTTTACTTGGGAAAATTCCTCTCAGTTCCTACGCGAACGTAATCGCGTGCAGATGCTACATTATAATATAAAAAACTTTATATTACTAGTAGTACGTACTACTGATAATATTTAGATTTGTTAGTGGTACATAACAATACTAAATTCCACTTGTATCTCAAACACGTAGGTATAAAAAGCAAGTAATATTAGTATTTTTTCATCGTCCATCGCCAGTACCTACTTTGATCTGAATAACATTTTTTTCTTAACTTATCTTAAATTATCTTACTATAATTATGTATTTATCGAGCGCATTGTGTAAATTAAAAAATATAAGTTTTTTAGAAAATATAAAAAATATTATTTGTTCATAAATATCCTTAAATATTAGGAGCTGGTGTCTGAATTAGGCACAATGCCTGTGTTACAGATCACTAGGTCCCCACAGTATAACGAGTTAATTTATGTCAGTGGTTGTTTCTTTCTTAGTAACAAAAAAAATATATAAAAGGTAAAAATAACAAGATCCATTATTTCATGAGCCTGGGTTATGACGTAATCGTGTGATTGCGTGTGTGTGGGTACTAAATAAGAAATTTGACAGTCCCATATTCGCAGAAAGTATAATTTCGCAGCGTCTTGTTCGTAACTATTATTGAGTTGTTCTCCCTTGTTTTCGCATAAGCGCCTCTTCTTTACCACAATACATAAACTTTAGGACCATGGGGTCCGAGTGCGCATCGACTCTTTCGTGACATCGGCAAACGATTAGTCGACTCCACAGGTGACCAGAGGGCTGGCCTTTTCTTTGGACAGAGAATCAGCATTGCCATTCAACGTGGCAATGTGGCCAGTGTTCTGGGCACTTTTCCCATTGATAGCGATGTTGACGAATTTTTCGATGCCCTATAATTTATCTTTATTTTCGTCTGTATATATTTTTATTATGTATAGAAATACTTAAGGAATAATTTAATAAACAAAGTACGGATGTAGCTATAACAATGGCTCGTAAAGTTCATCCATCGCGATCTCAATGGCTTTCATAAAACAGATAGGTACATTTTTCCTCTGGTGCAATTTTCCGATTGGAGTTTTATGTTTGTCTAAGGTTTGTCTTGAATGTTATGACACAGAATACTTAATAGTACAAGTGCAGAAGATCTGCGCTCTTTCTTCAAGAACAATGTAATTTATATATGTATGTATTACTTGTGAGATATATTGTGTTTTCATGCGTTTGCCGAGTCAATCTATTTATTTAAAACGTTAAAGATTTTTAATATTGATATGGTCACTATAAGATGTTGTTAGGTGAGATAATTACGTAACAACTTAAGACAGAAGGTCTCTTAAGTAGGTACTGAATAATCGAATAACCGACTTGGTATTACATGGATCTCACAACTTTTAACGGTAGAAGAACTGAGTTGCCAGACTTGGTTTTTTTGACAAGTACTGTTTTTTATGGGATCTCATTTCTTTTTGTAGATTGTCCTACTTTTTTCCTTTCTACTTTTTGTATACCAATGACGAATTTTCTTAAAGCCCTCTCTCTGGTTTTTTGATTCCGTTGACCATCTTACAAGTTACCTTTGAACATAATTATATCTGTTCTGTCCAACGTGAAACGGAACGCACCTTTTTGGTTGGCAACATTATTCTATTGTCTATAACTTTTTTCACTTTTGACGTTTCCGTTCTTGTAAAAACTAACTGCCTGCTTGTTGAGATCGATTCATTGATTGAAATTAAAAATCCTGTGGAATCTGCGTAGTTAAAGACAGATTAATCGTGATCAGTGATTAATTGAACTCTAGAATCCCGAATTGAGTGGAAACCTGGGATATTTTGGAACAATATCTAGATACCTATCTACACTTATTATTCCATTATATTATACATAATTATACACAGGTACACTGATTAATTAACTGTAAATGTAACTTTGTAATCCCATATAAATATATGGGATTACAAAGTTATTTATGCAGTTAATGTATCTAGAAAACTGGACCGAAACTGAAAAATATTTTAGTTTTTCCTTCATTGATACACTAAACACTAATTGTATTCTAAATTTGAAGCTTCTATGTCTGCTAGAAGTGCCTTAGACGTTTGATGATCGGTCAGTCAGTGAGTGACAAAATTAAGGAAGTTTGACTCGTTATAATTCTTAAACTACTGGTTCAAATTGAATGAAATTTGAAATATACCATGTTTATACAATGCCTGCTTAGTCACTGAAAATTCAGGCTTCTAGTTTATTCACAACGAAGTTATACGGGGTCGAAAATGGCCTGAATTGCTTCGAGAAAAGTATGGTACGGCCGTGCCGCTTTTTGCTCGACTTGGCGGGGTCACTGCCGTGCCCCCAGAAACCTTTTTGTGGAATCTGGTAGATGGTAATAACTATTGGGATATTTATGTGAATCCGACGAAGTTCCGACAGTCATGTAAAATTATACTCTTTGTCATCAATACTCGAGTCCATGGATTAATTGGCAGCCAGTGTCATCCTAGTTAACAATATTGCTAGTAATGTGAATTCTACCCACATTGCTACTTCTCTTTAAAAAAGCTTATTATTACAATGAGGTTGCATGCCACAAGCAAAATTAATGCAGGCAATGTAGGAAGTACGTACTTCTGAAATCGATTCTCAACAGGACATATTTTATATAAAACTAATACCTATTGTTTACCGAATGATCTATTGATAGAATATACTTTATTGTACACCAAAATTTAAACACACCTATTTAATAATATTGCTATAGCTTTCTAGTATACCAACCTTGCTCGATAAGCTCAACAAAGCACAAAGACGCCGCGCCGTGCCTAGGCGTCATTGTCAATACTTGCATAGAAAACCAAGCGTTTAAAAGCGCGACGAAAATGATAAATGTACACTGACATTTTTAGTGAAGTTCTTGACAATACCTTGATCACACTTTATCCACCACATCACGTCACTAGACGAACGTTTGTCGCGTCGATTAGTTTTGCTCTTTCAAGATCCATCTACATTATTCTATGACCGGCTGACATTTTCTAAGAGAATACGTGATGTAGTCCCTTTTAAGCTTCAGACCAGAATATTTATCTCTATTAGGCAGATGTGTTGACATCGAATACTGTCCTTTGGCAATTTATCTTTGTTTCTGAAGTTCTATTTCTTGGGTGGGATAGTATTCAAATTCGAAAAAAAAATGCCGTAACAAGTTACAACTGAGCTCCCAAGAACAGAATTCAGAGATAAGAAATTATTACCTATTGAATAAATATGTTATATTCACAGATATAGATAGACATAGATAACGTAAGTATCACGATCTGTATGAAAACCAAGCGTGCCACTTTTTGACTACGTCACAAGCACTATTTAGTGATGGGAAAACCAAATCACAGACGTCGCGTCGCCTAAGTATTATGAATCGTATAAATCTATTTAATAATCGCTTTGTGACAGAGTAATGAGATAAATAAAGGAAAAAAAAAATTCGTTGACATCCTAAAACATGAATTATTTCATAAACAAAACGATTAATATTATCTTATCAACTGATGAAAGACATTAATTGCTGAACACAGACCTCCCTCAAATATTTACAGAGCAGCAGCTAGCTTGTATTATATGATATTAATATTAATAATAACAAGTTAAAAACAAGAAAACGTACATTAGTACTATTAATAGGGACTTGTACACTACTTTCAATATAATATAAAATAAAGCACCTACATAAAAATATATATACTCGGAACAATAAAATACCTTTTTTATAAATAAAATACCTAATTTCCTCTTTTTTCGTTGATAGTAAAAGTTTTTTGGGCGTAACTTTTAGATGTAAGACAAGTTCAAGTAAAATTGAACATTTTGTAAAAAAAAACTCGAAAGTTACAGAATCTTATCAATTAACTAACTTCATTAGTTGTGATCTTCAGTACATCAATAGTGGGACATGCCGCTTTTATCAATGTTTCATGCTTTTTTCCTTCTACAACCCTTTTTCCTAAAATGTAACTAACAAATACCTACCTACAATACTTTGTTGGGAATCCATCCTTATATCCTGTCGCCTCAATCCATTGTTCTTTTAAATTAGGAATGTGGAAAACTAAAAAATCACGAAACATTTAGAATATTTACTAAACGATTCCGTTAGCGAGCCAACAGCGATTCCTCTGGCACTTGGCATTCTCAAGTAGCATAGTTAAAAGAAAACAATCCTACAGAGAAAAATTAATACACTTTGCTATGGATAGTTTCTATAACAAGGAGGCGATTTAATGACGCTTTATTTATGTGCAATATTCTGAATAAAAACATTCAGTGCCCTAGGCTGCTTGCACCTTGTAACTTCCGCGCTCCGTCAAGAATCCCACGCCACTCCATCACTCCGCTGTATCCTCCATTTAGAAGAACCGTCTTAGGCTCTTATTCTTCTTATGCTAGATTTTGTAAGGTCATAAATAGTTCTAGCGATTTAATCGACTTACATTATGATTCCATGGTAAAGCTTAAATCAATTATCATGAATTCCATACCCGATCCATGAAGGTGTTTTTTTTTTACTTTATTAGATATATATTATATTCATAGATGTTGTTAATTTTATAGTGTTATATAAGACAAAGTTAAGGTTAGGTTACTAAAATAAGAATAATGTGTACATGTGGTGTCTACCTTTAAGTGGTTTTACACTATTACTCTTGGATATCCATAGTTATTAAGTATTATTATCATTGTAAACAGTCGTTGGTGAACTTAATAAATAAATAAATATAATTGTCCACATAATAAATATAAAATGCAAAATAATTCCTCTCTATCCGAAATCGGTTCTATAGAATCGATTTGTGTTGCGTAGGATGAACAGCACTAATCGCTAAAATTTAAAGAAAAATGATAAAAGCGCCTGTACCCTGAAACCGAAGCGATATACAATAGTATCACTTGTTGTGATATTCATCAATTGTTGACATAAAATGTCATATCAATTATTCTAAGTAAAAGCGGCAATGTATGTATTACGAATATAAAACGTGCTTTTGATGACAGATGTTTTTCTCAAATTTGGTATTAAAAATAATTTTTCATTATTTTTAAATTTAATTAGGTAGATTAAAAATAATTGATTTTAAAATAAATAATATTAATCATAAAATTATTTACCGATGGAAGGAAACATTAACCTTTCTTTCCTGCTCTCATTTGTGCAGTTTTTACAATTTACAATTTATCGAAATTCGGCATTTTTTATTTTTTGACAGATGTCCAACAACCGCGGTGCACCGATGCAGCCTCAGCTTGACAGTTGCCACATTATGTATTCAATACTTAAGACCCGGCACGTGAAAGGGTGTTCCAAGGATCTTCTACCACAAGTTCCTTGGGGTGTTCTCAGCTTCTCTAACAGTCTTGAGACATCTACTTGGCTAAAAAGTAACTCAAAAATATGTAAAGATATACAGCCAAAACTGACTCAAACCTTAACGCCACATAAAAAACCAGGAAATGACAAACAACCAAAATCTACAAGTACAAAATCAGCCATTATACAAAACAAGACTCAATTAGGAAATAATTCAGTGACACAAGACACGAGAAGGAAAAGAAAGCTTTGTGTTGTAAGTAACTGTAATTATCATCTTCCGGTCATTGAGGTAATATGTAGTACGTAGTACATATTACCTCAATGCGTCCGGTGGAAATAATAGAAGATTTATTTGCCAAGCAGTTTGAATATTGTCATTATGTGTCGCCTAATAGCAACATGAAGGTAATGCTTACAAATCGTTCGAAGAAAATTAATATGGACGACTATTGTATTATAATGATTGGTGAAAAGGACTTTAAAGGTGCCGAAAACCCAATAGAACTTGTAAAACTATTTAGAGAATTCTTAATAAATGTTACTTTCGCAAATATAATACTATGCACCCCAGTTTACTTGACGGGAGCGCTTATTTATAATTATAAAGTAGAAATGTTTAATATCTTACTTCATATGGACATACAATATTATAATTATGCATACTTCTTTGATACAAATCGTAATCTCAACTTGGAAATGTTTTCATATAAAACAGGCAAACTTAATAGACTGGGCGTAAAGTGTATTTTTGAACGTATTTTCTCTCGCATATCTGTTGACATCCAGAACTACCCAGTAGATTATGACTACAACAAATCAACAATAACTTAGACGTGTCAAGTAAACAACACTCAAAATATATTTTTTCGTCCCACCCCTGAAAGAACAAGTTCACAGTAACAAGCATAGATTTACATTATTCCATCAAAATATAGCCGGAATATTACATAAATTAGATTTATTTGAAATAGTACTTAGTGAGCTGACTAAAGAGATTGGAGTTATGGACTTCATATGCCTTAGCGAAACTTTTATACAATCCGGACACAACTTTAATTTAAGACTTACAAACTACAAGTTAGCTGCACATTACTCAAGGGCTCATAAAAAATGGGGTGGTACTTGCATACTGGTGAGAGATAGATTATTATTGAACACGTTACCGTTTACAAACGAAATCTCTAAAGAATGTTGTTTTGAAAGCTGTGCCATAGAAGTCATTATTTAATTTATTCTGGTATGCGTATATAGAATTCCTGGTGTCGATACAAGTTACTTTATTAAGAAAATACTACACTTATTAACTCGCAAAGGTAGGAATCGTATTATAATATGTGGAGACTGGAATATAGACATACTAAAAGATTCAAAACAAACAAGGGATTTAATCTCTGTACTATATAATCTCTCTATGTTTTGGTTTATTGCAAAATAGGCCAAACGATTAAACCACAACCATGGTGAAAAAGCCAAATGCAGTAATCGACACATGTTATAAAAGTTTGAAAAATCAAAGTAGCTTAAGTCATCGAGTCCTCAAATTTGTCTAATTTTGTGGCGTATAGATCAAAGAGCTTAGAAATGAGGCCTGTTTTGCAGTGGGTGCAAAAAAGTAGTCAAAAAATTTGAAACCTGACTCAAACGACGGAGAAAAATTTGCTGATTCCGAATATGTATATAACTCAATATTACAAAAAATGTCGCTTAGAACAATTAGCCTTTCTACCGTCGATATATTTTTTTTTATGTATGATCACCGATTACTCGAAGACGGCTAAACCGATTAAGAAAATTTCTGGTTTGGTTTGAAAGAGTATACTTCGAAGTTGGTCCCATTGTCACCAAATCAGGATCTGATGATGGGGTCCTGGAGAAATCAAGGGAACTCTTCAAATATAATAGGCACACCTACAGTGATTTGAGTATTTTTTATAGTAACCCAACTAGCACAAATGGGCTGCATTAGGGCTTTGGAGCGTATCCGATTATTACTTATGGTAATAGACGTAAGCGCTAGAGCGTCTACTATAGACTTAAAGCAGCTGCTTTAGCGCTATTTGGGCGCCATTTTATGCAACCTAAAGTTCCATTTAACCTGCACAACGGTTGCATAAAGGTTCCTTAATAGCTATAACGATTTATTAACGCTATACTAAAGCTCTCGTAGCGCTACTTTTGAATGATTTTGAACTACTTTGAAAGAATGAATTGATTATAGTTCTTTATTGTATATATCTTCAGTTGACATTATTTGTAATATTTTGGTAAAGTGTTTTCGTCGCCATCATGAAAATAAAACAAAACGAAGTAAAAGTTTGTATTCTGTATTAGCAAGATATATAAAGATACTTCAAACGCTGTCCAGTTTACTGTAGATATATAAAATAATTTTCGAGTAATTTTAACGCGCTTTTATGATATTTAAAAAATTAACAAAAGATATGTGATATTTTTTATTTGTTATACAGAATAAATTTTATTTCCGTATTTTTACGTGTCGATAACTTACTATTCGCAAGTGGCCGATTGTTTACCGGTACATTTAATGCACACTTAACTGAAAAACCAATGTATATCAACTCAATTTTGCAAGTGAATTATAAGTTTTCTTAAAAAATCATGGCGTCATTGTAATGTAGTCATAACCTGCAGTTTTAGCTCTAATATCTCCCTTTTGAGAATCATAGCGCTAATTTCCACCCTTCTAACGCTTCCAGTGATTTTTGTTCCCCTAGTGCAACTCACAGCCACAAAAAGCTCCTATTTTCCTGTTTTTGAGGTTATAAGATCTAGTTACGTACTTATTCGTTTAGCCTCCATTTTTATTAAATCTATACTAATATTATAAAGCGGAAAAGTTTGTTTGTTTGTTTGTTTGTTTGTTTGCTTGAACGCGCTAATCTTCGAAAGTACAGGGTGGATTTGGATGAAATTTAGTATGGAAGTAGCTTGAAGCTTGAGGAAGGTTATAGGCTGCAAAAAAGGAGAGTTATGTTTTACCGTGATAGAATCCACGGGAGCGAAGCCCCGCGTGAGTACCAGTGTTTTATAATAGTTACAAAAGCGGCTGTAAAATGGCGAATGGATTGAGCCTGCATGGAATGACTATTGCTACTAAAGGCCTTAGTTACACTGATGATTTTTTTGTAACTATAGTATGCATAAGAGTATCTATTATTTCTATAATGAAACTTATAGTAGTATAGTAGTGGTTATTATAACTATAACCTATAAAAGTTACAATGGAAACCACTGTGCAGCTGTGAGTGGCAGAATGACCTTCGTAACTCTCATATAAAGGTGTAAGTGGTAAATGAGTTCTACCGTGGACTACTGTGAAGGCTAGGGTAGTATTTGATTCAGCTTATAGCACCTTAAGTAACTTTTATAGCTATAGACGTTTACGGATGCAGATATGCAACTTTGAACTGCTTTTTGAACCCTTAAATCACTATTTTACAGCCCAAAGTAACAAAATAGGCTGCTATTTCCACTAATGTGCTCGTTGGGAACTTATGCAGTTGCATACAAAAAGCACCATTTGTGAAGTGGACCTGATGATGAAGACCACAGATGGCCACTGGAACTACTCAATATATATAAGTAAGAATAATAAGTATTTCATGTGTTACGCTTTGATTACTTGAATTTGGTTATTAAGCACAATATGCTCGTCACAATGCATATGGTGAAGTGAAGCTGATGGTGAAGTACCAGGAGAACTCCTCAACAATTAACGGCCCAACATTGGGAAAAGTAATATTTTGTAAATGATTATAAGTAGTTCACGTTTAGGCTTTTGTAACTAGGTAAATTAAAATCTAGGTAAATCGACCAACTAAAAAGTGTGAAATAAACTTTTTAAAAAGTTTTTATTAAATGTATAATGACGTTAGAAATCCATCCATTAATTCCAATAATTGTGAGTATGAAATAAAAGTATATTGTGGAAATTATAAATGGATGTATTTCTAAAAAAATATAAATATATATATAAATGGATGTATTTACTAAAAATAGGTATAT
Organism: Tholera decimalis; assembly: GCA_943138885.2. Taxonomy (NCBI): domain Eukaryota; kingdom Metazoa; phylum Arthropoda; class Insecta; order Lepidoptera; family Noctuidae; genus Tholera; species Tholera decimalis. Next base: position 21,069,862 of record OW964562.2, read on the forward strand.
TTTAAGTAATTTCGACTTAAAATTTATAGTCATAATCAAATATTAATAAAATACTGCCATTATTTTCATAGTTATAGTGTGGTGTAACAACGGAATCCTACACTGTCGTAGCATGTACTACCTAACCACTTTTTAATATACTATTTAGCCAATTGCAGATTACGTGTTTATGCAATTAGAAAGTTAACTGTTTGTGACTTGACTATTCTTTTAATCATCATTCATACACTTTTTTATCTTTATTATTATGTTCCACACGCACAGATGCACTCAAGTGTTCATTGTAATGATGACAATTACTCATCGCTGTCTTTCCAACATACTCTGCCATTAAGTATCATTGTATTATTGACTCATTCAACGCAGTTTCCTCAGTAAATGTTGCATGATACCTACATTGTACTAAGTGTTATTAAGTAGGCAAATGATATTACTATTTGAAGTAAACTTCTAAATAATATTCTTAAAAACCTGTTTACAAACACCACACACTTGAAGGTTTAAAGAAAAGAATTATTTTTAGTTTTAGTTCCATCTATTGGGCCCCCTTATTTTTTATTTTATTTTTGTCTAACAATCGGAATGTGGTTCACAGAATACATTTACCTTGCAAGTTTCACATGTGTAGTCCTAATAGTTTCGGAATAAAATGGCTGTGACATACGGACGGACAGACAGACAGATATGACGAATCCGTTGTTCCGTTTTTTGCTATTCGGCTACGGAACTCTAAAAAAGAAAAAACAAGACAAGTAGGTTACCTAAGGTATATATGCGTGTAGGATATAAGCAAGTAAGCAAGTAGTATAAAGTCGCTTATCATTTTAGAGAGCAGACGAGTTTATATGGCTTAAATACAATAACTAAAACAAAAGATGTCAATTCGATTTAAAAATATTTATTATTTATTTACTTTATTATACACCTAACAATATTTCATAAAAAAATTTCAAATAAATATCAAATGTATCATTGAGAAAGGAGCCCAGGGGGGAAAATTATAGTGAGAAGCAATGCTCCTTCACCGTTATTTTGAACGCTGGCAGCGTTTGAGCACGCCTCACGAAATGCGTAATGCGTTCCACAAAAGAGCTGCTTGAATAGTAAAGATTTATCATAGAAAGAAGTGGAATGCATACGAATACTTAATTCTAAATATTTCGATTCAAACGAAATTTTCTGATACTGAAACTCAATAATACTGTGTGTTGGTAGGTAGGTATGATGGCTATAATTAGTAGTATTAACCTTTTAACCGCCCGACTTCTATCGTTTGTCGGGCCCCCAGCGCCCGGCACAGTGAATCGAAAAATAAATACCTACAACAAAGAGAGCAGTGCAATATAATTAGGACTTCTGATTAAGAGACTAAAGTTTATTAAACTGTTAAATGATTACTTAATTATCTATTTACCTAATATAAACATCGTTTTGATAGAATACAGCGTAATTAAATAAAAAAGTACATTAAACGAGCTGTGATATTTTTGTCGTATATATACGACTCAGGCGGAATGGGCCCGAAAATATTTGTCGTAAAAATCCGACGTAGGCGGTTAAAAGGTTAAGGAAGTAGTCCAAATCTCTGGTTGTAACACCAATACTATTGTAATGATAATTTTATTATTTTGTTTTGATCTTCGCAACTCACGAAATAAATGGGGAATTTCTGCGCGAATGCACGATATTTATTTTTAAATGATTATTTTGTTAGCACGTTTCGGGTTTTTTCATAATTGCCAAGTAGGTAGATAGAATAGGTCTGTTTACGGATGCAACAGCAGACAATAATTATAATTGTCATTAACCATAATAAATAATTTAACTGCAAATATCGTAATTTGTATTTGCATTGAAATGATGGTCAAGATCTGAATCCAGAAAGATTTTATTTTTAATCTGCTGAATTTAAGTAGTGTTTAAGGAATAGTATGCTTTTCAGGAGCTTGTCAGACTGGCTTAATAATATCGAACGAACCCTACGTTTGCCGAGGTTGCTTCCTGGATGGGTGAACAACATTTTTGATGCGAAAATATTTTTTTCCGATAATATATGCTTTTGTTTATACAGAAAGTATATCTATTGAGTGAGATAATAGCCGATAGTTAGTTTCTTCCTTGCTGGCAGTGGGTCAACTACCTATTGATAGTGAATCCTTAAAAATTAATTTCTGCATATTTTGGTAACGCATGTACAAATATTAGATGTAGTTTATAAAGTAAGTATCAAAAGAAGTAACCTTGCCGTAAAATAATTATGAAACAATAAAAAAAGAGAAAATATCGATATAAAAAATGTAAGAAATATATTTCTATTAAAGTCAGACGATAACTGTTTAGTCTCTTTGGAAAATCATAGTATACTTTATCGATCTATTGCATTTAGGTGTTTAACAACTATTACCTAGTGTCTCTGACTATTGTAAATTGATTATTTATTGTTATTAAATTAGATTGCGCCACTTAGCATTGTGAAGAATTTTGGCGCGCTTTTTTAATAATGAAATTGGGACAGTATTATTTTAAAATGTGTTGTTTTGTCGTCTTAAGTTATTCTTTGTGATTTATTAAGAATTATAATGTGGCGACGTCTTCCTATATAAATAAAATTATGTAATATTGTCCTGGTCTTGAATTGTTTATGACTCTTTACATATTTGTATGAACAGCGTAAATACTGCTTATAATTTCTACATAATGTGAAGTGGCCTTTTATGGGAGGTTTAATTAAGTGTAACTTAACGATTAGAGGTATTTTTAATGGATACCCTGAACACATGTTATCGTAAAACAAAGTTTGGAACCGTTTGAGCAGATCCATAGCATAATAAAGATTAGTATTAGTTACATAATCAATAATAAGAAGATAATAAATGAGTATAGTTTTAAAAAACATTGAGTATCATAGTCTACATTCCAAAAATGAATATCTATATCATCTATTACGAATCCAGGTGAGCTGTAAAAAATGATCGCTTTGATATGCTTTGGTTCCGTTAGATTCCCTGCCATGCCACACGAATCTGAACTTTATGCTTTCCATGTAAGAGTTCTAAGTGACTTGTGAGGGGCAACATAATATTGGCAGCATTTATGAAAACACTTAAGGAAACTCGAGGTAGAAAAACTATGTTAGTACAATAAGTTCACGAAAGTGATGAGGTGGCATATGCTTGATATTGATAAAAGGTGAGCGAAATATAAATCTCTTATCAATATGAAAGGAAAAGGGTAAAGAGCAATGCTGAGTGTCCATAGTAACTTTGGCTCAATATAAAATTCTCACGGCCAGTGATGAAAATAATTTTATTGTGTGTAGTTCAATACTAAGAACTGTTTCTTAGCATTTAATATTGTATAGAAGCTCTAACAAAAAAATATTAGCATAAATACAAATATGGAATTTTGAGGTTATTACAATTTGACGATCTCTATACATGTTTGTACACGCTAACATTTAGCACTAAAGTAATTACTTCTGTCTAATTAAATAAAAGTACTATACTTCGAGAATAGAGGTCCACTGCTGTAACAATGAATGAACTTCTTCGCATTCTACTAAATACCTCCGCATTCGGAAAACATTCGATCCACAATTAGTGCAACGTTGTTGGTTAGACATGGTCACAATAATGGATGTACTTCAACACTTCGAAAAGCAAAAGAGTCTCAAAAAACAGAGGAGGAAACGTAAACGCATGCACTTCGCAATATCACCGACAACAACAACTCAAAGAGAATGTAATACACTATGTTTTACAACAACTGTTTGTGTTTGTAATGTCAATCAATTCCCTTTGTGTCACTTTTGACACTTGTTCGAGTTTTTATTTGGCAGAATAGTCAACATCGCCTTTGCTTGCCATGTATAAAAATAGAATAGAGTTTTTATTCTCAATAATTAAAATATTATTTCAGATTTTTATGTAATAAAATGAGATTATTGTTCACCACATATTGTTACTATTTTTAGTATAGAAAAGAATACATAAAACAATAAAGAATTTGAAATAAAAACTGATTAATAAGTTTAATTTCAGCATATTGACAACTCAACCTTTTTTCGACAATTTCCGGTCAGCTATTTATTTATTAATATATCAATTCTAATGAAGAAGTTCTCGTAAGAAATTAAATACAAACTTATAGTTTAGATTTTATTGTATAGATTCTTATACATTAAAGATAAATGGCCGAGCCATTTTAAATTTAAAAGTTGTGTAGGCCAGGATCCGTCTTTGTTCTTTGCTAGAGGAGAAAGAGATCTTTGTATGTAATAAAACCGCGGAACTTAGTGTGTCTGTTCATTGAAAGAAGAAGAAGAAAAAGAAAACATAATACTACTTTCTTTTGTTTTTATGGTGTTTGTTTGTTGTCTCCTTTCTTCGAAACTCATCATTCGCCTAGCCTTTTCCCAATTTTGTTGGGGATCGCTTCCAGTGTTGCAAATCAATCTCTTCTCCACAAGCCAGTGGCTGCGTAACACGATATCCCTTGGCAATATAATACTGGTGTGAGCTTTCCCGTCATCACGACTGACAAAGACCTACAAATGACAGCCGTGGCCAACTGATGGATGACAGTTATAGACATCTTTATTTCTTTTATTTAAAGTAAGGATATAAATAGGTCGATTTGTAGTTGCAAAGTACGAATACGAACAAAACGTTTTGGGAATACTATCATTATACGTAGAATCAATACGATAGATCGAATACGTAGAAGGAGTCGAATTCTCTGCCAAAGTCTGTTTTCTGATAGCTATAACCTGGTTGTCTTTATGTCAAGATTAAATAGGGTATTTCTGGATAACATCAACACTACTAGGTGAGATGGTGGTCAAACGCGAGCCCTTAATCAATAAAAGAAAAACTTAAAAAAAACTGCCGACGGCTTCGCTCACAAGAAGAGTAGCCAGCTATTGGTTTATGTCGCTCTTCAACCCTTCAACTATATTCACATCAAAAATCATATTGATCCATTGCTCTATTCCGACGTGAAAGTAGGAAAAACACAAACACTTATCGTTTTATTTTCAAGCTTAGTAACCTGCTGACTACCCGTAACGATAGACTAAGAAGTCAAAATCACAGGCAAGGTAAGCAAGTGTTGGTTAACCTTAAAGATGATCCCGCACAGCTATTAGTATTTTAGCCACGAGCTCCTTATTTTCTTAGAACTTTACAGTAATGTATGAACGTATACTGTGTCATTCTAAAAACGTAAGTCGCTTCTGTTAGGTAGTAAATTAAATTTCAAGATTTAAATAATCTAGATAATAAGAACTGGGTAATACTCTATTATAACTTTCTCCACGAAGTTTTCTCTCATTTCTTTTAATACTTTGAAATACGGATCGGTCACAAGCACAACGAAAAAGTAAATGAATTTATCCTTGTACGAGAACTTTGGTCTTGTTAAAGTTGTTCTTACTGTTACTGAGTATTTGTAAGTATCTTGAATTAAGTAAGTCATTTTAGCAACCGATTTTGTCAACATTATTAATTTCTTTTGGGTTTGTTTCGTTACCAGGTTTCATTGACCTCTTATGAAAGTATTTTGTGTTAGTCATTTTAAACTTTTACTTTTAGGATTCCGTAGCCAAACGGCTAAAAACAGGTCTCTTACACATACGTCAAGTCTGTCTGTATATCTGTTCATAGTAATGAATTTGTATTACAATACAGGACAGTTATTAGTTACTCTATTAACCGCTCGGTTGCTCGGCGCAAAAATAAAAAGAGAGTCGCTTGCCAGTGACTTTTGACCGCATCTGAGCGTACGACGCGCCGTAATAAAAATTTGATTGTGACTCGCTCCAGAAGCGCCCTTCAAATGTTTTAACTGTTCTGAATAGCCATTAAAACAAGCTTAAACACTGTGTCTGTTTTCTTAATAGATCTTGTTTCCGTATGTACCTTGAAATTTTAACTAACCAAAATATTATTTACTTGTACGGAAAAATGCGTTTTACTAAAAACTTGTATTAATAGTATGAATTTTGGTGTACTGAAGTGGTTCTAGAACATAAGAATTGTGTAATTCATATGTTATGTACGCGTGAGGGGTCTCCCGCATAAATCCCGATCCCGTGGGATTTCCGGCATGTAAGTAGCTATCTATGTACCAAATTTCATTCATATGCGTTCAGTACGTTAACGTGAAAGAGTAAACAACCATACATACAGCCTCACAAACTTTCGCATTTATAATAAGTAAGATATTTTTCATATTTTTTATTCAGGCAACATTTATTCAATTTGCGTGAGTTTTTAATCTAATATGGTCACTAACAGTATTATTAGAACTTAAAGCGGGATATGTACCATGTGTATTTATTGTTTCGAGTTTTCGATATTTCTGCACTGTTGCTAAGATCACGGATGAACACAATATCCCGTAATATGAGTGTTAGTATATTTGGAATTGTGAATCAACGAATACCAAGATTGCCAGTTACCGCAGTTATTAAGATCTTTATGCAACTGATCTGCTATCCTCCTCTTAAAATGGTACAAAAACCCACGCACACACAGCAACATAATAATTATAACTGTTGTGCAGCTCTTTTAGAGAAGCTATTAAGTTAAAACGTAAATGTCGATGTATGACAAAAAAGGAAATTGCTGTAAGGTAATGCAGAATAACAAGCAAAGGTCTCCTCTAGTGTACCTACTTGAAATAAAGTCGACCCCATTCAAATCAAAATAAAAAGATCAAGTTTTAGAACAGCGAGACATACCTATTTGATGTTCGTGATAATCAGAAAAGATATTAATATAATAATATACGAGATATAATCTTAATTTACAAAAATTGGCCAAGTGGGAGTCAGACTCGCCCATGAAGGGTTCCGCAGTATCTATAATAATATAATATAATAATTATGTATATTTATTTGACAAAAACAAATCATTACAAATTTCTTAAAACTAGCTTATTTACATTTTTTACAACTACGCCCGATAACTTTGTTTTTCATAGTGTTTGTATAAATTACAAAGTTATATTTGCGGTTTTAGAAAATATGCGGGGGGCACACATTTTACCACTTTGGAAGCATATATGTTTTAAACGATTACTTTTATGAAAAGGTGGACTTAGAAACCTCAATGTCATTTTTAAAGACCTGTCTATAAATACCACACACGCATAGGTTTCAAGAAAAACAAATATTTTCAGTATTAGTTCCATGTATGGGGAGCCCCCTTTATTATAAATATTTTTAATTTTTTTTCTTATAATCGGTAAGCGGTTCACAGTATACATCTACCTACCAAGTTTCACATGTATGATCCTAATAGTTTCGGAATAAAATAGCTGTGACATACGGACGGACGGACGGACAGACAGACAGACAGACAGACAAACGGACAGACATGACGAAACTATAAGGGTTCCGTTTTTCACCTTTTGGCTACGGAACCCTAAAAAGGAGAGATCGTTACATAAATAACAATACAACATGATAATTACTTACAATACAATTATATTGTGGCTAAAAAAACATGGAAACCATTTCCCAAAAAGTATCTGCGTGAGATTCATAACTTGTATATATATAAACTAAACAGCCTATAAAAGGAGCTTAACATGTAAACTCCTATGCTTGACTAGGCTCATTCATAAACTTTATTCATTGCAATTTTGCTAAAGAAATTGTATTCTATCTCGTTTGTATAGAATCTATTTTTTCCTTTATATTATATTCTTCTTTCAACTTCTTCAATATTTTTCAACTGTTGGCACTGTCTATATACCTTACGTTACTTTTTCACCAAAATTACTTTTCGTATTGGGCTTATTTCAAATAGGCTCACTAAATCCCACAAATTATTCCGCCCCCGTCTCCCGAGTGGTGCCAATAAATTACGTGCACAGACAGCTTCGTATTGAGAACCTTATACAATTCTTTAGAAGGATACGACAAGGTGAGACTAGAAAGCAATACTTAAAAGAAGCTGAGTAACCAGATTCAATTGACAATATAATATGATGAATCTCTATATAACATGCTCCATTTCAAAATTTTAATATCGGTCGATAACTTCTTCATATTTTTCAGTGTAATATTAAGATAATTATCTATACTTATAATAAATCTGTAGAGAGGTCAATTCTGTACTTGAAATATATTTACAAAATAACTATCAGGGGGTGATTAGGGATCGATACTGATGCCAAAAATTCAATCAGTAAAATTTTTGTCTGTCTGCCTGTCTGTCTGTCTGTCTGTCTGTCTGTATAACCGTTATAGAAACAAAAACTACTCGACGGATTTTAACGAAACTTGGTACAATTATTTTTCATACTCCTGAGCTGGTTATAGTATACTATTCATCACGCTACAATCAATAGGAGCAGAGCAGTGAAGGGAAATGTTGGGAAAACGGGAGAAATTACTCCATTTTTTAAGCTTCCGTCGCGTGTGCAACCTTAATGGTTAAAGCTACACAAAAATCATTTATGACGGAAATGTTCTCCTTAAAATTATATAAAAAATATCCCACGACAGCATATATCTATCTTTTATGTCTCTCACAATAACACGTGTAACTCCCGATAGCTTAGCAGTTCGAAGCTTTCTGATTATTATTCTGCTCCGAAATTTAAAACCACCACAACTTTGCAATGGAACTTGGCTAAAAGTAACCCAGTTGCAACAAAATATAATCGAGGCTCAAATTTTAACAGGTTGCGGTGCAGGAGAAACCGTCTGTATTCCCAGAATTCCCATAATACCAAATAATTTTCCATTCCAATTTAAAAGAACGCAATTCCCAGTATCGGTGTGTTATGCAATGACAATTAATAAGGCTCAAGGGCAGACTTTTCGTGTTGCTGGAGTAGATCTCGGTGTCAGTTGTTTCTCGCATGGTCAGTTGTACGTCGCTCTTTCCCGGGTTAGCAGTTTTAGAAATCTTTATGTTCACGTGCCGGACGGGTCAACTTCCAACATAGTTTACCCGGAAGCTTTGCGCTGAAGTATTTTCGTTCTATAGGTACTTAAGTCTCATGTGAACGTGATAAACAATATTACCAATACATTAACTTAATAACACACAAGGAGTTACACGCTTACGAAGTCGCGGGCACAGCTGTTAACAATAATATTGTGCGGTTCGGTATTGCGATATTTTTCAACAGTATTATAGATTGACATATTACATTTCCCTACTAAATTACGAAAATTAATCGTTCTGTTACATCAAAATCACTGAACCGTGAGGAAGGACATAGGCTACTTTTTTTTTACGAAAAACGACGGAAACTTGGACGAAGTCGCGGGCAGAACAGCTATCTAAACTAATAATATAAGGCTGAAGAGTTTGTTTGTTTGTTTGAACGCGATAATCTCAGGAACTACTAGTTCGAATTGAAAAAATATTTTTTAATTAAATAGTCAATTTATAGAGAAAGGCTATAGGCTATATATCATTACGCTAAGGCCAATAGGAGCGGAGCGCCAATGAAGAATGCTTCAAAATCGGTGTTAAATTTAACGTTAGCCCAAAGTAACTATTCCACGCGGACGAAGTCGCGGGCAAAAGCTAGTCTATACTAAAATTATAAAAGCGAATGTTTGTGTGGATGGATGGATGTTTATTACTTCTTCATGCAAAAACTACTGAACAGATCTGAATAAAATTTAGTATGTAGATAGCTGAAATCCTGAAAATTCCACGATTTGCTCAGGAAAAACTTTCCACGCTAATAAAGTCGCGGGCAGTACCTAGTCTTACATAAATATTGGAAATCTGTTATCTTTTATTAGCTTTTATTTAAGTATATAAATATTATGTTAAATCGAGTCAATAGTATGGATATACAAAAATGAATCGTAAGCAATCCCTCTGCCAGCCCTTGCAAACAACTACAGAATCATCATTAAGTACATATACCTACATAGCTTATAAAACTATATGTGCTAACGTTTATACATAATATACCTTGCAACAACAAAGCCTAATTAGACCTACGTAAAGGCCTTGATAGCTCCAAAGTAAGAACAAATTACCTCTTTATAGAGGTAATTTGTTCTTACTTTACCCAGCTACCAAAATGGTGTGCAATCAACTATTGTCTGATTTTATATGACCTACCTACGACGGTCAATATGTATTGGGTGTTTCTTTGATATAAATTGAATGAAAAGCTACTAGATATAATACACAATATTAATAAGACAATAGTCAAAACCGTTTTTAACAGTAAATCTATACTAATATTATAAAGCGGAAAAGTTTGTTTGTTTATTTGCTTGAACGCGCTAATCTTCGAAAGTCCTGGGTGGATTTGGATGCAATTTGGTATGGAAGTAGCTTGAAGCTTGAGGAAGGTTATAGGCTACTTTTTACTTGACTGCAAAAAAGGAGAGTTATGTTTTTACCGTGATAGAATCCACGGGAACGAAGCCCCGCGTGAGTACTAGTGCAGTATAAACGCCTATGAAATTGGACGGAAAAATATAATTTACTCAGCATAAAAATACCACAATATCCATGACATTCTAAGAAAAAATGTTCAAAACACTAGCACCATTGCCAGTATAATAAAAAAGTATTTTGTAAATAATCACAATTAATAATATTATCACGTTTAAAAACCAGTTAAGTGAATGCCTATGCAGTAGGTGACATCAAACTGTGGGTGATAAAGACAAAATAATTTTAAAAAGTACATGAACCACTTGAAGAATGAAAATTATTTTCATATTCAGATAATAAATGCTACAGTACATTATTAATTTTTCGTTTGCATTAACTCTTTTAATTTCGGGTATCACCGCACTATAAAATTTTGATTAAACCAGTCTACATTTTATATATGGCATGTCATTCCATTCAAAATTTATTTTAAGTTTTGCTATGTCTGTAAAACCAAAAAAAAAATATTAATGTGAAATTTTAGAATATTGGTGCTCTCACCAGACTTCTCACATAAAAACTAAAACTGAATACCGCTAGTAAACATATTGCTTATATTAAATTTAATGCCATTGCTAATGTTTAAGAATTTATATCTCAACAACTCAACCTTTACGGTCATGTAGGGTACTCACCCATGACGCACCATTCGTGTGATAGCATTGCTAAGTGAGAGTACCTCATTGATATTGCTTGAAATACATTGAATTGAATCCACGTTGGAATACGTACTAAAAATCTTCACAATATTAACTTTGTAGTTACTGTATATTACAAAGAAAACAACGTAACAGCCCTAAGAATAAAGAGATAATCGTTTCTTTTTGACATTATAAAATATTAATAAAAAATCACATTTACAATATAATTATGTTGCTGATTACAAAAAGGGATAACTTAGCTTTCCTTGTAATTCATTACTTGTATTTGTTTTTTTTTTTAATATTTCCGACTTAAATAAATAAATATAAAGTAAGTATATCTTACTAATATTATAAATAAGAAAGTGGATTGATGAGGATTGATGTATAGATGTATCAAAGATGTATGCATGTTTGTTATCTACTCTTTCATGTAAAAACTACTCAACTGATTTGAATGAAGTTTCGCAAGTAAACAGTTGACATCTTTGAATAAAAATAAGCTACTTTTTATAAGATTACTCATATCGATGTTATCTTAGTTTTGTACTATGGATGTGGCTCAATTTAATAAACTGCTATTTCATTTCTTAAAAAAAAAAAAAAAATTTCAAAAGGTTAATAAATTAAAGCGAAAGAACTCGCAAGTACTAAAATTATATTGAAAATTGTATTTTATTTCATCATAAGATCTGACAATAGGGCCAACAATTCAAACAAAAAAAGAATTTTCCAAATCAGTCCAGCCTTCTACGAGTTATGAGGTCAAACGTAAGCGTTTTAAGCGTCAATAGCCTAATGGATAAGGTGTCGGACTTGTGATCGAGAGGTCACGAGTTCGAATCCCACCCATTACACTATTGCCGTGAACCCACTCCAGACACAAGCATATTTAGCTTAGTTGGAGGGGTTAACAAGATTCCTAGTAATGTGAATTCTAGCCACATTGCTAGTTATCTTTTTAAAAAAAAAAAAAAAAAAAAAAAACACATAAAAAAATACAGTCGAATTGAGAACCTCCTCTTTCTTTTGAAGTCGGTTAAAAAGTGAATAATAATTCCTGATAATAAGAATTGTTGAAATTTGCCGTTATTTTTGTTAAATGACGCTATAATTTAGATGCCGTTTAAGTATACCTATACTAATACATAAAGCAATCTACAGCCGGGTACCTACCTAGGTACTCGGCTGTAGATTACTTTATGCCGTTGATATTGATGATTGGTTGATATCTATAAAGTAAATTTTTTTTTACAAAAAATTAGAACCGACTTCCATATCAAAACACTACAAAGCCAAAAATAACTTTAATTTCGGTAGTCGGTGTTATTGGTTTTGGTTTTTTTTTTTCACACCGCCTTCCGAAATTAAAGTTATTTTTGGCTTTGTAGTGTTTTGATATGGAAGTAGGTTCTATTTTTTGGATATTTTTTTTTCATGCTATTTAGTGGGTCGGTTTGTAATTTATCTAGTTACAAAAGCCATAGGTAATGTCAACAACTTATCACCTTTTACAAAATATTGCTTTTCCCGATGCATAGCCGTTAATTTTTGAGGAGTTCTCCTGGTACTTGACCATCAGCTCTACATCACCATACTCGTATGTATTGCGAAGAGCATAAAGTGTTTAACATCCGTACTCAAGTAATCGAATCGCAATCCACGAAATAATTATTATTGAGTAGTTTCAGTGGCCATCTGTGGTCTTCATCATCAGTTCAACTTCCCCAAATGGTACTTTTCGAAAGCAACTGCTCAAGGTACTATAAGAAATACCCAAAACGGTATAGGTGTGCCTATAATATTTGAAGAGTTTCCTCGATTTCTCCAGGATCCCATCATCAGATCCTGATTTCGTTTCAATGGGACCAACTAGAAAGTATACCCTTTCAAAAGTAGTTCCTGAGATTATCGCGTTCAAACAAAACAAAGAAACAAACTCTTCAGCCTTATATTATTAGTATAGATAGCTGTTGCCCGCGACTTCGTCCACGTTTCCGTCGTTTTTCGTAAAAAAAAAGTAGCCCATGTCCTTCCTCACGGTTCAGTGATTTTGCTTTAACAGACAGATTAACTTTCGTAATTTAGTAGGGAAATATAATATGTCAATCTATAATACTGTTGAAAAATATCGCAATACCGAACCGCACAATATTATTGTTAATAGCTGTGCCCGCGACTCCGTCAGCGTGTAACTCCTTGTGTGTTATTAAGTTAATGTATCGGTAATATTGTTTAGATCACGTTCACATGAGGCTTAAGTACCTATAGAACGAAAATACTTCAGCGCAAAGCTTCCGGGTAAACTATGTTGAAAGTTGACCCGTCCGGCACGTGAACATAAAGATTTCTAGAACTGCTAACCCGGGAAAGAGCGACGTACCTACAACTGACCATGCGAGAAACAACTGACACCGAGATCTACTCCAGCAACACAAAAAGTCTGCCCTTGAGCCTTATTAATTGTCATTGCATAACACACCGATACTGGGAATTGCGTTCTTTTAAATTGGAATGGAAAATTATTTGGTATTATGGGAATTCTGGGAATAAAGACGGTTTCTCCAGCACCGCAACCTGTTAAAATTTGAGCCTCGATTATATTTTGTTGCAACTGGGTTACTTTTAGCCGAGTTCCATTGCAAAGTTGTGGTGGTTTTAAATTTCGGAGCAGAATAATAATCAGAAAGCTTCGAACTGCTAAGCTATCGGGAGTTACAGGTGTTATTGTGAGTCAACCATAAAAGATAGATATATGCTGTCGTGGGATATTTTTTATATAATTTTAAGGAGAACATTTCCGTCGTAAATGATTTCTGTGTAGCTGTAACCATTAAGGTTGCACTCGCGATGGAAGCTTATAAAATGGAGTAACTTCTCCCGTTTTCTCAACATTTTCCTTCACTGCTCTGCTCCTATTGATTGTAGCGTGACGAAAAGTATACTATAACCAGCTCAGGAGTATGAAAAATAATTGTACCAAGTTTCGTTAAAATCCGTCGAGTAGTTTTTGTTTCTATAACGGTTATACAGACAGACAGACAGACAGACAGACAGACAAAAATTTTACTGATTGCATTTTTGGCATCAGTCTCGATCCCTAATCACCCCGTGATAGTTATTTTGTAAATATATTTCCTGTACAGAATTGACCTCTCTACAGATTTATTATAAGTATAGATAGATTATTTTATACAATAAAAATGCACAGTTACAGTATAGAAAAAGAAATAGGACATAACATTTGAACAATATTGAAGCCCACAACTTTAACTGTGGAATATAATATACCTACAAGGAATTAAACAAAAATGCATGTACACATTAACTATTGTAATGTTTTTTGGCTGTTAATATAGTTATTATAATTATTATTATAATATAAACGCACGGGTAAATGTTAATTGAGAAGTGGTCTTTTCTTTGAATTTAATTTGATGATGTGGTCGAAGATGAAGCACACTAACCTAGAAGTAACTAGTGACCTAATTAGATACAGGTTATAACTATCAGGATACATAGAGTTCGGCAGGGAACTCCACTCCTTAGCTATATGTACTCGTACAAGGAAAGTATTCCCAAGACGTTTTTGTGTATGGGCGGACTGTCCAGCAATTAACAATTAGGCATAGCCCAATGACGTATTATAATATTATATATCTTTGGCATAGCCGTCTTGCAGTCCAATAATTATAACGGCCTCGGTGAAATTAGATTGTGCAATTCCATCACACACTCCCCGAAATAGAATACCCTATCAGTATTATTCAAGAAAGATCATTGTTCTTTTAAGTGATAAAGTAGGTACCAAGTGAACTCAACACCATGTTTTTCTATTTACAACTGAAACAATATAATTACAACTCTAGCGAAAGCGATTAATGTGACAGTCACTCATTTTACGAGCTCACTGAGCGAAGAATCTCACAATAAATAAAACAATTATAACAACTCTGACAACATAATTGATTCCTACGCATTCAATGTTAATGTACCCACAATCATTAATAAGAATGTCGATGTTATACTGAGAGATAAACTACTTACTAAAGTTTCTTAAGAAGAGTATAAAAACAGATTAACTGTTTTCTTAGTTCGAGTGACGTAACGAATGTCATTTTTGACCATATTGTGAATAGGTATCTGCTACCGACATGCACGAATGCGAGTATGAATATTGAGTTATTTTTTTAAATTTGACGCCAATGGCTTGGCGGCTCACTAAATAATACCAAATTATAAAGTAAAGTGAAGACTGATAATATGATTACCTGGTTAAGTTACATTTTCTAATTATAAAAAAATAACAAATAAATGATTTTTTTTTAGTAAGTAACCTAATATTATTTTCAACTTATTATGTTTTTTTTTTTCTGATATTCATGAATTCCTTTGCGAATGCGAATATTCGTTACATCCCTACTTAGTACAAAAATATACGTCTCATTAATATAAAAAAATATCAAGATTCTCGAAATAGAAAAAATCAAACAAGTAACATTAATTGAAACTAAAACTTTTTAATTGGGTACGTATTACAATACCGAAATTTAAAAGACCGTATTTTAAAATACTTATGAATGATCCCGAAAAATTAAATGCCTAGTGATTGTTTGGCCGAAAGTTTTAGGTAAGTCCCAAAAGTTCATTAGCCCGAAAGGTTAAAATCCCGAAGATCCATATCCCGAAGTTTAAAATCCCGAAGATCCATATCCCTACACGTCCCACGTCAGGAGCACCCCGAGGTTCGGTTTGGTTAGGTACCTTTAACTTTTTGAAATAGGAGCTCGGCGCAGCGGAGCTCCGCCGACAATTTGGTGGAGTTCGACCTCATCTAAACCAAATGATTCACCAACAATAGAGGGGATGTCGTGCACGGTGGCCGCTCCCGCGACATGCTCGCTTCGCTCGCTCGCCTTTGTGCTTTAATTATACTGGTTTACCCTAACCTAACCTAGGACATTCGATACTCTGTACTTCGATATTTAGGTCTTTCGATATCATTCGAGATCTACACCCGCTACAAAAAATTAGAATACCCACTGTCATAACTGTGTTATAGTGCCATCTATGAGTAATTGCGGGAACTGCGTCGCCGCTCTTTGGGATTTCATCCATCGGTACTTCGTCCATTCGGGTTTCATCCTTTCGGGCATTTGGATATCGGTATTTTATGTTTCGATATAACGTCTATCAGCATTTAAAACTTTCGGTATTTTGAATTTCGTTGTTTTGGATGTCGGTATTTCAGTAATAGTTATTGTGAAATTTCGGGATTTTAACCCGCCATTGTCGACGTATATGTCTGTGAGACCGGGTAGTTTAAAAACAAAGAATATATTTTACACCGTTTATCGAATTACGTTGCGATTTCGAGTAGCTGCCTTAGTACACGCCCCCTACCATTAGGCCATCCCGCGACAGCGACGCGGGCGCACGTTCCTGAGTTTTGGCGCCAACCCGGTCCGTGAGACCGGCGTCACCAACGAAGTAAGTCAAATGTTTATTGTTTTTTTTTTTATTTTACTTAATTTGATAGGACTGTTGTTGTTATTTATAGTGTGATTGTAAGATTTTATGTTTAGTAAGCATTTTACTCGTTTTTAGTGATATTTTACTAGATATTACTAGAAATACCTACGCATTTTTAAAATAAATTGTATTTGTTTTTGTTTTAGTATGTCTTACGAAAATGAACAGCGACGTTTTGAGGCTTTTCGCCATGAAGCTATTTCTGATGAGGACGAATTACAAACATCATCGGAAAGTGAGCACTTGAGCACGTAGTACCTACTTGCTCAAGTTCTTTGGCTGTTGACGATGAGTGATTTTAGGATTATATTTTTTTATTATTTAGTAGAAGTATTACCATTTTTGTTTCTTTATTTTTTATTTACAATATCATAAGACTGACTAAGGCTGATTTCACAGTTATTATGCAAAAATTTGTTACTAGGTTTGTTAGTCTAAAGAATATTGTCGTAATAGCTTATAATTATAACGCATACAAAAATATTGTCTTATGCTAATAAAAGAGATTTGATTTATATTTTTGCCTATATTTTATTGGAAAAAAATGTCCTATTTTATATCCTTTCCAATTCAAAATAGCATAAACAATATTAAAAAAGAAATACAACGAGCCCAAAATCCCGGTGCATGAGACCGGGGTCATCAACAATGTAAGCTAAATACACGTCACCGGTGGCGGGTTAATACGCACCCATCTAACGATGTTAGAATCGTCAAAACAAAAGTTTCATGCTTAATTTTAGTGATATTTTGGTCAAAGGTTTATGAATTTCGTAACAGAAAAATACATACCATTTGTTTTGACTCTTAAGATCCTCCGACAACTCAATTTTGTTTATCTGAAAGAAGTGAAAAGGGGCTCTTAAAAAACGAAAAATAAAACCGACTTCCCAAAAAAACACTGCAATTGAAAACTAACTTTAATTTCGGTAGTCGGTGTCTTTGGTTTTGCATTTCCATTATTGACACCGCCTTCCAAAATAAAAATTACTTTTAACTGACTTAAAAAAAGGAGGAGGTTCTCAGTTCGTCGGAATCTTTTTTCTTTTTATGTATTTTACCTGATTACTCGAAGACGGGTGGACCGATTTAGAAAATCCTTTTTTTGCTTGAGAGGGTACCTATACTTTCTAGTTGGTTTCATTGTCATGAAGTCAGGATCTGATGATGGGATCCAAGACAAATCGAGGGAACTCTTCAAATATTATAGGCACACCTATAGCGATTTCGGTGTTACTTATAGTTACTTGTGCAGTTGCTCTCAAAAAGCACCATTTATTGAAGTGGAGCTGATGATGAAGACCACAGATGGCTACCGAAACTACTCAATAATAAGCATTTCATGGGTTGCAATTCGATTACTTGAATATGGTTGTTAAGCACTTTATGCTCGTCACAATACATATGGTGAAGTGGAGCTGATGGTGAAGTACCAGGAGAACTCTTCAATAATTAACAGCCCAGCATCGGAAAAAGAAATATTTTGTAAAAGGTGATAAGTTGTTGACATTATGGCTTTTGTAACTAGATAAATTACAAACCGACCCACTAAAAAGCGTGTTTTTTTTGTATGAAGTTGTTTTTAATTTACTCACTTAATTTTAAATTTAGTTTCTAGCAAATAAAGATAATTTTTTGTAGCAAAATCATCCAGCGACGTATAATAATATAGTAATAGAAGCATAAGCGGGAAACACGCTGGTTTTACAAAAAAAATCTTTTTACAAAAATGCGTCCTAAGTTTTTGTTCTCTGTGTAATTAGTTACCTAATTCTATCCAGTGAAAGAAATGGACAGAAATTCTTCTTTAATTTTAGTTTGTTAGAAACAGCTGATGTCTTGATATAAACGTCCTTTTGAATAATGATGGTTTTTCTTACACTTTAAGAACTTCTGATAGATAGAGTGCAGTTGTAACTGACATGTATAATTAATAGATAATAATTATGGAGAGAAACTTTCTCTAACAATGCAATGAACATTTCTCCGGGAACTCGTTTCTAAATTCTTTAAATCACTGATGCCAATACAAACTGCTACACTTGGTACCTAATAAAATGGCGTATCTTTTAATTAATTTCCAATATTTCCGGGACTGCAAGCACTTAATAACAATTTGGAAATGGGCAGCTTTCACTAAGGAACCAGCTATTGGCTTTGATAAGAATCAGCCTTTAAATATAACGACATGGTTGGCGCAGTGGTTCAGAGTTCAATTCTTGCACCGGAATAAATGTTTGTGTGGCCTCTAAATATGTAGTTATTAGAAGTCTGGATGTTTGTGCAAGTGAATTTAAATGTTTTTAAACGCACACATAATTACAGGAAATATGCCAAGCTTGAAAATGTTGACCACATTTTAATTAAACAAAAAAAACATTGTAGTCAGGAAATTACCTTTTCCTATTGTTAGTTATAAAAATACTTTTTGTAATGCGACCACCCATTAAAAGTATTTTTGAATATATTTGTTTCAATAGAGAATCAATGCATCTCAAATGATACTCAATAGTAAATCAAAATTCATTTCGTACTTTTTAAAACTTTTGTTTGGGAAAAAATTTAGTCACAATTTTTTGACCGGTTGCCCGGGTGGGTCCGGTTTAAAGCGAAACGTATGACATCAGCAACATAGAGTTAATTCGATAGTTATCAATGAGAGTAGACGTGGTTCATACGGGGAGCCATGGAACATGGTCACTTTTTTTTTTCTGGGTGGGAAAATCATCGAATGACTTCTCCCGCTCTGGGTGGAGCGGAAGGGAGTGAAAGACTTCTACTGACTAAAAACCCACCCTGTTCCTTCACCTGCCCTTAAGTTCCGGGGCCGCGGTATCTCGTTAGAACATTCCCGCAACCCCGGTAGGCAATGGCCCTATAGGACCCCGTCACTATTGCTGACAGCTCTTTGAGGCGCGCGTGGAACACAACGCGCCGCCGACCCGGGCCTGGTCATTACCGGACGGTAAGCTACCCCTGCTCGCCGTCCGCAAGCCCGCGCCTACGGTAGCCGGAGATCTGCACGCGATCCCCGACGCCCGGCAGTTCTCCCACGGCGGCTATGGTGTGAGGAAGAGAGTTGTCTCTCCCTCGCGCGTTCGGCCTCCTCCTTTACTAGCATAATTGCTTCGCAGAAGGAGGCGACTGCATCTCATTCCCTCTCGCTCCGCACCATGGTCTGAACCAGGGCCGGATGCGAGAGTTCACCGCCGCCGATCGCCTCTACGAGGACACGGCGGTGCTCCTCCCAAGCAGGGCACACCTCGACCGTGTGCTCCACCGTGTCCTCCGAGTGGTCCTCACAATGACGACACCCGGGCGTGTCCTCCCGCTGTATCCGAAACAGGTACCTCCCGAAACAGCCATGTCCGGTTAGCATCTGCGTCAGGCGGAAGGTGAGGACGAAGGATCGGAAAACTCATAGTAAGGTGGCCTTTGCCCAAGTAGTGGGAATGGTACAGGCTGATAGTGTTCGGTAATGTTATGTTATAAGTTCACGCAGACGCCAAGTCGCGAGAGAAAGTTATTTTAACAATATAATATCTGGTACCTATATAAATTTTCGTTACAATTGCCTTCAGCTTCCGCTTTGTTACCTACACAAAGTTATAGCTCCAAGGGGACTTGAACGGACAAAGATAAACAGTGACAAAGGTCTCTGGAGAACTATTCATTTGTGATCTAGACAGACAGGTCGAAATAAACCACTTCTAAAACTGTGTGCCTCCAAGTTACGATTAGTCTTTTATTATCTAATTAGTAATAATAATAATAATATAATAATAATATTCCACAACTTTTCACACAACGCCATCTAGTCCCAAACTAAGCAGAGCTTGTGATATGGGTACTAGACAACTGATAAACATACATATATATTTCTAAATACATACATATTATAGATAAATTACACCCAGACAAAGAACAAATGACCGTGCTCATCACACAAACATTTGTCCTAGGTGGGAATCGAACCCACGACCTTGCGCATAGCAGTCAGGGCCACTGACCACTATACCAACGGGCCTGTCATCATCATAAAGCTTTATTTCAGTTGCTTCTTAGGGTTCCGTAAAAAAGAAACTATTATAGATTCGTCACCAGTCTGTCTGTATTAATACTACAGAGATGAATTCTGTGAAGTTAAAGTTATTTAAGAGAAATATATACTGCATGGCAATTATTATATTTAACCATTTGCCAAATAACATTCAGGATTTACTATTGCAGCTGGTTGCGCCAACATTCAAAATATGATTGACATCCGCTATTTCCTATATCCATCTCCTTCCCGCACATACCTCGCGAGTGAGTAAGAAGATTCGCCCGCCATTTGTCGAAAAAACTGCTTCCGAATCGCTCCGCAACAAGTTGACAATGGCGTCGACGCGCTCCGCTTAAAAATATTAATAACTTTGGAATCACCGCATTTTCGCATGTAATAAGACTTATAATCCATAGTTTGTGCTTGTGTTTAACGTGTGAGGACAATAACTGGAAGCTCAACTGCCCTGAACCTGGAAAAGTGAACCGGTGCACCGGCGACGACGCGAGCACGTGGCTCCCGTAAAGGTTTGTGTTTCCTTCCCTATTTATTTCGGGTTGTATTCCATTGTCCCACACCCACTGCAACTCGAATTACCTAACGCCAAGCGTTTGTCAATCGTTTAGCTCCGCACCGCAAATACAGTCCACTAAATTAGCCTTTCGCGCCATCATTTTCTTTGGTCCCTCTCACCGGATAGTTAGGTACTTATTTGAATTAGGTACATATTTGTTGTAGTTATCGCATTGGTATTTATTCCATAAGGAATAAACGCACCGCACCGCAGTCTTGTACCTAACCCAATTCGTTGTTTGTTCATCTATTACCTACGTACGTGCGTAATACCTACATACCTACGTAGCCATAGATCGCTCGTATTAGTTATTCATTCGGAAGTCTAAAATTATTTGTATATCAGAAACAGAGACACAACCTAGTGGGTAAATTAAGATTGTTTAAAAACTACCTACAGTGCTTTTATTTCACCCGCAGTTCGTTATAACTACCTACCCACTTTAGGTATTTAATATTGTCCGCGTCGCTGTTCTCCATCGCTTATTTGTTAAAATAACTTTATTTGCTTGTTTACCGCATTGATTGTTTGTAATAAATAATTATTATTCACGATGTCTCATAAGGACAGCAAAGTTCAATTGAAACTTTTATATGCTAAAAGAGACATGATATTTTCTCGCGTGCAATCTATTTGTGATAATGCACTTAAAACACTTGATCTAGCTATTAGAGATTCGTTCTTATGTTCTATAGAAAACTTGGATAGTTTGCGCACGGAATTTGAATCCGTAATTCATAATATTAACGTTTTAGAGTTAGAATTAAATCCAGAATACGCTGTGAGTTATCAGGCTTTGGCGTCATTTGATGATTTATTCTGTCGCATCAAACGCGTCGCGAGGAGCTTGGAGAAGCCGTCTGTCCATCAGAGCCAGGCAAACCACACTCGCGATCGACCCAAATTACCGCCCATTCAGATACCTGAATTTAATGGTGATATTCGCAATTGGAATCTATTTATAGATAGTTTTGAAAACACTATAAATGGGAACGTCTCTTTGACAGATCATGAAAAGTTACACTATCTGGTTGAAAAGTTAACTGGTAAAGCTAAAACTGTTTGTGCCGGCATTACTTTTAGTGCCGAAAATTATTCATTAATTTTAAAAACTTTAAAGTCGAAATATGAAGACAAAAGATTAGTTGCTACCGCATATTTAGATCAGCTATTCGAGTCGAAAAATATTACAGTTTGTAATGAACATAATTTAGAGAAGTTTTTAGATACTTTTGCATCATCTGTTCGCGCAGTAAAGAACCTGAAGGTCGATGACCTCTGCGACTTTTTGTTTTTATATTTGGGTTTAAAGAAATTAGATGGTGAAACTGTTCGTTTATTTGAAATAGACCATCGCAGTAGTAAACTGCCAAAATTCAATGATTTGGAATGTTTTGTTCGCGATCATATTAAAATATTGCAACGCACTTCGTCAACCCATGAAGTTACGAAGAAGTCCGACCGTCGAACAGATGCGGCTTCGAAGTTACAAAAGTCGACACATACGTATGTGAATACAGCACCTGCTCCTGTACAATCGAGTTGTTCTTTGTGTAATAGTCAACATTCGCAATTGTACAAGTGTTCTGGTTTCTTAAAATTTACGCCCTATGAACGTTATAAGTTTGTTCGCGAAAAAAATTTGTGCTTTAACTGCCTTAGTGACAAGCATCGGGTTACGTCTTGTAATAGTAGTCAAAGTTGTCGTAAGTGTTCTTCGAAGCACCACACTTTACTTCACATGGAGAAAAGTTGTAATAATGCCGCATCCAATGTGAGCACAGTTAGTTTACCAAGCGGTGACACGTCGTCGCAGTCAGTCGGTGCGAACTCAGCGTCCGCTTCGCAGCCGCAGCCGCAATCAACGCGCGACGTTGCCCGCTCGCAGGCCGCCGTGACTGACGTCACGTTGTGTTCCATGTCCGCCGCAAGCAATACGTGCACTACCGTGGTGCTCGCGACCGCTCACGTTGTTGTTGATGATGCTTTTGGTAATCCGTGTCTTGTTCGAGCGTTGTTAGATTGCGCTTCGCAGAGTAATTTTTTAACTCAAAATTGTTGTCAACGCCTTGGTTTTAGTATTAATAACCGACCAGCCCGCTCAGTAGTTAAGGGGTTCGGTGGTTTAAAATCAACCATTCATGGTTCGATTAAAATTAAATTTGCATCGCGTTTTAATTCTAATATTTGTTTTGATATGGATTCGCTTGTCGTAGATAAAATTACGGAACAATTGCCTACTGTCCCGGTTGACACGTCTTTATTGACCAAATTTAAAGACCTACCGTTGGCAGATGAATCTTATGGTGTCCCTGGAGACGTCGATATGTTGATCGGCGCATCGATTCTCCCGCACCTTCAGTTATCTCGTAAGATTCAAGGTCATTCGTCGTTTCCCGCACCGCACGCCCTAGAAACAGTTCTAGGTTTTGTTATTGTTGGTTCCGCACCCGCACATTTAGATAATTACTCGACTGTGTCACATTGCTGCACTGTTGAGCCGCCGCTGGAGTCTACCATCCGCAGGTTCTGGGAAATTGAAGAGGTCAATGTCCCGCCTATCCTAAGCCCTGATGATAAGGTGGCTGAGGAGATTTATTGTGGCACGACTACCCGTGATAATGATGGTCGTTATATTGTCGGGCTTCCATTCAAGGGAGATATTTTTTCGCTCGGTGACTCCTACGCTTCCGCGGAAAAACGCTTTTCTTGTTTAGAACGTAAGATGCAAGCATCTCCGAAGTTGAAGCAAGCCTATGATGAGGTGGTTACCGAATACCTAGATAAAGGGTACATCTCACCTGCATCCACCGCCGAGACTGACGAGACTCTTGATCATCCATCTTACATCATCCCGCACCACGGAGTTGTTAGAGAAGACAAGCTTACTACTAAGCTCCGCGTGGTTTTGGACGGCAGTGCTAAGACTAGCACTTCCGTATCGCTCAATGATATTTTGTATTGTGGTCAAAACCTTCAAGGTAACTTATTTGACATTATTGTGAATTTCCGCTTGTTTGCTGTCGCGCTTTCCGCCGACATAAAGCAAATGTTTCTTTCTATTGGTATTCGCGAATGCGACCGCAAATTTCAACGTTTTTTGTATAGATTTTCGCCTCAAGAACCTTTGAGAGTTTACGAGTTTAATCGTGTTTGTTTTGGGCTTAAGTCGAGTCCTTTCCATGCGCTTCGCACTATCAAACAATTAGCCGCTGATGAAGGTGAAAGATTCCCGAAAGCGAAAGACACTATTGAGACTGGGCTATACATGGATGACTTTGTTTATAGTGTAGCCAGCGAGGCGGATGCCGTTGAGACCGCCGCTCAAGTAATAAGTCTTATGAAGGCCGGTCAGTTTGATCTTGTGAAGTGGACTAGTAATTCGCAGACCGCTCTAGATTCGATTCCACTATCGCATCAATTATCTTCGGTGAAGGAATTTGATGGTGATGATACGCACAAGGTTCTAGGTTTAAGTTGGTCACCCGCGTCTGACGTGTTCAGTCTTAAAGTTAGTTCGACTCCGCAAATTTGTACTAAGCGCATTATCCTGTCGTGTGTAGCACGTATATGGGATGTTATGGGATTTGTAGCTCCCGTCGTTTTATATGCCAAGTTGCTTATAAAAGAACTTTGGCTTTCCAATAGTGATTGGGACGACCCCGCGCCCGAAAATATTGTTAAATTGTGGGCTCGCTTCCGGAAAGAACTTCCATTGCTCAATCAAATAAAAATTCCTCGCCATGTTGGTATATTGTCGAACAGTATAGTTACTGTTGTAGGCTTCGCCGACGCCAGTGCAAGGGCTTACGGGGGGGTAGTTTATTTTCACGTTTTGGATGCTGACAGGGTTTCGGTTAGTCTTATAAGCGCTAAATCCAAGGTCTCCCCTCGCAAGGTCGTTTCTCTGGTGCGCCTGGAGCTGTGCGCTATACCTTTGTTAGTGCAATTAATCAGCTCGATTGTCAATGCTTGTAGGCACCGCATTAATATTGATAGAATTATGGCTTTTTCTGACTCTACTGTAGCTTTGTGTTGGGCACATTCTTCGCCCCATCGCTGGGACACATTCGTCGCCAATAGGGTGGCCAAAATCCAGTCCGAATTACGACCACAAAATCTCTTTCACGTTGCTGGCACAGATAATCCCGCCGATTGTCTCTCCCGTGGGTTGCTCCCTTCGCAAATTTTAGATCATCCGCTGTGGTTCTGCGCTCCGTCTTGGATTCATAGCGTGCTCGAGGAATGGCCGGTTAAGCCCTTTAATCCAGCTGCCGTTTCGGAACCACCCGAGGAGAAGAAGCATTCGCTTGTAGATTCGGTTCCACGTGAAGAGTCGATTATTTTATCGTTATCTAATCGCGTCTCGTCTTGGTCGAGACTTTTGCGTTGTGTGGTGTATGTATGTCGGTTTCTAAAACTGTTACCCACGCGCGGTGTTATAACCGCCGCTGATCTGGATAAAGCTGAGTCAGTCGTGCTACGTGAATTGCAGAGATTTTATTTCGCATCCGAAATTAGTAGTTTGGAGTCCAACAAACCTTGTAGCCGCGCCTTTCAACATTTGAAACCTTTTTTGCAGAATGGTCTTATTCGAGTAGGTGGTCGTTTGAGAAATTCCGATTTAGGATTTGAGCAAAAGCATCCAGTAGTTTTACCCCGCAAGGACCATATTTTAGATTTGATTGTAGATTATCATCATAGGTTGAATTGCCACGCAGGTCCAGACTTGTTGATGTCTATCCTTAGACAGAAGTATTGGATACTTTCCGCTCGCAATTTGATTCGTGCTAGAGTACACAAATGTGTGCCCTGTTTTAAGCTTCGCCCGCGTTTTATCGCGCCTGAAATGGCCGATCATCGCTCTTGTCGTGTTGTTCAATCCGCTAAACCTTTCGTTCACACCGGTACAGACTTCGCCGGCCCGTTTAGGGTAACTGTTGCCCGTGGTCGCGGAATACGCTCCACAAAAGCTTACGTTTGTCTATTTATTTGTATGACAACTCGTGCAGTTCACATAGAATTGACCGGTGATTTAAGTACGCAAAGTTTTATGTCCGCGTTTAAGCGCTTTTTGTCGCGCCGTGGTCCCGTCAAACGTTTATATTCTGACAACGGTACCAATTATGTTGGAGCTCGCCGTAATATTTCGGAGTTGCATGCGTTCTTACGGTCAAAGTATTATCAGAGTGAATTCGCTCATGTTTTGGCCGAAAATCGTATTGAATGGCATTTTAATACGCCCGCTGCTAGTCACTTTGGTGGTAATTGGGAGGCGAATATTAAGAGCCTCAAGTCGCATCTGTTCCGCGTTGTAGGCGTACAGATTCTCTCTTATGAGGAGCTGAGTACTGTACTCGCTCAGATAGAGGCAGTAATGAATACTCGTCCACTGTGCCGGACTCTATCTAGTGACCCCTCAGAATCTTTAGCTTTAACTCCGGCTCACTTCTTAACCACGACTCCTCTTAAGTATTTGCCCGCTATGGATGTTGATGAAGACAGACGACATCTCCTAAAGCGTCATGCTCTTTTGGATAGATTAGTTCAATCATTTTGGAAGCGTTGGAGAGCAGATTATTTGCACACGCTTCAGTCGCGTCAAAAATGGAATACTCCATCGAATCCAGTCACCGTTGGTACTGTAGTAGTTTTAATGGCCGAGAGTGCGCCTCCTCTACACTGGCCTCTAGGTGTAGTGGAGGAAGTTTTCCCTGATCCAAAGGGAGTAACGCGTATAGTAAAGGTTAAAACCGCGACCGGTTCGTATTTACGTCCGGTTATTCGCCTCTGTCCTCTGCCCAATCAGCAGCAGGCTTCAAATTAGTTTAGTAGTTATGGTAACGCTTTATATTATAGTTTAGGAATAAGGTTAGAAGTTAGATGTTACTCCAGAGTTTAGTTCTTTGATTAGTTTCGCTTATAGTTTTTGAAGGTAACCCTTCAAACCGGGGGGAATGGTTGCGCCAACATTCAAAATATGATTGACATCCGCTATTTCCTATATCCATCTCCTTCCCGCACATACCTCGCGAGTGAGTAAGAAGATTCGCCCGCCATTTGTCGAAAAAACTGCTTCCGAATCGCTCCGCAACAAGTTGACAATGGCGTCGACGCGCTCCGCTTAAAAATATTAATAACTTTGGAATCACCGCATTTTCGCATGTAATAAGACTTATAATCCATAGTTTGTGCTTGTGTTTAACGTGTGAGGACAATAACTGGAAGCTCAACTGCCCTGAACCTGGAAAAGTGAACCGGTGCACCGGCGACGACGCGAGCACGTGGCTCCCGTAAAGGTTTGTGTTTCCTTCCCTATTTATTTCGGGTTGTATTCCATTGTCCCACACCCACTGCAACTCGAATTACCTAACGCCAAGCGTTTGTCAATCGTTTAGCTCCGCACCGCAAATACAGTCCACTAAATTAGCCTTTCGCGCCATCAGCAGCTATTTAAAAGATTATTGTTCAGATTGTTATTAGAAAAAAACTATTATAGTGTTCAAGAATACTTAGAGGATAAGTCACTAATGTAATAAAACAAATCAACTGTTATTCGATCATATGCTACAATTACAATTATATTCATATTCTATTATTATTAAAATACAATTTTAATGATATACATTAATTATTTAAGATTTAGATATTTTTATTCCTAATTGTAATTATTTATAAGATAATACTTAATATAAGTTTTTTGTTTATTTTTTAAGACATATTTGTACGCCATGTCATGGCAGGATATGCTGGTAACCAGGAATTGTAACATCTATTGTACCATATTCTGGCAAATAAATATTTTTGATTTTTGATTTGAACCGCTTTACGATTTATGTTTAACGAAAATTAAAATATTAAGGGGTGAGCTCCCCATGCGTGGAACTGAAACTAAATAAAAATATTTTCATCAAATCTATATGTCCCATGCCTTTAGGTTTAATGTGTCTATAGATAGGGCTTGACAAAATGACACTGAGATTCTTCAAACCATTTTCCCTCAAAGGCAATCTTGAAAGATTGAAAGATAGCAAGGCAAGTTTGAAAGATAGATACTTCCAAAGTGGTAAGGACAGTTTTTTTAAGTACTTTTAGTTATCTCCAACCAGGTCAGTTGAATTGTTGCTTATATACGTTTGATTTCGATGAATGAGATGAATCTAATATGATGCACTGTCATAGATGGCCGACTATGTCTTATGCACCCTCATATTTTTTTTTTATTATTTAGTTTCAACAAAGGATCACCTGAAACAGTGATATTAACAAAAATACGAAGAAAAATAGTTTTTAACATTTTTTTATTATTAAAAGATATTTGCGCCAAGATATTTACTTTTGAGCCAAGACAGTATCAATCGGACTACCTTCTATTACCCATGAAAATTAAGACAAACAGATGGGTACTCATTAACTGATTAACATCCTACGCGAGTAATAAAATTTCATTAATACAAAAATATAAATCCATTTAAGTTATGATAATTATGTAGATTGCTACATTGTATTGATTGATATAAAACTCAATACAAAAATAGTCCTAATCACAAACGCCTACGCTTTTGAATTTTAATAAATCACAAAAGAAATATAAGGCTTTATTCTAATTGTTATCCCTTATGGCATTTTCATGCGCTAATGTCAGGTTAGGTCTTCCAATAAACGCTAGATCTGTGCGTATATATGTATTTATTGTCCAGCAATATACTAAAGGTGAGGTAAGACCAAGAAGGTTATAATACAGTGCGCTCCAGTTACGGCCCGCAGAACGCACATCATCGGATGGCACATAATGCCAACGTTTATTTTTGATTTCTTTACTTCTTATTTTAATTAAATCTAAGATTTATAAATAAAATTATAAAGTTTATTATTAAGATTTAAATAGTTGAAACAAATGGATAGATGTATGAATGTTTGTTACTCAATCAGTTCTAAATAGCTGACCGGGTCTAAATAAAACTTGGCACAGAGATAGACTTTTAATGCCGAAAAAATTAACGATTCCTGTGGAAAAACTCCACAATAACAAATTCGTGGGGCAAAACTTGGAATTAAAATATATATTTTAGTATTACATTATTCGCCACGATCTATAACAGAAGTGAAGTGACGTTCGCTTTAATAATTAGTGGATGTGCCAAGTCTAACGTAATTTCCTTTTTGTTTTTATGAAACTAGTTTACTTTGTGGACATGACCTGGAACAGCTCATAGTTACTAGTAAGGTCCATGGCAAGCAGTCAAGAGGTCGCCACCTGATTGGATGGTCTGACCAAATTCGCACAGCTTTTAAAACCAAGCTGTACAATGCACTTCATGACGCCAAGGATAGGCACCGGTGGAAAACGACTGTCAAAGAAAAAATAATTTCTCATAGGGTTTTTGGGATATTTTCATTGTGCGTACAGCTAAGGAGTGGAATTCCCTGATAGCTATAACCTAGGGGTCTTTTAAGTCAAGAGTGAATAGGATACTTCTAGACAAGCGTGCTTCATCTTCGACCACTTTATCGCTTACCATCAGGTGTGAGAGTGATCAAACGCGAGCCTATTACAAATAAAATAAAATAAATCACGACCCTCAGTAATAAGTACACGACGCAAGTAGGAGTTTACTTTACTCTTTGTATAGTAAAGAAATTATTCTGCCACGCTCAGAGAATTCGGTCATAAACAAATTGAAGACATTAATCATTTTACTTTGTGTGGTTTATGTTTTGTGCAATTATAGCGTGAATCTCCAGATAATGTCTATCGCTTACTTAGTTTTAGACGATGCCCTTCTCTGAAGAAGCAGCCACCAACCTTTTAATCCTTTTAGAGATATTTGAAAGAAAATTATGTTATATTAAAAAGTTTCGGTTTAGACATGAGATAGTAAATTCACAACCTGTCAAACAAAATCATACAGAATTTTCAAGTTCTGATGATTGAAAATGAGAAATTTTGACGTATTGAAACAGAGTTCGATAATTGCTTTAACATATTCAGCTCAAGATAATGTAAGATAAGTGACGCACTTCATATTAACTAAATTATACCTAGTTAACCAAGTTTTATGTTAAAGATATGTATAAATACCAAGTTAAAGTTTTGAACTTACATATATAAAATTAAATAAAACCCGTTATGGTTTTTTATTTATTTAGACATATAGGTATGTATTCAACACTTATGCCATTTCGAAAGGTCAATGTAGCGAAAAATACGGAATTAATAATACTGTTTCATAGCACAAATGCAACATAATGGTCGCTTTGGTATTTTATAATTGAGTGGAGATTATAACAGTCAATCAGAGTGTATTTTTTCCTGTACAATAATAATTATTTCATTATTGTTCTTAGGGTTTTACCTAGTTTCATCATCGCTTTTCTGATCGATTTTCTTAGAGATGATCAGGATTCTATTCATTCTGATCTTCTTCATCTTTACACATAAAAACATTTCTATTTAAAATATAGGTAGTTTTTATACATTTGCTTTGTTAAAATACTGATTTTAAGGAGAATTTAGAAACTGGTACTGTTGTGTATATATACAAAATCTATATTTTTATATATGCGATGCGCCATCGTTTCATGGTGGGCATCCCACCCATACGCACAAAACGTTTTGGGAATACTTTCATTGTGCGTACGGCTAAGGAGTGGAATTCCCTGCAGGGTGTTTCCTGGTCAGCCAGTCAAGAGTAAATAGGTTACTTCTAGGCAAGCGTGCTCCATCTTCAGAGATATACAAAATAGTTTTAAAAAAGCATTTAATTACAAATACAAAATACTTTTCAGATTTCCTATTTCAAATGAAAAATGCCAAATAGTTTTACGTTTTGTATTTTAAATGCTAAATGCTAAAAATAGGTATTTTCAAAATACTTTTTCAAAATAAAATGCCTCTTGACCAAATTGAATGATATTTTTATTTATTTTAGGTATTTATCATGAGAAATGGAATAGAGATACAATGCCGAGCCAAATAGCACTTTATGCGTGTTATTTTGGTCATATTTATCAGTATGCGTATCAATAAATTCTGTTGTTATTAATAATAATAATACTCACTTAAAATAATGTAAAAAACTAGACTAACGAAAAGAAAAGGAAAGACTAAATAGTGTAAACATCAATTTTCTTTATTTAATACGCTTTTTAACAATACCAGTTGTTCGAATAGATCATCACTCATTTTTCTTCTGTGAGGTCTCATAATCATCCCACCATACGAAAAAAGTCTTTCTACTGGTGATGAACTAGGTAGGGATGTGTTGTATTTTAAAAGTACTTTTACGCACCTCACACCAATACACCATGTCACGTCACGTCTCTTGTTGTAGTATTTGTAGTCCAGTACACTGCCGTTGCAGTATTGTAGAGATAACAATAACACTTCAATATAGTCAATATCATAAAAGTAGGTAAACTAAATCAGTCAGTCAAATCGTCGGCGTCAGCGGCGTTGCGTTTTTTAGGGTTCCGTAGCCGAATGGCAAAAAACGGAACCCTTATAGTTTCGACATGTCTGTCCGTCCGTCTGTCTGTCTGTCCGTCCGTCCGTATGTCACAGCCATTTTATTCCGAAACTATTAGGACTATACATGTAAAACTTGGTAGGTAGATGTATTCTGTGAACCGCTTTCCGATTTCAAAAGAAAATTTAAAAAATATTTAAAATAAAGGGGGCTCCCCATACATGGAACTGAAACTGAAATTTTTTTTTTTTCATTAAACCTATACGTGTGTCGTATCTATAGACAGGTATTTAAAAATGACATAATGGTTTCTAAAATGACTTTTTCATAAAGTTAATCGTTTAAAAGATATACGCTTCCAAAGTGGTAAAATGTGTGTCCTCCCCCTCTAACTTCTATAATAATGAATGAAAAATAAAAAAAACTATATGTTGTAGATGTTAATATAAACTTTCAACCAAAATTGGTTTGAACGAAATCGGGTCAGCAGTTTTTAAGATACAGTATATTTTCAAAAACCGCAAATATAACTTTGTAATTCATACAAATACTGTGAAAAACAAAGTTATTTGGCGTAGTTGTAACAATTGTAAATAAGCAAGTTTTAAGATATTTGTAAGGTTTGTTGTTTTTTTTTTTCAAATAATTATATTAAGTATGTTATATTATTATAGTTACTACGGAACCCTTCATGGGCGAGTCCGACTCGCACTTGTTTTTTATAGCCATAGGGTGCGTTCGTTCCGGAACCTGTTCACAACGCTCACAGCGCGCTCACGATGCTCACAGTTTTGAAACGGCTTTTAGCATACGTAGTATATTATAATATCTTTGCTTTTAGCACGCTCAGAGTCCAAAATGTCAAACTAAGTAATTTGGCGGCAATCGAACAGGCGCGGGTAATTTGAAGTAGCTGGCAAATGTCATTTTGACGTTTGCGCTGACAGTGCCCATGCTTGCTAGCGTGAGCACTCTGAGCGCGTGGAATAAGGCCGTGCGCGCACTGCCTTGCGGTGGCCGCAATTCCGGTAGTTCTACCGCACCGGTAGACTGACCGCAGTGCGCGCACTTCTATGACACTCCATACTTCACAAATTTTGCGGTGCGGTAGAACTACTGGAATTGCGGCCACCGCAAGGCAGTGCGCGCACGGCCTAAAGTTTGTTGATGATGCGAACAGCCGAACGCACCCTCGGCGGCATTATAAGCGTCATTAGTTCATTTCATTTTGTTTGACTGGTAATATTGGCTGAACTTAGTCACAAAGTATTTTGCATTTTGAAATGAATATTAAAAATGCAAAATACATCTTGAAAGGTATTTCAAATAAAATACAAAATGTTTTTTACTAAAAGGTATTTAAATGCAAAATACAAAATAGGTATTTTGCATTTTGTATTTGCATTTTAAATGGAAGTATTTCAAATAAATCGCATCTCTGTCCATCTTCGACCACATCATCACTTACCATCATCTATAAAAAAAAATATTACTTATCTAATCCACCACGTAAATATTTTATGTCAAGGTTTTTTACGCATTAGTTAACCTATAATATAAGAAATGCGAAAGTGTAGATGCATGATGAATGAAATGAAACAAGGCACATACATAAAAAATAGTCTGGAATCATTTTTCCATTTCTATACGCGGACTAAGTCACAGGTTGTTGTAAGTCACTTGTTTTAGAAATTTCAATGCTACAAGCACTAGCGAAGTAAAAATGAGTAGCATATACTTATACAGATTCTTGTAGTATGGGTCCACACTATTCCGCACAATAAACGCATTCTATTTGAGATTTAATAAGAAAACAATAATTTAACACTGAGTTAAATAACAAATAACTCGTAGTGTCTGCTCTTCTGAGAACAGTTCAGATAATATTATCCAAGTTCTATCTGTCTTAAACTAGTATGAAAATACCTAATTATGTGTTATTTTTACACTAATTATATCTAATTAGATATACCATCTTAGCGTATTAAGCGTTTCTATTCTACGTTTATTGTGCGCACAGCCAAGGTATGAAACTCTCTGCCGGCTTCTATATTCCATACCATATATGACCCGTCAACCTGGCAGTGAAGAGCATCTTCTGGACTCGCTCGTGCCATCTTAGACCACATCTAACGCCTATAATCAGGTGTGATAAGAGACAAGAGCGGGCACATCCGTAAACAAAGACATGGTACAATCACCAATAAGACTTGAAATTAGAAGGTGTAAGAGCAATTCACACACCTTTCTACACCAATAGCGTTAAGAGCAGAAAATTGACAAAGATTTCTATTTCCGTTAAGAGTAAATTAACATGAGTTAATAAGGATTGCACGCCATGAGAAATGGCAGACATGTCGCGAATCAATCAATTTTTAAGATCTTGCATGCATGTATTATATTAAATTCTGTATGTGTACACATGTTTTAGCTAATAAGACTTCTATTATATTCTATTCTATTCTGAGGATTTTTTTTATTTATGGCATTAAGACTACAGAAGACTACTGTGGACGCCCTCTGCCCCATCTAGGGCACATAAGATATTAAGTCAAGTAAGTCAATAAGGCTTTCACAGACTACAGCTATCCAATCATGCGATGATGTCACGACGATCAGTTTTGAAAAACTGTTTTACAAGTAAGCAACACTCCTTTTTGGGCTGTCGTCATCGATGCCACATTTACGGCCAGTCAGTTAACCACCTATGAATTGCACATAGTGAACATTCCATCTGTATTAAAAAATGTTTTGGGAATATTTTTTTTGTACTACAGCTAACGAGTAAAATTCTTTATGTTTGGTTTCCGCACTAATGAAATTAAATTAATTTAACCAATATTAATATAATATTTATTTATTTATTAAAACTTTATGCAACACAAAATGTACAAAGGCGGACTTAACGCCATAGGCATTCTCTACCGGTCAACCATGGGTGATGAAGAGATAACATGGCAGGTGCATAAAAAAAATAAAGTAAGTAGATAATATCTTGCAAAGTAAAAGTTTTATTGTACCTAAGTGTATATATACATAAACTTCTAACTAGAATAAACTTACATACATATTTATCATGATACATACCAAAAATATTATATATATATATATATATTAATAAAAAGTTATAGAAAGGGGGTTATGAAAACTCTGCTTCCACATTTGTTAAGAAAATAATCCCGCAACTTTCTCTTAAATGCATATCGATTGGTGGCCGTCCTGATATCGAGAGGTAGTGCATTCCACAGAAGAATAGACTGTATATAGAAGG
The DNA here is from genome assembly GCA_943138885.2 of Tholera decimalis. NCBI lineage: Eukaryota > Metazoa > Arthropoda > Insecta > Lepidoptera > Noctuidae > Tholera > Tholera decimalis. Next base: position 21,104,821 of record OW964562.2, read on the forward strand.
AAGAATTAATAAAATCAGAAGTATGAGAAGGACAGAGTAAGAGAAGATGGAAGAGCGCAGACTTTTAGCGTGTGAGGAACATAGAAATTGAAAATGAGAAATAAGGTAAGAAGGAGGGGTAGGAGAGTTCAGCAAAGAGAAAAGCGTAGTCAAAGCGCGCAAACTTATTCTCTGGCGAATGGGGATCCATTTGAGCTCGGTTCTGTACCTCGATACGTGGTCATATTTTTTTTAATTAAATATGAACCGGATTCAGTTATTAAGGAGCCTATCGAGCTTATCTAGCAAGACCGCATTCAAGTCAAAGTAGCATACGTCACCATAGTCGATTACAGGGAAAATTAAAGTTTACACACAAGCATTGTCTTGGTTTTTGCAGGTAAAAAGTTCCTCAGACGATACAGGCATCGCAAAGTCCCGTTGATTCTTTGACTGACACTGCAGACCTGACTTTGCCAGCTAAGCACAGAGTCAAGATGCAAACCGAGATCTTTAACGCTAGAGCTAATAGGGATGACGGTGCCATTGAAAATGATTGGAGGGAGCGAACTTACTGTCAATCTACCGATCATACGCGAGCTTCCAATCACAATGGCCTGACACTTTGAGGGGTTTACAGACACCCCAAATCGATCAGACCAGCTTTTGATAGCATTTAAATCTCGGTTTACATCTCCTATAGCGTCTGATAAACTTTCCACCCGCGCAGATGCATATAACTGCAGATCATCAGCGTAAAGATGATACGCACACCGAAGATAGAGATTTTATAGCTTAATAATATCAACAAAAACAAGTAAGTGTTGCAACCAGTCCCCTTACTAAGTTATAAAATGATTTGTATAAAAGGCAGTGGTAAAAGCCCATTAATTGCCCTTGGTGCGCAGGGTGCGAGACAGCTCCAACTCTGTCCTGGCAATGTTTGCGGGGAAGCTTGATTGTCCATATGTGAGGCATTGTTGTGACTGGCGTATTGTTAAGGTGAATAAAAGAAAAATAACCTGACATTTTCTATGTAAAAGCTGTAGTTTGGTAATTTAATGTGACTTTCAATTTCGAATTTAATTTGACTTTTCATTTGACTTTTAATTTGAAATTTAATTTGTATTTAATTTGATAATTTGACATGATTTTATTGTTTATTAATTTAATTGGCTTTTAATATATTTTTAAATCTTTTTGTGTGCAAATTTCTCCATTAGTATTTTAAATTAGGAAGCCGAGCAATTGTCTGAATTTGTGTATTTTTATTTTATTTTATATGGGTCTTGGACCTGACATAAATTAATTTTGTAGGAGTAGTTGCCGTTGACGTCACACGTAGGAAGGAAACACGTTGAGTTTACAGGCGTTTATTTCAGTGACAAAGTTTTCAGTTGAAGCCGGTAAGATAGGGAAGTACAATATAGGAGCATTTCTACACGGCCAAGTCAGCTTTGACGAAGGCGGGGGAAACGCAGTCCTCTTATCCAAAAAAACTTTTTTGCAAAAAAATAAAACCGACTTCCATATCAAAACACTACAAAGCCAAAAATAATTTTAATTTCGGTAGTCGGTGTTATTGGTTTTGTATTTTCTTTTTTTTTCACACCGCCTTCCGAAATTAAAATTATTTTTGGCTTTGTAGTGTTTTGATATGGAAGTCGGTTTTATTTTTTTGCAAAAGAGTTTTTATTTTCGCACTTTTTAGTGGGTCAATTTGTCATTAATGTAGTTATAAAAGCCAAAATGTCAACTACAAAAAACTAAAAACGCGCGAACAAAAAACACAATATAGAGTAACCGAAAAGATCATCAATGTAAATATTTTTTTTAGACTTTTGTTGATTTTTCAAAAACGGCTTGTTCGATGTCGATAAAATTTTCATGGGACTATTTGGGAAGTATACCCTTTCCAACAAAAAAAGAATTTTTCAAATCGGTTGGCGAGCGACGGAGCTATGCCCGAACAAACATAAAAAAAAAAAAAAAAACAAACAAATATCCGAATTGAGAACCTCCTCCTTTTTCAGAAGTCGGTTAAAAATATACATTCCCTAAGGATCTTACATCTTACTATAGACCAACTATCAGGGGAGTCCTGTGACCTTTCCAAGTAGGACGAGATCCACAGATGCACCTCGCTGTTAGTTAGGTTAAGGGTTGTAACTTATTGATTACAATATTTAGTTCGAGGGTGATTCACTAGCGGAGAATCTTAACCGCGAGTTACAAAAACGTGACGTAAATGCACAGCGCCATCTAGTAGCGGTCGAAGGAACTTTTATAATATACATAGTTGATGACTTCTACTATTAAATGAATCTTAAGTATGAAGGTTTGTTACAATTTTAATTTTCATATAATTTAATTTAATAATAATTTGGTAGAGTTTATATATTAAAGTTAGCAATATAAACATCATATTTATAATTAACTTAACTTTACGTTTTCTGTAGAAGGGTTTACTGTGGATTAAATCAGAAATGAGTAGGCGTTCGGTAACACAATAGTTATTTTTTGCAAGCAAGAAGTTTGTCAAAGACTTTTTAGAGATGCAGTTGAAAGATAATAGAATTTGTACTCCTGGATACCTACAATATGATGGTCCGGAACTGGATGGTTCACCTTTTAATCTCGTTTCTAAAATCGAAAGCTTAGAACAACAACGCATAGAAGAGGCGTCTTTTTTTTTTAGAACAAAACACGAGCGATTTCGTGTGTCCACTTTATTTTCTTTGTGTGCGTGAGCCGAATGTGTCTACGTTCTTCAAACGCACACAAATATAGCTTTCAGTGATACCATTACCAGACCATTACCCACAAAAATGAGAAAACGCACTATTATGTTGCTGGATAAAATCAAGTATTTTATGTTATGAAACTAGATAAGATGATGTTTTTTCATGTAATATGACTTATATGACATATATTTACGGAAGGTAAACGAAATGAGATATCGTTTATTGCGTTTAGAATGTTTGATGTGTAATGTGTTATAATGATATTATAGAAATGTGTTAATTGCTTGAAAAATCTCGTTTGATATCAATTAAAAGTATGTGTTGTATTTATGAAATAGAAAAATATTATTGAGAACATTACTTAAATGAAAAAATCTTAATCAATAAAATTGTCATCTTTATGATGCCACTCTTCGAACTAACAATAACTTTTAGTTATAAAACACTGTAGGTAGTAGCTGTAAATAAATATAGTTTAGTTTGACGCATACATAATTGCCGCCAAAACTATATTTTTTTTAAACAAAAATAAGTACAAAAGAAATCAATATGGGTATTTTTTTCCTCACGGATAGTAACATTGAATTGTGATAAGTTAGGTTATTAGAATTTTTGTTTGATGGTCGATTTACTTAAATATAATGTATAAAATGTAAGTATTTACTTGTGAAATGTAATTTGATTACACGTTTTTGTTTTCCTGAAGGACCATGACATCCCTTTACGCTACAAACGGTCGTTTTAAATTATTTACTCGCGAGCTCTGTTCGGCAGAATGTGATCTTGAGTACTGACGGCTCGTTGAGCAAAGTTAGCCAAAATGGCTAAGTTTTAGTTGCCTCACTTTTTGCACTCGTACTATCCTTCTATGCGTTGTTGTTCTAAGATCGAAAGTTAATGGTGAGATCATGGATAAACGTGAGCCTAACAAATATTACAAATAACTCGTAAGAAACCCTCGTCGTATCGTTGCCGCATTGTCGCATCGCGTCTGCCTTCGTGAACCTTGTAAAAGTATAAGAGAGAAGCGAAATGAGTAGTGATCATCGCTTAAATAAATTAGCAACCATAAGACTAGTTATGATGACTGGTAGTGCAAGTTCTAATGTCAACTCATAAGGATGATTTGTGACCTTAATTATGAAGGTGATGTGAGTGTGATGGTGAATAATACTTTGTTATGATGACACCATAACGTTGACCCAAAAGTTTAATAGAGCTGGTTGAAGACTCTTATTTTTTACAGAAAATTATCATTAGCGTTAACTTTCACAGTGTTAGTAATATTCAGAAATACGAAAGGTTGCAGTCGTTACGTTGTTTGCCCTACTTACCCACGTATAAAATACCAAATTATAATACTGCCGCCATAAGGTAAAAGGACGCTTCTACATGAAGTAAGAAACGGAGAAAAAAAAAAAGTGTTACAAAATTTTAAAAATTCGCTGTGCGAAAGGAAATAAACCTTATTATAATTTTGTTATGCAAAAGTGTGTATTATTGTTTGATCTTTCAGAAATTATATGAGAATTTTAATATATTTAATTTTATGTATTAACTAGCTTGTGCCAGCGGCTTCGCCCGCGTGGGAAGGTTTTCCCGTGTAAATCCCGATCCCGTGGGAATTTCGCAAAATCCTTTCTTAGCGGATGCCTACGTCATAACATCTACCTGCATGCCAAATTTCAGCCCAATCCGTTCAGTGGTTTGGGCTGTGCGTTGATAGATCACTATGTCAGTCAGTCAGTCAGTCAGTCAGTCACCTTTGAGTTATATATATTTAGATTAAATAATTTTTTCCTTTTGTTTTTAGCAAAAAAAATATAAGAATATTAAATAAGTTTTACTGCGATGAAAAGACGCTTCTGCCTAGAAACGTCCTTTCATCTTAGTATTTTTTTAAACGCCTTTCCTACTTAGTGATGATGTGTTACCAGGTTCTAGTTAACTAAATAAAAAAGACGCTAATAGCCATTTGCTGCTTTTCAACTTAGTAATACTAATACTCATTTAACTTAAAAAATACCTGCACCTTGTGGGATCCCTAACAGAACACCTTATGTTATAAACTGAAGTACGTTTTAACACGATAATTATCTTGTGTTAAATAAAACACAAAGTATGAGAAACTGACTTATATTTTTTTTATAAAAATAGCAATTACACACCTTTACCAACATTAAGTTTTAAACTCTTAAAAAAATAATGATTAAGTATAAACAAAACTACCTAAATTTGTACTAATTATAGTAAACATTAATAATAATTATCACAGCTTTGTAAGGAATCACTTTGACAGCCGACCGTTATTTAGCTCACATTCTCTGGTACACCGGCCATTTTTGAAGATATTTTAAGATTTATTAAAAAATAACTATAAGTGCTATATGCATAATTTTTTTAAATTTATTTATGTGTTATCTATTTTAAAATTTCAATTAAAAAACATATTATTATTAATTATTCTTATATTTCAAAATAAACGTTGAATAGGGTGCGAAAATGAAACAAAAAAAAACTCTTACAACAACATAATACTTATTTCAACCTGCATAATCATTCATCAAGATCATTATGTGATATTTTTTTAAACAAGGGTAATAACAAAGAGGTATATTACAGTCTGGACAATAAAAAGTGTTTCCTTCCATCCATGTTTGCCAGATTCCTTCATTCCTACGTCAGCAAAAATTTTGTGCACTATTGCCATATTTTTACTGGCGCGCCGCAGTCAAACAAAACACCTCACCACGCCTACACCCTGCACCCCATGTTGATGATTGATGCACGTGTGCGTAGCTAAAAAAACCCGCTCAATTGGGTTGCACGCCGATCACATACTCATTGCGTGATTTTTAAACAAGTGGTATGAAAGTTGATCACGTACTCATTACGTGATCGGCGTCCTGAGGAAAAAGCGGCATCACGTAATCATTACGTGATCGGCTGTTAAAGTGTTAAACTGAGTAAATTTTCGACATAAACTTGAGTGAGATAAAACTAACACTACGACTTATAATATTTCATGAATTATTTTCATGAAATATGCTTAAAACAATCCAAAAACAAAAATAATCAATATTATCTAAGTATAAGTTAATAAGTTTGAACGTTAACACAGTAATCAGAACTTTGTTTGTATATTTGTATTATAAAGAGGAAAGAAAAGCAAAAGGAAAAAATTGATTGTTTGCATTGAATTAGCTCCGAAACTAGTGGACCGATTTCAAAAATTCTTTTTCCATTACAATCTTTCATTATCCCTGATGAACATATGCGATAGAATATTTTTTTAAATGTTAAGGATCCGTATGAAATAATATATTATAAAGAGGTAAAATTTGTTTCTAAGTTTGTATGTGAAGAGGAAGACATTTAAATCAAAACTAAGATGGCAGTCATGCTTCCGAAGGAGGAGGCGGGCCGCGTGAGGGAGAGGATGGCGTCCTCCCTCCAGCCCAGCCGCAGTGGTAGACGCCCTCGGCGTCGGACGTCGGCCGACTATCTCCGGCCACCGTAGGCGCGGGCATGCGGACAGCGAGTAAAGGGCAACTCGCTGTCCGACCATGGACCATGCCCGGGTCGACGGCGCGTCGTGTTCCACGCGCGCCTCAAAGAGCGTCAGCAATATGACGAGGCCCCCCCGTAGAGGGCCGAAGCCTGTCGGGGTCGTGGGACTCATCCCGTTACCGTGACCCCGGTACGTAAAGGGTTATTGAAGGAACACCGTGGATTTTCGTCAGTAAAAGTCTGACAGTCCCTCCCACCCTGCCCGGGGTGGGAGGACTTATTTGATAATTTTACCACGCTAAAAAAAAAAAAAAGATGGTGCCAGAATAACAAAAAAAAAAAGGAAAATGCATCTTAGCCGAGCATCACAAATCTTTTTGATGATATTTTTGATTTAATACAGATAAATTGAATCCAGGACCGGGCATCCCTGTGAGTGTAGCCGGGCAACATGAACCTGCTCCCGTAGCTAACTTGTTTGTAAAACATTTTAAAATTGATTCTACTTATAATCCAACATCGCAGATATTGGATACTGAGGATTTTGTGATGGAGTTAAATGTGAGATTCTCAGCGAAAAGTGTCGCCACTGTAATAAAAAGCATGGAAAGGGGCAAATCTCCAGGGTATGACTACCTCTGCCAAGAGTGCTGGCGATGTTTTACTCACTCCTTTAAGTCACTCTCATCTGCCCACCAACTTAATGAAAACGATAGTTGTACCCGTTGTGAAAGATAAGACCGGGGAAGCATCAGATCAGTCTTGGCCAAGGTACTAGATAGTTTTCTTGATAGATATATGGCGACACGTATCGAATTGCATGATGTTCAGTTTTGGTAAAAACCTGGTCTATCTACAGAAACTGCCATACTGTCGCTTAAGCACACTGTCCAGTACTACACGTCTAGAAAAACGCCTGTTAACGCGTGTTTTCTAGACCTCTCCAAAGCGTTTGATCTGGTGTCATATGACTTGCTCTGGCAGAACCTTATGAATGATACGTCCGTGGATAAGGAAGTCATATCAATACTTCGGTTCTGGTAAAACAATCAATGGTAATCAACAAATGTTAATAATTGTTTCAGGTGGGCAAGATCGTTGTCGGATGAATATAGGCTGAATTGCCGAGTGAAACAAGGTGGCTTGTCATGAACCGATTAATCGTTGAGCTCTAGAGCACTTATCAGGGTTGTTATGTGGATGGAACGAGCGTTAAAAATATTAGTTATGCTGATGATATGGCGCTGCTGAGCCTTTCGATCAATGCGATGAGAAGTGTGCTTTCGATGTGTGAAAGGTACGCGGAGATCCATGGACTTCAATACAACGCGAAAAAGAGTGAGTGAGCTACTAGTCTTGTAAGGCAGGCACAAGTTCTATCCGATTGTGCCTCAGTTAAAACTTTGCGGTATTGCATCAAAGCAAGTCACTGCTTTCAAGTATCCGGGCCACTGGGTTTCTGAAGACATAAAAGTCGGTCTGGACGTTGACCGTCAGCGTAGGGCGTTGTCTGTTCGTTAGGGCTACGCTTATCTACACTCAGTAAGCATACAACGCCCTGCGGGTACAGTATAATAATTCGTTCAAGGTGTTGATGGGGTTGCCGCGCTACTGCAGTGCTTCGGGCACGTTCGCCAACGCGGGAATAGACGATTTTTATGCTATCATGCATCAACGATGCACTTCCATCATGCGCAGGGTACGTTTCAGCCACAGCATTCTAAATTTGATAGCAGACAGATAAGACAGCCCTTTTTTGGGACATTGGGTACACCTACATGCCAATGTGGTGTAGTTGTTAAGTATTTTATTAATTTTATGTTTTTGGTAGATTTAATTACTAACATAAGCTTCTAAGATTTGTTTGTATAATAACCCAAATGGATCTAACGTCTGAAATAAAAGATTATTTATTTATTAAAGCACGAAGGGCCGCGCGCGTTTCTCTTACTGCCTGGACGCAACTGAAGGGCGGTATTCTAACCGCGAGCCCCACTTCACCCCGTATAACTAGCAATACTAAGTAGAAAGGGCACAATTGCCACTTGCGCCCGCTTATTTTTCGTAATACTAAGTTAAAAAGGCACATCTATGCAGAACAGTCTTTTCTTCTTATGACTCTGCAGATGTGTCTTTTAATTGTATGAAGAATTAAATATTTTGTAAAAAAATAAGACGTTTCGACTGAAATGCGTCTTTTCAACTTAGTGTACGTCAGAAATGTCTTTTCTATTTAGTAATATTTAATTAATATGGCAGATACGTCTTATTTAACAGTGAGATTCATAGGGTTCTGTTTAATTTATGCGAAATATATCATGTACCATCTTTCTTAAATAACATACCTGTAAATATTAAAAAAAATTAACTCTAAAGTGTTTCTTAGAAAGTATTTCTTTAGCACTTTATAGCAGTTCGCTGTAAAGTGCTAAAGAAACACTTTCTAGATCATACTACGATCTAGTAAGTATTTAGATTCATTATTAAGTGTCACTTTTAAGGATAGTGTGTATGTGTGGCATCGAGTTGCCGCGCCTAGCATAACACAGATAAACCCTCAATGGTTTAGGTGGTATGTTTTAAGTTTGTTACAAATGTTGGCAACACCGAGTGAAGCTACCGCGAGTGGAGTTATGGCGGGAGGCGCTGAGGTTACGCCAGTCGACGTGGCGTGATCGACGGCTCTCGCTCTCTTTGGATTGGGCTCTAGGCGCGTACGGTTGTGTTGTGCTCAGTTTTGCGTGATTAAAGTTGATTGTCTGTATTTTCTATATTTGTGATTATACAAGTTATCCTCACTGTTCAGGACTACAATAGGCCAGCGCAACGATAACTGGACGGTCCGAACTGTCCACGGTTCGTGGAGTTATAAACGTTGCTTACAATAATCAAAAGTACTTACACAATAGTCTACAGGCTCTCCGGCTGACAACAATCTATAGCCTCTGAGGTTTTATAAATACCACTAACCTTCTGTGCTGGGTTCGCCAACTTCGACCTTCCTAGATCACGCCCAAGTGTAGTATATATGTAATATGAGGTGAGTAATTGAAAGTGTGATGTAAGTCAAGTGTTCTGAACGTTCACAAGGCGTCAGTCTCCAGATGGCGCGGTTCAAACAGCATCACAGCCCAAACTCACACCGGATTGAAGCTATTTATCACTACTTATTCCAACAAATGCGCGTGCCACACGATGGCATCAACCCGGCGATAAATCCAAAAATATCCCGGGGTTTTCGTCAAATGGGGATTACAACTTCAAACAATAGTTAACTCGCGACCCAATTATCGGTTTAACCACGCGATTCCAAACGATATTTTACCAATTATAATTAACTCAACAGGGTCCCATGACCGACATTTTTCAACAAGGAACCAAAGTCTATCTGTCAAGTCAAAAAAAAAGTTATGTCAAGCCCACAGATAATTAATGTTGCCAACCAAAGGTGCGTTCTGTTTCACGTCGGACCGAACACTCACGTTTGTCTTGTTTATAAATCCCTAATCAGCAGTACCAGTAAAAATAGTTAACATTAGAAGTGGGATAAACTAGTGCTTTCCCCAGCTCACACTAGTGGTAAAAAGAAAAGCAAAACTAAGTGCAAACATAATTCGAACCATGCTAGAGTCGACAGAAACTGTGAGTATAAATCTGAATTTCCTCCATAAGATGATACCTGATTTCAAGCCGTGTGACTGAATTTAATCGAAATTGATGCATCTCTGCCCCTTAGATGACCCACTGACCGCATTTAAATTTAAATGCTCTTATATTATTGTTTTTATCAAGTTCTGAACTACTTAGGTTGAAGTTTCCGCTAAGAAACGTATCGATAAAATGTGACCGGTTTGGTTGTGGAAAGAGGGATTTCTTTGTCTTTCAAAGTTAAAAAGAATATATTTGGCCTGATATAGTTCAATTTATAAAAAAGGTGACTTAAAAGTATTATTTTATAACCGGATTGAACGAAAACGTGTCGGAAGCGGTAATTATTATACAATGTATCTGTAGAGGCTAGTATTTTAAAACATGTGAATTTTTGGCGGGTTTTCTACATAGTTATGTCTATAAATCAAGGCATGTAACCAATAAATACCAATATAGTAGGTCAATTATTCGGGAATTAAATACTAAAGGGACCAAATAATAATTGTAATGTTTCGTTAGTTCGTAAAAGAATAGAAAGAGAATACTGCGGTGGTAATCACAAATAAATTCAGTGTAAAGTGTGAATTATGCGCAAAAATCCGGAGGCCTCTTGTTACAATAAAAACATCGAAGCAGTTGAAGGTAGAAAAATCTGATATCATCCTAATTACTTGCTTTTCTAGAAATAGTTACCCAGTAGTTGGATCTGGGGGCACTGCAGTGCCCCCGCCAAGTCGAGCGCAAAGCAAACACTGCCGTACCATCCTTTTCTGGAACCATTTCGGCGTATTTTCAGGCCCCTATTTGGGGACCTCTGGATAGATTTAGAACGTTAAAATTATCGTTATTTAGTAAGCTACCAGCACACACTTAAACCACAAAATTTCATGTTTGTAGCTTGTTTATTTCCTAAGTTATGCAAAAGCAAAGTTTTACTATTCGACATAATTATATAGACTCACTGACTCACTGATCATCAAAATAGAACTAGTACTTCCCATAAACCTAGAGAGCTGAAATTTGGCATAGAGGTAGGGTTTAACGCCTATATGAAGGGAAAACTATCAAAACTAGGATCATGGAAGATCTGGAGTACCTTATGACCCTGAGGAGAAACCGTAACAGACCAGCTAAACTACTGAAATTATCGACATGCTATGTTCACAAAGTTATTGAGCGTAGTTAGCCCTTTCCTTTGAAATTAAAAAATTAAAGGTCTGAAGTATCTGATGAAGAAACCTAAGAGCTCAGCTGAACTATGGGAGATATGGAAATGCGCCTTGACAATAGTTATTCAGTATGACGAGCCCTTTCTACTGATGTGTATAAAAATTGAAGGTCTGAAGTATCTGATGAAGAACCCTTAGAGCTCAGCTGAACTATGGGAGATATGGAAATGCGCCTTGACAAAAGTTATTCAATGTGACGAGCCCCTTCATAAAAATGAACATGAAACTGGAGTCTGAATAAATAAGAAACTAATCAAGTAAAAAATAGCTTTCTGCAAAAAGAAGTGAAATCCCACCAAAAACAACATGTAAAAAATTAGCCAAGTTTCGCTTAAGCTGCTTGTTTCTCTATAAAAAGTAATTAAATCTCTAAGCAAAGCGAAGCCAAGTCTAAGGATCTTTACTGCGATTTCTTTATTAATATAGTTAGATTTTATGTAACCGGCCATTGAACATACTCTATGCACTTTTACTAGTGAATACATCGAAGTCAACGGCGAAGTCACATAAAATCTAACTATATTAATAAAGAAATCGCAGTAAAGATCCTTAGACTTGGCTTCGCTTTGCTTAGAGATTTCATTACTTTTTCAACCGACGACCAAAAGAGGAGGTTATCAATTCGACGCGTATATTTTTTTTTTCTTTTTTTTTTTTTTTATGTATGATCACCGATTACTCGAAGACGGCTGAACCGATTTGGAAAATTCTTTTTCTGTTTGAAAGGGTATACTTCGAAATTGGTACCATTTATCACCAAGTCAGGATCTGATGATGGGATCCTGGAGAAATCGAGGGAACTCTTCAAATATTATAGGCACACCTATGGCGTTTTGGGTATTTCTTATAGTAACATGTGCAGTTGCTCTCAAAAAATACCATTTGGGGAAGTGGAACTGATGATGAAGACCACAGATGGCCGCCGAACCTACTCAATAATAAGTATTTCGTGGATTGCGATTCGAATACTTGAATATGGATGTTAAGCACTTTATGTTCGTCACAATGCATATGGTGATGTAGAGCTGATGGTGAAGTACCAGGAGAACTCCTCAAAAATTAACGGCCCAGCATTGGGAAAAGTAATATTTTGTAAAAGGTTATAAGTAGTTGACATTTAGGCTCTTTTAACTAGGTAAATTAAAAATCGATCAACTAAAAAGAGTGAAATAAAAACTTTTTACCAAAAAATTAAACCGACTCCCAAAAACACTGCAAAGTGAAAAATAACTTTAATTTCGGAAGTCGGTGCCAAAAACGAAAATACAAAACTAAAGACACCGACTACCGAAATTAAAGTTATTTTTCACTTTGCAGTGTTTTTGGGAGTCGGTTTAATTTTTTGGTAAAAAGTTTTTTATAGAGAAACAAGCAGCTTAAGCGAGACTTGGCTAATTTTTTACAGGATGTTTTGGTGGGATATCATATTATGTTATGGAACGCAATTTTCCGATAGCTGAACTACCCGCTATTATGAATGATATTTAAAGAATATATATAAGACGGTAGTTTAATAAAAATAGATTCTACTTACGCCAATGATATCGAAATATATGTTCTGGATTCCTTACGTGATTGCAAGGTATTGATTGGTCCAAAACAGTACTATTTTGTTTAATGTATAGACAAATAAGCGATAGACTGACATTTCAGTTACATTGAAAACATTTTAAAAATGGTAAACGTATCACGTTCGTATAGTGTGAATAAGTATATTGGTTAACATAGTAAGGAACTAATGTTGCTTTTAAATAGGCCATGGGGTGTTTATTTACGTGAAAGATTTAATAACACGATATTAAAATTAATGTAAAGTATGTGAGCTGGGTCAAGTCAGGATAGTTGATATGAGTGTATATATGTACCTAACATTACAACAAGCTTCTATTGTAGTTAAGACAAACCAATAAGAGCCGTTCGTTTTAAAGTGTTCTTGGACTAGATCATGCGTAAATATAGTGACAGTTATTGTCCTGAGTTTGGAGACGTTGATGTGCATACTATGGACGTCAGAGAAATATGAAAATGTTGTCGAATAGACAATATGTGAGGAAGTGAGAGATTAAGTATATGACATGAAAGAGTGGCCGAGGTGGAGATTAAAATACTTAATAATCAGTATTTTGAGTAAAACATATAGGAAGTTAAATATATTATACAGGCATTTATATACAACTTGCCCTATCATGCTTATTTAATTAATGCGTGTTATGGTTTCATATAATGGAATATAGGTATGTGCTGGTCTGTCAGAACTTTGAAGTGTTCTGAACTGGACCAGGCAGTACTTCGGACTAAAGGAGTGAACTAGGTTTCAGATTTTGTCCAAGTCTAAAGACCATCAAAAACGATGGGTCTCGCAAGGCTTTCTGGGCCTAAAGGGGACTAGAATAGTTTTCTCTAATGTTTCATGTTTAGGGTAGAAGTAAAAGAGATAAATGTCAAGATGATGTTCTGGTGTTCTAATACTTGTTTTATTTTCAGATGCATAAATCTTGGAGCGTGCCTGAGGTCATGCACGATGCAGGAGGACCGAGTTGGCAACACCTAGTGAAGCTACCGTGAGTGGAGTTGTGGCGGGAGGCGCTGAGGTTACGCCGGTCGACATGGCGTGATCGACGACTCTCTTTGAGTTAGGCTCTGGGCGCGTACGGTTGTGTTGTGCTCAGTTTTGCGTGATTAAAGCTGATTGTCTTTATTTTCTATATTTGTGATTATACAAGTTATTCCTCACTTTTGTCTTGTTTATAAATCCCTAATCAGCAGTACCAGTAAAAATAGTTAACACAAATGTATTCGCATGTTTTAAATAATAAACAATGAAAATAAAAAGACATCTTGAAGACTGTCGGCCAGAACCGAATCTACTTCATTTTAAAATATCCAGATTGTATTAATCTATCAGTACCGTCATCATCTGCTTGGCGTTTTCTTAACTATGTCAGGGTCGGCTTCCAGTCTGACCAGATGCTGCTGAGTATTAGTGTTTTACATGGAGCAACTGCCTATCTGACCTCCACAACCTCAGCTGGGTTGCAAAAGGCAGTACTTACATATTGAACTTGTTTGGGACCTATACACGCAAACTTTCATCGCAGCACTAAAAAGAATGTGCGTCAGAAAAGGAACCCCAAAACACATCTACCTCCGAGCAAGCAGGCAATGGGCCGCGTAGTGGAACTACACCCAGGCAGTAACAACTTAGTCCGAGTTATCACGCTCAAGACACAGAATGGTTATTAAAAGACCAATAACAAAACTAGCTCCTTTACCTATAAACGAGGGATGCGAAGGCATTGATTCACAGAAAGTGAGTCCCGAAACGAAGCCCTGCAAGCAAAATAGAGAGATCAACAAAACCAAGAAAAAGTAAACAGCTTGCTATTGGTGTTACTAGTAGCGTTCACAACGCTATCAAGTGGGCTAGCAACACCCCTGGAACATTTTAAAATTACAAAACTGACAGAACCAACCAGTGTATTTTGATCCCGTCAGAAATATACAACTCATTCACGACGAATGGAAACTTCTTGTGTACTACAACCTAACAACATTCTGGCAAAGTACCACAAAGGTGGAGAAATTTGTAGATCGTTTAGCACAATTGTGCGACACAATGCCTAACGAACCATGTCACGCTACGATACAACTACTAAAGTTCGAAATAAGCCAGTAGTACAACACCGCTTTGACTAGACCAGTATCAGATTTACTAGCTTCTGACTACCCGTAACGACCGTCAAAGATGTCTAAATCACAGCCGGAGCCTACGTGGTTTCAGAGGCATGGGGGTATCATACCTCCAACTTCTAAACTCCGGTCTACTACTGAGAAATTCCTTTCAGAAAAACCCTATAACACCTTTTGCCCAACCCGGAAATCGAACTCGAGTGCTCAGCAGTTACGCTTGTTACCACCCGAGCAACGAAGCAGTTGTTGAGCAGAATCAAATCTATTTAATTTTAAAATATCCAGATAAAACTATCCTACAGAATCAATAAACACATCACGTTCAAGAACTTGTTACAGACTCGAGAATGGCAAATGATACGGTGCTACGTTTGTATGAAATATTTTTTATCCACAGGCCTTTAAATTTTTTGTTCAATTTAATAATAATGGATGAATGATGAGTTCAGTAACCACTTAAGTTATTCTATAGTAATAGATCAGTACAAAAAGTAGAATTAAGTAAAGTTTAAATTCTATTGATATTGTCAGAAGGTTGACTGGTAGAGAATGCCTTTTTTTTTATCGTGGTAAAATTATCAAATAAGTCCTCCCACCCCGGGCAGGGTGGGAGGGACTGTCAGACTTTTACTGACTAAAATCCACGGTGTTCCTTCAATAACCCTTTACGTACCGGGGTCACGGTAATGGGATTAGTCCCACGACCCCGGCAGGCTTCGGCCCTCTGCAGAGGGGGCCTCGTCATGTTGCTGACGCTCTTTGAGGCGCGCGTGGAACACAACGCGCCGTCGACCCGGGCATGGTCCATGGTCGGACAGCGAGTTGCCCTTTACTCGCTGTCCGCATGCCCGCGCCTACGGTGGCCGGAGATCGTCGGCCGACGTCCGACGCCGTGGGCGTCTACCACTGCGGCTGGGCTGGAGGGAGGACGCCATCCTCTCCCTCATGCGGCCCGCCTCTTCCTTCGATAGCATGACTGCTTCGCAGAAGGAGGCGACCGCTTCCCACTCCCTCTCGCCCCGCAGCATGGCCTCGACCAATGCCGGGCGCGAGAGGTCTCCGCCTATCGCCGCCGTGAGGACACGTCAGTGCTCTGCCCAGGCGGGGCAGTCTTGCACCGTGTGCTCTACGGTGTCCTCAGGGCGACCCTCGCAGTGGTGACACCCAGGCGTTTCCTCCTTTCCCATCAGACACAGGTACCTCCCGAAACTTCCGTGTCCGGTGAGGACCTGCGTCATGCAGTAGGTCAGAACGCCGTGACGCCGATCTAGCCACTCCTCAAAGAGGGGTCTTACCGCCGCAATTGCGGCGTGCCCTGCCGTCGGTTGCGACAGTCGTTCCCTCCATACTGCCCTGAGATCGCGCCGGAGCTCTTCCCGCCGCGCCTCGACTTCTCGAGGCAGCAGGGATACGCCCCGGCGCTGCGCCTCCACGCGCCATTCATAGACGCGCTGGAGGGCAGTCGCCTCCAGTAGAGAATGCCTTAAGATTATTGTACATAATGTTTAAATAAATACATAGATACGATACCAATTTTTTTATTGATTATAGGCTTGCGTTGGACGACTATCTGCACCTGACACCTGCTGGTAAGAGATGATGTGTTCGAAGATACTAATGACCTTTTTAAAACATTACCATAAACGTTCTCGGCTGTGACACGGGACTCCTTTCTATGAGAGGTAATGAGTCTTAATCCACTACGGGCAAAGGCCCAGTGGAGGTTTGTACACTATGGTAATAACCAATAAAAACTATTAAAAAAATATAGCATTGTTTACGTTTTTGTCTAATGGCAACTATGGAACGGTAATAGATCCGTCATGTCTCTCTGTTTTCCTATATGTCACAAGCATTTCACTCCGAAACTTAAAATACTCAGTTGAAATTCGTGGGAACATGTAGTTGTAGGTATTCTTTGAAACGCTTTTCCATATTTATATTTTTTTAAATTGGCCAAGTGCGAGTTAGACTCGACCCTGAAGGGTTCCGTAGTAACTATAATTATTTATTTGCCAAAAAAAAAAACCTTACAAATTTCTTAAAACTAGCTTATTTACATTTTTTATAACTACGCTAAATAACTTTGTGTTTCATAGTGTTTGTATAAATTAAAAAGTTATATTTGCGGTTTTAGAAAATATCTCAAAAACTGCTGACCAGATCTCGTTTAAACTAATTTTGGTTGAAAGTTTACATTAAGACCTACAAACGTATATTTTTTTTAAGTTTTTCACTCCATTATTATAGAAGTTAGAGTGGGAACACATTTTACCAATTTGGAAGCGTATATCTTTTAAAAAAATAACTTTATGAAAAAGTGGTTTCAGAAACCCCAATGTCATTTTTAAAGACCTATCTATAGATACTACACATGCATTGGTTTCATGATAAAAAAATATTTTCAGTTTTAGTTCCATGTATGGGGAGCCCCACTTATTTTAATTTTTTTTTTTATTTATTTCTTAAAATCGGAAAGTGGTTTACAGAGTACATTTATTTACCAAGTTTCACATGTATATTCTTAATAGTTTCGGAATAAAATAGCTGTGACATACGGACGGATGAACGGACGGACAGACAGACAGACAGACAGACGGACAGACAGACGAAACTATAAGGGTCCCGTTTTTTGCCATTCGGCTACGGAACCCTAAAAAATAAGATTAAGGAGGGCACACATGGAACTGAAAGAAAAAAAATTAAATCTATAGCCCGTGTTTGTGTGTTTTTTTTAAAGATCTTTAAAAATTATTTTATTCTTGAAACCATTTTCTTCAAAGAAAGGGACTTTCGTAGTAGTATAAAATATGTGACCGCCCCCCCTCTCAATTTAAAAATAAGAGTAAAATATAAAAAATATATGCTGTAAGTCTTAATAAACACTTTCAACGAAGATTCGTTTATACAAACACAATGAAAAACAAAGTTAGTTTACACTATCCTATGCTTGCTACAACAGAACCCTTTATATGCGAGTCTGACTCCCACTTAGACACTTATTTTAGTTTGCTTATTCTTAATGACCCACTGAGGTGTTTGGCTTACGGGGTTTTTACCTTCTAGGTTATCATTACCTAGGAGCTATTTAAAAGATATTTTAGTCCATGTGTTTATTCACTTTTATGTGGAAGTGATTACCATGATAACCTGTATTCATATCTGAATAGTAATCGAAAATAGGGAATCAAAACAAAATTCGTGCCAGATTTTGTATAATTTTAATTTTTTTTTGTTTTTTTTTTTCTCATTTTAATTTTATTCCAAACTGAGTGCCATTTCCGTGAGTTTGATTATTTAAACATCTTAATTCATTCGGTTTTTATCTTAACAAGAGATACGTACACAGTAATTTGATGTGTTATTCGGATATACCACCCACGAGCTAAGAGCTAAGCCACATGGGCTAAGAGCTGAATAATGTAAGATAAAATTAAACCACCTGTTTCTGATATTAAAGTGACCAACTTTTGGTCTAGATCTTATTGTTATTTCAACGAAACAGAAACACAAACGAATGGTTTTTTTTGTAAACATCTGTCATAATGTTTGTCCGGACTAATCTTTGGAACTGCTGATTCGATTTTAATTGGAGTTTCAATGGAAGATAGCGGAGGATTTGGATCGCCATTTACACGGGAGAAACGACGTAGGCAATATTAACTCCCACAGGAACAAAGTCGCGGGCACAGCTAGTGATAAATAAGCTGTTTAACTGCAAGTTTACCAAAATATATATATATATATAGAACAATAAACCTTAGTTCCTTTGAGTTAGTGCATTGGATTTTCTCAAACACAACACTTCGTTTGCGCCACCTTAGGGGCTTGAAAGATCTACAAAGCACGTACCGAGAACTGAAACGATAAATTCTCATTTTAAGAAAAATCTTTGTTGCACTTCACTTGATCTACATTATAGATCATTTAATTCAGCTGCCGGACAATTCTGGTAAAAAAAAACTAATCGTGAAAACATAGGTGTGATATTAACAGAATATGCCAGCTTGTTTTTAAGCTATTGCATAGCTTTTATCGCGGGCTTTGAGGCGGCGACCGAATCAAGAAATTCCGTAACGAAAATAAACCCCCCCCCACTCCGACCGGCACAGCGGTGCGGCGTTGAAAGTCGTGTATCGTCTAACGTCGTTTCAGATCGGCAGACTTCGACACGGTGTTTGTGTGCGTGCGACTAGACGTGACGACTATGCGTGTAGACTAGCTGCTAATAAACATATAGTTTCAATGATAAACATTCCTGAATAACCTACATGTATTGTAAGATAATAAAAATATTTTAAACAATATTAACTTCTCATTTATTCAAAAAAAAAAAAAAAAAATGTTTTCTTATCGGTCACCTCGCTCAAAAAGTGTAACTTGTATTAATATCAAAGAAAAAAAAAATACTGCATAAATAAATAATTATAATTGCATAAGTTGATAAAAAATGCTATGCAATAATAGCTTTACCGCGGCAGTCCCCGAGTGCCACATTAACTTTTTTTTAGTGTTTTGCCCGCTTCGGATCGAGGAGTACGTACGTAACTATGTACGTTCAGTTCATATCCTACAGTGATTAAAACAATTTTGATATCTAATATCATCAGCTTAGCCTTTTCTCAATGATGTTGGAGTCGGTTTCCAGTCTAACCGGATAAAGCTTCGTATTAGTGAAGCGTCTGCCTATCTGACCTCCACAACCAGTAACTGGGTAACACAATACCCCTTCTGGGACGAACGGTTTAGCGTGCTTTCCGAGGCACGGGGTATCACACCGCGAGCTTCTCTCCAAATGAGAAATTCTTTAAGTTTCTGGAGGACAAAATAGAGCTATATTTTTTTTATATTATTTTATTGAATATAATTATTATTATAAATTCTTTGACATTTAATTGTGACATCTGATAATATAATGATAATGACTGGTTTATATGTAATTTCACACTGGTACTAACCACATATTGTTATTTTTTGTTTTTTACTTTGATATTTATATATTTAATCTGGATAATTTGGCATTGTTTTAATTCCTGACTTTGTTTATTGTATATTTTTAATCTGGGTAATTTGACATTGTTTTAATTTCAGATTTTGTATTAGTTGAGCAATTTGTGATTTTTATTAATAATTTACAAACATTATTAACCTGTGTAAGCCCAATGGGTAGACTTTTGAGCGCTTTCATATTTTTATCTGACATTCTGTATTTACCAAAAGTCACACGAATAAATGATTTGATTTGATTTAAAGAAAAACTCAATAGGAGTTTTTGCCCAACCCAAGCTCTAACTCAGCAGTCACGCTTGTGACTAGACGAACGACGCGAAGGCAATTATGATTTATAACAACAGCCCCTATAAAAGTCGTGTGAAGAGCTAATGTTAAAAAATATACCTATAATTCCACTAAAACTTCACGTAATCGAAGTTCTGGACCATTAAGTTCATTTTACGAGTGTTCCTTACAAAAATGTTAAAAGAAATCCTTTCACAGAGCTCTTTACTTCTATACCTAAGGTTTGCTCTAACTACTTAGTCTTGTTAAAAGCTATATAATACACCCTGCCTAAAAGCATTGACAACAAGGATGCTTGTACTTCAGTTTAATGATACAGTAACTTGAAGTGTCGGGACTGTTATCTGTTGATATTTATTATTTGAACATTATTTTAGAATATATATGATTTATATTATTTTTAAATATTGTATTTGTAATAGTGTAGTTTTTGTAACATTAACCTTTGCTGCATTAAGTTTATGTACCTACTACCGCTATTGAATGTAAAGTATAAATCAATAAAACAAGATAAATAAGAACTTATAAATCAAACCTTACCTTGTTCAAGTTTTCATTCTCACCAATCACCAAAAAATTTTATCTCAAAATTCACATCTCTATCTTAATTTATTTATCATAAAAAGAAAAACATCTTATATTAAATAAATCACTATAATTACTGTACTCACTAATAATTTATGTGTTTCACAAGCGCATAGTTTAAATTTGTTTTGTTGGATAGTTGTAAATTTATGACGATTAAAAAACCTGATATTACTGTTTATATATAAACCGGTTCCTGTCTACACTACTGTAACCTCAGAACTATAAAACAACACTGAATGGTAATGCTCTTACAACTGTGATTGACGTAGAAAAATGCATTGTTTAATAAAATGAAGCGTTTTGAAGCGTCA
Organism: Tholera decimalis; assembly: GCA_943138885.2. Classification (NCBI taxonomy): domain Eukaryota; kingdom Metazoa; phylum Arthropoda; class Insecta; order Lepidoptera; family Noctuidae; genus Tholera; species Tholera decimalis. The sequence continues at coordinate 21,125,821 of OW964562.2, forward strand.
ACAGCCTAATGGCCAAGGTGTCGGCCTTGTGATCGAGAGGTTGCGGGTTCGAACATCACCCCACTATCGCTGTGGACCCACTCCAGACGCAAGCATATTTAGCTAGTTGGAGGGGTTAACAAGATTGCTAGTAATGTGAATTCTACCCAAATTGCTAGTTCTTTTTTTTAAATAAAAAATAACACAATTTAAAACATGGCCTTGTTAGCTCTCCAGCTCATCTTGCCAAACTTAAAATTATCCAAGATCCCAATTGCTCGTGTGGCATGGATGTGGGCGACTTGAACCACATTCTTTTCTCCTGTCCTCTTTATGACCGTTCTTCCTTTCTCCATGATCTATTGTCTATCCGTATCCCTTTTCCTACTTCAGTTCTTTCTTTATTTTGTACAAATAGTTTTCCTGTATATAAATGTATAGCTTCATTCATCACCATTCATAATATTAAATTGTAATATTTATATATATTTTTCTCTTTCGTCATTAGTTAGATTGTATCCCATCGTTCATTAGTAATGTATATAGTTACTTAGCTTTATAACCCTACTGATCCTATACTTTCCTAAATTCCGTTTTATTTTTATATTTTAAATATTGATAAATTCCAGTTTCCCTACCTTTGTCTCTCCTACACTATAAATAAATAAAATAACAAATATGACATTGGCTAAATGCACAAACCGTGCGAAGCCAGGAAAAAACAAAAAAAAACATGGCCTTTCTTTTTTGTACCTTCAACGGGATAAATTGTTTTTTTTTTCGTGTAAGTATGTCCAAAAAGGTCTAACTTATTTCTTTTCTTTTTCTCTTTTTTATTTGGATAAGTTAATACCAACATATTTATATTTAAACATTATCACACATTCGATTTTTTTCCCGAATGACCATTTTTAGACCCAAAAAAAATTGTTGCACACAGCGTAGCAGCCTAGCAGCCCATTGCTCAACCACTGCGCTAAACGACAATAATGAAATGTAGGTATTATTCGTTCTTTTCGAAAGCAATTAAGGTAAACTGACATGGATATGGTTGTTGGTGGCATTAGCATTTTTTCAATGCTTGTTTCGGCATATGATAATCAATCTTCTTATTAGTTTCACAAGTATGTGTTTTTAGGGTTCCGTAGCCAAATGGCAAAAAACGGAACCCTTATAGTTTCGACATGTCTGTCCGTCTGTCCGTCCATCCGTAAGTCACAGCCATTTTATTCCGAAACTGTTAGAACTGTACATGTGAAACTTGGTAGGTGGATGTACTCTGTGAACCGCTTTCCGATTTTATAAAAAAAAAGTAAAAAATATTTAAAATAAAGGGGGCTCCCCATACATGGAACTGAAACTAAAATATATTTTTTCATGAAACCTATGCGTGTGTGGTATCTATAGACAGGTCTTCAAAAATGACATTGAGGTTTCTAAAACCACTTTTTCATAAAGTTAATCGTTTAAAAGATATACGCTTCTAAAATGGTAAAATGTGTGTCCCCCCTCTAACTTCTATAATTTTGGAGTAGAAAATCTAAAAAAAAATGTATGCTATAGATCTTAATGTAATCTTTCAAACAAAATTGGTTTGAAAGAGATCGGGTCTGCAGTATTTGAGATACAGCATATTTTCTAAAACCGCAAATATAACTTTGTAATTCATACAAACACTATGAAAAACAAAGTTATTTGGCGTAGTTGTATTTTTTTTTTATTATTATAGTTACTACGGAACCCTTCATAGGCGAGTCTGACTCACACCTGTTTGACTATTATTGCTTCAATTGAGCAGCGGAATACAATAGAGGAATGAGATTAACCCCGCCGGTCTAGAAATAGATTACCGATCCATTGTAGTTAAACGTATTTGAAGTGATTCGATTGGCTGTTTATTTCTTTCGGCTAATAATGAGCGCTTGACAATTTGTGCTATACCTGTATTTTCGAATACTTATTATTCGTTTTAGAAATTGTCAGTGAAGTTCTCTCTCAACCAGTTTAATTTGTACAAGTTTACCGCACAAAGTAAACCGGTTACAACGTCAATTTAATAATAATAAAACAGGTCGATAAAATACACGATTTCTTTAAAATAACCTTTTCTTACTTGATCGGAACTTCGTAAGGTCATCGAGCTATTTCGTGTCGTAAGTATGACCCAAGAACCAATGATGTCATGATCGAAAGTAAGTAAACGAAATTACCTTTTGTCGTCATAGTGATTGGAAGCTTAAAATACCAGGGACTCGATTGACAGTTTACCGAGATATTTTAACTTGATTAAAGATAGTTTAGGCAAATGTTATTTCATTGATAGAAGCGTCCGATATTGCTAATAAGGTTCTAACTTTGGTGCTTAGCGTTTAGGACAAGCAAGTTACACTTTTTGATAAATTGTTATCAGCATCAAGTTATAAGAGGTCCTACATATGTTTTGATGCATCTCGAAAGCTTTTTTTTAAATAAAAAAAGAGAACTGGAATTGCAGGTGGAATTCACATTAGCAGCAATCGTGTTAACCCCTCCAATGCTAAATATGCTTGTGTCTGGAATGTGTTCACAGCAATAGTGTAATAATGGGTAGGATTCGAACGCTCTCGATCGCAAGGTGGATTGTCGCAAGTAAGCTAGCATAATATTCACGTGCGGACCGAAGTTCCTATTGAAAGCCAAAAGAATGCGCTGAATTAATAAATTAATTTATTAATTTAATAACATGAGAGACCATGTAAATAAATAAATACGAGATGGTACGGAATGTTCGATGGTGATGCTTCAAAAAGTCTCAAAGATTACCATCAACTCTCATTACCTCTTAAGTCAAGAGTGAATAGGTTACTTTTAGGCAAACGTGCTCCATCTTCAACCACTTCATCACTTACCATCAGGTGAGATGGTGGTCAAAGGCGAACCTATTTTCAATAAAAAAAAACTGATAATAATTAGGAGACAGCTATTTTAGAGTACAGAGAAACTTTGACGCATGATATAATTATGTGTAAATAATATGTATATGTATGCCCAGAAACCCATTTAAACATAAGATAACCAGCCAATTACGATCCCACTCCTGGGACTATGGAATGGGACTATAGACGTGGTGAATTTGGATCCATTCTCTCTCATATAGGCCTCCTCTCTATGAGAGAGAATGGACCAAAATTCACTACGCGGGCCCAGTGCATGTTGATAGCTATCACATTTCTTCGGATTCTTCGGTCCTAGAATATATCGGTTTCTGCACGATATTTTCCTTCACGGTTTAAAACACAATATTAACAATAAATTTAATAAGTTTACTACAAAACTCTGTACAAAGAAATTGTATCCTAGCAGAGAAATACAACTTCAATTGAATTTTTACGAACTAGAGTCTCAATAGCACTTGAACACAAAACAATTACTCTCGACAATTTCTATTGGATTCTTTAACAGAAACTTATTTCCACCTCGTAAAACTCTTAATTAGTATTGGCTACTACCGTGTAGCTACACAATTCGATACAAATAACACCATCCTTTTCCTTTTTTTTTCTGTGTGGGAAAATCTTCGAATAACTTCTCCCGCTCTGGGTTAAGCGGAAGGGAGTGTCAGACTTCTACTGACTAAAAACCCACCCTGTCCCTTCAGCTGCTCTTAAGTTCTGGGGCCACGGTATCTTGTTAGTATATTTCCGCAACCCCAGCGGGCAATGGCCTTATGAGGCCCCGTCACTAATGCTGACAGCTTCCCGAGGCGCGCGTGGAACTTGACGGTGAGCTACCCCTGCTCACCGTCCGTAAGCCCGCGCCTACGGTGGCCGGATATCAGCCCGTGATTCCCGACGCCCAGGGCGTCTACCGCGGCGGCTGGGGCGTGACGAAGAGAGTTATCCTGTCTCTATGGTCTGAACCAAGGCCGGGCGACAACATTATATCTGCAAAAAATCCCTTTTAGCGATACAACCGCGCATTGAAACACCCTTTTCAACCGACGACAAAAAGAGGAGGTTATCAATTCGACGCGTATATTTTTTTTTTTTTTTTTTTTTTTTTTGTAATGTATGATCATCGATTACTCGGAGACGGCTGAACCGATTTGGAAAATTCTTTTTTTGATTGAAAGGGTATACTTCGATATTGGTCCCATTTTCATAAACGTCAGGATCTGATGATGGGATCCTGGAGAAATCGAGGGAACTCTTCAAATATTATAGGCACACCTATGTCGTTTTGGGTATTTATTATAGTAACTTGTGCAGTTGCTCTCAAAAAGTACCATTTGAGGAAGTGGAACTGATGATGAAGACCACAGATGGCCGCCGAAACTACTCAATAATAAGTATTGAGTGGATTGCGATTCGATTACTTGAATATGGATGTTAAGCACTTTATGCTCGTCACAATGCATATGGTGATGTAGAGCTGATGGTGAAGTACCAGGAGAACTCCTCAACAATTAACGGCCCAGCATTGGGAAAAGCAATATTTTGTAAAAGGTTATAAGTAGTTGATAATTAGGCTCTTGTAACTAGATAAATTAAAAATTGACCAACTAAAAAGAGTGAAAAAAAAACTTTTTACCAAAAAATTAAACCGACTCCCAAAAAACACTGCAAAGTGAAAAATAACTTTAATTTCGGAAGTCGGTGCCAAAAACGAAAATACAAAACTAAAGACACCGACTACCGAAATTAAAGTTATTTTTCACTTTGCAGTGTTTTTTGGGAGTCGGTTTAATTTTTTGGTAAAAAGTTTTTATTAGTTCTAAGTCCTTATTCAATTATGTTATAGTGTACAATAAAGAATAAATATCTATCTATTGTTCACTATAATATTTAAAGGAATGGATTAACGGCGCAATGGATAAGCGATTGACTGCTGCGCCGTGAGTTGTGAATTCGATTTCGGCAAGGATCAGATATTTTTCCCAATGATGAAACCCACTTCAGGCACCAGTCTCTCACTAAGTCAAACCCCTACTTTAGTTTACTGTAATTTTTAGCTTTAAGTTACTTTGTGTGGAGAAAATTAAACTTCTTATATTATTATTATTTGTGCGGTCTACATGTTTTTGTACCTGGTCTATATGAATTTATATATTTTTCAACGCACCCACATTGTAGAAAAAATTCTCATCCTAGTAAGGCAATGTTAAAAAAATGTCCAGTTACCTATAGTAGCAGAACCATAAGTTGGTCCCAATATTGATCAAAATAAAAGTTAAAGGTTATTAAACTTACAGTTAACCTCTTTCATCGTAAGTTATCTATAATAATGTTTTAAATCCCTGGATCCTGCAAAAGGCCCTGGACCTGACGGACTTTCGCCTTACTTCCTTAAGAATACTGCGACCTCCATCTGTGAGCCTCTATTTATTATTTATAATAAATGTATATCTGAGGGAGTTGCACCTGAACTGTGGAAGCATGCGTATATTGTGCCCGTTCACAAAAGTGGATCTAAACGCAACGTTGAACACTATCGTCCCATTTCCCTCTTGTCTACCTTGTCGAAACTCTTTGAAAGGTTAGTCCATAACGGAATTTATCCTGTACTCCACAACATCATAATTCAACAACAGCACGGTTTTGTGAAACGGCGGTCGACAAACACTAACTTATTATTATTTTCTAGCTTTTTGTTTGATTGTGTTGACAGCCGTGTACAAGTTGATGCAGTGTACACGGACTTTTGTAAGGCTTTCGACATGGTTGACCATGAACTATTACTAAGTAAAATAGCGTTCAACGGAATTCGTGGTAATCTTCTGAGGTGGCTTACCTCCTATATTACTAATCGCAGTCAAAGAGTTGTAATCAATGGTCCCCAATGTAACATTGCATAGGTGACATCTGGTGTGCCTCAGGGCTCTATACTTGGTTCTCTTTTGTTTATTTTATACATCAATGACATCAGCCAATGCTTTCGCAATACCAAGTTTTTATTATATGCTGATGACCTCAAGATTTATAGAGCCATACGACAAACAAATGACTGCCTTCTGCTGCAACAAGATTTGGACTGACTATCCTATTACTACCAAATAAATAAGTTGCAACTAAGTTTACCTAAATGTAACTTTTTAAGCTTTACCAAAAATAAAACAAAAATTAACTATACATACACTTTGTGCAATGACCCCCTACTTAAAGTGGACTTCATTCGTGATCTCGGTGTTATCCTTGATTCTTAAATTTGCTTATACCTACACATAGAAAGGATTGTTAATAAAGCATATCAATTATATGGATTTGTAATGCGATCAACAGTCGACTTTAAAAAGCCCTCTTCCTATATGTGTTTGTACAAGTCACTAGTACGCTCTCAACTGGAGTATGCCGTGTCCGTCTGGAGTCCATACTATAAAAAGTACGTTGAAATGATCGAGTATGTTCAATATAAATTCCTGCGTGCTATGCATTATAGATGTTATGGATATTATTTGTCATAACATGATTTGCTTGCAAAGTATAAGCTCACAACACTTGAAAATAGACGTAAGTATTTAGAAGTTATGAATTTATATAATATTGTTAGAAACAAATTTGACAGCATTGAACTTTCCAACATGTTGTGCTATGCAGTTCCTAGGACAGTCAACAAGCGAAAGGTACGCGCTGGCACATTATTTTCAGTGGGTACTTGCAAGTCCAATTCTGGCTTGCGTTCGCCTGTTCGCAGAATGGTCGAGTCCTACAATAGGACTTTTGAACATATAGATATTTTTGCATGTTCTCCCTATCGGTTTAAAAGTCTTATACTTAAGGAGCTTTCTTGAATGTTATTCTATATTTTGTATTTTTTTTTGAGTATTATATAAAATTATATACATTATACCATACATATTATATACATATATATCACAGTAAGTTAATTTAATAAGCTAGTATTATCCTATATATATAATGCATTTGTAACCCTAGCGATTATTGATTATTGTTTTCATGTATCGTATCCAATTATTAATCTGTGATCAGCGTTGTGGGCTGCAATATTGTTCATAGTGTTTTGTGTATTTATTGTTTCTATGTTTTATATTGTGGCTGTTTGTTGTTCCTCTTGAATAAAATAAAAAAATAAAATGTCAACGCCAATAAGTCTAATAAATAAAGGAGTATGGGCACTATACTATGGAGTTTGCTAAAAACTTCATAGCATTATAAACTATGTAATGATTTGTTGCCTTAGTTGACTGTACCATTTCTTTCTCAAAGCCGTAGTAATAAAAATAATTAAATATTATGTAATTTACTGCTATTTTGTCACTTCAAATATGAAGGATATTAATAAGGTAGAGTCATCAAAAGTAGCCAACAATATCACGTTCTCATTTTATTGTTCAGGAGCATGCAGTGACGTTAATTTTTCCAATCAATCAATAAAATTAGTGGGGGCAACTTGGCCCATACAATTTAAAAACATGCAATTACACAATAAACTATAAACAATATACTGTGCGGACCGTACGCGGTATTCAATGATTTTATAAAAGTTGCTGACAAATACATAAAATAAATATATTATGTACATTTAACAGGATAAAAAGGAACTCTCTAGCCCATGTATCTTTTACATACGCAAATTTTAGCATTTACGTCATGCAAAAACTTGTTTCTGTAAATGGCATATTTCTAATTATATACTGTGTTGTAAAGTGCTACAACGCTAAGCCAATTTGCCCAATCTCCTTTATCACACTACCGACGTATTCGATCATGTCTGTTTTTTTATTACATTAGCATATTAACGAGCCTATGAAACATTATCTCTTGGTCATAAAATAAAATGACAAATCTCTCGGATTAGATTAACAACAGAACCAAATTGTCGGTTTTGTTCCTTTATAGGTACCTTTTTTTGTTATCGGGGGGAAACCTTCAAAAGGCGCCTGAACCTTTGGGGAAAAGAACAGGGAGTGTGGGATTCTTACCTCACTAAACCACCCCGGTGATCACCATCCACCACCATCCTTTATAGGTACCTAGATAGTTATAGTCTCCCAAAATAATTATGTCATATACATACAAATATAACATTAAAGTGTCGGCCAGTAATTTCAAAATATCTATGTTTTCTCAAGTTCATTGCTTATAGTTATTTACACAATACTAAAACAAAAACAAACTTTGGTAACTTTTTCCGTCCGTCTTCCGGTTTGTCAAGAACTGGAATGGCTGAACTGATTTGAATGGGTATTTCATTGGGAGATAGAGAAAGTTGTAGGGAAACATATGTTGTGACTTTTATCACTGAAATTCTACGGGATCGGGGCTAGCATGGGGAAAAACCTAGTTTATAAGCAATATATAGAATACCTCGTTGGTATTCCCCAAAGGTTTTTTTGCGACACTGTTGCCATCGCGGGTATACTATGGATGAAACTGGCACAATAACATGGAGAACGTGGAGTGGTACAAGCGAACAGAGGGCTATATTATGATTCCCCAAAGGGAAAGACAAACGGCGATGCGCCATCGTTACATGGTGGACATCCCACCCATACGCACAAAACCTTTTGGGAATACTTTCATTGTGCGTACGGCTAAGGAGTGGAATTCCCTGCCGGAATTTGTGTTTCCTGATCGCTATAACCTGGGAGTCTTTAAGTCAAGACTGAATAGGTTACTTCTAGGCAAGTGTGCTCCATCTTCGACCACATCGTCACTTACCATCAGGTGAGATGGTGGTCAAACGCGAGCCTTTAGTCAATAAGAAAAATTTATTTTACATCCCTATTTCACCAATATCGTTATTTCCTTTTGTTTCAATTCAGATGGAAAACCAATAACACTTTGCTTGATCCAACATCAAACCCAGGACCAGGATGTTCAGATGAAGTGCCAGTTCAACAACTACCCCACAAAATGTTAGGTCAAAGTTATTGAAGGTAGAAAGACTGATAATAATTAAAAGATAACTAGTAATGTGGGTAGAAATCACATTACTAGCAATCTTTGTTAACCCCTCCGACTAAGCTAAATATGCTTGTGTCTGGAGTGGGTTCACGGCAACAGCGTAATGGGTGGGGTTCGAACTCGTGACCTCTCCGCTCACAAGTCCGACACCTTATCCATTAGGCTATTGACAGTTTAACTTCATCTTATTGTTTAATAGATGTTTATAATTTCTTTTTTTCAAATTTCAATTAGATTTTATTTTATTTTGTAGTCTTTTCATATTTTAATAGTGTGCTGTTAGTTAAATAATGTGAATACTATATTTTATGATTTTTTTTAATATTTTTGATTTATGTAATTGATGTAAACACTTGCCCATATATCTTTTTTGTTGTCTGTCAACGTTAGACAATGGCCCACCTTCTATCTTATTCCGGATGTCTGTATTAGCGAGCGAAATTCACGTAGCTGAGTTTTAGGCCAAATTTATATAAAACATTATTGCCATCGTCACGCTAAGAAGTAGTGTTTATATTGTTAAAATGCTTTAATTATTAAATTAATAAAGTGCTTCTAAATACTTTACCTGTAAAGTAGGGTTGTAATAAACTATAATAAGTTCCTACACATAAACCCTCTTAGAGTTCTTACCTACCATAGGTAAGAACGACAAGTTACCGGAAAAACATAACTTCCACATTTAATCTTCATAAGGTACTTGGCTTATTTCATAAGATTTTCTTAAAAAGGCAATATACAAAGCAACGAGTAGAAATTAAAAGTATAGGTAATAGGTATAAAGGCAAAAATGCCCGTTTGATAAAGAAGTTTGGGACAAGTAACATCCATGAAAGAAACTAATTGGAAGCATTAGGGTTGACATCATAGATCATAGCTAAAGAAACAAACACTATTTTTTACATAGATCTCAGTTGAACTTTTATAAATCATAATATAAAAATTCAAATTGAACAAAAAACATACTTATAGATTTTAGTAGCTATGCAATATAACTTGTTGAGCATGTAACTTATGTATTTTTATAGTTAACTTACTTATTGTGGTGCAATCCATTATTGAAATATAGACCGAACTTCCACATTGCTCAAGGTAAATCTCTTAAGTCTTCGTGTATCCCCGCCACAGTTGACACAGAGATGGCTTCGTGGTAAACTGGTAAGTTCGTGTAAATCAGGTTCCATAATCGTGTCAGGTCCTCCGTGCGAAACAGGTACGGTCTGCAATGGCAAGCCGGTGTCGTCGTGGGAGGCAGTTATAGAATCCAATGTAAAGTCAGGGTCATCATCGGGAGCGGTTACCGCATCCATAATCATAATCAGAGTCGTCAGAATATCAAATAGAAAAAAGCAGTAGAAAGGAAATCACGAGTCGCAAAAAAACAGAACCAAACAAAATGTTAAATGTCAGTCAGTTTTCAATTACGATTTTCTTGACGTAGGGATGACGCTAAGAAATCACTTTATCGAAAATTCTATACTTTTGAGAAACTGGAAACACGGAAACGGTTAAATGGTTCGTTATTAGAAACTCGATAATAAACAAACCTTTTTTTGTGTCTAAATAAAATAATAATAGCGAAACAACTACATAATAAAAATTGATTTTTCATAAATCGATTTTCGGTTACTGGTTTAGTGTATCGATTTCTTTTTTCAGTAAAAGTTCCCATCCCTACTTTGACAGGATTGACCAGCGACCGGAAAAGTTAAATAAGGCAATAAAAGATTGAGTTTCTTGATTGAATCAGCTTTTCATTCCGGAGTTTTCATTACATATAAATAGTAGCAAGAGAGAGACCAACTCCTCGGCAAATAGTAGCAATATTTTAGTTACTAAATAGGTATTTTTTTTTTTGTATTTATTACATTGATGGGCAAAACATGGCCAAGAATAGGCGTTTCCCTTTGTTTAAATATAATACAACTTTATCTCAATTAAAAGGTGTATCAGGCATGATATTTGTTTTGCAAATTGGTTATCAAATAATTCTTTTACAAACATTCTTTCTTTTTTTTTTTTTAAATTGATGAGACGAGTGTTTCCTAACTGACAACCCTTCGTTTTCGGGGGGAAAACCGTCGAATGACTTCCCGCTCTAGATGAAGTGGAAGGGTGTGTCAGACTTCTACTGACTATAAACCCACTCTATTCCTTCAGTTGCCTATGATTTTGTTAGAATATTTCCACAACCCAATTAATTTAACACATAAACCAACTCAGCGGTAAGAAGTCTCTTTTTAAGTCCATACAATGGTTTGCTGTAATGATCAAAATCAACATAAAATCTTATTCGTTGCTCTTTTGTTTTGCAAATTACATGGCCATATAAGTATAGATCAACCTTTAAACTGGGTAATAGATCCACGTTTTGGAATATCCAACGAGGTTAAGTTGTTGGCTGATGGCTTTGACACGTTTTAAAAGTGGCTGCAAATGATTTGGCTACAAAAACATTGAGTTCTTCTTAAGTATAACTGGAAATAGAGTATGAAAGATAAAGCATCCTAAAGGACGACGTTTTACGAAGAGAAGCAACAACCGACCGGTAGTCAAAATAAAAATCAATGACTTAATAAAATGTACTATAACTTTTTGACAGTTTTTTGGTGGTTCCGTAGTTTTTATTGACATATTAACTGCTTCCGGCCCCAGAATATGCCATGGTGGCAAAAAAAGATATTTCTGTAGGTTTAGATCTAAGAACTATACCTATATGATTGAAGTGTCTGTGAATTCAAAATAACTTTGTCTTCTAATGTGATTATTTACACAATACTAAAACAATTATAACTTTTTAAAAGGTTATTCTGCCTGTCGTTCTGTCTGTGTGCCTTTCTATGAGTGTAGGCTCAGCCTTAGTGGTTGAACCGACTTAAATGAGAATTGGAGCTTGGAAGATAAAGGAGGTAGGTAATATGGTAACATATAGACTACTTTTTATCTCGGGATTCCCACGGGTCGAGATGATCGAGGGAAAACCAGCCACGCAAGCGAAGTCGCGGGCAAAGCTAGTTTATAGTATAGATATAAAAAAACACTATCTTTCAGTAATTTTGCAGTCATCTAATGATGGAACATTACACCATCTATGTATCTGTACGCAGACAGGAATTAGTGAGACTTCTTAGTGTTTATTTATTTAGGTAGACCTCGTGGATTTTTATTTATTTTGTTACTCAGAATAGGCTCACGTTTAACCAACATCTCACCTGATGGTAAGCGATGATGTGGTCGAAGATGCAGCACGCTTACCTAGAAGTGACCTATTCACGTAGGTTGTGGCTGTCTGGAAACACAGACTCCGGCAGGGAATTCCACTCCTTAGCTGTACGCACGATGAAGGTATTCCCAAAACATAATATCAGCCGCTCGGGTCAGTCTACAAGGTTAAGCAACGCTTGCGGAGGTTGGTCTAAGGAAGGCTGACCATCTTAACACATCAACCATTAATAATTATTTTCATTGTGGTCTTTTTAACCCAAAGATTGACTGGTAGAGAATTCCCAATTAATGTTTGTCTGTCTGACAGTTTCCAACATACCAAATAGTTCCGAAACCGAAAAAGTTCCGTAGAAAGTTCGCGAGTCGACACGGTGAGTTTTGTGTGTCGGGAACAGAATCGAGTGTTTAGTGATACATGTGACAGTGGTAGCGGTGTCGCTAAAGCCGTGCGCGCACTGCCTTGCGGTGGCCGCAATTCCGGTAGTTCTACCGCACCGGTAGACTCACCGCAGTGCGCGCACTTCTATGGCGCTCCATACTTCACAAATTTTGCGGTGCGGTAGAACTACCGGAATTGCGGTACCGCAAAATTTGTGAAGTATGGAGTCTCATAGAAGTGCGCGCACTGCGGTGAGTCTACCGGTGCGGTAGAACTACCGGAATTGCGGCCACCGCAAGGTAGTGCGCGCACGGCCTAACAGAAAACAAACGAGAAAGAGGGTAGACCGATTTGTCTGCTCATAAACTTCCATCCGCAGTTACTTCAGTTCATCTGTGATCATGGCGCTTGCAACAGTGCCGAAGTATCGGAAAATCAAAACAAAAAAGTGCTTGTTCCTTGCATTTCAGTTGAGCAGTCGGGTTTTTTAGATTTTTAAATAAGTTTTTTTTCCACTTTTCAGTTAAAATATTAATTAACAATTTTTTAATTTTGCCGGTCGTGTCACATTGGCACCCCACCGGATTCAGAAAGTGAAAGAGCTCAGGTCCATATTTTTAAACTTTCTCTTTGTATTATTTTTGCTACTATAACACTAATGATAAATATGATATCTGCTTTTTGAAATCCTTGTGATAAGCCCTTTAATTTGATACCCATATTGTGGAATTCGAAAAAAAAAAAAATATTTTCACTATGTATAATGACTTCGCACAGCCGCCATGTTTGATTTTTTCAAATGTCACCTATCTAAGAACACTTGGGCTGCTAAGACAAATCTAACGATACCTCAATTATGTGAATCCGTTCAGTGGTTCTGGAGATACGAGGTAATAAAAAAAATATTACATACATACATACAAGATACGCGCGAAAAACATAACCCTTCCTTTGCAGTCGGGTAAAAATACACATGATAAATATCCCGTTTTAAGTTCTAATGATACTGTTAGTGACCATGTTAGCTTAAAAACTTATACCAAATAGTTACTTGCCAATTACTAATTGCTATACGGTTGCTATCAAGAAACGGCATGTAATTGAATACTTACTTTTGTTGTGGGAAGCAAGAAACAATTTCTTGCTTCCCACAACATATATTGTAATTTTGTTAAGTTAGGTACTTAACAGATTTTTTTTTTTTTTTTTATTTTTTTTTTTTTTTTTTTTTTATTAATTCAAGTCACTAACAAAATTATATAAGAATACCTGTTTCTTCATAATAATTGATTAAACTGTAATGTTCATTATATGTGACGTATTGTTATAACATGACGTTTAAAAATATATTACCTACCCATTTATTTAAGAGCTGCTAGCTGTGTATATTCGTTGTATTAAGTAGAAGATATCTTGAAATAACACGAAAGATAGACATGTTTTCATTCAAATTTCATTCATATTCCAACTTCATATTACTTCAGATATTGAAAACATTTTCATAGCACACGTATTAATTAATGGATTGTTAACGAAAGGCTTATTGCCAATTAAAGTAGAATTTCTAGGCTCAAAGCTTTCTAACTAGGTTCGAGTATTTGTTTCACTGGTGAATATTATGCTAGTGAACTCTTGTAAAGACTGGGTCACCTACGAGCAGGTATATATTATGTATGTATGCGTAAGTACACTGACGTTCAAAGAAGCTGCATCAAAATATAATCACGAACAAGGTGTGGCAGATCTCTTTGCCGGCTTTAGTGTCTGTCTGCCTACCGTATATGACCTGACATCATACCACTTATCATCTGTCAGTCGTAGACATGGCTTATAAAGCAAAGTGAACATGCATTTTCTGAACTCCCTTGTCCCATCGTAGACCACTATCGCTTACTATCAGGCATGATTGAGGTCAGGAGCGAAAAAAAAACAGGGCTAATTACAAACATATTTTTTGCTAGATAATAACTTCAAAAACATTACCCACATAGATATTATAATTTATGTGTGCGTGTGTGTGTGTGTATAGAACCGTGGTGTCCCAGTGATTTTTGGTGGAACTGAATAATAGTCGAACCCAGGCTTTGTCTTTGGCTTTCTATTATTTTTATATTACCACTGCTTTCAACAAAAAGGTGAAGAAAAGTATTGTGGGGTTACCGGCATTTCCTATCCCACAGATATGATACACTATAGATCTCAAAATAGTACAACTTGGTGGTGGAAGGAATTTGCAAAAGGGGTCAATAGGTACTTAACTGGTAATACCTGCCTATTATTTTAATTACCTATCTAAACTTAAAATATTTTTTTAGTTTTATTTAATATGTTTTTAATTTTAAATTAGTATATATACTTACTAACATAGTCTTTAAGTATATTTGTTACTAGCAATTATATATTTTATGTAGTCTGATTAAATAAATAAATAAATAATAATCAATCGTTTTAAGTCAACAATAGCGACCGACGAAATGAAAATGTAATTACATGAAGAGAGTTGAATCCACAATAAGGATGCGTTTCCACCAGATATGTGCGATGGAAATGTGTCGTGCGAGGATGTCTAGTTGTGCTGTGAAAATGTGTGGGCGTTTCCACCAAAGCTGTGCGATGAAAATGTGCCTACGAGGATGTGTAGCGGAGCTGTGAAAATGCGCATTAAGGGGACTACAAGAGCTAAACGCGAGTTTTATAATGCGTTAAAGTATATGATTCACTGCAGTTAACACAGTCAGAAAAATATATGATATTCTTCAGGATATAATCTAGTTAAGTAGTGTGTTGAAAACATAATACAACAAATTTTAATTCATAGAAAAAAATCACAAAGATACCTCTAAAAAAATCTTTTAACGAATAAAAACCATATTAAAATACATACGATCATTCTGATTTTTTGACAAATTATTCAACAAGAAACATACTAACGAAATAGTGTTTTATTTTTTTAATCCAATCAATACATTTTCTGTAAATCGCGTATTATTATTTCGCAATATAATACGTACGCATGTGTGCGTAAACGCCTGTGTACCGACAGTGCCGGCCAACGCCTGTTGCTATATGGACGTGTCGCTTTTCTCGCCGATTTATTTCGACTCGGAATTGTTTGTAGTTATTGTAAAGTTTCGTCTGTAAATTAATTATTATATTTATAAATTCATTTTTTATATCAATTTTCTATAAATAATCTTCTTTCTTGTAAATATAAAATACTTTAGGTAAAAATAGCGTAACTTGATTTCAATTTTATTTTATAAATATGGGAAATAAAGTGAAGCCAGTTAAAAGGACTAAAAAACGTTCATATAAATCAAACGCCGTACATATGAACGATGTTAAAAGGTAAGAATATTTTAGATTACTAAATTATTTCTAAAATATTATGACACATTATTGGAACCGTCTCAGTATTGAGCACTTTATTTTACTCGAATACGGTCAGTTATTTCATCACAATTCCTAAGTTCTATTAGCGTGTATAGTAGTGAATCGGATTGGCAACCGCCAGTGTCCTGGATCAAACCTAGGGTCTTATTTTGTCTTTTTGTCACTTCTAGTTTATTGAAAGTACTTTTATATTATATTTAGATATTTTTGTAAATATTTTGTTGAATAAAAAAGAAACGTTTTCATTTTTTTATAGGAGAAAGAAAGTCGAAAATGTCAACGCCGAAGTTATTCTCAATGAGTAAGTATCGACACATTATCTAGGTATTATAAAGAATAAAACAAAGTAAGAAACATTTTGTTTCAAGACCGCGGTTTATTGATATGGGCAGTAATGTGCATGACAAAATATCTGATTGATCTGAAAATTCAGATGTTGCTTATTGTCATACATAACTAAGTAAGAGAATAGGTATGTACCTAACTATGAATGTTAGTTGCCTAATCTTTTATTTGTAGCTCAACAATTTTACGAAATGAATACAAAAAATTGGCCAAGTGCGAGTCAGACTCGCCCATGAAGGGTTCCGTAGTAACTATAATAATATATGTGTATAATTAGAAATAAAGGAAATAATATGTATATTTATTTGACGAATAAAAAAAACTTAAAAATTTCTTAAAACTAGCTTATTTACATTTTTACAACTACGCTAAATAACTTTGTTTTTCATAGTGTTTGTATGAATTACAAAGTTATATTTGCGGTTTTAGAAAATATGCTGTATCTCAAAAACTGCTGAATCGATTTCGTTCAAACCAATTTTGGTTGAAAGTTTACATTAAGATCTACAGACATATTTTTTTTTTAAATTTTTCACTCCATTATTATAGAAGTTAGAGGGGGGGACACACATTTTACCATTTTGGAAGCTTATATCTTTTAAACAATTGTTTTTATGAAAAAGCGGTCTTAGAAACCCTCATATCATTTTTAAAGACCTGTCCATAGATACCACACACACATAGGTTTCATGAAAAAAAATATTTTCATTTCTAGTTCCATGTATGGGGGACCCCCTTTATTTTAAATATTTTTTATTTTTTTTACTTAAAATCGAAAAGCGGTTTACAGAATACATCTACCTACTAAGTTTCACATGTATAGTCTTAATAGTTTCGGAATAAAATGGCTGTGACATACGGACGGACGGACAGACGGACAGACAGACAGACAGACAGACGGACGGACAGACATATCGAAACTATAAGGGTTCCGTTTTTTGCCATTCAGCTACGGAACCCTAAAAAATGAACTAAAATGTAACCAACTTCTGAACCACAGAACTAGAAAATTTAGAATTGACATTTTCACGCAGTTTTAAAATTGACATGGTCACTAAATCTGTCTTAAAACGGGATATTTACTACTATATTTTGGCACAAGTAATATACAGGGTGGCAGGGACATCGACGCACAAACGCTTACCAGGGATTCGGTACATGATTCTGGACCCCCTGCGTTGGAATTTCTCGTCGTTTTTTTTTTAATTTTTCAGGATTTTTCAGTATTTTTTTACTGAAAACTGTATAAAATCATTGTTAATTAAAATATAAAATTCACTTGTTTCACTTGAAACAGCAATGTAAATAAAATTCGAAAGAGCTACCTGATCAGCTGTTTTGCTAGGGTTAATTTGCGAGATTATTATTATATTATTATTTGTGGAATATTAACTAATCAGGTAGCCTTTTCGAGTTTGGTTTACATTACTGTTTGAAATAAGTGAATTTACTGTTTTGTTATTGCGTCGGATTTTTCGTAATTTTATGAAATTAAGAAAAAGCCGACGAAAACTATCAACGCAGGGGGGTCCAGAATCATGTACTGAATCCATGGTAAGCGGTTGCGCGTAGATGTCCCTGCCAGACATGACGAAACTATAAACAACAAATACAGGGTGTATTTGTTGTTTATAGTTTCGTCATGTCTGTCTGTCTGTCTGTCTGTTTCTGTCTGTCCGTCCGTCCGTCCGTCCGTCTTCCGATAAACCGCTTTCCGACTTTGAGAAAAAAATAATTAAAATACATGGAACCTCCCCATACATGGAAGGTTCCCCATATATGGAACTAAAAACTGAAAATATTTCTTTACATGAAACCTATGCGTGTGTGATATCTATAGACAGGTCTTTAAAAAATGAGATTGAAGTTTCTAAAACCACTTTTTCATAAAGTAAATCGTTTCCAAAGTGGTAAAATGTGTCTCTCCCTCCCCCCCTCTAACTTCTATAATAATGGAGTGAAAAATCTAAAAAAATATATGTCTGTAGATATACACTTTCAACCAAAATCGGTTTGAACGAGATCGGGTTAGCAGTTTTTGTATTACAGCATATTTTCTAAAACCGCAAACATAACTTTGTGATTCATACAAACACTATGAAAAACAAAGTTATTTGGCGTAGTTGTAAAAGTGTAAATAAGCTAGTTTTAAGAAATTTGTAAGGTCTTTTTTTGTCAAATTAATATACATGTTATATTATATTATTATAGTTACTACGGAACCCTTCATGGGTGAGTCTGACTTGCACTTGGCCAATTTTTTTCAGTTGTTTCACAATCGAAACTCGAAACAAATAACAAACATGGTAAATAATGTCCCGCTTTAATTTGTAATGAATTTCATTACCACAAACTTTTTGTATTTTTAGTTTGGAAACTGTGGCATCACAGAATGATCACGGTCGTGAAGTTATTGATAAAAGTACATATTCATCTGAACAAGTATTAGAAGAAACCTTTAATACACAGGTAATATTCAAAACTTCAACCGCACGTTACAGTAACATAATTTTGCGAATTGTGTAGAATTAGTTTTATAAATAAAAATGGTATAATTCAATTTTAGGTGGCTAGTGCTACTGAAGAAAGTCATTGTGATGTCCAACCTGAAAACCAAGAAACTGATGGGTTAAATTATAGTGCAGAAGTTCGAGAATTAAATCGTTAAAGAATTCCGTGAAAACATACTTATTTAAAATTATTTTAAGTTAAAACAATGTTTTATGGTATAAAAAAAAATTATTCATTTATTTTTACAGACGGAAAACTATACTCCTAAAAAGAACATACAAATTGGACGCAGGATTATTAATGTTTCCTATTTTTTTTTAAAGCTGTGTGAGATCTCAAATCACGGACCATTAGACTGCGGGCTATCTTCTCTTGAGTTAGTTGGTGAAAAGCTTCACGGCTTATCTTCCAAATTTACTTTTTTATGTAAAATGTGTAAACAACAATTTGTTATCATTAACGACAATGATAATTGTTTATCAATAAATACATGTGCTGTAGCTGGTGCAATTTCTATTGGTTGTGGTCATTCTCAGCTACAAGAATTTTCATCAGCCATGAATTTGCCAATGATTTCCCAAAAAACATACCAAAAGAACCACAAATTACTGTCGGAAAACTGGCAGCAACTGGCACAACAGTCCATGGATCAAGCAGCTGAGGAAGAGAAAATTATGGCTATAGCAGAAGGCAGGGTCACAAAGAATGGTACGCCTATCATAGATGTGATAGCAGATGGTGTGTACGGTAAAAGGTCGTACAAAAAAATTATTCAGCTTTATCCGGCGCTGCTGCAATCATAGGTAGAAAAACAGGCAAACTTTTATATTTGGGAGTCCGAAATAAATATTGCTACCATTGTGATCGTGCCGAAAAGAAAAAAACAACAGTGCCTGAACATTATATGTTTGAAAAACTATTCCGGTCCGTCCACAGGAATGGAGAGCGAAATTATAGTGGAAGGTTTTAAGCAGTCATTAGCTACCCACGGTTTGATTTACGGACGACTAATATCTGATGGTGACTCAAGTACTTATTTCAAAATTTTGCAGGCAAGACCTTACCTTGATATTACCGTCGAAAAAGTAGAATGCAGAAATCATTTACTGAGGAATTTTTGTAACAAAATGATGACATTGCAAACTGAAACCAAATATTTAAAAAGTCACAGAAAATTATTGACCATATCGCGAGTTTTGAGCATGAGATCCTGCATAACCAAAGCAATACAAAAAAATAAAAATGATCCCTGCCCAGAAGAGCAAAAATTATTTGAGGACATTTTACAAGCACATCATCACGCTTTTGGAAACCACCTTGAATGCAAAACACATTTCTGCAAAAAAACGGGAGATTTGAAGCAAAATGATGTTCCAAGTGACTTTCAGCTAAGTTCTCTGTGGCAGAGAATTAGTATAATGATACAAATTATTGCTGGCCATGCTCGAAGTTTACTTCATGACGTGGACAGTAACGTTGTAGAACGCTATCATAGCATCATAGCAAAATATGTAGGAGGAAAAAGAGTTAATTTTTCCCTCAAAAACTCATATCAGACGCGATGCATTGCGTCAGCAGTGTCGTTCAATGAAGAACATGCACTTTCGAAGCTTTATAAAAAAATTACCAATAAGAGCCTAAGAGGCAAACTGAAACTGTGGGAAGAAAGAAAGAAGAAACAAAAACTCCTTAGTAAAAGATATATAAAAAGAAAAAGAAGGCTTGTTTTCAGTAAAAAACAAGACGATAAGGATTATGGCCAGTCCTGTGAAAAGCCCGATATGCCGGTAGAAATACTGGATAAACTGAAAAACGAGTTTATGAAAAAAATTAAAAAGTCTGATTTGGAACGAGCAACAATTGAAAGAAAAACTGTTTTACAAAGTGATAGTGGAGTATGGCTAGAGATGTGAAGATCGTTATTGACTGCATCCAATTTCGGCAGAGTTATAAAAAGGCGTATTAATACACCATGTGCTAATTTAGTCAAAGATATTCTTTATCGGAACAAAATTGACCACGTGGAATCTATTAGACATGGCCAATTGAATGAAAAAATCGCACTTGCACAATTGGCTGTACAAGAGCGCAAAACGATTAGACCCTGTGGTTTATTTATAGACCAAGAACTATGTTTCTTGGGTGCAACGCCTGATGGATTAATTGGAGTAAATACTGTTGTAGAAGTAAAGTGTCTTTTGACAGCCCACAAAATGGGCCTAGCAGCAGCAATTGAAAATAAAAAAGTAAACTTCTAGCAAAAAACAAAAACTAGTGAACTAGCCATCAACAAAAAACATGCTTGGTATTACCGAGTTCAAGGACAGCTACACGTAACCCAAAATAAAAATTGTTTGTTTGCCGTATGGGAGAATGAAAAAGAAAAGCTGAAGACGGAAATCATTCAAAGAGATGATACATTTTGGGAAAGAGAAATGAAAGAAAAATTGAAAAAGTTCTATTTAGACTGTATTTTACCTGAGATACTTGATCCCCGAATTTCAAGAAATATGAAAATTCGTGAACCATACGTAAAAAATAGAGATGAAAATACAGATAGAGATAAAAGTGACAAAAAAGACAAAAGCGAAATGGAATGAAAGCAAACTGTTCCGGTGCAGCAGTTTGTTTTTTCTCTGCACGAGCACATACAAGGCAGTATTTGTTTTGGATGCCTAAAAACAAAACTTGTTGTAGTAGAAAACTAAATTTTGAAGATTTGTGACTTGAGTAATTTTTTTACAAAATTTTTGTATTAACATTGCGCTCCGTATGCGTAAATACGTCAAAAAATCACAAAATAAAATTATAATAATTAGCTTGTTTAATTTTTATGTATCCTTCCTGTTCGTTCACCTGTCCATCCATCCACCCAGTCCGTATCCCACCCTTTTATTCGTCTCTCCTCGCATCCGTAGGTATGTTCACTTCACACGCTGTATTCTTATAAACCGTATATTGCGAAAATAAAAATGACGAAAATAAACTGCTATTTTGTACAAAAAGTTTATTCACTTGGAAAAAAATAATTGAAACAGCTGTTTTTATTGCGATTTCAGAGCTGGTGCCATAGTAAAACTTGTTCATAATTATGAGTACAATAACCTCCTTTGGTATTACTTAAACTCTTTTGTAACACCCTGTATATTATTTTTCTTCAGAATCCACCATCAAACTTTTTGGATGTTTTTTTTTTTTCATTATATTATTCTTGATTCTGAAATAAAATATCTATAGGAATAAAAATTATTGATTTTAACCGACTTCAAAAAAAAAGGAGGAGGTTCTCAATTCGTCTTGAACTTTTTTTTTATGTATGTTACCTCATAACTCGGAGACGGCTGGACCGGTTTGAAAAATTCTTTTTGCGTTTGAAAGGGTATACGTTCTACTTGGTCCCATTGTTACGAAATCATGATCTGATGTTGGGATCCTGGAGAAATCGAGGGAACTCTTCAAATATTATAGGTACACCTATAGCGTTTTGGGTATTTCTTATAGTACCTTGAGCAGTTGCTTTTGAAAATTACCATTTGGGGAAGTTGAACTGATGATGAAGACCACAGATGGCCACTGAAACTACTCAATAATAAGTATTTCGTGGATTGCGATTCGATTACTTGAATACGGATGTTAAGCACTTTATACTCATCACAATGAATATGGTGATGTAGAGCTGATGGTGATGTACCAGGTGAACTCCTCAAAAATTAACAGCTCTGCACCAGGAAAAGCAATATTTTGTAAAAGGTGATAAGTAGTTGACATTTTGGCTTTTGTAACTATGTACATAAATTACAAACAGTCCCACTAAAAAGCGTGAAAAAAAAATTTTAGCAAAAAAATAGTACCGACTTCCATATAAAAACACTACAAAGGCAAAAATAACTTTAATTTCGGAAGGCGGTGTCAAAAATATAAAAGAAACTACAAAACAAATGACACCGACTACCGAAATTAAAGTTATTTTTGCCTTTGTAGTGTTTTATATGGAAGTCGGTTCTATTTTTTTGCTAAAAATTTTTTTGATAACCTAATGAATTAAATAAAAAATAAGAGAACAAAACTATGCACATATTTTAAAATAATAACAACACGAAAATATGTAAATATCTATAAATACATAATATTTAATAAATAAGACAACAAAAAGCTATACCGCTAATGAGATTCGATCTTGGTGATCGCCGCGGAAACGCGCTGCGAAACCCGAACGGTGACACACTGGACCGCTCGAGCTCTGTAAACCAGTCGCGAAATTACGATGTTAAATGTAATGAAAAACACGCATCGACGAAATTCGCGCGGTGCACCCCGCAGTAGGCGGGACTACTCGTGTCCCACTTCATCTGCTTCACCCCCTCAAATGAGGGGGTGCGCGGGGCATTCTCTGTGATGTGTCTGTGAGTGCGCCCGATTGAGCAAGGTCAACGGAATTATAATGCGTCTTAATGTGTGGTGCGAGGATGCGCAAACCTCGCAACACATCCTTCTCAACACACATTCCTCGCAACACATCCATCGCAACACATCTCTTGCACACATCCCTCGCACACATCCCTCGCACACATCCCTCGCACACATCCCTCGCTTGTTTTGTATGCGCAAAAATCTAGCTCCGCTGAGCCATTTCCACCAGAGATGTGCTGACCGAGGCGAGGTAAATGAAGCGATTCTATTGGTTCTTTACAAATACATCCCTTGCTACGCATCCTCGCACATCTCTGGTGGAAACGCAGCCTAATAGGTACATGATAACAGAAGGTGATAACGAAGATGAGAGCAAGATATAAATAAAGCTTATATGGTAAATATTAGAATTCGATCGATTTATTTGATAGATTCAAGAGTAAATATTTATCTTTATTGCTTATGAATTAGAGATTTCGGTTTTTTATGAGCCTATCATTCTTACTAATACTAAGAATACACTATATGTAAATAGAAAGCTATTTACAGAAATGGAGACCTGGGAGACAATGCTAAATTAAACCATTTAAAATATTGTGAAATTTATTTATTTAAAAGAAAAACGAACAAATAAACACAAAAGTACATAGGTGCTACTTATTTCATTAAAAACTTCTTTCAGCGGATCTGTGACAGGAGAGATGAATGTTTTAAAACAAAAACAATCCTAACACATGCTGGCTTATGTTCAAATAAAAGATATTACGTACTTGTTATGATAAACCCAGAGATGATCATGTCAATGAATAATTAATGAAATGCGTTTAGTTTTAATTTCAGTTGTGTAAATCATGAAATATGGATGTGACAGTATTTCTTTCCGTGATCAATGACATTAGCTATAAAAAATGAACCAACTATCTATCAATGTTTACAACGCAAAGAACACTTCCATTCTTGCAGCACGTGCAATCTATGCAAATGAAAGCAGAGCTGCATTTAATAACAAATTGTATTGCTGGACCTTAAGTCTTAAGACCAAGTACTCCCCCTTGATAGTGACGAGACCCATTAGATAATTGCCTGCCATGTTTCGAAGATGTTCTTACAAGATACCGCGGTCCCAGAACACAACGGTACCTGAAGTTATAGGATGTGTTTTTAGTCAGTAGAAGTCTGACACTCCTTTTCGCTCCACTCAGAGCGGGAAAAGTCATTTGATGATTTTCCCACCGGAAAAAAACGGCTAGTTCAGACACACGTCAGGGTCTGTCCTAATACAATTTTTACTTCTTGGAATTTTCGAGTAGGATAAAGGTCGGGTCGATTTTAAAGGTGAAGCAATACTTGTTTTTTTTTGTTATTCTGTGGATGGGACCTGGCTATTATTTGTACAGTCTTGACATTCATAACAGGAAGTTAGAAACCAGAAAAGCTGGACTTACCAAGGGCTATCATTATCCAGTTAATAGTAATTTTGATATCCAGGTAGAGCAGTAACAAATGCTTTAATATTTATACCGATTGATATTTTGCTTGGTCCGTCACATCTCAAGGTTCTGGGTAAACAACATACAGCTGAGTGAAAACTACGCTTCTTCGATTCCTTAGCTTAGCAGGAAAATTTGCTTTTCAATAAAGATTTTTAAATCGAATTCGAAAAAAGAGAATTTCAATTCGACATTTTTTTTTTCATACCGTGCTTGTAGTATTTACAATTTTTGTGAATTCAGATCTAATTTAACAGTTTATATAAATTAACATACGATGCCACTACGTCTGTGCTTAATGCACGGATGTTATTTCGATTTTTATAAAGAAATAATTTACAGTTGTTGGATGATACTAAAAGCCTTTTATTTGAGCTAGTTTACGGAAAAAACACGAGCTAAACAAAAAAAAAATAAGCAGAATTTCAGTCTTTTAATCAAAGAACTACTAATTCCCAAATATCAGCTGAACTATAGAATTTTGCTGGCCATTTTTTTGAGGAGAACTAACAATGAGGGTAGGATTCACATTACTAGCAATCTTGTTAACCCCTCCAACTAATATAATTGTGTCTGGAGTGGGTTCACGGAATTAATGTAATGGGTGGGGTTCGAACCCGCGACCTCTCGATCACAAGTCTGACACCGTAACCATTAGGCTATTGACGCTTTAATTACATGAAGGTAATTAGTTTTAGGCGTCACCTCATTCTTACAATTTCTCTTGTGTCTTTGGCGCATTTTTAAAACACCCAAATCCGGAACAACTTTGTGTAGGCTAGCTTCGGTGCGGGAATCGAACATGCAGCACAGCAGCCAATCGGTCAACTACTGCGTCAGCCGTGTCACCAAATTAGTAGGTATTGACACCATTTTTCCAACCCTCCGTTACATCTATACTAATATTATAAAGCGGAAAAGTTTGTTTGTTTGTTTGTTTGCTTGAATGCTTCTTCGAAAGTTCTGGGTGGATTTGGATGCAATTTGGTATGGAAGTAGCTTGAAGCTTGGAAGGTTATAGGCTACTTTTTACGCGACTGCAAAAAAGGAGAGTTATGTTTTTACCGTGATAGAATCCACGGGAGCGAAGTCCCGCGTGAGTACAAACTACATTAATATGTGTTTTACCAAGATCTAGCTTAGAAACTAAATTCAAAAGCTCAGTTGTTATTGTCCCAGCCCACATATTATTCAACTTAATGTAAACACAGCAATAAACTTTGTGGGCGTTTAATTATTAATCTATCATCTATATAGGTTTGCCATCTATGGGTGCTAATATCATTCTTCTAGTAGTAATAATAGTTTTGGTAGGAATCTATTTTGGTTCTGTAATTATGTAGATGTAAACTACCATCTTTATTGGATTCAAAATAATTTGATGTTTTTATTTGACAGTCATAATATTGATGAATCACTTTTCTGTTTGATCTAGCTGTTTTAGACGGTACTTCTGAGCATGCGGTTCCGTGTTCGATTCTAAGATCAGGCAATTATTTGTAGTTTTCCGTCTGCAGATTACGAGTGTTGCAATTGTGCCTGCTTGACTGTCAAACCATCTAACTGTCAAAATGTTGTGAGAATATACTAAACTAGCTTCCGCCCGCGACTTCGTCCCCGTGGAAAAAAAAATCCCCCGATTTTGAAACATTCTTCATTACTGCTCCGCTCCTATTGGTGTTAGCGTGATGATATATAGCCTATAGCCTTCCTCGATAAATGGGCTATCTAACACTGAAAGAATTTTTCAAATCAGAACGGTAGTTCCTGAGATTAGCGCGTTCAAGCAAACAAACAAACAAACAAACTCTTCAGCTTTATAATATTAGTATAGATTGTACACCAATAATTGAAACACATTGGAATTATAATATTGCAAAAAATTTGGTTACAATGGAGATCTTATCGCTGAGAGCGATATCTTCCAGACAACCTTTGTAACAGCTTTACGAGATATAGGTCTTCAATTAATAACAGCAAATCTCCCGCGATTGCTGTCCTCATACATCTATGTACTGATCCGCATAACCAGCCTATTAGCCACTGCTGAGGCACAGATCTTCCATACACACTGCACCTAACGAGAATGAGCTAGACAGAACCCATTACGTAAGCCCAAAGTGCTAATAACTGTGCATGCAGCCAGGACTAATAGCTTAACTTGCGAAGAACAGAAAAACACCCTATTATAAGATATTGATCACACGTCCGATGACCGGCCACTGTTTAACTCATCACATCATAGCCGAATGCGCAAAGCCGTTTACGCTATCGAGCTATGGGTATTAAGAAGTTATAATCACAACAATTGCAACGTAAAAACTTAAAACGTTCCATAGTTACTTACCTCATGTTTAAATTCTTTTGTTTATCCTATATTGTGAGTGCCGGGTACTTGATAAAATCTGCTATAATGATAGATAGCTAAACCCACCCTGTATTGTACACCATAACAGAAAACAAATAAGGACTCAACGACTAAAAATGGTGGTCAATGGGCGGTCTTATCGCTAACAGCGATCTTTTACAGACATCCTTATGTAATGTAATATGTTGTTAAGATATACATATGTAGATTATTACAACACGCAACTAGGTATTGAATTCAGGAATAGGTCATGCGTGACTAACGGCGACTTTGACGAGGTCATTCCGGGAATAGGCGACTATCAAAACATAGATAGATAGATAGAATATACTTTATAACATACTGTATAACATATATGTATTATTCAAAGCTTGAACCGCCACTCCTGGTTTACATTTAAAAAAAATACTTACCATAGTTAAAAGTGTCTGTATACATATTTTTTATAATTATCTCTATTTGTCATATTGAAATGTTAACATGTCCGAGGGGTGGAGACCTGGTGTCCTGCAACACAGGCTCTCCGTCTAGTTTATGCACCAGTCTCCCAAAATACTTTATCAAATTTGTTTAACATTAAAACATAACAGAAAAATAAATAAATAAAATGTATATACATCATTGACATGAGTAGTTACGGTTATGCAGAAGCCAGAAAACTTGACACCAGTCTTGCCAAGGGCTATCGTTTTATTCAGCTCTGGGGTGTTGAAGTCTGATAGGCAGTTGCTCTATGTAAAATACTGGCCCTCAAATGGATCCATTTAAACTGCAAATAAATAAAAACATAGTTTAGGCGCGTCTATGAATGGCGCGTGGAGGCGCAGCGCCGGGGCATATCCCCGCTGCCTCGAGAAGTCGAGGCGCGGCGGGAAGAGCTCCGGCGCGATCTCAGGGCAGTATGGAGGGAACGACTGTCGCAACCGACGGCCGGGCACGCCGCAATTGCGGCGGTAATACCCCTCTTTGAGGAGTGGCTAGATCGGCGTCACGGCGTCCTGACCTACCGCATGACGCAGGTCCTCACCGGACACGGAAGTTTCGGGAGGTACCTGTGTCTGATGGGAAAGGAGGAAACGCCTGGGTGTCACCACTGCGAGGGTCGCCCTGAGGACACCGTAGAGCACACGGTGCAAGACTGCCCCGCCTGGGCAGAGCACCGACGTGTCCTCACGGCGACAATAGGCGGAGACCTCTCGCGCCCGGCCTTGGTCGAGGCCATGCTGCGGGGCGAGAGGGAGTGGGAAGCGGTCGCCTCCTTCTGCGAAGCAGTCATGCTTCCGAAGGAGGAGGCGGGCCGCGTGAGAGAGAGGATGGCGTCCTCCCTCCAGCCCAGCCGCAGTGGTAGACGCCCACGGCGTCGGACGTCGGCCGACGATCTCCGGCCACCGTAGGCGCGGGCATGCGGACAGCGAGTAAAGGGCAACTCGCTGCCCGACCATGGACCATGCCCGGGTCGACGGCGCGTCGTGTTCCACGCGCGCCTCAAAGAGCGTCAGCAACATGACGAGGCCCCCTCTGCAGAGGGCCGAAGCCCGCCGGGGTCGTGGGACTCATCCCGTTACCGTGGCCCCGGTATGTAAAGGGTTATTGAAGGAACACCGTGGATTTTAGTCAGTAAAAGTCTGACAGTAGGGAGTGGGAGGACTTATTTGATAATTTTACCACGTTAAAAAAAAAAAAAAAAGGTTAGACAAAAAGTGTGCAAAAAAGGTCCTAATTTATCTCACAAAGAAATGCGTGACCTACTTTAATAAATTATTTCCAGACTAACTTCTTCTGTGGCCGTTTTTATTTCATCATTTTGGCCTCTATAGAAAATCCCCTCTTGCCTAACTAATCACTTCAAAAAACATATTTATCAAGTGAAAATTACGCTCCGTTTATCTCAGCGAGAGAATCCGTGAATAAAAGGAAAAAAGTTCTTTTGTTTTTGTAGACTTGAAGCCGACCCATATATATGTAACGGGGCGTCTATTCTCCTAAAGCTGCGTCTACGCTAGGCGAGCCCATCACGAGCCGAGCACGAGCCGAACACAATTCGTCTAGTGTGAACCGACTTACAAGCCTCGAACGAGCGCGCTGCGAGCATTTCTTTCGTGCTCGGCTGTGCTCCGCCAATTGTCGGTTTTTTGACGAACACAAATAATTTGCTTCGCCTTCGCAGTGCGCTCGTGGACGTGTTTAGTGACAGATGTCGGTCGCTCGAACCGAGCATCATGGAAACGTGGACAGAAGATGCTTCCTTGCAATTAATTGAATCATTGTTGCAATTGTTTTGCAATGTGCGGTCCAATTAAGCGTAGTAAATTCTCAGTTTGTCGATGTCATTCGAAGAAAGTTCTTAAATTGGCCAGTTGCTTCTTGACCTCTCAAAATGGTTAGCAAATCTAAATTTTGTTGATTGGATCTCACTTTATATAGATTTGTAGATCCCCATTGTCTTGGCCTTTTTCTTTTTTTGCTGACTACCACCATAATAATCGCTGCATTAGCAGCAGCTGCTGCAATATTAATATCGTCCATATTCACCAAGAGCCGCGAACACACTGCGAAAACTACGTTCGAGGACAGTGATCGTTGTAGGTTCATTGTACGTCCACACTTGACGCTGCGAACGACGAAGCCGAGAATCATGCTCGGCTCGCCTAGCGTAGACGCAGCTCAAGCGCTCATTTTTATGTTCGTAATGAGAGTTGTAGATCTCAAACTGACTGCAATTCCGCACTTATTGAAAAGCCTCTTGAAGCGGTTTTTTAAACCACAGTCAAGCAAAATAATACCTTCCGCATCTCCAAGATTTTCCAACTAAGGCATAGTCTAATCATTCCTGATGACGCTATTACATCAAAGCCAATCCAAGAGAGCTATGAAGAAGAAACAAGTGCAGTACAGGAACACAAAAATCGTTCGTTCTTCCGTCCTCCCTGCACAGTAGTTACCCCAACCCTTACAATCAGTTTCATTAAATAGTGTGTGTGAAAGCATGTTTATCCCATTACAAACATCACATCATTATTTGCTTTGCGTTTTTCCAACTAAGTTGAGTTCGGCTTCCAGTCAAACCCGATGCAGCTGAGAAGGAAAAACCAAGATAACAAGTCATTGATACAATATCTACAGTATACAAGTCAGACGTTTCAGCGTCATAACCAACATATTTTGGTGGTGATTCAGCCAGAATTTCCATCTAAAACGAGGAAGTTATTATTTTGCAAAAAGGAAAACAAGTAAACGGCTTTATTTAAACAATTATGTTGGATTGAAGCTTGCCTTGATACCACGCTACGCGTCTGTACTTAAGACTTTTACTTTTACTGTGTATCTTAAGAGACATTCGCAAGGCGGCTAGATCAGGGGGTATAGAAACCGATAGGACCCTACTCACACTCACAGCTCGTATGGTAAAGCTGTCTTTCTTTGAAACCCTGACCACAGCTCGGTTGGATTCTGTTCCCGATACTGGTGGTTGTTTATTATAATAAAAAAGCGTATTAATTGAAAAATTATATTAACAAAATTATATTTTAATGCCCAAGTAAAATACTAGGATTACAGTAAAACGGAGAATATCAAAAATAGTGGTCCATGTGCAGCAGTTGGCGAAGCCTGAATGGTGATGATAAATAATAATTAACAACCCAGCATATGACCCTAACTTTTAGTTCCAGTAAATAAAAGTTGTAAGCGTAGTCACATGTGCCAAATAAATAATATGAATGGCTTCTAATTCTCTGAGTACCTATGACAACCAATCATCAATCGCTTATCATTAGGCGTGATCGAGTAAAAGAGCAGGCTCATACGTAATTAAAAAATTCACTCTCATGCTCGCACTCACACACGCGCTCATAATCACGCGAATTTTTCATGGATACAAAATCAAAAAGAAATCTTGATCAGTCACGATGGTCTCCTTTCCGCTCGTAAGCAAGACCATGTAACATAATATCGTGGTACATACTGCATGGATACTGACGCGATTTGGCATCTAACCTACCGACAAACGACCAAGAGGTTGTTAACGCGTTACATTATGTAGCGATAAAACGCGCGTCACGTCCCTTATACAGATAATTTAAAGTGGAAGAAACTTTAAATTGTCTGTAAAATGAAACCGTTTTAAAAGTTATTACAGTTCATTTACTCAAAAAAACTGCGGCAAATCAATTTAATAATACTTTAAAGCTAAAAGTCATGAAATAGGGAACATAAATATTGTTCTCTAATATAATCCTCTAGCTATTTTTCTACTGAATGTGCTTGACATTTTTAAAACCACGTAGATACTTCAGATATTTATGTCCAAAACGTGATATGTGCCTGAGAATGAATGCGTTAGGTGGATGTTTTATGACGTGTATCCAGTAGGTAAAAAGACGAAGTGTGAGGAAAGCGCAGACAGCGATCACTCAATCTGATCAAAATGAGGTGTAGTAAGGGATATAGAATGTGATCTACCTAAAATAAAAGTTAATCATTTGGTATATCTTGAAAAAAGAGTGCCTCGTTATTTGAGTTTGTATGAAACACCACGAAGAGAAAACGAAACTCTTAAGCATCTAGTAGGTATCTGAAAGCTACACAAAAAGCTATCAATCTTCAAAGATTGTCGCTCGTTTATCCGTAAATGTTTATGTATTGGAGATGTTACCGGAGTTGAGTAACCTACCTAATTGATAAATCATGTTGGAGTTTTTGACCTCATTCGTGAGTTTTATATTAGTCATCATCAACCTAGGTTTTTCCTATCTATGTTGCGGTCAGCTAGTTTTTTTAATGGAGATAGTAGATATATGTATGATTGCGACTACTCATAATGACCGTTATATATGCACAATCGATAGCCGGAAACCAAGGCTTTTTATTTTAAGGATGGGAAATCATCCAATGACTGCTTCCCAATCTGGGCGAAGCGGGAGGGTGTGTCAGACTTTTATTGACAAAAACCCATCCGTGTTCCATCATATGCCCTTCGTGTTCCGAGGCCGCGGTAACTCTTTCAAACAATTCTGCAACCCCGGCAGGCAACGGGCCCCTTATGGGCCCCGACAGTTTTGCTGACACTCTTTGAGGCGCGCGTGGAACACGACGCGCCGACTACACGGGCCTGGTTTCAGTCGGGCGGCGAGCTACCCATTGCTCGCAGCCCGCAGGCCCGCGCCTACGGTGGCTGGGAGTCACCCTGTGACTCCCGATGCTCGGAGCGTCTCCTGCGGCGGTTGGGGTGCGAGGGCTGTGAGACCCGCCTCTTCCTCGCGCGTCCCGCCACCTCCATCGCTTGCATATCTGCGTTGTTGTATCCTTTTTTGCCTACCTAAAGTAACCTATCTCAAGCTTCAAGCTACTTTCACACGAAATTTCGTCCAATCCATCCAGTACTTTCGAATATTAGCGCGTTTAAATAAAAAAAAAACTTTTCCGCTTTATAATATTAGTATAGATAAAGCAATAAAAGTGTATCCACTAAAGAAAACAAATCTGTAATACCCACAAAAGCAGGATTATTGTGAAGCGTGTTCTGCATAAACAAGTTTTTGGGAAGAAATCCTCTCACCAATCATGCGATATATATTGAGGATCATCCAGAAGGTCGCTACTGGGTCCTAGATGGCAGTTCTTAGCTTATCGTGAACGTGGAGAAATTATATAAATAATATTATTAAGGAAAACGAATTAGCCTAATTTCTTCGGAATAGCGGTGTTTGATTAAGGCTCGTCTTGTTTGTGAAAATCAGTAATTCGTCGTAGCAAGCTTCCGAATTCTGTACATCGCGATTTTAACATCCTCAAGTTACTCATTCATGCATAGCGTACTTTATAACTCACGTAATTCGTACTTTTAAACTTCGAACATCAACAATCGTATATAGAACTAAGATTTTTTTTTTAATTCCATTCGAAATTCGATTTACGTTTAGCACGAATTGTAGCCAGACATTTCAAAATTTGTTCAAACTTTTAAAATCAACAGGAAATTAGAATTTAAAATTAGAACTAACGGAATTCAATTTGGTAACAAAAGGGACTAAATCAATTAGAGCATTTAAAACTCGAATGATAGAAGTCGGAATTTGATTATTCCATTAAAACTTTACATTACACCGCTAAACTTTATATTCAGGAAGAGACCTATCTAGTTTTTACAAGTGAGTTGACGGCTCAAACTTTTGTATGGAATAAACAGAATATATAATATAATTTAAAATAGAAAACGTTTCGCCGACACAAACACAACAAAACACAAATAAAATGTAATAATAGAATCTATACTGATACATAGGTATATTCTACATGAAAACGATACTGAAAAGTCTGTGATTTCAAAGTAACCGAGTTTTCTTAAGTGAATTACGTTGGGCTGCAGTCGAGGATGCAAATAAGACCGACACAATTTACTTAATTAAATTTAATTAATATAAAAATTACATTTAATTCGCTAAAACTAAGTTACATGACAATTGTTCGATGTGAGAAACAAGAGTGAAGCACTGAACACAAAATTCACATTAATCACTGCTATTGAACAATCTTCGATCCCACGCTATCGGAATGCTGAGAAGGCGAATCTCACGGTGCACCACACAGCGCGGTGTTAGTCATCTTCTTAGGAATATGGGGCGTCGTAAGTAGCAACATAACATCTCCCTCCACGAGATCGGCAACTATTTAAAGACTGTGGTCGAAAATAGTGTCGATGGCGAAGCTGGATCAATCCCGGTACTGCAGGCCTCCTCATCCTGTGCCTTTATATTGGTTCCTTCAGTGGTTTTCTGTACTTCATTCAGTCTGCGACGACGAAGTATAATGGTGATAATGAGCACACATGCACCGGATAGTAGAATGTATACCGGTATAGTAGTGTGGTATATGGCTTCAGAGTTCGACGACTGTAGCGTTACAGGTTCTTGAAGAGTGATTTCAGAGTTACTTGAATGTAAACTGCCAAGGTCTATGGTTTCTAATTTTATAGTTTTCATTGGTACATTATTTTCCTTTATAGTTGGTAAGTCCATAATTTTCAATATCTTGCCCTTAGCTTGGTCATGACGATTACTTGCAGTAAAGGTTGTAGTTCTCAGCGTGCATCCTATGGGTATGATAGATAAGTAGCTCCCCTTCAGCGTTCTATAGTTATCTTCAGAACAAGTTAGGCGAACTTTCGTAGGTTTAGGAAAGCTTACAATGAAGTGTTGGTCGTCTAGCTGCTCCACCGCTTCAGAAGACAGGATAACTGATGTGAATTGACAGGACTCGTTAATTTTCTGATGTAGTATAAGCTGCCGGATACAGTCCGATTGCTTGCCATGGTGGTGACTTAAATTATCCTCACAAAGGTAACCGTGGTTATACTTCGGACATTCTGTCTCCATGTACAATAGATCATTTTCGTGAACCGCTATAAAAGGATAAGATGGGATCAGGACTTTATTGGTATAATTAGGGGCCAGGGATAATTTATATAGGATAAAGTTAGTAGGATAAATTATCGGAAATTTTATAACTATCACTATTTTATTCTCGTTGTAATAATATCCTAGTCTAATTATGTCAAAATATTCTCTAAAATTAATATCTAGAAATTGATCCTTATTATATAACATACCTAATCTATACATCATGTCCTTAAATATAGCATAGTTCAATATAGAATTATGAATACTTTTAGCCCTAATAAATGCTAATAAATTCTGTAATTTATCAAGTTCTTCAGACAAACTATCTATATTGTCTCCTAATATCATTAGAAACTGTGCCAAATGAGCATATTTAATAGTATCTGTTTCATGTCTAACATTGCTAGCTGAAATGGAATTTTCTCGATTTTGTCTTGGCTTTCTACTATTTTATCCGTAAAGTTTGTGCTACGTGAAACCCACTGCTTACTTAAACTTATTTGGTGATTCATTTCAGCAACTAAATTATGTGATATTGGAAAATAACAATCTTCATAAGCAAATCGATAAATTGACAGCGGAAAATAATATACTAAAATCGTTGTGCAATTCTTCCTCTATAATAGAGAACTCGCCTAGCACAAAACAAAAAAAATATCCGCTAACTCCTATACATCAAAATGCAGTATCTACCCCCATTTCATCAAGGAAAATCGTAGATCCTGTCCACATATTACGTCTAGAACAAGAAGTTGTTATTTTACAGCAGCAGCTAAAAGACGCTGAACAAGAAATCAAAAACCTCACTCAAGAAATAATATTCTTAACTCAACGTTTGCATTATAATACCAATAGTAACGAAACGTATATGAATACAAAACTCAAAAACATCTCTCAGTCACAACCATATTCAGATCACCAGCAGACTCCAGGTATAAAAATCGCAAAATCAATATTTATATTTGGTTCCCAGCAATGCGTAGGCCTTGCTGCGGCTATCACATCTTTGAGACTCAACACTAAGTATGAGAAATACGGAATCTTCGCCGAAACAAAGCCCTATGCACCAACATACGAAATACTAAACAACTGTAAAAACCTCAAACTGAAACCAGACGACAAACTCGTATTATGTGTGGGAGAAAATGTTTATAATCCAAAACAAGTGCTAACAAAATTACAGTTTATACTGGATACGTTCAAAAGTTATAAAATAATAGTGCTAAGTATCTCCAAAAACCAACTCTTAGATGTAAATAAAATGAATAATTCCTTAAAAAAACTCTGTAATAATTACAAAAATTGTGATTTTATAGATTCTAATATGCCTAATGTATGTAAATCAATCAATTTATTCATAGATTATTGTGATTACAGTGCCAAATATCTGGACCCTAGAGCACTTAGACGACTATTAGGTAGCAAACCAAGTCTTAAGCTAAACCATAACTTGTATAAACCTAAGAAGGCGTCCATCCCCTACTATTTTAACCGCCCTAAAACTATTCACACTAGTCAAATTAATATCACCATACCACCTATCCAACCAGTTAAAAAGGGACTATACCGTATTACTTTCACATAATAAAAAAATGAGATACTTTTTTTCGAGCCTAAAATACTAGGTAGCCCTGGTACTTCGGGCACGCCGCAATTGCGGCGGTAAGACCCCTCTTTGAGGAGTGGCTAGATCGGCGTCACGGCGTCCTGACCTACCGCATGACGCAGGTCCTCACCGGACACGGAAGTTTCGGGAGGTACCTGTGTCTGATGGGAAAGGAGGAAACGTCTGGGTGTCACCACTGCGAGGGTCGCCCTGAGGACACCGTAGAGCACACGGTGCAAGACTGCCCCGCCTGGGCAGAGCACCGACGTGTCCTCACGGCGGCGATAGGCGGAGACCTCTCGCGCCCGGCATTGGTCGAGGCCATGCTGCGGGGCGAGAGGGAGGGGGAAGCGGTCGCCTCCTTCTGCGAAGCAGTCATGCTTCCGAAGGAGGAGGCGGGCCGCGAGAGGGAGAGGATGGCGTCCTCCCTCCAGCCCAGCCGCAGTGGTAGACGCCCACGGCGTCGGACGTCGGCCGACGATCTCCGGCCACCGTAGGCGCGGGCATGCGGACAGCGAGTAACGGGCAACTCGCTGTCCGACCATGGACCATGCCCGGGTCGACGGCGCGTCGTGTTCCACGTGCGCCTCAAAGAGCGTCAGCAACATGACGAGGCCCCCTCTGCAGAGGGCCGAAGCCTGCCGGGGTCGTGGGACTCATCCCGTTACCGTGGCCCCGGTATGTAAAGGGTTATTGAAGGAACACCGTGGATTTTAGTCAGTAAAAGTCTGACAGTCCCTCCCACCCTGCCCGGAGTGGGAGGACTTATTTGATAATTTTACCACGTTAAAAAAAAAAAAAAATAAAAAAAAAAAAAGCCCTGGTACTTCCCCTACGTTTAAATTTAGAATATTGCATCATAATATCGCGAGTATACTATCTAAACAAGAACTACTAGAGATTACACTACAGGAGCTAGGACAGGAACATGAGCCTGATGTAATATGTCTTTCCGAAACTTTCATTAAAAAAGGTCATGAATCCTATGTAAAAATTCATAACTACACTTTAGCTGACAGTTTTTGTAGGGATAAGCAACGAGAAGGAACTTGTATTCTAGTAAAAAATACGTGTACATGTACAGAAATACCACTAATAAAAAACCTTTCCTCGCAAAACACATTTGAAGCATGTGGCATAGAGATCCCATCAAATAATTTAATAGTTATCTGCATATATAGAACACCTCAATCTGACCCAACTCAATTCTTAACCCGTGAGAAGACGCGCCTCTGTTTGTTACATGGAGAGGCGCGCGCGAGCAAATTACTCACACTACTTTAAATGCTCATATTTCTACTTTTATAGTACTTATTGACTTATAATGGATTTATATGAATAAAACAAGGTTTAATAAGTAAGAAAATAAGTATTTTTATTGAAACTATGAAACATAAATGCAACTTCTAAAACAAATAACAAATCAACTAATTTTTATTTTCTAATTTTGGCAGTCTTCATATAAATCACAATAAAAATCTTACATAACACAAACTTAAAAAAATTACTCTTCCATGAGATCTGGACAAGTGTGCCTCTCGAAACACATTAAATACATATATGTGATATGTTCGGTGCAGAGTAATTGCTTGCACAAATTGCAAGCTTTTTTTGACCATCTATTCTTATGTCTAGGACATATAGAACAAAATCCGCTTTGCCTAGGCACTGAAATAGTTCTAGGAGCCGACACAAATCGCTTCATTAGAAACTTTAGATCTGACGATATGTTCTCCATGCAAATTCGGCGTGAAATAGGTGGTTTTACCAGCTCAAGCGCCACTTCTTTTAGGAATGTACGTCTTTCGATCAAAGTTTTGGTGTTAGCTTTGTATATTACTTCATCCTAAGATTGCTCTGTATCTGTTGCATGAGGACTGCAAATGATGGAAGTATCGCTTTCTATGGTGTCAACACGATGTTGTTCTACATTCTCAAGATCCGCATCCAATTCTTCATCACCAGAATCCTCTTCCAGCCACGAACAACTTTGTGCTTGACGTCGGTCACCCATTTTACATGTGTGTTGTAGCTAAAACCAAAAAATATTACTACTAAAATATTACTATAGAGTATTTACGTAATAATTAACCAATTTAATATAAATAAATAAAATAATATAATCTAGAAAATACAATTATACTTTTGTAATTGGAAAATTAAATACTTACGCGGATGGGCGCGTGATGAGCAAATTACCGCACGATGGTACGCGGCCTCCATAAACACTTAGCTGCGCGGTCGTAACAGAACTGACCGGCACGAGAGTTGCGTCACGGGGAAGGGAATGAATAGTTAGGAAGGTACCTAGGCGCTTGAGACGTTAGGGCGTCGGTATCACCAAAAATTTTTGCTTTAAATTTTTGTGTGAGTAAATTGCTCATAGCGCGCCTTCTCACGGGTTAAACAAACTAAATGACCTCTTACATTCATTACTTAAAAAATATAAAACAAAAAAACATATAGTCATAACGGGGGATTTTAATATCAACACGTTAAGAAAAAACAATGTAACATCTGAATTACAAGACATATGCAGCAATAATAACATGAAAATACACATAAATGTACCTACCCGCAAATTATCATGCATTGATAAGCTTTGTATGTGGTGTCATGATCTAGGACTCGTAATGAATGCTCAAAAAACAAAAATAATGCACATAAAATCAGCCTACTTGAAATATAACACCCCAATCCCGACTTTAGTAGCACACACACACAGTTGTCTCCATAAAAATCCCCTTTATTGTGACACAAAATGCCCAATAATTGAACAAGTCGAGTCACATATGTACCTAGGGCTGCTCATCGATGATAAATTTAATTGGCGTCCCCATATTGCACGAGTGTGTGACAAGTTACGTGCGATCCTAGCTAAACTTTATATAATAAATAATCGCCTTCCTTATAAAACTAAACTCTTGCTGTACAATGCACTATTTGATTCAATCATATCATACGGGTTATCCATCTACGGACGTACGTTTAAAACTTACCTGGATTCAATATATAAACTACAACTCAGGACATTAAAGTTAATAATTTTACCTAAAATCAAATCAACCTTCACAAAAGACTCTGAATATTTTAAATATTGCAAAACATTACCTGTACATGATAAGGTCAAGTATAGCATCTTAAAAGAACAATTTATTAATACATCAATACAGCTCGAAAAATGTCATCCTGTATACACGCGGAGTGTCGCACAAAAACAACTCGTTACCATACCGGCAAAGAATTTCTACGGCTCAAGGACGAGTGCGTATCTACTACCTCGACTAATAAATTCTTTACCTACCGACATGCGCAATATTATTACCGAAAAAAATATTAAACATAAATTGAAAACATATTTCTTCTCAAATTTATAACAGAACAGTGTCGAACATTTTTAAGTACCTACCTACATTTTTGTTCCATAAACAGTTTCTGTATGTAATAAGTAATTTTAAGACGGATGAATAGAATTGTAAAGTATCACACACAAACCCGAGAGGTTTATGTGATTCTAGATTAAATTAAATATGTAAACTTTCTTTTGATAAATAAAAAAAAAAAAACTGCAACAGTCCTACCACTCTATCTCTCGGATCATGATACGGCTCAGATGCTTAGTTTCCCCATTAGGTACAAATCTCAAAAACCTGCAATATACTACACTTTCAAAAGAAATCATAACCAAGAGAATATCTGTAAGTTTAAAGAATGCCTGCAAAATTTATCATGGTCGGAAATATATAATGAGGGTGATGCGAATATGGCATTTAGTAAGTTTCATGAAACCATATACCTATTGTATAAATTATGTTTTCCAGAAAACAAAATAAAAATTAACTTAAATAACCAAAAAAAAAAACAAAACTGGATTACTAAAGGTCTGAGACTAAGTTGTATAACGAAAAGAAAATTACGGTTTAAATATTATAAAAATAAAAATATAGCTAATAAAACTAAATACCTAAAATACACGAAATATCAACAAAAATGTATACCTATATAATTAAAAAAAATGCTAATATTAAATTTATAACTAAAAATGACAATAAATGTAAAGCCACATGGAGGGTTATTAACAACAAAGTTAATGACACGACTCCAAAACAGAACATTGACTTCATAAAAATTAACAACCAAATCATAAAAGAACCGACAAATATAGCATTCACATTTAATAATTTTTATATTAATAAAACTCATGACAAAACACAAAAATTTAAAAAAGTAATACCCAACTCAATTTTCCTCAACCCAATGCTGGAGAGCGAGGTTAAACAAGAAATAATGTCACTAAGAAATACAAATTCGGTGGGCTATGATGAAATCAATACTAAAATCATAAAAGCATGCACTGACGAAGTAACTGGAATACTTACACACTTAATTAATCTGTCATTTGAACAAGGCATTTTCCCAGATGCATTAAAATTATCCACAGTTAAACCACTGTTTAAAAAAGGAGAACGAAGCGATGTAAGTAATTATCATCCAATAACGCTAGTACCTATTTTATCAAAGATATATGAAAAGTGTATGAAGAAAAATATTGTTAATTTCTGTGACGAAAAGAACAGCATGGTTTCCAAAAATATAAATCAACGACTCACGCTATTTACGATACCGTGAATTCAATTTTAACTAACATCAATAGTAATCACCTGACCACCGGTCTATTCTTTGACTTATCTAAAGCCTTTGACCTCGTTTCACACGATATATTGCTTCAAAAGATAGAAAGGAACGGGATAAGAGGTCCTGCAAATAAATGGATATCGTCATATCTCAGCAACAGACAGCAATGCACTGTGATATCTAGAATAAATGGGAAAAAGGTACTTAGAACGTACAAGTCTAAATACAAACAATGCATACGCGGCGTTTCACAAGGAAGCGTGCTGGGACCGATCTTATTCCTTTTGTATATTAATGATATCGTAGAAGTCACCAACCATAAATGTATACTATTTGCTGACGATATTTCAATAATAGTAACAACAGATAAAAACTATATAGAGTTAAAGACCACGAAAATGATATAAATAACACAATAGATAAATTGATTAATTGGTTAGACATAAATGAACTTAAAATAAATCTCGATAAATCTGTATTCATTCAATTTAATAAATCTAATAATAAAAGACATAATATTAATCTTGACATACCAAAAATAAAGGCTGTAACACATACAAAGTTTCTAGGAATAATAATAGACGAAGACTTAAACTGGAAATTACAGACAGAAAGTGTATCCAAAAGGCTAAATAAATTTGTTTAAGCATTAAGACAAGTTAAGTACGTTACTAATTTAAAAACAGCTATTATGACGTATTATGCCCATGTACAATCAATACTACGCTTTGGACTTGTAATGTAGGGAAACGGCACAGAGCAGCACAAAGCTTTTGTTGCACAAAAAAAAATGCATAAGAGCAATGTGCGGGATGCAACCGGATCAATCGTGCCAACAAATTTTTAAGAAGCTTGGTTTGTTACCTCTGCCGTCACTTCATAATATACATTCGTATCAAATAACAAAGATTTATTTAAAACTGCTAATGAGGTGTATCAAAGGAATCGCAGAGATCCATTTAGACTTGTGCTACATGAAATTCCTAGGTCTATAAAATACAATAAGAACTGTTTGGCAATGTGTGTACGTATATAATTATAATAATATACCCAGTAATTTTAAAACATTGACATGTAAAGCATTCAAGTATAAATTGTATAACTGGCTAAAGACACAAAACTTTTATTCTATTAAAGACTTTTAGAGACTAAACATGCTCCAATA
This sequence comes from Tholera decimalis, assembly GCA_943138885.2. Classification (NCBI taxonomy): domain Eukaryota; kingdom Metazoa; phylum Arthropoda; class Insecta; order Lepidoptera; family Noctuidae; genus Tholera; species Tholera decimalis. Next base: position 21,167,627 of record OW964562.2, read on the forward strand.
ATAATGTAATAATACAAATATGATGTGATGTAACGCATACCTACCTATAAGTTTCCATGCTATGTATCATTAGCAAAACATGTACGCACTTATTTTGATGTAAGAACTTTAATACTATGTTTGATGCAAATAAAATGAATATGAATTTGAATTACTTTCCTTATGCTTTAAGATTGCAATGTAATTTGAGTTGATTAAGCGAGCAGCAGATCCTACAATTTTATTTAATATACCATTAATAAGCGCAGAGTTAATTAATACGGAACCACCTTGAACATTATAATATTATTTCACTAAATGATCGCATAATTGAAGAAATCTAGTCAGCACATTCGGGTTCCCGTTAAACTCGGGTACCAACCGTAATGCTCTAAATATAGTATCTAAATCCAAAGACATTTTGCAAGGCAAGGATTCTGCGTCCTTGTGTAAAAAAAAATGTATCCAAATTAATATTTCTCCTGGAATCTATCACTAAATGTCTACTTCCAACTATCCTAATATTCCTCGATTTTCGTGGAAAGAAAATTTTGGACACTTTGTTAGTACAGGCTAGGCTAAGCGGTCACTAGAAAGAATCTAATGTACTTACATGAACATTATATCAGCCCCTTTGCGTAATCAATGTCTGGATTCCTCGATGCAACACGACGTGTAGATTCTGGGTACTCTGGAGCGACTGGATAGCCGCACGGGCAGCTTTGCGATTACGGAAATCTTCCTTATTACGCGAAACCAACCGCGAGTATCCTACCGACTGCGCCAATTACGTTGGGCTGTAGTCGAGGATGCAAATAAGACCGACACAATTTACTTAATTAAATTTAATTAATATAAAAATTACATTTGATTCGCTAAAACTAAGTTACGTGACAATTGTTCGATGTGAGAAGCAAGAGTGAAGCACTGAACACAAAATTCACATTAATCACTGCTATTGAACAATCTTCGATCCCACGCTATCGGAATGCTGAGAAGGCGAATCTCACGGTGCACCACACAACGCGGTGTTAGTCATCTTCTTAGGAATATGGGGCGTCGTAAGTAGCAACATAACAAGTGCTTATTAGTTATTATTTACACGATTCTATTTTTAAACTTTGAAAAAATATTGTCTGTATGACGTTTTGTATTTTCAAGCTGAACTCTGGAACAGCTGAACCAATTTGAATAAGACTTTCAATGGAAGATAAAGAGGTCACAGGGTAAAATATAGACTATTGTTGGAAAAACCGCGTAGGTAATACGAGTAATCAACTCCCAAGCGAACGTAGTCGCGGGTGCAGCTTGTTGAGTAATATAATTGCGCTGAATTATGTTATAGAAAAGGTTACTATAATATGATTCTGCGATATTTTAGTTTTGCTTACTGCAGACTACAGCGGTTTGCAGATTTTCATTAGGCACCTCTCACAGTGTTACTAAGGCAAGGGTAAGTAAAGTCGATATCAATTGAAATGTTTATATCTTAAAGGTAAATAAGGTTTAAATAAATATCGTTTAATATGAAAAGAACTTTAAGTAACCTTTGACACAAAAAAGAAATAACAATTTGGATCGATTATAATTTTTTACGTACTGTGTTAAAAATTTATATTAAATACATATAGTAAGTAGATCAGTATAAATAACACGCGAACTTGGTGTATCAAACACCAAATTCATTCACCATTCAATCCACGGGATCCGATACCGAACACATTGGCCATTGCAATTGCCATAAAAGCCCTTGAAAAATAAATAAAAAATTGTCTCAAAATAATTTCTTATTAATTGTGAATTTACATTACTTTAAATCAGAATAAAAGAATAAGTAAAAATAAAAGAATAAGAAGGAATAAGTCGAATACGTACAAAAATTAAGTTTAATGAAGCCAAAATTAAAATGTAACTACGTAGTTCCTGAAGACAGACGCGTCTGACATCTACTTCACCAAGCCAAGCTATTTGTTTTCGCGCAGAGCGTATCTACTAGAGGTGTGCAGCTTGCCTTACCCTCTTAATATCATTATTACTCGGATCATTGCCTTGAAAAGTTCTCTTTTGTTTTGATGTCCAATTCGTGCCGCCCCATAGTCAGCAATTTAAATTTTGCAATTTTCATGAAAAACGAAGGGGTCTCTAGCTAACATAAACACATTAATGTTGATAGAAGTTTGGGAAGAAGACAAAAAAGAGAAACTTTATTTTGAAGAATTAAAATTATGAACGAATCCTTTACAATAAATAAAATAAATAGATAATAATATTTTATTTCCCATATTGTGTTCTAGCTGTACTTGTCAAATTAACAGACTGTGAAATATTGTATAATCACTGTTCGATCTCCGGCACCCAAGCTTAGATCAAACTTGGGTGTCAGGGCTCTATTCGACCCGCCGGGGTTGCGGAAATGTTCTAACAAGATACCGCGTCCCCGGAACTTAAGGGCAGCTGAAGGAACAGGGTGGGTTTTTAGTCAGTAGAAGTCTGACACCCCCTTCCGCTTAACTCAGAGCGGGAGAAGTCATTCGATAATTTTCCCACCAGAAAAAAGGGCTCTATTCGAATGCTCTAATATCATTAATAATTAGAAGAATCTGAAGTTTGAAAACTCTTATGTTTGAAGAGGAAGGAATACATAGTAAGAAGGCAGAAAAGGACCTTACTGCCGGGTGATACGAATCTGATTTTGAGCTGTTAAGAGTCAGTTCGAGTCCATTACGAAAAAGTCTATTCACTCACGCTACTGCAGACGTCATGCATATTCGTTGTCGATAAGTACGAACCTACTGCAAGTCTGCAATTTTTTTGTTCAAGAATGATTACTTCGTTGTTGTATATTATAATTAGATCATTCAGAATTATGTTAAATGGAAAAATGCCATAGTCATGTGGTCACATGACAATGGTATTGTAATTAACGAGAAAACAAAACTTTTAATTATACATTCACCCACACCATATTTAGCACAAAATGAAAATCCTCAACCATTATTTACTTATTTATTTATCTTATTTATTTCTTTTAATTGCTTTCATAATAACCACACAGATTGTGGCTGCAAACAGATTCAGAGAGTAAAGTTTGTAACATATTTAGGTATGGAAGTCAATGAGCAGCATATCTCGCCTATGCAAGATTAGAAACTTTTAAGAAACTGGTGAAAGCTGAAAATTGATATCGTAAGTTGGACCGTATTCAGTTCAACCAACACGCAAGCGCGAGCGCCGCCGTGTAGTTATTATGTTTGAAATAAATTTGTAAAAATAAGTCGGTTTCAATCGTGTCCTAATAATATTTTCAATTAGGTACATAAACTGTTATTTAGATTTTTATTTGTAATAGTAGGTACTACGGTATAAATTAAACCACAAACTCAAAGTTATTTCAAAAGTTGTATTCAAATGATTTTCCTAAGATATGGTTAGTTCTAAAATGTTCAGTTCCAAAAGTTCCCGAGTTGTAATCGAAATCGATGTTGCTTGTTATTTTAAAGTAATTTAAGTCACGAAATCACTCCTTTACCCGCAAAAACTTTTCAGTAATCAGACAGCTCTAAAAGTCCTTTCGATTTAAATTTATTCAGTTTTTCCTACTTTTCCTTTGTAAGGTTCAATTTCGGTATTTGAAACGACTACAACAGTCGAAGTTATTTGATTCATAGAAAAACTACTCCAATAACAAATATCAAGGTGAAACTGCAAAGAAAACAGTTTTTAAACCTTTGTTTACCTAGTTAAGAGGATAAGATTTTACTGTTCTTCAACTTACGTGTATATAGGAGCCTTTTTAGAGGCGCTTACGAGGTATCGGTCATAAAACACAGCCAGCGGAAAATATAGAAAGCTACGAAGAGTGCTGTCTAGCTATGGGTCAGTAAAGGTAGATCGAAAGGCCGATTGGCGAAGCATAATTTTTCCTATACTCTCATCATCAACTGCTTAGCCAACTGTGTTGGGGTCGGCTACCAGTCTAAGCAGATGCAGTATTTTACTTGGAGCCACTGCCTTTTTGACCTCCACAATCCAGTAGCTGGGTAAAACAATACCGCTTTGCCAAGATTGGTGTCAGATTTTCTTGCTGACTACCCGTAACGACTGTTAAAGATGTACAATGTACTAAATTATAAAGCGAAGTTTGGTTGTTTATACGCGCTAATCTTTTAAAGTACTGGGTGGATTTGGATGAATGTTTTGCTTCACGTATTAATAGTACCTATACAGGTACAATTATGCCTTTGACTATCACGTTCATTAATTCACTCCATTGGGTATGTCAGTGAACATATTGCATTTTCTCACGAATTACTTAGTATCCAATTTTACATTCCGATTTGTAAATGGTCTCCAAGACCGTTCCGCAGTTGAACCTTTGAAGGGCCTACTTTGCAAACTGCTATTTTCAAATGGCAATGTGACAAAAGTTTCTTAATAGTCTCCGGTTAGGAGCCGGTTTAGTACTTAGAATTTTAATTAAAATTCTCGATTACTGTTTTAATGTTTCAACTGAAGGTAAAATCTCAACAAAATTTTATGTCGAAAACTTGTAAAAATGCAGGGAATTTATCTAGAACCAAGTACCCAAGGTTTGTGTCGTTGTCCAAGTTTTCGTCCTACACGAAAAGGACTGACAGAGTAATAATGTCTATATGTGTGTGTATCAATTATTACCAAAACTTCTGTTCATTTTTTTCTTTCGCAGTAACACAATTAGTAGTCATGTCGATAGTCTACTTGGTCTAAGAGAAATTACCAATTAGACATAAAGATATATATTGATTTTGGAAGAAGGCGAACTCCGAAATTGGAGAAAATTCGAGTACACCTCTGAACAAATTTTTTCAAATATTTTTTAATGGGAAACAAAAACAAGTTATGCACCATAAATGATGAAAACCTGCTTTTAAAGACGGAATATTAAAATTATATTACCGTAAAGAGTTAGCCCAAAACACCACAATATGATACCCTGTGTCGTGGTATATATTTTGCTCATCGTAAATGACAATTGACCTAACACTATAATGATAATTGACCTTATACTATAATGATAATTGCGCTAGCCTTTATTTAAATTACCTTGAGTAGCCTCAGTACTTATGAGCTACGTCCTTTAACATTCTAAGCTTGGTTGTTTATTTTAAAGATAAGAGAGCTCCGCAGACATAAATGGCTAGGTGCGCAGTAGCTTTCATTTTAAAATATTTCTCAATTCTAAATATTTGACCGTTTATTTTGCAGTCATTATCTATTAACGTCAGACGCACACTCATTACGTAAGAAAATGAAATGTATTTTTTTTATTCAGCTCGTACAGATGTACAGAATTTACATAAGCCTTAATCCAGTTTTGACTAATTACTGGATAAATGATGAGGGCTTTGAAGTTTATTTTTTACATTTTGATATTGCTTTTCAATATTTTTGGGAATTAATGTTTATCCGTCTGCCTCAGAAAGAGGGTAATGTGGTCACATAAATCGTGCCTTTGATTAATACCTACTTTATCCCTGGAAACATATAGGCTGGTCTTAGAGAAATCACCCTGTAAGCTTTCGAGTATTTCTTACCGTCTACAATAGGGGACGATTTCAAGAATGCTAGGGCACAAAAGAATCTTACTTAGATCTCAGCGCTACTGACAAGCGGCTTGTTCTACAATTTATAACCGACTCTTAACCTAGCCAGTGCATCAACTTTTGAGAGGTTCCCTCATAGATAATATTTGCAGTACCCTAAACACTGCTACTACCTTACATTAAAAATAAAACTTTAACAGAACCTGCTTAGTGAAACTACCGAGCACCGTTAGAAAACAAACCCTAAGATACTTACCTCCTCCAAACATGTTTACATATTGTACATATTTATTCGCAAAACCTTTTTACCAATTTGTTTAGTTTATATACTGATAACATAAATAGAAATTCAAATTCCCTTTATGAAATTTGAATAAAGAATCTGCTAATCGTTATAGTTTTTTTCTAATAAATAAGTTTTATTGTTCTCCTTATTGTTTTAACTACCGAAGTCAAATCGGCCAGATTATTTACGTCATCGAGCAGAATAACAGATGGTTTAACTCATTTATTGATATGATTATAACCTTTTGGCTGCGTGAAACTTCCAAATTATTCAAACGGGACGTTTGCCCGGGAAAAGAAGATTCCATGACCTTTCATGGCGAATTTTTGTTTATATTATTTAAACACCGACATCAGTTTAGGCTCTTAGAAAAAGCTCTTAAATTTGGATCTGATTTAAAAGAAATATCATAAATCTCAATGTTTAAAAAGCTTAGGATCACCAAATGATATTTTGGATACCCCATTAATTTAAGACACAGTGAGGCTACTATCGCTCCCAAACCATAGGCAAGTTACTCGTTTAACAATCACCGTCCCAATTGATCTTAAAATTTCAAATAAACAGAAAAAAACATCAATTTTAAGTAAGCTCAAAAAGTCAAGGTAAGATGCGCTACGATCAATATACTCGTATCGTATGTATTTTTAGTTCATTGTCGTTTGAATGTTCGAGGGTTATTCAACCATTTTTCAGAGCCACTTCAGTGCAATCAGTTGTAATACCTGAAATGGGAATGGATTGTCTGCTAACACGATGGGTCAGTAACATTTAGAAAATCATCTTTTGACATCCAGGAGATTTAAGTAGCACTCAATCGATCCCTTGCACGCGGATTAGCATTTCAATGTTAACGGGAAAGTGAGCCAATGATAAGTATTTTTAGTTTCAAGTTTCAAATAAAGATGGCGTTGGTTTTTATGGAACGCAATTAAAAAAACACGACAATTCAAAATAGAAAAGCGTCAATAGCCTAATGGATAAGGTGTCAGACTTGTGATCGACAGGTCCCGAGTTCGAATCCCACCCATTACACTATTGCCGTGAACCCACTCCAGACACAAGCATATTTAGCTTAGTTGGAGGGGTTAACAAGATTGCTAGTAATGTGAATTCTACTCACATTGCTAGTAATCTTTATAAAAAAAAAAAAATGTTGAAAAACACAGTCAATTCTTGAAACTTTTAGGAAGTCAATTCTTATGCAATAATCACTGTTCTGAGGAATATTTATCTGTTTGTATTTATGGTACCTAGGTATAAAAAGTAAACAGCACTCTGTATCTGTATAACGTGCTAGTTGTTGCTTGCGACTTCATTCGAAAAACTACGGCTCAGTAAAAAAAAAGTAATCATAAGTCTAAATTGTGACTAATTTTTGCGGAAAAATATTTTTTTCTCCTGCCGCCGCCTGTTGAGGGCAGCACGTCCGTTCCGGTGGTAGGTAGATATGATTGTTCACTCCAGATATAGAGATGTAGTAAGGGATACCAAATACTTTATTTAACCACTTATATTATAGGTTGGTTGGCGTGTGTGCAAAGGTGAAGAAAGTGTGAAGAAATGAAGGAAAAGTCCGTACATAAGAAGTTTAATTCACAGGCACAGGTTACAGTTCGAAGGGGTGGTAGAAATATAATAAAGATAGATGAACGAAAGCAAGCAAAAGTACAGTTTGAATTAAGCGTGGTGAAGCTATGTTTTTATTAGAAGCGGTCGGTACAATGTCGATGTCTTTGGTTTTGCATTTACGTTATTGACACCGCCTTCCGAAATTAAAGTTATTTTACACTTTGTTGTTTTTTTTTGAGAAGTTGGTTTAATTTTTTGTTAAAGAGTTTTTTATTCTCGCTTTTTAGTGGGTCGGTTTGCAATCTACCTAGTAAAAAAGCCTAAGTGTCACCTTCTTATCACCTTTTGCAAAATATTTATTTTCCCCATGCCGAGCCGTTAATGGTTGAGGAGTTCTCCTAGTACTTCACCATCAGCTCCACTTTGCTATATGCATTTTGATGAGCATGAAGTGCTTAACAACCATATTCAAGTTATATAATTGCAACCAATAAATAAAATACTTATTACCGGAGTAGTTCCAGTGGCCTTCTGTGGTCTTCATCATCAGTTCCACTTCATCCAATGGTAGTTCTCGAGTTCCCTCGATTTCTCCTGGATCCCATCATCAGATCCTAACTTTATGACAATGGGACAAATTAGAAAGAGTTACCCTCTCAAACAAATTTTTTTGTTTTTTCAAATCGGTCCACCGATCTTCGAATCTGATCTCGTCCTTTTTTGAAGTCGATTAAAAACTACATATAGTTTACTACAATAATATAATAATACGATAATACTACGATGTTCTTGAATTATGGATAAATTATATGATCAACCTTTTCCTACGAATAAAACCGACTGTTTTGTTAGCAATAGGATTGTTCGTACGTAATTTGCCTGGCCCGATTGTGATTATTGACCATGTGTTTTCAGCCTAAACATACACCATGTCTAAATATAAAAGTTCCGTTTTTGTTTGTTTACCAAGTAACAATTCAGATTCAAGAGACAACAAACACCAAGCAATTTTGCCTTATAGAGTGAGTTTCTGCTTCAGTCAATTATGCTGTGTACAGCTATAAAGTTAATTAATTTGCGAAATTGCTCCCTTATTAGGATTGCACAGGAAATGAGAAGTTAACGTCTTTTATAATTGTTCGAGGTAATCGATCGAGTTTTAGAAGTGTTTTAGTTCATTTCGCAACAACGTAAAACATTGGTTGATTTATTCTATGAATCTATACTAAATATTTCCCGCGGATTCCTTCCCACGAACTATTCAACATGTGCTGTAGATTTGTTTCTTGAAGAAAGAAATACTCAACGAAAAATTTGATTTTATCAATGAAAATATATTATAAAGCCAATGTTTTTGTACAATGAGTTTTTTTTTACATATACGACGTGTAATTTAAAGGGTATATACATACCAAGTGCATGGCTTCTTTGAATGATAACAAACGATATGGCAAGGGTTTTGTAATGCTAAGTCTACGTGTGTAGACCTTTACAAATTCCAATACACTGATACCAGAGACCGAATTTTTCATCATTATCTTATCTTATCTTATCTAACGAAAAGAATTATCGTGTGATTGGCAAGTGACGTGGAAAGTTATCAAAGTTTACCCTCATAGTGCTGTGACACGTTTGTTATGATTGGTATTCAAGAAATATATGAAACCAATAATTTGGTATCAATTCTTTGAGTCAGTTATTTTGTGCTGAAACTGTGCATAGAGACTCCATACCAGATGTTGTCTTCAGCCCTTTTGGATAGATATGGGGTTTCCGTTACACATTGTATAATGTTACCGTAAAGCTTTGTTTTCCTAGAAAAGCGGTGCCGTCATATAGCGGCCGTAATATTACGGACGCAAAAAGACGGCCGTCTTTACGGTAACGACATGTGGAAAGTTCCACGGCCGTTTTATCACACTGTCTGCTTCATTGCTATCTAGTGTATTACATTCTCTTTGGAAACGTTCACGAAACCATCTGACACCGACAAGACGGCCGTCATGCAAATGGCGGCACCGCTTTTTGACGTTACGGTGTCAGTTACCGCTCTTTAGGAAACCGCGCCATTTTTTTTACATAGACAACGTTCTAGTGACGTCATTCATCGCTGTATTACGTTTACGGCCGCTATTTGACGGCACCGCTATCCTAGGAAACCAAAGCTTAACTCAGTAGTCATTACCCACTGGCTCCTATCCGGTTGCAGGAACGATCAACTGTGATATCACAGCACTATAAGGGCACAGGGTGAGTTTTTAGTCAGTAAAAGTCACACTCTCTTTTGTTTCACCCATCATATGAGCAATCATTTGACAATTTTCTCCACGAAAAAAAGTACCCACTGGTTTAATTTAAAAGTAAGAATCAAGTTAAGTATCTACTGAAGACTTTTAACTTTCTTCGTATCCTTCCTTACGATTCAATAAAAAAAGTTACGCAGAGTTCTCGATCTTCGTACGAATTTTCTTTTATGTATTTTGTTTGTGCACTTATACCTTAAAATAGAATAATAAATGAAGCTGAAGGCTATGCTTGAGGGATTGAATTTTATTTGACCCTATTAAGATATAAACCATAAGAAAGCTTATTGGTGAACTAGGCCAGACATCCTGTGTTTAATTTTTTTGCAACAATTAAAACACTTCAGTGGATGTGTGTTTGATGATTCTGATACGACAATAAAAATTATAGTGATATTATACTGTTCATAGTATCTTTCACTGCTATTATCTGTTATCCATGTTTTTTTATGCAACCTAGGGGTTTATAGATCAAGATTGAGTTTATGGGGTTTATGTTAAATTATATTGTGACAGGCCCGTTGGTATAGTGGTCAGTGGGCCCTGACTGCTATGCGCAAGGTCGTGGGTTCGATTCCCACCTAGGACAAATGTTTGTGTGATGAGCACGGTCATTTGTTCTTTGTCTGGGTGTTTATCTATAATATGTATGTATATAGAAATATATATGTATGTTTATCAGTTGTCTAGTACCCATACCACAAGCTCTGCTTAGTTTGGGACTAGATGGCGTTGTTTGAAAAAGTTGTGGAATATTATTATATCTAGGCAAGCATTGTTCAGAGTCGAATTAACATCGTCTGAGATTATAGGTAACTTGAACCTATAATCAATACAAATACCTATTATAAATGCAAAAGTCTGTCTGTTTAATAGACTTTCACGGCTAAACCACAGCACCATTTTAGATAAAGGAGGTCGGTGAAATTAGGCCCACTAGCAGTGTAATAGCGGACACAAATGAAATATATATTTAAAAAAATATATTTAGTGGTTATTTATCGTAATTTTTATACGACTTTTAATCATGGGGTAATGAAAAACACAATAAAAAGAAGTTATAGCGGAAGTCATTGTGAATAAATTATCTGTCAGGCATGACATCTGCATTTCCTAATTCCAGGATTGCCAAGTGGTTAAATAGTATAATATTGTATGTAGAGGGGTCATGATTTCTCATTATTTTGTATATTATTTTTAAAAATAGATCCATTTTGAAAGTCTAAATATATCAGTTAAAGCATTACGTAAATATTTTTGTTAATTACAACGTTTTTGGTCCATAATAACTGTGACATTGTGTTTATTTTGATAGTGGATAAAAATGCTAGAAGCCAAATTATAAAAACTCAAGAAACGTCAAATGAGCTGAAAAATTCAATCAACGGGCTACTGCAACTCTCAGTGCAACTTCAAGGGGAAGAAAATAGTATGGACTTTGAGGGGTAAATAATGGTAGATTTTGCTGTCTCACCTGTTCCGTGCGCTTTCTCTTTCTTTCATGACAGTCAGCCATATATTGTTACTTGTCGTGTGTCTTGTAGTATTTTGTAAATTTGTGCTTATTATTTTCTGGCAGTTGGTTACGGTTAATTTTTTATCTTAGTTTGTAAAAAGTGTGATCTTGTTCAGTAAACATAATTGTACCATAATGCTACCTAATAGCCGATTTATAACTTGTGAAGTATCGTACTTATGAAGTCGTAAAGGTAATGAAAAAAGTATGTTTATAGCAAAATTTCCGTTAGATGAGGCTCGGTAAGTATTGAATTAGATATTTGATTCTATATTTTAATTAAAACATGGTACTAAAAGGCTTAATCGTTCTTTTAATTTTCAATTTTATTTTGTGATAGTGATGTGCTGTAACGCAAATGGCTCTTATCAATAATCGATAAATGGTGTGTCTGTAATTGTTTATAAACAATGTTAATAAAAGCGAGAGGCATTAAATGAAACCGCATTTACGTTATGTATAATTTTCAGGCAACACACCAAAAATAGGATCACTAGTTTAGTCACAGGACATTTTTGAACATTTTTCTTAGTTAAAACACAAAGTATCTTCCCGAGCTGACTATAGAGGGTGGGTCTAATATCATATAAAGTTATTTGGTATATTTTTATTTCAATAACGTTGCAGTTAATGATTATCAAATACAAGAATAAAGAGGACATGGTCACTGATGTTCTGACGACGGAGCTCCATCGAATGAAATATGAAATGTTTATGACCGCTATGGGTTTGCGTCCAGAAGAAGATCGGAATTAAATATTACTGCAATCCTTGACATAATTATATTATTTAGTCTAATAATCTGTAGTAGTTTTATAGTTTTTTCTTAAAAACTACAATCCTTGCTTTATTTCAACACAAATCCTTTCTTAAATTTCAAAAAGTTAAAAGTAAGCCCGTTACCGACCTGTATACTTTATCGATATCGACAAAGAAGTTACTACCATTGCTCAGCACTATTTAGTCTGATAGGTTGGTAGTATTGTTGTATGACGTCTTGTTCTCCGTGTATGTTCGTTCAGTTGGTATTGAAGTGACATGTTACCTGTTTTTAGGGTTCCGTAGCCGGATGGCGAAAACGGAACCCTTATAGTTTCGAAATGTCTGTCCGTCTGTCTGTCTGTCTGTCTGTCTGTCTGTCTGTCTGTCTGTCCGTCCATCCGTATGTCACAGCCATTTTATTCCGAAACTATTAAGACTATACACGTAAAACTTAGTATATAGTTGTATTCTGTGAACCGCTTTCCGAAATTAAGAAAAAAATTAAAAAATATTTAATATAAAGGGGGGTCCCCATACATGGAACTAGAACTGAAAATATTTTTTTTCATGAAACCTATGCGTGTGTGGTATCTATAGACAGGTCTTTAAAAATAATATGAGAGTTTCTAAAACCACTTTTTCAGAAAGTCAATGGTTTAAAAGATATAATCTTCCAAAGTGGTAAAATGTGTCCTCCCCCTCTAACTTCTATAATAATGGAGTGAAAAATCTAAAAAAAAATATAGGTCTGTAGATCGTAATGTAAACTTTCAACTAAAATTAGTTTGAATGAAATCGGGTCAGCAGTTTTTGAGATACAGCATATTTTCTAAAACCGCAAATATAACTTTGTTATTCATACAAACACTATGAAAAACAAAGTTATTTAGCGTAGTTGTAAAAATGTAAATAAGCTAGTTTTAAGAAATTTGTAAGGTTTTTTTTATCAAATAAGTATATTAAATTATATTTATTATGGTTACTACGGAACCCTTCATGGGCGAGTCTGACTCGCACTTGGCCAATTTTTATTTTTTTAGTTCTATGTCCCGTCTCTTAAAACATAGTGTATTACATTCTCTTTGTCAATCAATGTCATTCATTCCGCTGACTTATTTAAAGTTATCTGTGGCGAAGGAGCAAACACGTATAAACAATAGAGTACATTTTTGTTTATACTCTTACGCCGCTGTGAATTATACTTTTTAGATGATTTATTAATTATTTATGAAAATTAATAAAAAAAGAACTTAATTCAAACTACTTTTAGTTTGAATTAAGTTCTTTTTTATTCATTTCCGGTTTTATTTATCAATGACCTTAAATGTAACTTAACTGAACTGTTAACTTTTCATAACCTAAAAAACGTTTTTGTTATCTCTCTGTTATCTCGGTATTCCCATGATTACTATTGATATTGATGTATTATAGTAAATAGTGTTTATTACCAGTCAAGTTAGTATTCATATTATTATTGTCTGTTGAGTTAAAAAAGTGGGCCGGGCGAAGTATGGACCGTTTCCGTAGTCCTTTGATAAGGAAATAGTATAAGACCCAGGGTCAAACATGGGCTGCTTTAAAAAAAACGATCCCCTAAGGGTTGAAATAGAGGATGCAATCATGATGAATGATGAAGTTTGTTTGAGAAATCTAAACCACTTAACAGTTTTAATTAAACTGTTTGTTTGTTTGTAAAATTTAAAATGCCGGACATAGCTAGTAATAAGTATACTACTGATTACTGTACCAAATTACGTGTTATTCGGAAAACAGTATGTACCTACATTTTCACACACAGCAATTCGAACTATAATACTACTGTGGCCCATTCGCAGTACCTTATTCATTTTGGCTTTAGTGGGCAAGCTGTATTGCGGCGGTAAGACCCCTCTTTGAGGAGTGGCTAGATCGGCGTCACGGCGTCCTGACCTACCGCATGACGCAGGTCCTCACCAGACACGGAAGTTTCGGGAGGTACCTGTGTCTGATGGGAAAGGAGGAAACGCCTGGGTATCACCACTGCGAGGGTCGCCCTGAGGACACCGTAGAGCACACGGTGCAAGACTGCCCCGCCAGGGCAGAGCACCGACGTGTCCTCATGGCGGCGATAGGCGGAGACCTCTCGCGCCCGGCATTGGTCGAGGCCATGCTGCGGGGCGAGAGGGAGTGGGAAGCGGTCGCCTCCTTCTGCGAAGCAGTCATGCTTCCGAAGGAGGAGGCGGGCCGCGTGAGGGAGATGATGGCGTCCTCCCTCCAGCCCAGCCGCAGTGGTAGACGCCCACAGCGTCGGACGTTGGCCGACGATCTCCGGCCACCGTAGGCGCGGGCATGCGGACAGCGAGTAAAGGGCAACTCGCTGTCCGACCATGGACCATGCCCGGGTCGACGGCGCGTTGTGATCCACGCGCGCCTCAAAGAGCGTCAGCAACATGACGAGGCCCCCTCTGCAGAGAGCCGAAGCCTGCCGGGGTCGTGGGACTCATCCCATTACCGTGACCCCGGTACGTAAAGGGTTATTGAAGGAACACCGTGGATTTTAGTCAGTAAAAGTCTGACAGTCCCTCCCACCCTGCCCGGTGTGGGAGGACTTATTTGATAATTTTACCACGTTAAAAAAAAAAGGGCAAGCTGTGTGGAAAAGATGATACATGTATCAAACGACATTTTTCAACACAACACATAACGTTCTCATTGCAGCATTGCTAGGATGCAGGCCTTCATTCTATGAGTGGAATTGTGCCAAAATTCACCATGGTCGGTGGATGCTACATGTTTTCAGGTTTTTTGATTCTACATCATGCCGGTTCCGCACGATGTCTTCCTGCACCGTTTTGAGAGTAGTGCTGATGATAAAAATTACCTAGCGTGCCTGCGTTGGTTACTAAACCAAATTATTAAGGCTGACCAACAACAAGAATGATATTTTAAATAGAGGCTGTTTAGACACATGAAAAGTATTTTGATTTTCTTTCTTAGTATCGAATTTGTCCGCAATGTATAAGTAATTAAATAACAGTTTCTGTCTAAATCCCCTAGCGAAAGAAATTGGTCGGACAAATTTAGCTTTTAACTACAACGTGTAACGGAAACCCCATATCTATCCAAAGGGACTGAAGACAACATCTGATATGGAGTCTCTATGCAAAGTTTCAGCTCAAAATAAGTGACTCACAGAATTGACCCCAAATTATCGGTTTCATATGTTTCCTGAATACCAATAATAACAAACGTTTCACAGCACTATGAGGGTCATCACTTTCCACGTCACTTGCCAATAAAACGATAATTCTCTTCGTTCTTATTAATTTGAAAAATTCGGTCTCTGGTATCAATGTATTGAAATTTCTAATAAGTTCCACTCATGTAGACATAGGATTACAAAACCCTTGCTATATCGTTTGTTATCATCCAAAGAAGCCGTGCACTTGGTATGTATATACCCTTTAAATTACACGTTGTATACTTCTTTTCGTTCTATATTTAGTTCCTATTTAAAAGACTTTACTGAAGAAAAACATGAAACGTCACTGTTGTTATTTTGAAAATGTACTTGAGTGACTGGAACTTTTCTATAAGTGTGATTTGACAAATTTTTTTTTAAATATAATTTATCAGTTTTTCGTCCTTTAAACTGATATCGATAAGTAAAACTATTTAGTATATAATATATTGTAAAAAGTCTGCCGCTAAAAATCTCGTTGGTCAAGGTGTTAGAACCAAACCGATAACGGTGAGGGTCCCGATTTTTAGTTAACCCGCCGCGTACCTATATGATGTTGGAAAGCCTTAGATTCTTAAGTTATCTATTGGTGTAATTGCTTCAAGGCGTTCCCCAATGCGAGGATAAAATAATAAATAAATTCATTAATTTATTTCAATGTAATTTTATCTTATTTTGCGTTACGCGCTGAGATTGAGCTGCTTGGCTTCCGAGCTGCGTGTTGCTATTTGCTTATTATTTGTTTCGATTTCTATGTTTTATGGATATTTGTTTTGAGACTGTAACTGAGGTAATCATTATCAATAAAATACCGCTTGGTAGCAAACCATCATCATTCTATAGCAATAAGTTTTACGGCATATCCCAATATAAAATGAAACACAAACTAATCTAACTTAATCATTATTGAAAGCAGTAAACCTTTTAGCACACCTTCTAAAACTACACAGACGGATGCACAGTGACCGGGGAAATAGTTTTCCTGTCCAGAATGGACTATTACTGGATTCTTTCTAACATACTGTCTAGAAATTAATTGAAAGACCATCCGTGAAGAATTTTGTTGGAAATTGGAACATGCAATTCCAAGCACTTGTTCCACGCGCCCCTCAAAATGTCGTCAGCACTAATGACAGAGCCTCAAAAGGCCTTTGCCTTCCGGGGTTGCGGAAATGTTCTGATGAGATACCGCGGCCCCGGATCACAAGTGCAGCTGAAGGACTAGGGTGAGTTTTTAGTCAGTACAAGTCTGACACTCTCTTACGCTTCACCCAGAGCTGGAGAAGGCATATGATGATATTCGTATAAAAAATAAAGCCTTTAAGCCCTAGAATTATTTAAATATTTTTAGTAGAACCTTTTTCCTAGTAGGTACTTGAGAGCTAGCAACTACTTTATGAGAAACTATAATAATATTACCCTCGCTACTTCGCTTACATCACAGCTAGCACGCATCACCATTTCACGATCGGTTAGACGTGAATAAGTTATCTTAGTACTCCGTCCACGTTCACGCCATTTATCGATATTTACCTTAACTGGTGTTTGTAAGAAAAACAGGCTGTTTTATCTTTGTTATTGCGTGGGTTACCGAATGTCAACCACACACTTTTACGACTCAATCTTGAAATAAGCGATCTATACTAATATTATAAAGTGTTCAACTTTGTTTGTTTGTAGGAAGTAATCTCTTGATTGAGGAGGACTGCCTAGAGAAGAAACAACAAAACCAACTGAGGGCAAAGTCTCTTTTGAATTCCCTACAATCCGTACTAATCAAATCTTATGAGAACTATGTAGGTTTATGTCTGTAGTGCTCAGTGTGTACAGTGAAAACATTTATCATTTATCGCGTAGGTCAGGAAAGGAGCTCGAACGATTTGACGAACAATTCCAAAGTAATCATTTGGGTAGGCTGTATAAAATGTTCAAACTGCCCCTGCAATAATATACTCGTAATATTCGTTGTTTTCCCACATTGGTCTCACATTGACAATATTGTGATACTGGTTTCAAAAACAGAAAGTAACTATATTCCAGTTGCATTTTTAACAAAAAAAGCTATAAACGCGTGCGAAGCCAGGGGCAGAAAGTAATTTTATATAAACTAGTTCATTTCTGTAGAATAAAAGATCTTAAACGACTAATATAGCAATCGCGAGGCATATTTTTTGGGTTAAAACATGGAGTCCGAGTGCTCATTTTCGTTAAATCAGTGTCCAATTAGATAGATAGATAAGCAATTTTAATCGATTTTATCGTTTAATGCAATTTTTTTATATTATTATATTTATTTATTAGTTGACTCTTCAGGTGACCAGAAAGCTGGCCTTTTCTCCGTTGGCAATGCGGCCAGTGTTCTGGGCACGTTTCTTTTTAGTGTGTGGCATCTCGCAGATTAACCTCTGAGGTTGTCGGCTGCTTAACCGGGCTTGCCTGTGGTTGCCTTAATTAATAAATTAATTAAAACCTCCAGCCAGGGCTTATTGCAAACCTTACAAACTAGGCGACTACACGCTAAGGGCACCCCCTGTGGGGTACGGACCTTAGTTTAGGGCGTCGCAGGGTAGGGCAGCTAAGGACAGGCTGAATATCATTATTATTATTATTAATAAGGGAATTTAAAGCTACTGGCTCAGCGTCGCTGTCCGTCTCTGGTAAGGGTCGGGGTGGAGAATTACGGGAACGTCGCGGTGGGCCTCGGTGGCGAGGACGGAAGGACGGTCGGTTTTTGTGTTTGTGTGCCACTGTACTTGTTTCCCTACGGCTCTCTTGGAGCAGGGTGATTGCGTCATCGGGAGTGATTAGGGAATGGCTTGGTCGGCGAATCTTTAGAGATGCGCGAGGGTACGTGTCCGGCGGCCGATGCGATAAGGGAATTCCTTGGATTGCAGTTTCAAAGAAATATTGGAGACGCGTTTCATGAACTGCTGGATGGTGGGCGTCTTGAGGTCTAGGTGTAGAAGCTCATTTCTGATATAAAAGGGGGGCTCCCGTGACTCTACGGAGGAATCGGTTTTGGAGGGTCTGCATCTTGTGGAGGAGCTGGGTCTTTGCGTGTGCGAAAACAACACAGGCGTAAGTCATGATGGGACGGATGACTGCGGTTGTGCACGACAGCAACGTAATATAGCGCATGCTATTTTTAGATTTAAGTACGTACCCATATATGGTAACGACGAGGTAGGACGGTAGATAGCGACGGAGCCTCGCATCATTTTACCTTATAATTATGATCAGTCGCTTCACGCGTTGCCATTGGTCGTTAGCAAAATATGGCCGATTCGCGTCCCCCGCGGATCGGTGCATATAAATAAGCCGGACCCTGGCAATGCGATCGCAGTCGGCAGTCGACCGAAATTCTCTTCCTAAATTTACTCTCTACAATTTGTATTACCTAAAATATTTAAAGAATATAAATAATGCCATGTTATGTAATTACCAGTTTGGAATTTCAATTATATACACTCCACTCGCTACAGCGGTGAAAATACGCAGTTTACACCTGAGTGACAATTTGCTGCGGGCGCCAAGGATGAAATGGAGCCTACCTAAAACGAAACCGGCGCGCGAACGTGCCTGCCTTATGTGCTCAGCAAAGGAGAGTTGTCTATCGAGGACCACGCCTAAGTATTTGGCTTGATTTTCCCAAGGGATCGGCTTGTCGTACATGGTAATTGGACAGGGGGAGGGTGGGTTTATCAACGGTTTGGAAAAGAGGACCGCTCTGAGCACGTTTCCCATTAGCAGTGACTTTTATGTGTGGCAATTATTAGTGTGACCAGATTTAAATTAAATATACTAAATAGTTAATATAGAAATTCAGTAACTAGTTTCATTTAACGTAAATATTTACTAAAATAGTTATTTTTTTAGTGTGAATACCGTTTCAAGCGTTGAGGGCATTCCCTGCCGGAGTCTGTGTTTCCCGATAGCCTGGGGGTCTTTAAGTCAAGAGTGAATAGGCTACTTTTAGGTAAGCGTGCTCCATCTATGACCACATCATCACTTACCATCAGGTGAGATGGTGGTCAAACGCGAACCTATTATCAATAAAAAAATAAAAATAAAAGAGGTCATAGATTTTCTGCAACGCTCTAATCCAAGTTACATCCAGCTTTAATCCAAAGTTTTTAATAATAAAAAAATATCATCGTGGTCCTGAATAAAATAACAAATAATTGAGTCACTAGATTTCAAAATCAGTCAAGTCCACTTTTAACAGTTGTCGACTATTTTATTTGCTCTGAAAGACGATTCCATTTCAGTTCTACTCATTCTATCAAAGTCCCTATATATTTCATACAAAACGGCTTTGAAAACTACCATTTTTTTTTCAAACTAAGCCATATCCATAGTTAACTTTTGTTGAAACAAGCCAAGTCCTCGTGAACCAATCGAAGCTTGCGTTTCTTACAAGATGACTGCCAGTTGCATCTTGCTTGTTGCGGTGTACTGTGACTTGAAAATTGAATATAAACGATGGATAAAATACCGATTGTGCTTCCGAATAAAGCAAAGAAACGAGTGATACCAAAGTGTTCAACAAAACGAGAGAAATTAAAGGAAAAACGGTAAGTTTCTGTAGCCATAGCCCGCCATAACCTGATTGTATTCAGGGCCGTATTAGTGCAGTGCAATGGAGTCAGTACAGCTACAGAGTACCTAACTACTACTTGTTTCTCTTATTGTATATTCGTTTTTTTTTTGTTTTTAATCTAATTATACTTATATGATTTGAATCCTACTAATATAATAAATGAAAAAGTTTGTGTAAGGGATATGTGTGTGTGTGTTTGTGTGTCTATGTTTGTTTCCACTCAGCTCCGTTACGGCTGAACAAATTTTCATGAAATTTGGTATGCAGTTTAGGATCTGAAATAATACATAGAGTACTGTGTACAATTCGTACAAGTGGATAAAACTTTTTGTAGCGAGTAAAGCGACTGGGCGTACCTAGTACTAAAATAAATAAAACGTATCTCAAATTCTTTCGTGTGTATACTTTCATGAATGACATTTTGATACAGGAGACATACATTGTAAAGTATGTATTTATCTTTTTAAATAATATTATATTGTACTTTTATAATTCTGCTAACTAGTCATGTTTGCTTTCAGATATCAGATACTCAGGAACTGGTCTGCCGCTCAAGCCAAGATGTAATCATAACGGAAAACAGGTAGTTATATCAGTGCAGCAACTTAACATCAAATGATATTTTTTACTTTCATTCTAACTTTTACCATACTAAAAATAAGATTGATCGGGACAACTACATTTTACAATATTGTAAAACAGCAAGCACAAAAAGAAAGCTTCCCAGAAGTAAAAATATGTCAGTACAATACTTCGTACGAATGCACAAGTCCAGGAAAAAGGTGGAAGTGTGCCGACAAGACTTTCTTGGTATTCTTCAAATAAAACCAAGTCGACTTAAAGAGGTGTTGATGAGACACTAGAAGTCGGGCTATATAACGATAGAAAAATGAGGGGGAAATCGTAAAGAATTTGAATTCAGGTCAAAAAAAGAAGCTGTCATAAAATTTATTAAAATGCTTAAGCCCCTTGAACAACATTACACTCGGGGTAAGATTAGACAGCGAATTTATCTTGATTCAACTCTCATCATTGTGTATATAGATGTTCAACATGTATAATGATCAAGCTGCCCCAGAAATGTCAGTAACGCATTCATTTTTCAGAATATAGTTTTTAACTGTAACTTCAACACTGGATTCGGAACACCACGAAAAGATGTATGTTCAACCTGCTTACAACTGCAGGAACAAATAAAGTTTGAAAAATGAAAAGTTAAAAAACAAAAACTGATGATTCAGCTACGAATCCATAAACTAAGAGCCAAGGCGTTTTTTGAAAAACTTAGACAAGAAAAAGATGGTTTAATCATCATTAGCTTTGATTGCCAGAATAATTTACCATTGCCAAAAGTGGCGGACCAATCTACTTATTA
The DNA here is from genome assembly GCA_943138885.2 of Tholera decimalis. Taxonomy (NCBI): domain Eukaryota; kingdom Metazoa; phylum Arthropoda; class Insecta; order Lepidoptera; family Noctuidae; genus Tholera; species Tholera decimalis. The sequence goes on from OW964562.2 coordinate 21,188,822, forward strand.
TTCCAGGCAATTGTATTTGTACAACTTTACAGCAGTAATAGGTTCTTCACACTCAAAATTTAAAAAGGAAAATGTCATGGCATACATTTGGACTGAAGATGTCACTTCCAAATCTTCGAATTAAATCTGCAGTGCATTATTCTACTGTCTGAATTCAATAGATACTGAAAATATAAATACCATTCGATTAATGGCGGATGGATGCGAAGGCCAAAATAAAAATTCGTTTCTCATCAGCATGACAAGTAATTCGCTCGGAGAGGCTCCATCGACATTAAAAACTATCGAAATTATATTTCCAGTGACTGGATATTCATTTCTTCCAGCTCACCGTATTTTTGCACTGACAGAAGTTCAAATACGTAGACTTGAAACAATAGTGGATCCAAATGAATATGTGGCTATAATAGCGGCACACGCAACTGTTCATAAATTAGGAACAGAAGTACCAGTTTATGATTACCGTTCTGCAGTGGGAGAAACGGTCAAGCCTAAGTGGCACTTTCAAATAAGTAAAGTGAAAAGGGTAATTTTGAGAAGAGGGAAAAGAACACATAACATTTTAGCAAGAGGCGAGCTTTCGTATCATAGCGACACGGGGGCACTCAAAAGCATACGCCCCACCAAAAGTTTCACGCAAATGATTCCAAAACAAGTTCAGTCGGGAGTTGCAGTCAACGAGTTTAAACTAAAAGATGTGAAAAATTTACTTACAAAACATGGCTCTGACTGGGCTAACATGGAGGAGTTGATATTTTACAGAAAGGTTCTTGCTAGGGATCATAGGTACCTCGAAATCCGAGACAATGATGAGTATTGTGAACATGAAATCGAAGAAGTATTAGATTTTGTTTGATAATTACCTTACAACGCATGGCATTGTGTAAACGTAATTTTCAAAAGTCAAACATTAAAACCAAAATAAAGAACAACATTATTTTTAAGAGAAACAATTTTTATTATATTTACTATTAAAGTTTTATCACATCCCCCAAGTCTAGAACAAAACACGAGCGATTTCGTGTGTCCACTTTATTTTCTTTGTGTGCGTGAGCCGAATGTGTCTACGTTCCTCAAACGCACACAGATATAGCTTTCAAAGATACCATTACCAGACCATTACCCACAAAAATGGGAAAACGCACTATTATGTTGCTGGATCAAATCAAGTATTTTATGTTATGAAACTAGATAAGATGATGTTTTTTCATGTAATATATACATACATATTTAAAAAAATATATAAAATAAATATAGTTTAGTTTGACACATACATAATTGCCGCCAAAACTATATTTTTTTAAACAAAAATAAGCACAAAAGAAATCAATATGGGTATTTTTTTCCTCACGGATAGCAACATTGAATTGTGATAAGTTAGGTTATTAGAATTTTTGTTTGATGGTCGATTTACTTAAATAAAATGTATAAAATTTAAGTATTTACTTGTGAAATGTAATTTGATTACACGTTTTTTGTTTTCCTGAAGGACTATGACATCCCTTTACGCTACAAACTGTCGTTTTAAATTATTTACTCGCGAGCTCTGTTCGGCAGAATGTGACCTTGAGTACTGACAGCTCGTCGAGCAAAGTTAGCCAAAATGGCTAAGTTTTAGTTGCCTCACTTTTTGCACTCGTACTATCCCTCTATGCGTTGTTGTTCTATTCATTCATTAGAATTAGTTTTCGCTTCAAGATAAAGTACACACGACACCTACGCCGCATTTTAAAGGTAAACAGATGATATAATGCAGTCGTGGTATAATAATAGGTGACTTTAATACATGCCTCCTTAAAAAAGACACTCGTGACAATTCTGTTTTTCACATAGTAGAATCAACCAATCTCTCCATTCTCGTTCTTGGTGCCACTCACCATTTTCCTAACTCTGTTCTTTCACTACTTGATCTTATTTTTGTCTCATCTCTTGGTCACGTCGCTAAACATGGTCGTTCAGCAGACGCCTTATCCTATCATGATCTAATTTTTACATCCTATAAAATTCGCCCGTCTAAGCATAAGTCCAAAACTATTTTGCTTCGCCTCTGGTTGCATTTTCTTCGGTTGACGAGCAGGTTGATTTTTTGACTTCTGCACTAATTCAACTGTAAGGCAGACATGCACCTATTTGAACTGTTAGGGTTAAGCATCTTCCGTCGCCTTGACTGACGGATAAAATTAAACTTTTAATACATAAAAAGCAGCGATGAAATTTAAGTTTAAAGTTACACCCACCGTTTACGTTGACATCAACGGAAAAAAATTATTGTGTCGATTACGTCCAACGCTGTGGGTACTGACTGTGTCAGTCGTAAGATTATCATTTCCATCCTTGATAACATTCTTCCGGTCATTCTATATATCTTTAATTTCTCGATTTCCAGTAATGTCCTTCCACAAGCCTGGAAAGACGCCCAAATTATCCCTTCACATAAAAAATCTCGTCCTGCATCTTCTTTTGACTACCGACTCATTTCTATTCCCCCATTCCTTTCCAAAGTCCTTAAAAAGCTTGTCCATCAACAACTCAGCTCGTTTCTTTCTAAGTATAATCTCCTGAATTCCTTCCAATCTGGTTTCCAGCCTGGTCACAGCACTACCTTTGCACTCGGTCATATTACGGACGATATAAGGCCTGGCATGGAGATGGGGAAGTTAACAGTACTTGCACTACTAGACTTTAGAAACGCATTTAATACAGATGAGTGACGAATATTCAAATACAGTCAAGTTATTGTCATTAATTTGTTTTTTATATGTTTTAAGTTAAAGCTTATTAAATACTAGTACTCACGCGGGGCTTCGCTCCCGTGGATTCTATCACGGTAAAAACATAACTCTCCTTTTTTGCAGTCGCGTAAAAAGTAGCCTATAACTTTCTTCAAGCTTCAAGCTACTTCCATACCAAATTGCATTCAAATCCACCCAGTACTTTTGAAGATTAGCGCGTTCAAGCAAACAAACAAACAAACTTTTCCGCTTTATAATATTAGTATAGATAAATTTTCATTCACCAACGGACTTTCGTGGAACACCGTAGGTAGCTCAGTTGGTTAGAGCATCGGCTCGGATCGCCGAGGTCGTGAGTTCAGACCATAACGTGTGAACACTCAGAGATGATGTGTCAGTTGATATTTCAACTTTCATATTAATTTTATTAATTTGGTCAATTCAGGCTCAAAATTTACCTACTCTGTTACATTGTTCTATGTTGTTATCCAAACTATCGTTTAATAAATAGCAATAGGATAATCGTTAATTGCAAGACTCTTGCGCAAGAGCAAGAGCAAGACCAGGAACGCAATACCAAGACCATGAGTATTGACGCAAGACTAAGACCAAGACTCGCTAAGTCTTGTCTTGGTCTTGCATTTGGGCAACACTACGTGCAATAGAGTAATGGGTTCAGTAGTGACAATACTGTAATTATCAGGTGGAGATCGATGGTAAACGAATAACAGCCATAGGAACGGTTCAATCTCCACGGTTAAGCAATGCTTGGTCTTTTCGATTAAAACAGGATTCGTTCGTGACTGGACAAGCGCCTCAAGCTATGTCCAGTCTGTCATTTTTACAACTTCGCCAGTGGTTACGGGTAGTCAAAAAACCAGAATATCTAACAACAACCTTGCCAAGTGGGTCGTGTCATCTATTTAATTATTTGTGGAAGTTAAATAGGCATCACTCCCTGCTGGAACACGACTGTTACTGCTTAGACTGGGAGTCGAACCTAACGTAATATGTAGTTAAGCAAAGTCTAGGTGATGATAACAATAACTATAAGCTAGATGACACTAGGCTAACATTACCATGGTTAAAAAGAAACAAATAATGAAACTATAATAATAATATAATATCTATATAACATATAGCTCGTTTTAATTTTAGATAAAGCGTGAACAAATTTGTTCAATTTCTATGAAGAAAGTTTTAGTAGATAGGCAAGTTATTGTTACAGCAAAATTGAAAAGAGTTGTCTGAGGTTTGTTATTTGTTAGAAAAAAGTTTTCTTTGAGGTAACATCTATTATTTTCTTTCTTTTTTCTATTGTTCACGAGTGATTGACTGTCAGTGGTCAAAAGACATTAAAAGCAAAAAAGTTTAAAAAATGGTAGGCTAAATACAACGGTGTATTAACAAAGGAAATTCTTACGTATCTAAGTACTTTTAGAATTCGTCTCATCACAATGGGCTCAGTCTGACCGCCACTAAGGTATTTTACTGATTTGTTTTACACAATACGAGAGAGGGTTATTCAGAAGTAAAGATGGTATTTACTGAGTGAGAATCTCTTCAGGGTAAACAGATTTTTGTATTGTTAGAACATGCCTTTCCTTTTACATACTCTGTGATCCGTTGGACCCACTTATATGTAGGTTTCTCTTTATTTCATCGCTTGTGTTTTTTGCATAGCATGATGAACGTACTACAATATTCTTTTTAATAAATCGTGCTTAGAACAACAACGCAGAGAAAAGGCGTCTAGAACAAAACACGAGTGATTTCGTGTGTCCACTTTATTTTCTTTGTGTGCGTGAGCCGAATGTGTCTACGTTCTTCAAACGCACACAAATATAGCTTTCAGTAATACCAGTACTATTACCACAAAAATGGGAAAACGCACTATTATGTTGCTGGACCAAATCAAGTATTTTATGTTATGAAACTAGATAAGATGATGTTTTTTCATGTAATATGACTTATCTATACTAATATTATAAAGCGGAAAAGTTTGTTAGTTTGTTTGTTTGTTTGTTTGTTTGTTTGTTTGCTTGAACGCGCTAATCTTCGAAAGTACTGGGTGGATTTGGATGAAATTTGGTATGGAAGTAGCTTGAAGCTTGAGGAAGGTTATAGGCTACTTTTTACCCGACTGCAAAAAAGGAGAGTTATGTTTTTACCGTGATAGAATCCACGGGAGCGAAGCCCCGCTTGAGTACTAGTATGACATATATTTACGGAAGGTAAACGAAATGAGATATCGTTTATTGCGTTTAGAATGTTTGATGTGTAATGTGTTATAATGATATTATAGAAATGTATTAATTGCTTGAAAAATCTCGTTTGATATCAATCAAAAGTATGTGTTGTATTTATGAAATAGAAAAATATTATTGAGAACATTACTTAAATGAAAAATTGTCATCTTTATGATACCACTCTTCGAACTAACAGTAACTTTTAGTTATAAAACACTATAGGTAGTAGCTGTAAATAAATAAAGTTTAGTTTGACGCATACATAATTGCCGCCAAAACTATATTTTTTTAAACAAAAATAAGCACAAAATAAATCAATATGGGTATTTTTTTCCTCACGGATAGCAACATTGAATTGTGATAAGTTAGGTTATTAGAATTTTTGTTTGATGGTCGATTTACGTAAATATAATGTATAAAATGTAAGTATATACTTGTGAAATGTAATTTGATTACACGTTTTTTGTTTTCCTGGAGGACTATGACATCCCTTTACGCTACAAACGGTCGTTTTAAATTATTTACTCGCGAGCTCTGTTCGGCAGAATGTGACCTTGAGTACTGACGGCTCGTCGAGCAAAGTTAGCCAAAATGGCTGTTTTAGTTGCCTCACTTTTTGCACTCGTACTATCCTTCTATGCGTCATTGTTCTAAGAGTTTTATGATTAATCCGATAAAGTTGTTATTTTTTTCAGTTTCATGTAATATTCGGTTTACCTACCAATCCTTTAGGTACTTAGTCCTTAGTTCAGCTTCCTGTAAAGCATTACATCAAACTAAACCAAGTCCAGTTCTTCTGTTTTTTCAGAATAAGCCAAGTACCATGGATTTGGCTTGTTTTGTTATGAGCAGATTATATCTACTCAAAAATGTTTTTTATGTGCTGTTTTACTTACACAGGTGAAGTGCTAGACATGGATGGAGTATATGTAGTATAGAACAGTTAAAGAGGGACAAAGCCACCATATACCGCTAGTAGTTATAATAAAACCAAAAAAAATGATTTACAGTTAAACAACCTTTTTGGACTTGGCTGATTATGAAATCTAGCGACTCAATTATTTCTGAAAATCGAATAAACGTTTAATGACTTAAGATTTTGTACAAACTTTACTAAGAGCTTTAACATAATTTGAAAACCAGAAATAAACACCACCGTATCTCAAAATCGGCTTAGAGTAATGTATTTTGGGACTAAGATGTCCTTTCTTATTATGAAGTCAGTAAATATTTACTCAATATCGGCCGAGTACAAAATATAAGGCTGAGGGTGTCTTGTCGACATTAAATTGTGTGCCCTAAGAAGCTTAGGGAAAATGAATGAAGTAAGCTTTTTCTTAGCTATTATTTTGTATGACGGAAATACTGGAATATAACTACATTGATTCATGTCTGAACATGGAGGTAATACGAAGAAAAATATTATCCTTAGAACGTAAAACGGAATATTTACCATGTGTATTTATCATTTTGACTTTCCAATATTTTGGTACTGTTGCAAGCGGGTCCCGATCAATGACGTATTATAAATAGACGCGTCATATTCCCACAAAACACCTCTCAAAAACGGCACGAAACACACACATAGAGAATTACTATCTAATACGTGTAAAGAAAGGGACAGAAAATAAATGCCATCTTTAGGTACCTACACCTGATGTTAGAGAGAGATGAATATACATCTTTAGTTAACAACCTCCCCTAACGTCACGTGACTGACTTCATTCATACGCTAGCCGCCATTAGCCGTGTAGAAAAATTAAAATAAAAAATGTATTTCTGATGATATTTACCTATGAAATGACACATTTTGACGGAAGCAGTATAATTAGTGCAACGTCTGAAAACACACAAAGGCATGCTTTTTTCCTAATTTTCTTTTAAAACACATTTTTTCTTAAGATGTGTAGTGTAGCGATCGCGACACAGGTTCGTGCGTAACTAAACAGACACGAGGCACTTACCTTGATTTCAACTTGCCATTTTAGAGCGCGGACAACGGATCTATAGTTTATTATATATCATTGGTCCCGATAGAACTGAATGCTCTCATGGCTCAATAATGTTGCCACGCTGTTCGATCTGCAAGATTATGGATGGGTGACATTTTACGGTCAGTGTTTGCTCCGTGCCTGGGAAAACACGTGAAGTCATTGGTCCCGGCTGTCATTCAGACATCTTTGACAGTCATTTTGAGTAGTTAGACACGACTGAAATCTCACACTGGACTGGCCAAGGGGTATCTTGTTACCCAGCTACTGAGTTATGGAAGTCAGATAGGTAGTCACTCTATGTAAATTACTTATACTCAACTGTAATCGGTACGACTGAAAGTGCAACATAGTTATGAAAAGGTTTTTTTTTATTATTAAAATAGATTCGTGTTTGATCACTATCTCACCTGATGGTAAGTGATGATGTGGTCGAAGATGGAGCACGCTTACCTAAAAGTAACCTATTCACTCTTGATTTAAAGACTCCTAGGTTGTAGCTATCGGGAAACAGACTTGCGCAGGGAATTCCACTCCTTAGCCGTACGCACGATGAAGGTATTTCCAAAACGTTTTGTGCGTATGGGTTATGCAGATGATAATGACGAATCGGACTCTCTTTTCCACTCCACCCAGAAAAGAAGGAGTCATTTGATGATTCCCCTCCCCCCGAAATAAGGCACTTTCTTAATTTGCCTTTTGTTACATGCAAAAGGGAAAAAGAAGAGTTGACGACGATTGAGGTAAATGGCGAACCAGAATTTGACGTGCTGACTACTACGAGCTGATGATGATGAGGTTGCGTGCGCTTAACAACCAGCCATTAGCCATAATTAAGTTTTACTTTTTTCTGGGTGGGAAAATCGTCAAATGACTCCTTCCGCTACGGATGGAGCGGAAGGGATTGTCAGACTTCTACTGACCAAAAACCCATCTTGCTCCTTCAGTTGTCCTTGCGTTCCAGGCCGCGGTATCTGGTTAGAACATTCCCGCAACCCCGTATAAAATTGTCCCTAATGAAAACAACATCACTGTTTGTATCGAGCATTAATTAAAATCAAACCAGAATTTTAATATCAATAAAATGTCCCTCTATGTATCTTTGATATTATCAGCGTCAAGTTTTCATTGCCAAGAATTTGGTTTGGCTTTTATTTTATTATCTGATGTTGGCACGTTCCACAATATACCCGTAAATTAATGTTGCGTGAATTTATGGTCTATGACGTCAGCACCACATACAATTTTCTCATACGAGCGGTCGAAGTCAAATAGAGGCTCTGAATTAGAATATTAGTAGCACTAGTATATCACAAGTTTTTAAGCTAACATAGTCACCAACAGTGCCGAAATATCGGACACTCGAAACAATAAATACACATGGTAAGATTTTGAAACGATTTGATGTTCAGAACTATGAACGTAAATTAATTTAGTGACTCGTATTCATGTTGATGACAATAACCAAAACATAACAAATTACTCCTTATTCAAGTCCCTAATATGAAGATAACTTTGACCAAAAAATAAATATAATGATATAGGTACTCACTTATTTTCAACCTTGTTAAAAAGCAAGATTTATGACTCGTGGCTGTAATTTCAATGCGGATGATTAAAAAAATATTCAAAAAGCCGTAACATAGCTTTACATAAAATTGTGTAGTCATTAATGCCCAGTTTTGAGCTTTAGAAATTCAGTAGAGCGTGGGTTTATTTAGTAAAAACTGCGTTAGTGATATCCTTCGGGTTCTTTAACAATGTGATTGATTGAATCACTTTTTCATTATAGTTACCCTTTCCCGCGAGCTTTAAGTAACCATAAAACTGGTAAGTGGGGTAGGAGATGTACAAAACACCGATATTTATTAGCCGCCTTCCTCGACCATAATATTTTTGGGCTGGTGCTTTTAACGGCCTTTTGTTAGCGTTTTAAGGAAGTGATGAACTAGATCAGTGAGTCCAATGTTTACATTGTAAAAGTTTTACAAGGTAACATTATAAACCAAGATGGATCTTAGAGCATACAACATATACACCTAATACCATTTTTTTTTACACCAATAACATTTTTACACCTTTTTGGTATAACATAGAGCGCTTGTATTTTTTTTTTCATAACATCTATAAATTGTACCTATCTATGTTAACAAATGAATAAATGACTTATGAGCCAAATTTTCATTTTAGTTTCCAACTTCCAAATCGGGGAGTTTCAAGAAAAAAAGGCAGTTTTGTAGTTATAGTAATATCACACTACCTAGAGTCGTAAGTACGTAGCAAGTTGTAAAATACAATCAGCTCAAGGTTTGGGCTTGAACTAAAGTTAAAAATAGTTGTGTAATGAGTCGGTTACAGGCCAAAATAGCTATATTTCTATGGATATACTTTAATCAATCTTTAAAATTAAGTCAAACCTCAACCACAAAAACGTTATGTGGAAATAAAAGCAGGAACTCATTTAATTATTTAAGCCGCATCTAATCGTCCGAAAGATAAAGAACATCAATATCAAATATCAAATATGAACTTAATCAGCCATCTGTTCTCCACGCATAACCCGCCCATTGCCAATTAAGTTTAGCTATACTTCAATACAGGTTAGTAATATACATGATTTCTTATTGCAGAAAGGATCAGAAATCTAAGAAAATTCAGGAATTCTACCGGTTACAATTATATTGACTGATTCGAAAAATAACTTGTGTACAAACACATATAGGGAGCACTTTACTCCAGTATGTATGTATGTACATACATCAAAAATAGTGCTCCTATGGTACGTAAAGTTGCTGGTATTTTCAGTTGATTCGGATTTTTATTGCATGCATCCATCGCAAGTCAACAATACGGAAAATATTGAAAAGCTAGCCAGCTATCTATTTCTAACGAAATACCGTCGCCGTGGAACATTAGGGCAGTTGAATGAACAGGGTGGATTTTTAGTCAGTAGACGTCTGACGCTCCCTTCCGCCCCTCACAGAACGGAAGGAGTTACTTGAGGATTTTCACACCGAAAAAAAGCCAGCTACCTATAAGCGGAATATATCGATTTCAGGATCAAGGGTAAAAAGTACATGAGGTTTTGAAATAAAGTTAAACTAAAACATCCCGATGGGCTTATACTGTACTTCGAATTATGGCGTTTTCATTTATTTCATAAGAAGTATATAATTTTATTGCTGCTACTAGCTTTCAAATATGTCTAACTCTTATTCGTTTTGTATTATATCGAAATACTAAAAATCTCCCACAGTGAGAAACATGGATAGAAATACCATTGTAAGTGTCTAAACTTTTTGTACTTACAAAGCTGATTTATCATTCACGTTGTTTAAGATTAATGAGAAAAATATCCTTACATGACCGAGTACAATAATCGAATGAAAAAAATTTGTTTATTTGCTGTTTACCGTCAAAAATCAACTCGGAAATAATTAATAAAATATATAATTCTAGATCTCAATGTAGAATTATACATTTTTATTTTTAATAGTCTCATGTAAGTGACTTATTTTATTCTAAAGAATATAAATATATCTCAGAACCACATATAGAAAAATATGACGTGCTAATAGCTTGAAAAGCGTTGTCGCGTAATTAACCTACAAAGTCCAATTTGCATAAGTTACGCGACAAAGCTTCACAAAACATGCAATTCTTATATTAGTCAGTGTAAACTTTAAGAAAAAATAAAAGTAAGTACCTAGTAGGTTCTTTTATTTTTTTAACATGATTGTTTACACGAGAATCACTGATTCGTTGTTCCAACACGTTATATGATTAATGTGACCTTTTTTTTCGTTTGGTGAATCATCAAATCACTCTATTTCAACTGACTAAAATCTGGCAGGCAATAGCTTATCGGGTTCGTCACTAGTGCTGCCAGCTCTTTAAGGCGCGCGTGAAACACGACCCACAGTTGAATACGTCGTGTTCCACGCACTCAGAATAACTGGCATTATATAGTCAACTAGTACTCACGCGGGGCTTCGCTCCCGTGGATTCTATCACGGTAAAAACATAATTCTCCTTTTTTGCAGTCGCGTAAAAAGTAGCCTATAACCTTCCTCAAGCTTCAAGCTACTTCCATACCAAATTGCATCCAAATCCACCCAGTACTTTCGAAGATTAGCGCGTTCAAGCAAACAAACAAACTTTTCCGCTTTATAATATTAGTATGGATATGGTTTTCCCTCCATAGGAATTTACAATTCCCTTTTAATTTGTGATCTGAATTTGTTTTCAATCTTGTCTAGTTAATTCAACATTAGTACGTTTCTGTAGAGCAATCGTAAGAGAACATTTCGTCGTCAGTCATACACTACGAACATGCCTGAGACCATTCCGTTGGAATCTACTATATTAACGTCAATTTGCGAATGAAAGGGGTTGGTCGTTGGTATTGTCTTCGTAAAATAAATAATTGAATGTGAATTGTTTCTTTTTACGCAGTCTATAATAATTACAACAGATGAATTGTGTGCTGTGGTTGAGCAATTGACTGCTGATATGCGTGTCGCGAATCCTATTTCCGCACCGGAAGAAATGTTTGTATGACCTACAAATATTTTTTCCAAGTGAGTACACTCCTACTCAAAATGACCAATGAAAAGGAGGGGCAAAAAGCTCCCAGCGCACCCACTGTTGTTTAGCGGAAATAAAATAAAATAAATAAAATTTGGACCCTGTATTGAAGTGTTTTAGCCTGGTCGCTTATACTAGTAGTAGATTGTTAGCAACTAGTGTTGCTGACACTAACAACTTTATGCTATGAACTTGTTGTTATCGACGAGATCCTAACGACTAGTTGTTAGCGACTAGAAGCTCACAACTTTCTTTTTAAAAAGTCTCAATCTTCCAACTAGCAAATAACTAATTGTTTATAATTAATCAATCAAATGTTTAAAATTATAATATAAAATAAAATGTTTTAAATTTTTTAAGCATAATTTGCGACGTATACTCGTTCTTTTATTTATTTACACAAAAATGTAATATTATGACAAAACGTCAGAACTTTTTATACGGCAATTAAAACAATTGTTATTTTTCTATAGATAGACAACCCGGTTCTGAAACATCATCTGTAAAGTAAAATAAAAGTATTTTGTTTTTAGTTTATTTCAAAATAAGTGACACCAATTGAAACCATGGCAACTTTTACTTGTCATTCCAGAGCAATACGGTCCCAAAAAAGATAAAATATACAACGTGTAATTTAAAGGGTATAAGTACATACTAAGTACACGGCTTCTTTGGATAATAACAAAAGATATGGCATGGGTTTTGTAATGCTGCGTGTTACTCTTATTGGCAAGTGACGTGGAAAGTTCTTGACCCACGTAGTGCTGTGAAACGTTTGTTATGATTGGTATTCAAGGAACATATGAAACCGATAATTTGGTATCAATTCTTTGAGTCACTTATTTTGAGCTGAAACTTTGCATTGACACTCCATATGTTGTCTTCAGCCGTTTTGGATAGATATGGGGTTTCCGTTTTACGTTGTTTATTCATACTTAAAGAAATGTACAGATAATCCAGAAGTTAAGTAATAATAGAGTCGCGATGCAGCTACTGGTCTTGTAACTTTGCATAAGTAATCGCGATTCTGTATCGATAACCTGCTGTGAACGCCTACTGACACTGTCTGCATCGAAAAACTTGCACGTGACTAAAATGCAGTACCAGTAGAGTCGCGTGTTTCGTTCAAAGTAAAAAGAGGTCTTGGGCGACGTCATTAGGTGCGCAAGACTTTCCCCACAAGTTTACCACTTCTACTTATTGGGAAGTAAATAAAATTTCTTCTCGAAATGAAAACACGCCTTCAAATAATGAAAGGTCGGCTAAAAATATTACGTTTATTCACAACCCTATTCTTTCACACCAGCAAGAAATCGGGTGGAAAAATCGCCCTCTTTCATAACAGAACATTTCAAATATGCTGTATAAACTAAGCATTTAACCTCTAAGTGGGCGTGTGGTTATTTGAAACGGTAGCGGTCATGTGTAAACAAAAGGTGCTACGAAAGTTTCCTAGGATCACAAACACCAAATGATTCATTAAAAATATTTTTCCAATATACGCTGACCTTTCTGAGCAAGGAAGATATTTGATTGGATCAAAAGTAAATTCTTTGAGAAACATTCTGAACTGCAAGCCGAACGATATTTATTTTATTTATTTTTTATTTTTAAGTCACTAAGTGTGATCTGAATTTCTGTTTATTTTTAGGCTTAGGTTTAGTTTACATTAGAATTAGTTTTCGCTTCAAGATACACACGACACCTACGCCGCATTTTAAAAGTAAACAGATGATATAATGCAGTCATAGTATAATAATAGGTGACTTTAATACATTTTTTTTTTATTATTATTATTAGTGTTCATCAGCAGGATGAACCCTAATTATATTACAATCTAGCCTTATATATAGACTAATAAGTAATTTAATTTTAACTTAAACTAATAAATTATCTTTATTAAGAATGTGTCCAGTGGCACTTTTCTTATTGTCTATATTAAGGGGAATACACTTCGTTATTGTGTTTATTTGGTAGCACTTTTGCACTTACTACTATTCACTATCACTAAACACTAATTCGAACGGTTTTGTTCTTTTTAGTCTTCTAACTATATTTGTGTGATCGAGAAGCTGGATTGCCTCGATGTTCACATTCTGATGAAGTCTCTTTTCATGAGCTTCCGCAAATTTTTGAATAACTTTTTCGACGACCTCAACTTTTAGGTCCCGATGGAGATCGTCGTTTCGAATGTACCAAGGTGCATTCACAATTTCCCTTAGCACTTTGTTCTGGAATCGCTGTATGATAAGTTTATTGGTCTGTTTGGTGCAGCCCCAGAGCTGAATACCGTAAGTCCAAATTGGCATCAGGACTTGTTTGTATATTAACAATTTGTTATGTACCGACAACATGGAGTGTCTCCCAAGCAGCCAATACATTCTTTTAAATCGCAGTTCTAGTTCATCCTTTTTCTTTTTGACGTGGGCTTTCCAGCGTAGCTTTGTGTCAAGGGTCATACCAAGATACTTGGCTGTATTCTCGTATGGAACTTGTTTATTGTTAATGTAAACTGGAAAATACTGTTGTTTTTTGTTAGTAAAGTCTATGTGAGAAGATTTAGATTCATTAAGTTTAATCCTACATTTTTTGGTCCAATTATAAACTTGATTTACACCTATTTGTACCTTTTCTACTGCTTCTTCGTGGCTGTTTCCTACACCCATTATGGCTGTATCATCAGCAAAGATCCCAATCGTGTTTTGCTCTAATTCAGGAATATCACAAGTGTATATTAGGTACAGGACCGGCCGTAACACACTTCCTTGCGGTACGCCAGTTTTAATTTCCTTCAGTTCCGAGTAGGTATCTTCTTGCCTTATTCTGAAGACTCTGTTCAGAATGTAGGATTCTAATATATCTGAAAACTGCTTCGGTAACAGGCTCTTAAATTTATGTATAAGGCCTTCATGCGATACTTTGTCAAATGCCCGCGCCACATCTAGAAACACAGTAGAGCATACTTTTTTGTCTTCAAGGGCGCTTTCTATTACGTTTGTAATCCTATGCACTTGATCAATAGTCGAGTGTTTTTCTCGAAAACCAAAATGGTGCTCTGGTATTATGTTCTTACTATCTATTATTGGTTTAAGTTGTTTCAGTAACAGCTTCTCAAATAGCTTGGACATAATTGGTAGCAAGGAAATAGGCCTGTATGATGATGTTTCGTGAGCCGGTTTTCCAGGCTTAGCTATCATTATTACTTCAGCCGTCTTCCATAAGTCTGGGACATATTTAAGCCACAGTGCGGCATTGATAAGGTTTGTTAACTTGACCAAACCCTTTCTTGGTAAGTTATGATGTACTTCACCTGTTATCAAATCGTAGCCTGGTGATTTTCTTGTGCTTATATTTTGTTTTATTTCTCGTGCGACTTCTCTCGGTGTAACTAGTTTTATGGTTACTTCATTTTCTGATGTCATCATAGTATTTACCGAAGTGCGATCTTCAAAGGTTTCTCCGTCATTTGGTTGAAAAATATTTTCTAGGTGGTCCACAAACCTCTTAGCTTTTTGCTCATTCGTGATTGCCTATTGCTCATTTTCACACTTAAAAGGTGGGATATGGGTAATCGGCCTTTTTAAGTGCCTCTCGCGTTCGATTTTTGCTTAGAGCAGTTGTGTTACATGCGATCGCGCGTATCACAGTGTAAAAGTGCTTACGCACCAAAATAACGCCATCCAGTCGCATGCATCGCAATGACCCAGTTATTGCGTAGTGCTGACGGTCAGCGATTATTATTGTTAAGGCGAAGTTAATACTCACTTAACTTCTACAATGGGTTCGACAAAGCCAACGTTGAATACAATTAGCGTAAACTTGAAAACAGAGACGGAACATCTGTTGTACAAGTACCTTTGTGATGAACAAAATAAGCGTAAAGAGCTGGAAAAAATCTGAATGACCTCAAAAGTCATATAGAAAATCTCCAGCAACAGCTGAAGCATCAAGCGGAAAACCCTTCGAAGTCAGCAACTATAACCGCTTCGACCACCACTGAGACTTCTCCCCCGCGTCTGGAATATATCACGGATGAAGAAGAACTAGCTCGAGAAACAGGATGGATACGGCAAAAAAGTAGGAAGAATAGAAAATTGAACCACCTCTCCCACCCAACCTACTGTGAATGAACGCGGAAGTGAAGAAAATAAAGGTAAGGAAAAAATCATTAAAATTCCTTTGCCACCACCAATCATAGTAGATGGTATCCAGAATTACCAGAAATTCTTTGATTTATTGTCTGAGAGCCAATCAGCTGATGCGTTCAGCGTTAAAATGATGAATAGTGATACAGTCAAAGTAAATGCCAAAAACGAAGATTCTTACAGAACAATTACAAAAGCTCTCTCTGTCAACAATTGCCTTTGGCACTCCTATGAGAACAAGCAAGAGAGACCAATTAGAGTAATGGCAAAAAAATTGCATTTCACATGCATTCCAGAACGAATTGTTGAAGATTTGCGTAGTAAAGGCTATAAGATACTTGAAGCAGTCAACAAATTGAGTTGGAAAACCAAAGAGCCACTCAATATGTTTATGCTGACATTTTCAAACGATGAATTAACTAGCAAAATATATAGCATCAAAACTATATTGGGAAGTAATGTAGAAATACAATCTCTAAAATCCACTAAACTGGTACCTCAATGTTAAAGATGCCAAGCGTACGGCCATACCCAAAAGTACTGCTCCAAAGAACCGAGGTGCGTAAAGTGTACAGGTAAACATCTTACAAAGGATTGTAAAAAATCAAAAGAACAAAAACCAAAGTGCGTCCACTGTGGAGCTCCACATCCAGCTAACTACAGAGGATGTGTCGTAGCCAAAGAAATCCAGCTAATTAGAAACAAAAAATCGAAAGGCAATAATGTGAGCCCTCAACAGAACCCGCATACTGGTAGAGCCGAAAGCACTAGCCAGTTCAAACCAAGTCAAAGTACAATGAAAACTACAATTAAAAACGTCTCTTATGCCCAAGTTACAGGCGGTATGGACAAAGCGCCTGTGACTGCTATGGACAGTAAAAAAAATTTGGATGAAATCTTAAGGTTGATGTTATCATTTGACGATAGATTAAAAAAAAATGAAAATAGCAACAATACCGCTACTTCTAAGCCAAAAAAATGAATACTACATTAAAACTTATGGCGTGGAACTCAAATGGGTTACACAAACATCAAAATGAGTTACAAGTAGTATTAGAGATAGAAAAGATTGATGTGTGCTTGATATCAGAAACTCACTTTACCAAACAATGTCATATTAAGTTTAAAGGGTATAAAGTATATCATGCACTTCACCCAGATAACTCTGCAAGAGGTGGCAGTGCTATTATTGTAAAAGAAAACCTTCAGCATTATGAACAGTTTAAATTCGAAGAGAAAGAAATCCAAGCAGTCGCGATTTGTTTACAAACCAAAAAATATCCTGTTACAGTATCTGCCATCTACTGTCCACCACGTTATACGATAAAAAAGACCACTTTATGAACTTTCTAACTCATCTAGGAAGTAGATTTATCTTAGGAGGTGACTTCAATGCTAAAAATACGTATTGGGGCTCCAGACTTACAACTACTAAAGGCAAAGAACTACTGAGTGCCATAAAAGAGCTGAAATGTGATGTCATATCAACTGGAAAGCCCGCCTATTGGCCAACAGATCCAAATAAAATTCCAGACTTAATAGATTTTTTCGTAACCAAAGACCTATCAACTAGCTATATAACAGTGAATCAAAGCTATGACATGAATTCAGATCACTCTGCAATCTATTTAGAAATTAGTGAGACCATTATATTTAAAGAAGACATTCCTACACTCGTCAACAAGTGTACAGACTGGGAGGTTTTCAAGTCCAGATTGAATGATCAGTTAGACTTTAATACATGCCTCCTTAAAAAAGACACTCGTGACAATTCTCTTTTTCACATAGTAGAATCAACCAATCTCTCCATTCTCGTTCTTGGTGCCACTCACCATTTTCCTAACTCTGTTCTTTCACTACCTACTTGATCTTATTTTTGTCTCATCTCTTGGTCACGTCGCTAAGCATGGTCAATGTTCAGCAGACGCCTTATCCTATCATGATCTAATTTTTACATCCTATAAAATTCGCCCGTCTAAGCATAAGTCCAAAACTATTTTGCTTCGCCTCTGGTTGCATTTTCTTCGGTTGACGAGCAGGTTGATTTTTTGACTTCTGCACTAATTCAACTGTATGGCAGACATGCGCCTATTCGAACTGTTAAGGTTAAACATCTTCCGGCGCCTTGACTGACGGATAAAATTAAACTTTTATAACATAAAGCAGCGATGAAATTTAAGTTTAAAGTTACACCCACCGTTTACGTTGACATCAACGGAAAAAAATTATTGTGTCGATTACGTCCAACGCTGTGGGTACTGACTGTGTCAGTCGTAAGATTATCATTCCCATCCTTGATAACATTCTTCCGGTCATTCTATATATCCTTAATGTCTCGATTTCCAGTAATGTCCTTCCACAAGCCTGGAAAGACGCCCAAATTATCCCTTCACATAAAAAATCTCGTCCTGCATCTTCTTTTGACTACCGACTCATTTCTATGCCCCGATTCCTTTCCAGAGTCCTTAAAAAGCTTGTCCATCAACAACTCAGCTCGTTTCTTTCTAAGTATAATCTCCTGAATTCCTTCCAATCTGGTTTCCAGCCTGGTCACAGCACTACCTTTGCACTCGGTCATATTACGGTCGATATAAGGCCTGGCATGGAGATGGGGAAGTTAACAGTACTTGCACTACTAGACTTTAGAAACGCGTTTAATACAGATGAGTGACGAATATTCAAATACAGTCAAGTTATTGTCATTAATTTGTTTTTTATATGTTTTAAGTTTAAGCTTATTAAATACTAGTACTCACGCGGGGCTTCGCTCCCGTGGATTCTATCACGGTAAAAACATAACTCTCCTTTTTGCAGTCGCGTAAAAAGTAGCCTATAACCTTCCTCAAGCTTCAAGCTACTTTCATACCAAATTGCATCCAAATCCACCCAGTACTTTCGAAGATTAGTTCGTTCAAGCAAACAAACAAACAAAAAACAAACTTTTCCGCTTTATAATATTAGTATAGATAAATTTTCATTCAGAAACCAACGGACTTTCGTGGGACACCGTAGGTAGCTCAGTTGGTTAGAGCATCGGCTCGGATCGCCGAGGTCGTGAGTTCAGACCATGACGTGTGAACACTCAGAGATGATGTGTCAGTTGATATTTCGACTTTCATATTAATTTTATTAATTTGGTCAATTCAGGCTCAAAATTTACCTACTCTGTTACATTGTTCTATGATCCAAACTATCGTTTAATAAATAGCAATAGCATAATCGTTAATTGCAAGACTCTTGCGCAAGAGCAAGACCAAGACTAGGAACGCAATACCAAGACCAAGACCACGTGTATTGACGCAAGACTAAGACCAAGACTCGCTAAGTCTCGTCTTGGTCTTGCATTTGGGCAACACTACGTGCAATAGAGTAATGGGTTCAGTAGTGACAATACTGTAATTATCAGGTGGAGATAGAGGGTAAACGAATAACAGCCATAGGAACGGTTCAATCTCCACGGTTAAGCAATGCTTGGTCTTTTTGATTAAAACAGGATTCGTTCGTGACTGGACAAGCGCCTCAAGCTATGTCCAGGCTGTCATTTTTACAACTTCGCCAGTGGTTACGGGTAGTCAAAAAACCAGAATATCTAACAACAACCTTGCCAAGTGGGTCGTGTCATCTAGTTAATTATTTGTGGAAGTTAAATAGGCATCACTCCCTGCTGGAACACGGCTGTTACTGCTTAGACTGGGAGATGAACCTAACGTAATATGTAGTTAAGCAAAGTCTAGGTAGTACATGGTAACAATAACTATAAGCTAAATGACACTAGGCTACCATTACCATGGTTAAAAAGAAACAAATAATGAAACTATAATAATAATATAATATCTATATAACATATAGCTCGTTTTAATTTTAGATAAAGCGTGAACAAATTTGTTCAATTTCTATGAAGAAAGTTTTAGTAGATAGGCAAGTTATTGTTACAGCAAAATTGAAAAGAGTTGTCTGAGGTTTGTTATTTGTTAGAAAATAGTTTTCTTTGAGGTAACATCTATTATTTTCTTTCTTTTTTCTATTGTTCACGAGTGATTGACTGTCAGTGGTTAAAAGGCATTAAAAGCAACAAAGTTTAAAAATGGTAGGCTAAATACAACGGTGTATTAACAAAGGAAATTCTTACGTATCTAAGTACTTTTAGAATTCGTCTCATCACAAGGGGCTCAGTCTGACCGCCACTAAGGTATTTTACTGATTTGTTTTACACAATACAAGAGAGGGTTATTCAGAAGTAAAGATGGCATTTACTGAGTGAGAATCTCTTCAGGGTAAACAGATTTTTGTATTGTAAGAACATGCCTTTCCTTTTACATACGCTGTGATCCGTTGGACCCACTTATGTATAGGTTTCTCTTTATTTCATCGCTTGTGTTTTTTGCATAGCATGATGAACGTATTACAATATTCTTTTTAATAAATCGTGTTATTAATCGTTATTAATTTGAATCTAATGTTTTCAATAAGATCAAATTGAATTTAATATTTTCATTTATTAAACACTTCAAATAGCGATATTTTGTTTTTTTTTTTTATTATTTGAAAATGGCTTCGCGTTTGACCACTATCTTACCTGATGGTAAGTGATGATGTGATCGAAGATGGAGAACGCTTACCTAAAATTAATTCACTCTTGACTTAAAGACTCTTAAGGTTGTAGCTATCGAGAAACACAGACTCCGGCAGGGAATTCCACTCCTTAGCCATACGCACAATGAAAGTTAGATATAATTTGTTACTATTGTTCTACAGCCTGCCCTGTATGGATAGAAAACTCACTTCTTGTTTACCTAAGTTTAAATGTGAGACTCTTATGGAATAGTACTTCAATTACATATCTCATGTGTTGCCATTATTTCTCATCATTTTCATTTTTGAAATGAAATCAGCAATGATTTCGCCTCTGCCCTACTATCTTATGTCCGGGCTTTCAGATGCTTACAAATTTTATAAGGAATGACTGCCTACCTGACCTTCACAACCCAGGAACTGGGTACCACCATCACTTGGCAGGACTCTTGTCAGATTTTCAAGCTTCCGACTTTTCGTAAAGACTGTCAAAGTTATACAATTGAAAAATAATAACCGCATGTGTCGATATGCGGCTGTTATTATTAAGCCACTATTTATCCTACATTAGAATTGAGATCTTTAGAAGAAATTGTACAATATCTAAATGTATTTTAATTTAGATAACATCTGTAAACTTAAAGTAAAACGAGTAAAAAGCTTCAAAATTCTACGAATATTATCAGCAACCATAATAAGGCAAACGAGTTGTTTGAAAATTTTACTTCTGGCTATTCCTGGCTCATTTTATTTTCTGCGGAAACGTGATTGTTAAGTTTTCAATTATATTTTACAGCTCGTGGAATGAAAACCTTTTGCAATAAAATCATGATTCATATCGATGATTGATTACAATTATTTATGATAAGAGGAAACGTTTTACCAGGAACTCATTATGCTTAATATTGAGTAGTTATTGACTTACTACGTTAGTGATAGGTCTGCAGGACTGAACGGAACACATCTACAAAACACACGAGGAGACATGGGCATGCAGGGCTAGTATTGTCACGCGGTGGGTGCCTCAAGACACCGTAGCCGAAGCAGGCCTAAGAAGCGATGACAAGACGATTTGGACTCATCCTTTGTTGTCTGGAAAGATTTCTGGCAGGCCTTTGCCCAGCACTGGGACAACGTAGGCTAGCTAAATGACTTACTATTAATAACATTATTTTATCGTTTCAAACGAATTTATTGAAATATGTTTATTTTTATCAATATTGATAAGAACTTATAGGTCTACCAGTATCTCATGGCACAAATAAATAATTAGAATAAACGATTTTCATATGGTAATCTATGATTTACTGTGAAGTCAGAGTTCATGTTGTATCGACTATACTCGTATATCGCATGTTATAGTGCACAAGTATACAACGTGTAATTTAAAGGGTATATACATACCAAGTGCATGGCTTCTTTGGATGATAACAAACGATATGGCAAGGGTTTTGTAATCCTAAGTCTACGTGTGTAGAACTTATTACAAATTCCAATACACTGATACCAAAGACCGAATTTTTCAAATTAAGAAGAACGAAAAGAATTGTCGTGTTATTGGCAAGTGACGTGGAAAGTTATTGACCCTCGTAATGCTGTGACACGTTTGTTATTATTGGTATTCAAGAAACATATGAAACCAGTAATTTAGGGTCAATTCTGTGAGTCACTTATTTTGAGCTAAAACTTTGCATATACCAGATGTTGTCTTCAGTCCTTTTGGATAGATATGGGGTATTCCGTTACACGTTGTAGTGCACAAGTATATACTTGTGCACTATAATATGCACAGGGTCAGGGGCAGTCTCTGTTCTTTTACTCTCATTGCATGACGAGACGGCAAGACGTTACGAGCAGAGAGAGTTCAGGCACATGACTAACGTCTTAACTTGCTTTTCAAGGCACGGGGGTATCACACCACCAACGTCCAAACTACAGGAAGAGAGTGACTTTCTAATAGAATAACCCAATGGCAATTTGTGCCTGACCTGGGGATATTATTGATACATACACTATTAATATGACGTCTTACTCGCGTGCTGCGGAACGCGTCAATAAGATCATAGCCGTGTAGGTGAACAAAATCCTGGGCTCACCTCGCACACTATTGACTTGGTTTCTGTGCCAATTTCAGGGTATTTGTGTGTCACATGGGGAATTTATTACCGTTGCCGACTTTGCCCAAAAATGTCATATGAAACAAAGTCAAAAGCATTACTCAAGTCAAGGAAATAGGGGTTTGGTAATCCGTGTCCTTTTCAGTGTGCTTCACATTCAATATTGCGCTGTCAGAGGATAATCATATCGACGCTTGAAAGGCAATCATAACTAAGCGACATTGAGTAAACTTTACAGGAGAGCGATTTAAAGTTCAAATATTTACAAAAAAAAATCATAAAACTTTTCCTAATTGTTCGATTAAAATGATGTTAACACTCCTAGAAATCATTTTTTATAGCTATCCAAATTGTCAAAATAAGACACCTGACACTTTTAAAAACACCGGTTTGTGTCGGTTAGATAAAATTTACCTGATTTGATAAACAGGTAAAATTATCTAAATCATCATTGTAGTGTGTGCATGTAAATATAGGTAAACTTACTTAGTTTAGAATTTTGAAACATAAAGATTGATCTAAAAAGATCTGAGAGTTTAAAATAAAATAAGTAAATTTACCTAAGCATTCTTTAATGGTTTTTGTGATTTTGGAAATTGTATCTTAGTTATTAAAATTACCCCAAACCTCCCTTCATAACCGACATTTAACCAAGAACTGTATAGGTAATTATTATCATGCACAAAAATAAATGAAATCAATTATTATTGAATAAAAGTCTGTTGATGACGACCGCGGCGTCCACGCAACACGGCAGCAGCAAGTAACGCGGGAGGCGGGACGGGGCGAAGAGGGGAGGGTACCAACGGACTTACGCGAGCCGCGCGCGCGCCGGACACTCTCTCGCTTGATTTTTGTGCCGCGACGACGACTATATATAAAGAACAACCATTGTAAAAAGTAATTACACATAATAAGAATATATCTGGGTATAATTTAAGTACAGTCCACAAAACCAAACCCTGACCCACCTGAAACCAAAAAGCCAAACATAATTTGAACCTTCGAGCCGAACAATCTTCTGGAGCAACGCCTCCTGGAACAATCATGTGGAGCAACGCCTTCTAGAACAATCTTCTGGAGCAACATCTTCTGGTGCAACCTGAGTCAATCCATCCATTTATTACCCGTACCCAGAACTCAGTTCAATTTGTGCTAATATCGTTCTTTTTTCGCAAAATTCCAGTGTAAAATTGTGCGTCTACCTACCACGGACTCACGCCGCGTACCGGTTTACTGTAAGTACTTGATTCTTTTCTCTTGCAAGCTACCAATATGAGCAATACAAAAAGACATTCTATTGTAGACATAGAAACTAGTGATGAAATTATTCGTGATTTAGTTAAAAAACGAGGTGTTGTTAAAAGAAAATTAACACTGTTTTCAAAATATATTCAGTCTTTGGATGAAACGCAAGTAACGGGCGCTCAAAAAGCTGAATAAGAAGAGCGTTACCACGCTTATAAATTATTAATCGATCAATTTTCTAATTTACAAGATGAGATAGACTCCTATATATCAGATAGTGATCTGGAAGGAGAATCGCTAGAGAGAGAAACGTTTCAAAATCAGTTTTACGCTATGGTAGGCAAGGCTAAATGTATGCTTAAAGATAATTCCAATGTAAACTCTGGGGGTCAAAGTCGAACTTCTAATTCCAACTATATGAAGTTACCCACAATTTCTTTGCCAAAATTCGACGGTTCGTATGATCAGTGGCTCGAGTTTCGCGACACTTACGTATCAATGATACACAATAGTGACAACCTGGACAACATACAGAAATTCCACTATTTACGATCTGTGCTTACTGGTGATGCGTTACAAGTAGTAAAGGCACTTGAGTTTTCCTCAGACAATTATTTAGTTGCTTGGAGTCTCTTAGTGAATAGATTCAATAACGACAATTTGCTAGTTAGTAACCACGTCAAAGCGTTATTATATGCGCAAGCAATGAATAAAGAATCAGCTGGTCAAATTCGCAGACTCATTGATACAGTTTTGAGAAACATTCGGGCATTAAGAACTTTAGGAGAACCTACAGATACTTGGGATACATTAATTATCTACATAATTACTTCGAAGCTGGACTCTTCAACAGATCGCGAGTGGGAAAGTCATAAAAGTACCCTCCCGAAAGTAGAAAAATTAAAACTTTCTGATTTGATGAAGTTCCTCACGGATCGTGCTGATTTTTTAGAATCTATTAGGCCTCAAAGTAAACAATCGTCGGACTCACACACAAAGAAACAGTCGGTCACAAAATCACACAGTCATGTTATAACACACAAAGATAACAATAACAAAAAATCATCTCATTCACCTCGTTACAAATGCGCTCAGTGTGGTTCCAACCACCCAGTGTACTCGTGTGAAGATTTCCTAAATCTATCTCTTAAAGATAAGTTAGACTTCATTGAGAACAAAAAGTTATGTCGTAATTGTTTACGATCAGATCATTGGTATGGATATGGATTGTTGGTATGGACCGTGCAGACTTTGTAACAAGAAACATAATTCGTTAATTCACTCTGATATAGCAGACTCTCGTACATCATCAGCTGTTGCTCAAATCACGCAAATAATGCCACAGTCTGATTTAAGTGATACGAGTGCTTCGCACACACAAATACCGCTAACTACGTCTTGCAAGTCTCACACAATTCAAAGCGAAGATAATAACATCACGGCACATTATTCTCCAAATGTCGTACTATTATCGACCGCATTAGTAGAAATAGCGGACGCACAAAATAAATATCACACAACTCGAGCTCTCCTCGATAACGGGAGCCAACATTGCTTCATATCTGAATCGCTTTGTAAAAAACTTAACCTTCCATTGATACAGTCCACTGTTCAAGTAATAGGAGTAGGTAACACTATCTCTCAATCCACACAATCATGTTGTATTCAAATGCGATCTAAAACAAACACGTATAACGCGCACTTCAACTGTTTGGTTTTACATCGTATAACGGCACAACTACCTTCACTAAGAAATAATCACAGAAATATTTCTATACCAAACCATATTCAGCTGGCTGATCCCGAATTCTATCTGTCTAACGACATTGATTTATTGATAGGAGCAGATAAGTTCTGGGACCTGCTTAGAGATGGCCTCATAGGATTACCGAATGGTCCATATCTGCAAAACACGCAACTGGGCTGGATCATATCGGGAATTGTTCATGAAAAGGTTTCACGCGCTAACCTAACTCATTGTAATCACACGCAAACTTTAGATTCAGAACTCAAACGATTTTGGGAACTGGAAGAAATACCTTCAATAAATGACAATTTCACTAAGGATGAAACTGCATGCGAAAATTTATTCCGAGACACGACTTTACGCGACGATAAGGGCCGTTTTTCCGTGCGCATTCCGCTCAGTCAATCAGCTGATGTTTTGCATGACACATATTCTATGGCAAAAAACAGGTTTCTCGCACTCGAACGCAAACTCATTAGGAGCGCACCTAGCTATCGACAAATGTACATTGATTTTATGAGTGAATATTTACGTCTGGGACACATGAGTCGCATAACAGAATACACATCCCCCTTTTATATATTACCGCATCACGGCGTTTATAGGGAACAAAGTACAACAACCAAACTTAGAGTTGTCTTTGACGGAAGTGCAAAGTCCAGTTCAGGCAAATCATTAAATGACATACAACACATTGGGCCTGCGTTACAAACTGATTTGTTTTCGATTTTGCTTCGTTTTAGGCAATTTAAATATGTTGCATGTGCCGACATCGCAAAAATGTATCGACAAATATTAGTTCAGCCTGACCAGAGAAATCTGCAACTAATACTTTGGAGGGAAGATCCATCTGAGCCGCTCGGTGTATTTCAGCTTAACACGGTCACTTACGGGACGGCTTCCGCACCATATCTCAGTGTTAGATGTTTGAAACAACTTGCGTTGGAATGTAAGGATGACGTCATCGCACAGGTAATTAACGACGATTTCTATGTCGATGATCTGATCATCAGGATCAACAAAGGTTGTTACAAATATGTAAAGATGTTTCTGAAGTATTGGAATCAGGTTGTTTTTCCCTTAGAAAGTGGGTATTTAATTCACCATCTCCACAAATCGAACCACTGCTTTCGTCTAAGGAATTTACACAAGGGGAAAATTGTCATACCAAAACACTAGGCATGGGGTGGTTCCATTCATCTGATGAATTGTATTTTAACACAAAATGTGACCATGACGTAACTCACGCTACTAAACGCAACATTCTCTCAGTAATCGCACAGATATATGATCCCTTGGGTTTACTCACACCAACTATAATTATAACTAAAATAATTTTGCAAAAACTGTGGTTGTGTAAGATAGGGTGGGATGATGCAGTTCCAACAAATATACTTTTGAATTGGCAGAATTTTATTACAAAATTATCATATTTAAAAGATATACGCATTCCACGTTATGTTATTGGAGAGGACTCACACATTGTTGAGTTGCATATTTTTTGTGACGCCTCGCAAGACGCATACGGGGCCTGCGCTTATGTACGCAGCTATACAGATGCACAGCTGATATCGGTCAAGTTGTTATGCGCGAAGAGTAAGGTCGCACCCGTCAAACCGGTTAGCGTGCCTCGTTTAGAACTATGTGGAGCGGTAGTGGCTGCAAAGTTGTTTACGAAAATATGTAACTCATTACGATTGAGTTTTCATAAGGTATACTTTTGGTCAGACTCAACAATCGTTTTAGGGTGGCTTAAGATGTCGCCTAACTTATTGAAGACATTTGTACAGAACCGAGTTGTGCAAATTAATGAAGTCACGGGTGATATGCCGTGGCTTCACGTAGCCGGCAAACAAAACCCAGCTGATTTGTTATCGCGCGGTGTACATTTGGATTTACTTATAACTAACGACTTATGGTGGTACGGCCCATCATTTTTTAATATTCCTAACCCACAATGGGAACATAATATTGATTCAAGTAATATTCATCATGATGAATTACCTGAATTGAAAATAAATAAAACTTTATTGCTTGTTCAAATAAAGTCTGATTCGTTTTTATTCGATAGATTCTCACATTTTAACCGACTACGACGTGTTGTGGCGTATATTATGCGTTTTGTAAATAACAGTCGTACAAAACTAAAACCACAGCGTCTCACAGGTTGCCTATCCGTAGATGAATTAAATATTTCTGTTAGAATTTTAACTCGAATCGCACAACAACAAGTTTTTTTGAATGTGTATGACACTCTGAAACATAATCGTCAAGTAACAAGCCCACGTAGTATATCTAGTTTAAACGTATTCCTAGATGAACACGATCTAATTAGAGTAGGTGGAAGATTATCACATTCAGACACATTTTCTTATGATAAAATACATCCTTTGTTATTGTGCGGTAAACACAAGCTCACTCGACTTATATTCGAGCATCAGCATGAGGAATTGTTACACGCAGGAGCTCAGTTATTACTGGCTACAATAAGAGATACTTGGTGGCCTACTAGAGGGCGTAACTTGGCTAAGCAAGTGGTTCACAGCTGCATGAAGTGCAAGCGCATGCAACCTAAACCATTGAACATACAAATGGGTAACTTACCTACTGAACGATTGGAGCCAGGGTATCCATTCATACGTAGTGGCGTGGACTACGCTGGGCCATTGTTCATGTTGAACCGTGAAGGTAGGGGGGCCAAGTTAACGAAATGCTACATCTGTCTTTTTGTATGTTTTGCTACGCGCGCAATACATTTAGAATTGGTTACAAGTCTTACTACTAAAGCGTACTTGCTGGCATTGAGGCGTTTCATCTCTCGACGTGGCAAACCTATGCAGATTTATTCTGACAATGGCACTACTTTTGTTGGAGCTTTAAAAGAATTTTCAAAATTTTTAGATTCGTCACAATCCGATATTATAGATTTTACAACGAATAATGCTATTAAATTCACATTTGTCCCACCATACTCGCCTCATTTTGGTGGTTTGTGGGAGGCAGGGGTCAAGTCCTGCAAGTTTCATTTATGTCGCATTGTAGGCAATGCAAACTTTACTTATGAGGAGTTGACAACGATATTGGCACAAATTGAGGCTGTACTCAACTCCCGACCTATGTACCCGATGTCCACAGACCCGAACGACCTGCTTCCTTTAACTCCTGCTCATTTCCTGATTGGCCGACCGCTCACCGCACCAGCCAGCCCAGACCTCACCGCAACGGCTACGCAGCGTTTGCCACGTTACGATCGCGTGGAACAGATGAGACAGAATTTCTGGCAACGGTGGTCAACCGAATATGTCTCTGAGCTTCAGAAGAGGACGAAATGGCAACTCAACCGAGACACGCTCACACCTGACACCCTAGTCGTAATCAAAGAAGACAACTTACCTCCTCTGAAGTGGCGCCTCGGACGAGTGCTGCAAACATTCACCGGCAAGGATGGTATATCACGTGTGGCTACCATCAAAACACAGACGGGCGTCATTCGCCGATCATTCCCGAAAATCTGTCCACTTCTGCATCCAGTTGATGACCGCAGCAGCTCAGCTTCATTGGAACCTGGTGCTTCCAAGGCCGGGGGCATGTTGATGACGACCGCGGCGTCCACGCAACACGGCAGCAGCAAGTAACGCGGGAGGCGGGACGGGTCGAAGAGGGGAGGGTACCAACGGACTTACGCGAGCCGCGCGCGCGCCGGACACTCTCTCGCTTGATTTTTGTGCCGCGACGACGACTATATATAAAGAACAACCATTGTAAAAAGTAATTACACATAATAAGAATATATCTGGGTATAATTTAAGTACAGTCCACAAAACCAAACCCTGACCCACCTGAAACCAAAAAGCCAAACAAAGTCTTTATTGAAAATTAAACAAATACGCTATGTAGTGCCGACCAGGAAACTAATTATGACATAACATTCAGTCTGAGATTAATATATTTTTAATTGAACAATTATTATTGCTGTCGCAATTATAAATTACCTAGCATCTTCATCATTCAGTTTCTAAAAAAAATTATATCTCACAATTGCTTTTGATATGGGAAGCTGCGATCGATAACAACGTAAAAGAGATACCTTGGTTTTAGACTGAATTTAAACTTTTTTTTTGATAATAGGCTCGCGTTTGACCACCATCTCACCTGATGGTAAGTGATGATGTGGTCGAAGATGGAGCACGCTTACCTAAAAGTAACCTATTTAGTCTTGACTTAAAGACTCCTAGGTTATAGCTATCGGAAAACACAGAATCCGTCAGGGAATTCCACTCCTTAGCCGTACACACAATGAAGGTATTCCCAAAACGTTTAGTGCGTATAGGTGGGATATCCACCATGTAACGAAGGCGCATCGTCGTTTGTCTTGTAGTCCGATGATGGAATGGGCTTGGCGGAATTAGATTGTGTAATTCTATCTTACACTCTCCGAAATGTAACCGATAGAAAACCGATAGACTAGCAACTCGTCGTCGATGTTCAAGCATGCACTGTATCTACACATAAAATCAATATATTTAATATCTTTCTTGGATTTTCTTTTACCAACTTTACTTTTAATTGGATTTGATACGGTAGATTCTTTACTTTCATGCCGATGTAGACGGTACATCACGATCGGACGTAAGTGATGTATATTGTGTGTTTTCCTCAACCTGGTGGTCATTCAAAGTCGGTTTTTCAATGTCTGGTTCAGCAGTTAAAGTCATATTAAATGCGTGATCAACCGATATATGTGGAACAGTAATTGATGCAGTCGTTTCAGTGTGATCTGTTGTGGTGCATAAACTATCGGCAAGAACCGGAAAAGCTAAATCTTTCGAAGTGTCAATACTGATAGAAGCTGACTCTAATGTTTTGTTAAACTGTTTGTGTTGCTATTAATTGGCGAAGCCGCAGACTGCAAAAAATATCAATTCGAAAACTACAAGATAAATAACTACTGTTTATTTGTCTTGTAGGTACTCAAACAAATTATAAAAAAGCAACTCATTTTTAACTGCAAAGATAATAAAATTGATTTAAAATGAGTACTTTGTTCCATCTAAAACATAATAGGGTTTAAAAATAATCCGAAACAAAATGCAGTTTTGAAATAGGTACTACCTTTGCATAACTTGATTGAATACTTACCATGTCTTCATAGAATATGCGCCAAAATGTGAAGTACGTCCTCCCTAAGCGACGGCGGGTGCCTGAATTAGAACCTGTATAGACGTGTCACGACGCGTGTCGCGCATACCTAAACGACGTTTTTTAAACTCTTGCGGTTCTTTAGCGACGAGAAAATATAATTTTGCGTACTGGTAAATTTATCTACGCGCCATTGTTAGCCATTTAGCAAATCAAGTAAGACTATCTAACCGACATCATTAGTATTAAGCGTTGTCAAATAAAAATATCTAAGAATAAAAAATAAATATTATGATATACAAGTAAAAATATCTAAGCTCTAATATTCTTCCACTTTATTTCAGGCTTACTTATACAAATGACACTGTCACAAAATATATTATCGAGTTAAAATATATAACCACATAAATTACAATTGCTTTATGTAGGTAAAATCTACTAAGTAATTTCAAAGGAAAAATTCTTAACAAGTAAAAATACGTCAATACAAATAAATGAAAAAGTCAATACATGAAAAACCGACTAAGTTCATATTCCTAATTGTTAGAACGTCATAACTGCTAGATATTCAAAAAATCGCTATTTTTTGGTCGTTTAGTAAGCACAAAATGTAGATTTTACCGAAATCACGCAATATCTAAGCGACAATAAAACTCGTCGTAGAACTATGAGACCTAGACCAAACGACGCAGAAAAATCTGCCGGTTCGAATGGTATATATAACTCATTTTACGGATTTATGTCGCTTAGTTAGGATTGCCTTTCAAGCGTCGATATATTTAAATATATAATACTGGTGAGAATCATATATATAAATATGTTAAATTTTTAGGTACTTAATTAAGTTTTAAGCACACGGCCAACCACTATTACGCCTGCAACACGAGAAATGGGCCTGTAAATACCATTAGTCTTATGGTATTTACAGTCTTCTTTAATGACAAAAGGTCCGATATACTTACCTTTTTTTTTTGGGGTGGGAAAATCATCGATTGACTTCTTCCGATCTGGGTCAAGCGGAAGGGAGTGTCAGATTTCTACTGACTAAAAACCCACCCTGTTCCTTCGGCTGCCCTATTCCGGGGCTGCGGTAACTCGGTAGAACTTTCCCGCAAACCCCGGCAGGCAATGGCCCTATGAGGCCCTGTCACTGGGTTGACAGCTCTTTGAGGCGCGCGTGGAACACGACGCGCCGCCGACCCGGGCCTGGTCCTTACCGGACGGTGAGCGACCCCTGTTCGCCGTCCGTAGGCCCACGCCTACGGTGGCTGGAAATCGGCTCGTGATCCC
This sequence comes from Tholera decimalis, assembly GCA_943138885.2. NCBI lineage: Eukaryota > Metazoa > Arthropoda > Insecta > Lepidoptera > Noctuidae > Tholera > Tholera decimalis. The sequence goes on from OW964562.2 coordinate 21,220,639, forward strand.
CGACGCCCAGGGCGTCTCTCGCGGCGGCTGGGGCGCGAGGAAAAGAGTTGCCTCTCCCTCGCGCGTTCGGCCTCCTCCTTCGCTAGCATGACTGCTTCGTAGAAGGAGGTGACCGCATCCCATTCCCTCTCGTTCCGCACCATGGTCTGAACCAGAGCAGGGCGCGAGAGGTCGTCGCCGCCGACCGCCTCTACGAGGACACGACGGTGCTCCACCCAAGCAGGGCACCTACAGGCATGATAAACAACGTGTTAACTTAAAGGGTATATACATGCCAAGTGCACGGCTTCTTTGGATGATAATAAACGATATGGCAAGGGTTTTCTAATCCTATGTGTACATGTGTGGAGCATATTAGAAATTTCAATACATGGATACCAGAGACCGAATTTTTCAAATTCAGAAGAACGAAGCGAATTATCGTTTTATTGGCAATTGACGTGGAAAGTGATGACCCTCATAGTGCTGTGACACGTTTGTTATTACTGGTATTCAAGAAACATATGAAACCAATAATTTGGGGTCAATTCTGTGAGTCACTTATTTTGAGCTGAAACTTTGCATAGAGACTCCATACCAGATGTTGTCTTCAGTCCTTTTGGATAGATATGGGGTTTCCGTTACACGTTGTATAAGCTTGACGAAAAAAGATAAGAAAAATGTCGGCACTATTGACTAATACGGATCAATATATCAGGGATGCTCAATGCTGAGATTATCATGGCCAAGATTTTTTTCTTGTCGAGTCATTTTGGCCGTAACCTCTTTGGCGCCGCGACATTGACTCGATGTCGCGACGATGAAAGACGCTTCTTGAATGCATTAAATACAGAATATACATTTTAATTTGGACCTAACTATCTTCATACCATTATAATTGATATAAAAAAAAAATGTCTAAATAATTCTAAATAAGTCATCAACGCTAAACGAAATTTTATAATCATTTGCGAAAGTATTATAATATTGATAACAAAGGTTCTTTTTGACAAGCATTATATTGGTCCGACTTTTAGCTTAAGTGTGTGAATAGAATTCTTAACTCCGGTGTCCAATTATTCTCATGTTTAGGTCGTAAACTGCAAATGAACTTACGAATAGCAATAGCCAAGGTATTTCATATAGCGCTCTTTCTAAATGGTGTGTATTTTTCAAGTACCTACAGGCCATTAAAAACTCCTTAGCTCTGGTAGTCAAAATAAGTAACCCGATTTAGAGTTACCTAATGTATTTCAGTACATTAACTCCAATCGGCTAAGTTATTTCCAAATGAACTAACGACTGGCGAAAGTCGGGAAATTCAACGGTGTGGGTATACCAATATTATCTATACTGAGTTTCAGAGCATATCCATTACCTTTTATAAGAACTAACACTATTGTGCACGACAGCAACGTAATATAGCGCCGCATGCTATTGTTAGATTTACGTATGTACCCATGTAAGGTAACGACGAGGCAGGACGGTAAGTAGCGACGGAGCCTCGCATCGTTTTACGTTATATCGTCAGTCGCTTCACGCGTTGCCACTGATTTGAAAATCACTTGATCGCACATACATTGCCCCGACGCACGAAAACTATGCGAGTTTTTGCTCCTATATATTGGCTACGATACACGAACCATTTTAGTTGTGACCAAGTATTAGGCCTGTGTGCATGCTAAACAATTACAAATTTTAAATTTTTGTATCCAATTTATAACGCATAATAATGCTTTCATGCACGTTGAAGTGGTGTGGAAAACATTCCCAGACATCTAGATACCAAATGGATGACATAACTATTCATCAGTAATGAAATAAGATGAAAATTATTTATCATTTAATCCGATTATAAGCTACCGCAGAGGTCCATTTAAAATGGTGATTTGGGTGGTCAAGGACAAAATTGTGTCGCGCGTTGATGTCTTTTGGAAATGTCTCTTTCTTACATGAAGAAATTATATAATAATATATAATATATATTTTATTTGACAAAAACCTTACAAATTTCTTAAAACTAGCTTATTTACAATTTGTGGAAGGCATACATAAATATTTCAACCCTGCCTCCTAAACTAGGATATCCTGTGTCTTAGGAGGCAGTGTTCTACTGTCGCTTGGACTTAGTTTTAACCCTTATAAGAAACCGTACAATCGCTAGGTATAAAGATAATATACATATATATATATTTACACAGTGAATATAAACAAGAAAAATATGAGATTAACTATTTGTAAGCGTGGGCGTGTGCGTTGCGAGTGTGTAAGAGAGTAGAAACCGTGGGAGTGTGTACTGTGTATGGGTGATTATGTGTGTGAGCGTGTGCGTGCGTGCGTGTGTGTACGTGCGTGTTTGTGATCATGTGTACAATTGTTGACATTGTATTATAATTATATATATACATGTTTGTTTTTCATTTTACATGGAACTTTGTTTTTGCTGAGCCACGCCATTTGTAAGTCTGGGTATGTGTTTGTGACTTTTAGTATTATTTATATTAAGGGCAACAGCAGTTTCTCGGTTTGCGCATAGTCCAGAAGATACAGGAGATTTTGCAACTTATTTTTGGCGTCGTGATTGTTGAGACTAGCTACAGATGATGTTCTACTAATAATTCTAATTCTTTTATCCCTGTCTTTTCATCTGTATTTTTATCGTAAAAATCTGTGCTGTTACCTATAACGGCTGGATACGATATCGATAATTATAAAATAAAAACTTATTTTTTTGTAATTCAATTCAGATAGTTGTCATAAAATACCTATCTACATTAACCGACTTTAAAAAAAATGGCCAAGTGCGAGTCAGACTCGCCCATGAAGGGTTCCGTAGTAACTATAATAATATAATATAATAATTATGTATATTTATTTGACGAATAAAAATAAACTTAAAATTTCTTAAAACTAGCTTATTTATTTACATTTTTACAACTACGCTAAAAAACTTTGTTTTTCATACTGTTGGTATGAATTACAAAGTTATATTTGTGGTTTTAGAAAATATGCTGTATCTCAAAAACTGCTGAGCCGATTTCGTTCAAACCAATTTTGGTTGAAAGTATACATTAAGATCTATCTTTTTTAGATTTTTCACTCCATTATTATAGAAGTTAGAGGGGAGGGACACACATTTTACCACTTTGGAAGCTTATATCTTTTAAACGATTGACTTTATGAAAAAGTGGTTCTAGAAACACTTATATCATTTTTAAAGATCTGTCTATAAATACTACACACGCATAGGTTTCATGTAAAAAAATATTTTCAGTTCTAGTTCCACGTATGGGGACCCCCTTTATTTTAAATATTTTTTAATTTTTTTTCTTTAAAATAGAAAAGCGGTTTACAGAATACATCTATCTACCAAGTTTCACATGTATAGTTTTAATAGTTTCGGAATAAAATGGCTGTGACATACGGACGGACGGACAGACAGACAGACAGACAGACAGACAGACAGACAGACAGACAGACAGACAGACAGACGGACAGACATATCGAAACTATAAGGGTTCCGTTTTTTGCCATTCGGCTACGGAACCCTAAAAAGGAGAAAGTTCTGATATTTTTTCTTCTGTGTGACATGCATGTTTTCATTTTAGATTTCCCAAGATTCCATATTAAAAAGAAAAGTGGATGGATAAGGTTACTAGGCAATATTGGTTTCTAGTTTGGTTTTTATTGATATAATGTTGAGAAAAGTCAAAATAATATAAGATACCTATATCCAATCTTTCTAGGCTTCAAATAGTATGACGGAGTCTAGTATTAATTAACTTGGACCTTTGCATTACAATATCGCCCTCGTTAGTTACTTTGGTTCCGGGGATGCGGTAATGGTCTCTATGAGATTCCGCGGCCCCGGAACTTAAGGGCAGCTGAAGGAACAGGGTGGGTTTTTAGTCAGTAGAAATCTAACACACCCTTCCACTTTTCCCAGAGCGGGAGAAGTCATTCGATGATTTTCCGACTCAGAAAAAAGAAACAGGTTCCTTTGTTTCGATGTCGAGTCCACGGGTTAAGTGTATGTAGGAGGGAGGAGTCATTAGATAAATCATCTAATGGTGGTGAGTACCACCAAAAAATAATTATTACCTAGTGCCTGCTGAAGCTACAGTTGTTGACACATCTGATTTTAATGAAAATATGTTTATTATGGAATATAAAATAAATATAAAAAAATAAAATATAAAATAATATACGGCCGGCTACATTGTCCATGCTCTGATAAAGCAAATAAAATGCCTAACTTGTATTGGAGCGTTGATTGGTGTTACAAATCAAAACGCCTTACAATTTCAAAAAGACACTAAAACAAGTTATTGTACGGATCCACCACAGTAATAGAAATTTATCGTCGTTGTGAAATTTATATTAAAAGGGCGATCAACGAGAGTGATTCGAAAGTGCTGTCTCAGAAATATAATTCCAATTATTTTATGAGATCGGTTTTAAAATCACTGATTGGGTATAATTTATTCCTGGATATTAATTTTCATCAATATGAAATAGAAACTACCAATCATTTGATTGAATTAGCAAGATGCATAATTCAGAAATATGTAGACGCTCGGTTATCATTTTTTAGCAAAAACAATCAGGACCCTAAAACTTTAATTCGAAAAACATTTACCAAATTAATTCATTTTAAAAATCAATAATAACAGCATACTTGTTTTCTTTTTGTAATTGAGACTGATAATGATTAAATATTATTATGTGATTTTATTGAGTAATTTTATAATGTTAAACTTCATTTTATCGATATCGATAACTTTCCCTCAATCAAGTAGAGCAATCCCTAACTCGGCATATCTATGAAGGTTGACTTTGAACTGACCAATTGCAGTAGCGCATTTTTTCCTCGCCTCCCAACCCGTATTGGTGAGTTGTGTTCTTCAAAGAAATCGGCCTATAAGCTCTCTAGGTTAAATACTCTCTGCGCGTTGCCATTGGAAGATAGCAAAATATGGCTGATTTGCGCCCCCCGCAGATCGATTCATATAAAAGAGCCGGACCCTGGCAATGCGACCCTAGCGAATGCCTAGCCGACAGCCTGGAGGCCCAGTGCTCTCCCAGCTCCCAACCAGTCGACCCAGCCCACCTTGCCCACGTGGATGCTGAGGTCGAACGTAGATCTGCCCTACCCCCTGTCGAGGACCCTGATGCTCCCCTCCCCCCCGTCACGGAAGACGAGGTGGAGGAGATCATCAAGAAACTCAAACCTAGGAAAGCTCCCGGGACTGACAGACTGACCACAAGGGCACTTAAACTCCTCCCACGTACGATCATAGTCCTACTGGCTGCCATCTTCAATGGCGCCTTGTCCAACAACTTGTTTCCACAAGCTTGGAAAGAGGCTATAGTGATAGGTATCCCAAAACCCAAAAAGCCCAAGTCCCTCCCGACTAGTTATAGACCCATTAGTCTGCTCAGCGCCCTCGGCAAGGTCTACGAGCGGATTATTCTTAATCGGCTCAAGGACTTTGTCGAGGCAAAGAGCCTAATCCCCAACGAGCAGTTTGGCTTTAGAGCCCATCATTCCAGTGTCCACCAAGCCCACCGCATCGTAGAGCACATTAGCGGCCGTTTTCAACGCGGTCTGGTGACGGGGGCCCTATTCTTTGATATAGCGAAGGCTTTCGACAAAGTCTGGCACAATGGCTTAATTTATAAGCTTTACCAACTAGGTGTGCCGGACCGTCTCGTGCTCATCATTCGAGACTTTCTGTCGAACCGCTCCTTCAGATATCGTATCGAAGGAGCGCTTTCCACTCCCCGCCCTATCAGAGCCGGCGTCCCTCAGGGCGCCGTGCTCTCTCCCCCACTCTTCACGCTATTCACAAGCGATATCCCCAAAAAGCCCCCAGTAGAGTTATCCCTATTTGCCGACGACACGGCCATCTATTACTCGGGACATAGTCCCGATAGCATCGCTCATACCCTCCAGACCTCAGCCAACGCATTAGGCGATTGGTTTAGGAAATGGAGGATTGAGGTAAATCCCGACAAAAGTCAAGCAGTCCTGTTTCGCAGGGCTCGCCAACATAGACACTTCACCGCCCCCCGCCCGATCACTATGTTTGGCAAGCCAATCCCTTGGGAGAAGCGAGCCAAATACTTAGGTGTGATCCTCGACCAGTTCCTTAATTTCAGTGAGCACATAAAGTCGGTTCGCTCGCGAGCCGCTTTCGCTCTCGGTAGGCTCCACGCCTTGCTGAATAAACACAGTAAGCTCTCCCTTAGATGTAAAATCCGAATCTACACGACATGCATACGTCCTATCATGACGTACGCCTGTCCGGTGTTTGCTCATGCCAGTCCCAATCAGATCCATAGGATGCAAGTCATTCAGAACCGTTTTCTCCGAAAGGCCACGGGCGCGCCCTGGTTCTTGAGGAATGAGGATCTCCACGTAGACCTCAAACTCCCGACCATAAAGCAAGTGTTGAAACGCATGTCAGTGCGTTACTTCACCTCTGCTGATACCCACACTAACCCCCTGATCGTATCGGCCGCCCGATACAGACCCTCCAAGATTTCTCGGGTTCGTCGCCCGCGTAACGTCCTAGACGAGCCTGACGACCCCACCACCATCCGACAAGAGAGCAGTAGGGAAACCAGCACTCTTAGAAAATACAATATACAAAACGCGTTCCGTATTCCGGCCTCGCCGACGAGGCCCATCGCGACGTCCGCGTACTTGTAATGGAAATCCTCCCCGACCTTTGCCAAACGAGCCAGCCCGCGATGCTGAGCCAGTAGCAATAAATACTCCCCTAAATACGACCCAGCCTGTCCCTTTGCTGCCCTCCCAAAATGACCCCGCTATGCCGAGGCCCGTACTCCACAGGGAGTGCCCTTAGCGTGCGGTCATTAGCTTGTAAGTATATTTTAGTTTGTAAGCCCTGGCTGGGGGCCTTTAATTTATTAGAGGTCACCACAGGACAGACCGGTTAAGTAGACGCACAGCCTTACTGAGCTGATCTACGAGTGGCCCTACCTAAAAAAAAAAAAAGCAATGCGACCAACAGACCGGTTAAGTAGACGCACAGCCTTAGTGAGCTGATCTACGAGTGGCCCTACCTAAAAAAAAAAAAAAAGCAATGCGACCGCAGCAACGACCCCACTATGCCGAGGCCCGTACTCCACAGGGAGATGCCCTTAGCGTGCGGTTGCTTAAATGTAAATATTGCTATGTAAGCCCTGGCCTTTAAATTTAGAGGTCACCACAGGATCGTCCGGTTAAGTAGTAACCAGCCTTAGTATGCTGAACTACGAGTGGCCCTATAAAAAAAAAGGCAATGCGACCGCAGTCGGTAGTTGACCGAAATTCTCTTCTTAAGTTTATTTGCTACAATTTGTGTTACCTAAAATATGTAAAGAATATAAATAAAACCATTCTATGTACCTACCAGTTCGGAATTTCAATTAAATAAAGTCCACTCGCTACAACTATTTTATGTCGCATTCGAATCCACTGCGGACCCACCCATCACATAAAGTTCATTGTATCTCTTTGCAGGTTTATAAAATCTAAATGTTTATATTTATACATACTTCCACAATTATAAACAAAACTGAAATGACTGTCCGTCATTTGAAATAACTGTGTTTTATCAAGTGCTCATAGTTGTTTACACGATACTAAAACACAAACGAACTTTTTTGTCTGAATAAGAATATTACTTTATTTGCACATAGCATGGGTCCATTATAATAGGTCTTATGATAGATTATAGAACATTAATGTGTTTACATTTACTGGCATACAATTATTTGAACGAGAATAATATGATTATTTTATAGTGGCCGACCGAAACTGAATTTTCAGCCGAAACCGAGTAAATAGGCATCTTCTGGGCTCGCTCGTCACATCTTAGACCTCATCTATCGCTTACCATCAGGCGAGATCGAGGTCAAGAGTGGGCCCATCAGTAATAAAAAAAAACCTAAACCTAACCTTCGGCCGTACTCTTAGTTTCGGCCAAAACCGAAACCGAAACTCTGAAAAAATAAGACAATTCGCACGATTCTAGGAAATTTAAAGGTTTACAGACTTCTTATAGCAGTTGGAAATCTTACCTGTTATAATTTCTGCTTACCTAGGTTATTCGGGTTACTTAAAATGAATTGCTAAAGTTGATTAGTGGAGTTTAATTATACTTGTTTTGTTCAAATCTTATTCTCTATATTATTATCTTTATTATATATTTGGTGGAAAATTATCAGCAGTCGGTACTAAATAATTACGTAACAAAGCTTAGTTTAAAAAAAAACATTATAATAAGCAGAAGCTCTTATATAAGCTTGAGCGCTTGCAAAACTTGTGTATTCGCTTTGTTTTTGGTCTGAGGAAATACGATCATGTCTCTCAGTTTCGCAAGGATCTCAAGTGGCTCCCTATCCGTCTTCGCAGGAACACTCGAATATTATTCCTTTTGTACAACATCCTATTCAACCCCGCATATCCTAACTACCTGCGCGATCGTTTTTCATTCACTCGCTCACACACACACACACACACGCACGCGCAAACACGAACACATACATGCATGCAGATACACACACATTCCAATACTAAATACACATATACACAATAAATACACATGTAAGTTTTAAATTTAAGTTTTATTGTATTTTTCTTGTCTTAGAATATAAGCTTTAATATTGTTTTTATCATAGAAGTAATCGATCTGACCAATTGTTGATACTATGAATATGTTGACACTGTTCGCAATATGTATAAATGTTTATCAGTGGACTCGCAGCTGTTCACTGCCTCTTAAAATACAGGTTGTCCTAGTTTGAGAGGCAGGGCTCACTTTATCTGTATACAAATTTTACAATTTATGTACCTTTTTTTTTTTTTTTTTTATCGTGGTAAAATTATCAAATAAGTCCTCCCACTCCGGGCAGGGTGGGAGGGACTGTCAGACTTTTACTGACTAAAATCCACGGTGTTCCTTCAATAACCCTTTACGTACCGGGGTCACGGTAACGGGATGAGTCCCACGACCCCGGCAGGCTTCGGCCCTCTATGGGGGGGCCTCGTCATATTGCTGACGCTCTTTGAGGCGCGCGTGGAACACGACGCGCCGTCGACCCGGGCATGGTCCATGGTCGGACAGCGAGTTGCCCTTTACTCGCTGTCCGCATGCCCGCGCCTACGGTGGCCGGAGATCGTCGGCCGACGTCCGACGCCGTGGGCGTCTACCACAGCGGCTGGGCTGGAGGGAGGACGCCATCCTCTCCCTCACGCGGCCCGCCTCCTCCTTCGGAAGCATGACTGCTTCGCAGAAGGAGGCGACCGCTTCCCACTCCCTCTCGCCCCGCAGCATGGCCTCGACCAATGCCGGGCGCGAGAGGTCTCCGCCTATCGCCGCCGTGAGGACACGTCGGTGCTCTGCCCAGGCGGGGCAGTCTTGCACCGTGTGCTCTACGGTGTCCTCAGGGCGACCCTCGCAGTGGTGACACCCAGGCGTTTCCTCCTTTCCCATCAGACACAGGTACCTCCCGAAACTTCCGTGTCCGGTGAGGACCTGCGTCATGCGGTAGGTCAGGACGCCGTGACGCCGATCTAGCCACTCCTCAAAGAGGGACAATTTATGTACCTAGGCGTCTGTGTATAAATGTATACTTTTGTATTACTCTTTTGTGGCAATAAACTTTACTTACTTACTCATCCTACTGACGCACTTTGTAGATCCCACCTTAAACTCCATCTCAATTTCCCATCCCATAAAACCCGTTTCTATTCCCACTCCTTCTCCTTTCATGCAGTACGACTGTGGAACTCACTTCCCGCTAAAATCCGGGAAGCTAAATCCATTAATATTTTCAAAAAGCTGGTCAAAGTTCATTACCTATCTAACATCCCGTAATTTTATATATTTATTATAGGTATATATTTTTATAGCATTAATATAAATATGTATTTTAATTCTATGTAGGTATATATTTGTTTATTATATCATTATAGTTTAATTTTATAGCTAAGTATGTTTTATTTATCGTAACTAGTATTTATACACACTGTGTCTATCATCTCCTCTTGAACTCTCCTGTCGCAGGTCTGCTGGAAGAAATTTCTTAGGAAATAAGCAGCACCTTTGTGCTCTTTTGTCTGTATTTAATTTTTTTTTTTGTAAGTGTTATATGATTACATAAATAAATAAATAAGCCTTAGTACTTTTTGAATATACTTAAACATAATCAAAAAGGTAACTAAAATTTAAACTTGCAACAAGAGATACAAGGTAAACAAGTGAGCAGGCAAGCTTGACAACCGGCGAAACGTTGCTTGCCTGACGGTTTTCTATAGATTGTAGATTTGAAGTGTGTGTGTAAGTGCTGCACGACCCTTCATCTTCCTTTCACTACTGGTCTACCAAACTTACTGCAAGTTACCATCCACACTTGGTCAATATACCGTATTGTCGTACTAAGCGCTTCTCCTCTACATTTATTGTGCGCACAGTTTGTGTGGAACTCTCTGCCGGTTTTTGTGTACCTCATACGACCCGTCAGTCTTAAAAATAAGTGAACCTGCTGGGCTCGTTCGTTGTATCGTAGACCTCATCATTATAGGGCTTATACGTAATTTAAAAAAATCGTTAAATTTCTACAGTCTTACAATTTAACAAATAAACTAAAGAAATTTCACGGGTATTTATCTAAACATTATAATTTTGACAAGCATCAGCTACAAGCAGGCGCGGTAAATAGCCTGCAATTTTGGAGAGGGTAGCGAATAATAAAATAAGTCAAGTAAATTTGACTTTGTTACACAATACACAAATTTTATTCCATTTTTAACCGACTTCAAAAAAAGGAGCTTTACAATTCGTTTTGGACTTTTTTTTTTAATGTATATTACCTCATAACTCGGAGACGGCTGGACCGATTTGGAAAATTCTTTTTGCGTTTGAAAGGGTATACTTTCTAGTTGGTCCCATTGTTAAGAAATCAGGATCTGATGATGGGATTCTGGAGAAATCGAGGGAACTCTTCAAATATTATAGGCACACCTATAGCGTTTTGGGTATTTCTCATAGTAACTTGTGCAGTTGCTCTTGATAAGCATAATTTGAAGAAGTGGAACTGATGATGAAAACCCCAGAAGGCCACCGAAACTACTCAATAATAGGTATTTCGTGGATTGCGATTAGATTACTTGAATATGGATGTTAAGCACTTTATGCTCATCACAATGCATATGGTGAAGTAGAACTGATGGTGATGTACCAGGAGAACTCCTCAAAAATTAACGGCTCTGCACCGGGAAAAGCAATATTTTGTAAAAGGTGATAAGTAGCTGACATTTTGGCTATGGTAATTAGATAAATTACAAACCGAACCACTAAAAATCATGAAAAAAAAATTTTTTCGCAAAAAATAGAACCGACTTCCATATCAAAACACTACAAAGTCAAAAATAACTTTAATTTCGGTATTCGGTGTCACTTGTTTTGTATTTTCTTTTTTTTTTGACACCGCCTTCCGAAATTAAACTTATTTTTGGCTTTGTAGTGTTTTGATATGGAAGTCGGTTCTATTTTTTGCTAAAAATTTTTTTTAGAGGAAGGGATTGTCAGGCTTCTACTGACTAAAAATCCACCTTGTTCCTTCAGTTACTCTTGTGGTCTGGGGTTGCGGTGTCTCGTTAGAACATTCCTGTAACCCCAGCAGGCAATAGCTCAATATGACGCGCGGTCAACCCGGGCCTGGTCCTTACCTAGGGTTGCCATCCGTCCGGGTTTCCCGATTTGTCCTAGTTTGGAGAGCGTCTGGGGGGATTTACCCTATACACGGTAAAACCCGGACACTTAGTAGTCTTTGGGGTGCTAAAAAGCACGATCTGTATTAATTTCGTAATTATAAAAGAGACTATTTAAAAAAATATAGAGCTGGAGCTCTATAATGAATGAAAAGATAAGTTAACAGAAGAAATAAGTTAACATTGTTGGTTTTGTTTTCAACTTCGAAAATATATTTTAAATAGGGTGCAAATGTAAGGTGAAAGTCAGGGAAAGATTACGATTTTAGTTTGGGGGGCTTTTGAAGTCATTGTCTCGGGCCGGCAATATAGGTGATGACCTATCTTTACCAGATGGTTGGCTACCCCTTCTCGCCACCCGCTATATCCAAAACAGGTACCTCCCGAAACAGCCATGTCCGGTCAGCACCTGCGTCAGCAGCAATTGGCCATCGACACGCTAAGAAGATACGGATGGCCATGACCTCTGGGACGCGACCTGGCTGGTTGGTCGCCGCTGTTAATTCAGTGCCCACATAGGGGCCGCATAGACCGCATAATATCCGCGTAGAGCGTTTGGCCCTCCTACATTGGGCAGGAGCCGTGTCAGTGCAGCCCTTGCCCGGTCCAGCCTTAGAGCCAAACATCGGAAGTGCTCCGTGATGTTCCACCGGGTGTCGAGGACCAAACCATAAAATGCATCGCGCTGGGGGCAGAAAATAGTTTTTTTTTTTATTGTATTTTTTTTCATTTTGGCGTGTATGATTTTGGTGGGGGGTCATGCATGTCTCCTGTGACCCCCCTTCGGACCGCGCATGGCTACAAGTTCCAATAGAAAGTTCGATTGTGTATGGAGTGCTGTTCTCATTTCTGGGACGGATAGAGGCCCATTGGCAACGAGGCATCGTCTAGTCAAAGCTCCAGATGCTTGAACATCGGCGATGAGTAGCAAGCCTGTCGGTTTTCTAGGGGTAACATTACAGAGAGTGTGCGATGGAATTGCAATACCGAATTTTACCAAGTCCGTTCCATTATCATCGGACAACAAGACAAACGGCGCACTATGGAAAAACCTAGAACAACTTCTGATTAAAAATGGTTTTTGTCAATGTCGCTACTGACATGCTTTTTTTATTTTACTCAATAGTTTAAGGACCAATCTAGACTATAATATAAAAAAAATATACATATTATATGAAATGATTTTTTTATAACACCACAAACTATTGTAGTTTTGACGGATGTTAAGCCTGTTCACTTCATCACTTTGAAATTGATTTTAATGTTATACGTTGTAGGATAAGGTGTAACGTATTATATATTTCTGGAAACCTCATCTTTTGGAGATTATGAAACAAGTAATATGTATTTAATATTATTTTACATCTCTCATATTCGGTAAGTAGGTCCTTATTACCCCCAAATGGGGCTTGTAGGTAACCAATTAGCGCTCTAGGGTAATAATGTAGCTAGAAAAGCCCTAGGGCGGTAAGTAATTTTAAAAAAATCTCTTCATTCTTTCAAAAAGTTCGCGTACATCTAACCATCATACTGGCAATAGACATCATGCATTCAGCCCAATGACAAAAGAGGTCGCTTCGCTATTCAGCCTTGTCTTCGTATGAGTATAATAGTCATCAATTTTAAATATCGAACGGCGAAGCTCAATTTCGTTGTGAAAAGCGCGGGAACCTTCAAGATTGTTAGGCGCCTTTTTTTTTTTCAAAAAAAAACTTAATTTGTAATAAATAAAAAGCAACTCATTTTTGAACAAATTTATTAAATAACGTGGTAGAGATGGCCCGGAGCCGTAAAAAACGCAAAAAGGAACATTCGGCTGAAGACGGAGAGGCGGAGTCGGTTGATGAGGGCTCAGCGTCTGACGTCGGCTCTGTAATATCCGAAGAGGATACTGATAAGTATACTCCTTTTAGAATCCCAGATTACGTCCGATATTACCCCGAAGATGGTGGTAATTTTGAATATATCGTGTTTCTAGAAAGTATAGAAGAAGATAAACCCATTGGCTTGAGGGATATGATGTCCCTTGCAAATGCAATTAAGCGTTACAACAAAGGTGTCAAACAACTGCAGCGGATTAACAAGAGTAAGGTAGGTGTCATATATGAAAGACCAGCACTGGCCAATGCTGCTTTAAGTAATAAAAAGTTTCTTGACGGTCACAAATTAAAAGCGTCAATCCCGGCTGCCGCTACGGAGGTTACTGGAGTCATCACACATGTCCCCATTGAACTCTCAAATAAACAAATTTATTCCGCACTAACAAGCACCAAGAACATCGTCTCTATAAGACGTTTTATGAGAAAATTAGTGGAGAATAAAACTGTAAAATATACACCAACAAAAACAGTATCAATTACTTTCTCATGTCCAGTTTTGCCAGAGAGTGTCGACCTCAACAGTTGGCGTTTTGAGGTAAGACCATATATTCCTCCAGTGAAGCAATGCCTTAAGTGCTTGAGATATGATCATATTGCCAAATTCTGTAAAAACTCTGAGAGATGTTCAATTTGTGGAGAAGCACATAATTACAAAGCATGTATAGTTCCCGCCTCGGGTGCAAAATGCTGTCACTGCTCGGGCAATCACATTGCTATATCTTCTTTATGCCCTGTAAAAAAAGAAAAGATTCTGCTACATAAACAAAAATATGAAAAAAAAAGAAGTTATGTTGAAACTCTTAATGACACAAACTTTCCGAAACTAAACAAAACTGATCAATTTCTGTCACTCTTAAATTCAGAACTGATTTTAAAAACTATTTCAGAATCAATAGTTAAATTAATAACACAAAATAAAATGAATGAAAAATCAATTTGTAGTACTAGCATTAAAGATGTCCTGCAAGAATCCTTTAAAAATATTAGATAGGTATTAAAAAATATATATTTTAATGGATTATTTAAATATAGTCCAATGGAACGCTCAGAGCTTATTACACAATCAACATATTTTCTATCACTTTTTGTTGGACAATTCTATTCATATAGCTTTAGTTTGTGAAACTTGGCTTAAGCCCCGTCACACTATCAAATTTCGTGGTTATGATGTAGTCAGACTTGATTCAGGGAATGCTCATAATGGTGTCGCCATTATTTTACATAAATCTATTATGTATACTAAAATAAACACAATCTATGATGATTCCTTACAAAATATAGCAGTTCGTATTAATTATGCTAATAATAAAGAACTTACTATTGTAAGTTTTTACAGTCCAACTAATTGCAACCCTCCTTTTTCTAAAACAAAATTAGATAGACTAATTCAATCTTTTCCTCGTCCAATTTTTTTAGCTGGCGATTTTAATGGTTTGCATACAACCTGGGGATGTTCAGCTTCTAACTGCAGAGGTAGGGATATTTTGGATTCCATTAATAAAAACAATCTTGTTCTTTTAAATGATGGTCAAACAACTACTGTTGGTTCCCACACTTGGAGGCGAAATGCTCTTGATTTGACCATTGTCTCTCCTTTGCTAGCCCTGGAGTGTGAATGGTCAGTTCATGATGATCCTTTAGGCAGTTACCACCTTCCTGTAATTACAAAATTCTTAGTGAATAACAATAATTCTTCTAGCTTTCATATACCTGACAGTATTCCTCTTCCATTTTCTTATAATTTCAATACTGTTGATTGGAAAACATATTCATCCGGCATTGATGCTCTTTTGTGTAACTTTTCTATAGACAGACACAATCCTTTGCTTAGCTATAATAAATTTATTAAACTCTTACATTTGGCACTAGTAGATTCAATTCCATCTCCAAGGCGCTACTCCTCTGATGGGGGGCAGGCTCAGCCCCTTTCAACCTCTAACAGAAAGAAAAGAACTCCACTCCCCTGGTGGAATGCTAACTGCAGCAAAGCTGTGGAAGATAGTAAAAATGCTTACTTAACTTTCAAACACAATCCCTCTGAAGCAAATTACCTAGCTTTTAAGAAACTCCAAGCAAAGAAAAAGTTCATTATCAAGTATGAAAGAAAGATGAGTTGGTTGAAGTTGTGTGAATCTTTCAACAGAACTACACCTATGTCTGTGGTCTGGTCATATATGCGAAGATTTAATAAAAGTTATGCATCCACATCTCAAAATAATAACATATATTCTTGGATCCCCGAATTCCTTAAAAAATTTACACCAGATACAGTAGAGCCAGCTTTTATTTTCAACCCTTCTCATCCTGTTTCTCCTAGTAACTTTCACTTAATTAAACCTTTTACATTTGTTGAATTTACTACAGCAATCCATTCTCGTAGGGATACTGCAGCTGGCCTCGACCATATCTCTTATAAAATGCTAAAAAATCTACCTGATCAATCTAAATTAGTTTTGCTTGAAATCTTCAATCTTCTTTGGCAGCATTCTCTAATTCCTGAAGATTGGAAAACTGATTGTCTTGTCCCCATTCTCAAACCCAACAAAGATAAAAATAGTTTTGACTCTTACAGACCTATAGCTTTAACTTCATGTATGGGTAAAATCTTCGAGCAACTTATCAAACAGAGGTTAGAACATTTTATTGAGAAGAACCATATACTACCTTCGAATCAATTTGGGTTTAGGAGGGGTAAGTCTTCAAGGGAAAGCATTGCTAATTTACATCTCGATATCTTTGAAGCCTTCAAATCAAGGAATGCTCTTGTCAGTGTTTTCTTTGATGTGGTAGGTGCATTTAATAATGTTAATCATCATATACTCTCTTCAGAATTGGCTGCTGCTGGTTTGCCTGCAAAGGTGATAGAATGGATATATAACTTTTTGAATGGTAGAAAAGTATTTGTTAAGTGTAAAAATAGGCTTATAGGCCCTAGGTATTCTTACAAGGGCACTTGTCAGGGCAGTATATTGAGTCCTTTAATATTTATTTTATACATCCACAAACTTAATATTATCCTAGGCACTGAAGTATCCAATCTCCAGTTTGCGGATGACCTGGTAGTGTACTGTGTTGGTAATAATACCAGTACAGTATGCTCCAAGCTTAACATTGCCTTGTATAAACTAAATTGTTACTTTAATTATCTTGCATTAGACATTAGTATAGATAAATCCAAGGTTGTAGTTTTTAGCAATATTGGGCCTTTTATAGTCAATATTAAATATGACAACACTGATTTGCCTGTGGAGAATAGTGCAAGATTTTTGGGTGTTATTTTTACAAGCAACCTCTCTTGGAGAAAATATGTTGATTGTATATGTGACAGAGCTCAAAAAGCCCTAAATGTCCTGAGGTCTCTTGCAGGGACATACTGGGGTTCAGACCCTAAAATTCTTTTAAAATTATACAAATCCCTTGTACGAAGCCACTTTGAATATGGTTACCTCTGTTTTTCCTCAGATAGTCAATTGGTAAATAAACTAGATATCCTTCAAAATCATAATCTTAGACTTATTACAGGTGCCATGAGAACTACTCCCATTAATTCTTTACAAGTAGAATGTAATACTCCCCCCTTAATCTTACGCTTCCAGTATCTCAAATTCTGTTATTTACTTAAACTTTTCTCTGTAATTCATCATCCTCTGATTAAAAAGTTATTTTCACTTCACATTAAGTATCCTGTTAACACTCATCTGACCAAAAATATTCCATTTATGCTTTTTGATTTTTCATTCATGATCAAGTTAGATAGTCAGTTTAAATTTCACAAATCTAATGAATGGGTGTGTTATGAGAAAGAGTTTGAATGTCTATTTCATGAGCTGGATATAGTAATTGACAACAAATTAAGAGATCGGCAAGAAGTCTATAACCTCTTAGATCAATACCCAAACTATCACCACATTTATACAGATGGCTCTAAAAGTAATGAAAGGGTTTCTATGGCTTATGTCATTCCTCATAAGGAATTTGGACTGGGAGTAAAACTGAAGAAAGAATCAAGCATATTTTCCGCCGAAGCTTATGCCATTCTTGCTGCACTTAAATACATTCAAGACCAATCTGAAAATCGTTGGCTCATTATCACTGATAGCATGAGCGTATTGCATGCTTTGAAAAACTATCAAATCAATGCTCACACAAACTGCATTATAATAGAAATCAGGCACATACTTCATAATCTTTCAACAAGAAACTATAGTATTACATTTTTATGGACTCCATCACATATCGGAGTTTCGGGTAACGAGCAAGCTGATTTTCTAGCACGTGCGATTGCTGACATTGTTGACAGTGACAGCGGCAGCCCCGTCGACGATGTCGCTATTCCTTATAGCGATTTAATACCTATAATCAAGTCCAAACTTTTAAAAGATTGGCAGGACACATGGACAGAATCTCTTACTAGAAAAGGTACTTGGTATGCTCAAATTAATCAGAATATTGGTAAAAGCCCTTGGTTCACCAATTGCCGTTACTTCAGAAGCAGACAATATTATACTATTCTTTGCCGTTTGAGATTTGGACATTGCCGTTTCAACGCTCATTTACATCGCATGCGCATAATTCAATCGCCTTCTTGCACCTATTGCTCAACAAATGATGAACAGACCCTTGATCATATTTTCTTTCAATGCTCAAGTTTTAATATTCAAAGACTGTCTTTAGTAGCCAATTTATTGAATTTATATGAAAAACCAGAGAATATACCGCGCTGCATTGAAGACATTTTGAAAAATAAAGACACCTATGTATTTATTTACGATTTTATTAAAAACACGATCAAGGACATATGAAACAAGGATTTTAACAAATATCGGACTCGACTTAGAAATAAATTCTATGAGATAATATCTGGGTAAATAACTAACAATTGAATATGGAATATGCATCGGATGTAACATTGAAGACTTGGCTCCGGCCTTATTACACACTTGGAACAGAAACAAATATTACAGACCTGGCTGTATGGGCTTGACTCTTTGCCTGTCCTAACGGACGAAGGGAAAAAAAAAAAAAAAAAATCAATTTCGTTGTTGAAAAAATATATTAAAAAACAAAGATGAAAAAAGGCGGGAATAGAAAACTTTTACTTTAAATATTGTTAGTTTTTGGGATTTTTTTATAATTACGTGCTAATTAGGAAAAAACCATGAGTTCTGCAAGTGGTGAAGATATAAGCTGCACTCCTGATTTTCGACATTTCTGACTGTATTTACCACCTGTATTTTTATTGTACCTACATTCGTGCAAATAAATGATTGATTGATTGATTGAATGAAAATGGAAGCTGAAGCAGCAATTAACAATATTTTGCCTGAAAGTTCTAAAATGTTTTATTCTTGTAATGCCGGTTTTTTCTACTTACCTCACAATCGAGATGTAAAGCAGAGTAGTTAGCTCGGGTGTAAGCATCAATTGCACCCTCGAACTATAGGCGCCCTCGCTGCGCTCGTGCGCCTAAATATCTCGGGCTGCAATTGATGCCTTACAGCCCTTGGCTACTAATCTACTATTAACGTTGACCTCAAAATGATTTCAAAATAAAATTTAGTGAAAAAAAGTTTTTTTAAGTTCATCGAGACTTGACAGTTGGACACGTTTAACCCTGCTTTGCATTTAATGTTGATTTGTAGCCTAACTATTTATAAACATAATCAAACAAAAAAGCTGCGGATATTTGCGCTTTGCGGAATAATTAGTAAATTGTGATAAAAGACACAAAAGGGAAATCCACTCGCTATCTATTACAGTTTCAAATGTAGACTGTTTATATCAATAGTTTGCGGTGAGAAGTAAGTGGTAATACTAATGACGGTAATACTGCCAGAAGATTTTTTTACAATGCAAGCTGTTCTGCTGAAACTACAGGAGTGGATGTAAATTTGATTAAACGACTACACATAATTCTACAAGCTCATTCATCAGGTGTAATAATAAATGCTGAAAAATTTGGCAATTATGCTATAGAGACTGCCAGGATCTATGTGAGCAATTATTAATGGTATTACATCTTCAGTTCACAAAATTTTGATTTTTTGGCGAAAGTGTCATAAAGCATTTTGCAGTGCTTTCTATTGGTCAACTTTCGGAAGATGCACAAGAATCTCGCAACAAGGATTATAAAAAATTTCGTCTACATCATGCTAGAAAATGCTCAAGATCCGCTACAAATGAGGATGTATTACATACTCTTCTTTATACTTCAGATCCTTACATAACCAGTATTAGAAAACCGTATACTAAAAACGTGAAGGAACTTGATGACGACACCTTAGATCTTTTGAAAATGAACGAATTAATTTTAGATCCCGAAGTTCATCAACTATAAATAGCATATTTATATTAAACATTACTTTACATTTAATTAATCTGTATACAATTTTAATCACAACATTTTTTAACTTTTCTTTTATTTTACACAAAATTTTATGTTTTTATATTTAAATTGAAGGTTTTTTGGTATACTATATGACATTTGGTTTTTGTACACATTATAATGACTGTATTCATTGTAAAAAAAAATAATGGACATATGTGATAGTTTTGAATTTGTTTTATTTTTTTAATGTGTGGTTTTAAATTTAATCATAATTAATTACATTCCATTTGAAGCCATATACACTACTCTATATTTGTGCAAAATTTTAGAACATATCCAGAAATAAAAAAGTTATTGATTTTTAATCAGAAACTCGATCGAGCGCAGGGCTAAAAGGCTTATAGGCGACGAGGCGCAATCGGGGAAGCTCCATAGCCTGTCTCATCGGCGAACCGTTGCTTGCCTGTCGGTTTTCTACAGATTGTGCTTCGCTGAGTGTGCGCAGGAGCACCATGACCTGATCACTCCATTTCCCTTTCACTACCGGTCTACCAGACGCACGGCTGGATACCATCCACACTTGGTTGATATACCGTCTTGTCGTACCAAGCGCTTCTCCTCTACATTTATTGTGCGCACTTCCAGGCTGGAATTCTCTGCCGGCTTCTGCACTTATGACCTTTCAACCTTTAAGGCAAGAGTAAACAGGCATCTTCTGGGCTCACTCGTTCCATCGTAGACCTCATGTATCGCTTACTATCAGGCGCGATCGAAGTCAAGAGTGAGCTCATTTTGAATTAAAAAAAAAACAGACCTTTATTTTCCATAGTGCGGCGATGGGCCATGGTTACATGGTAGACATCCCACCCGTACAAAACGTTTTGTGAGTACTTTCATTGTGTCTACAGCTAAGGAGTGGAATTCTCTACAGGAGTCATGTGTTTCCTGATAACCTAAAGTTCTTTAAGTCAAGACTGAATGGGTTACTTCTAGGCAAGAGTTCTTCGTCTTCTACCATATCATCGTTTAACATCAGGTGAGATAGTGGTCAAACATGAGCCTATATTAATATATATATATAAACTACCTAGTCAAAGTCTGCTATCTCGTCTTGGTGGAACCGTCATGACTGAAGATTGCGATCATCAATAAAATAAAATACAAAATACTGAATGAATACAAATATATTTTGTACATTAGTTTTAGATTGATTTATAAAAGCACTAGCAAATATTACATTATTTAAATCAAATTTGATTACTATAAAAAAAGTTCATAGTAAGTCAATATTAAAAGATAAACATAAGTATGCTGTTGAGGACTTTTTTAAAATTATTTACGACAAACAATCCCACTGTACATTATATTCGTGTAACAAGATACCCAACGAGCACAATAGTGGAAATAGCAGCCTATATTGTTACTTTGGGTTGTAAAATAGCGGTTTAAGGGTTCAAAAAGCAGTTCAGAGTTGCATATCTGCATCCGTAAACGTCTATAGTTATAAAAGTTACTTAAGGTGCTATAAGCTGAATCAAATACTACCCTAGTCTTCACAGTAGTCCACGGTAGAACTCATTTGCCACTTACACCTTTATATGAGAGTTACGAAGATCATTCTGCCACTCACAGCTGCACAGTAGTTTCCATTGTAACTTGTATAGGTTATAGTTATAGTAACCACTATTATACTACTATAAGTTTCATTATAGAAATAATAGAAACTCTTATGCATACTATAGTTACAAAAAAATCATCAGTGTAACTAAGGCCTTTAGTAGCAATAGTCATTCCTTACAGGCTCAATCCATTCGCCATTTTACAGCCGCTTTTGTAACTATTAATCAAATCAAATCAATTTTATTTGTGTAACATTTGAACAGTGAATACAGTTCTTAAATTAAAGATAGGTCGCTATGTTATAAAATGTTAATAAAATGGATGCTAAACGAATAAGTACGTAACTAGATCTTATAACCTCAAAAACAGGAAAATAGGAGCTTTTTGTGGCTGTGAGTTGCACTAGGGGAACAAAAATCACTGGAAGCGTTAGAAGGGTGAAAATTAGCGCTATGATTCTCAAAAGGGAGTTATTAGAGCTCAAACTGCAGGTTATGACTACATTACAATGACGCCATGATTTTTTAAGAAAACTTATAATTCACTTGCAAAATTGAGTTGATATACATTGGTTTTTCAGTTAAATGTGCATTAAATGTACCGGTTAACAATCGGCCACTTGCGAATTGTAAATTATCGACACGTAAAAATACGGAAATAAAATTTATTCTGTATAACAAATAAAAAATATCACATATCTTTTGTTAATTTTTTAAATATCATAAAAGCGCGTTAAAATCACTCGAAAATTATTTTATATATCTACAGTAAACTGGACAGCGTTTTAAGTATCTTTATATTTCTTGCTAATACAGAATACAAACCTTTACTTTTTTTTTGTTTTATTTTCATGATGGCGACGAAAACACTTTACCAAAATATTACAAATAATGTCAACTGAAGATATACAATAAAGAACTATAATCAATTAATTCGTTCAAAGTAGTTCAAAATCATTCAAAAGTAGCGCTACGAGAGCTTTAGTATAGCGTTAATAAATCGTTATAGCTATTAAGGAACCTTTATGCAACCGTTGTGCAGGTTAAGTGGAACTTTAGGTTGCATAAAATGGCGCCCAAATAGCGCTAAAGCGGCTGCTTTAAGTCTGCAGTAGACGCTCTAGCGCTTACGTCTATTACCATAAGTAATAATCGGATACGCTCCAAAGCTCTAATGCAGCCCATTTGTGCTAGTTGGGTAGCTTTCAGAGAACAGGATTTTCTTCGACTTGCAAGTAAGTATCAAACTTATCATTATATTATGGTCAAATTACCAAAATCGTAATAAATTGTCACCTGTCTCCGATGTATAACCTATATTACTGTAAGGTTTTATCAAAATCGTTCAGTCGTTACTGCATCCATCCATCCATCCTCACAAACTTTCGTATTTGTTATATTTGTAGGAAGGAAGTAGGACAAGGTTTTTTTGTTTTTTTTTTTTTTTTTAATTACGGATGAGCCCGCTCTTGACCTCGATCTCGCCAGATGGTAAGCGATAGATGAGGTCTACGATGTGACGAGCGACCCCAGAAGATGCCTATTTACTCTTGCTTTAAATATATAATACAACAATTAACTACCTATTAATGTGTTACTGTTAAATATTGTGGTAAAATTAAACGTTATTATTATAACTATTAAAAATATAAGCCACTTGTGGGATGGCTCTGTAAAATACCAACTTGCTGCACTGGACTCGATCGAGCGCAGGGCTAAAAGGCTTATAGGCGACGAGTTGCTATCGGGCAAGCTTCATAGTCTGGCTCATCGGCGAACCGTTGCTGGTTTTCTATAGATTGTACTTCGGGGAGTGTGCGCAGGAGCTCCATGACCTGATTCCTTCATCTCCATTTCACTACCGGTCTACCAGACGTACGGCTGGGTACACACTTGGTTGATGTACCGTCTTGTCGTACCAAGCGCTTCTCCTCCACATTTATTGTGCGCACAGCCAAGTTGTGGAATTCTCTGCCGGCTATTGTGTTCCCTGCCACTTATGACCAGAGTAGGTAAATATGCATCTTCTGGGCTCGCTCGTCACATCGTAGACCTCATCTATCGCTTACTATCAGGCGAGATCGAGGTCAAAAGCGGGATCATCCGTAAAAAAAAAGTTGAATAAAAATAGTGCATAGGTTAAGTTTAATTTTGAATTCATACTGAGGCAGAATATCATTAAATAATATATATTTCGTGCGGGTACCGTTTAACGCTTACCGTTGTTTACAAAGCACGAAAACAAAAATTTGACATATCAGTAGACGTGGTACATGGATGCACTGAAGTTTAAGCGGCGACGAACAAAATGCTTGCGAAGTCGAAAATAGCCGAACGTAGCCCGAGAAACCTCGAAGCCAAGTTTCGGCGGGCCGAAAGGTTCAGACGATTTGTGGCCGAAACCGAAACTTCAGCCGAATCACCATTTTTGGCCGTAACTTCACCGTAACCGAAACTTCGGTCGGACACTACTTTTTACTATTATTCATTTTTTCTCACAAACGATACCGTTTTGCCTACAACATTAATTGATATGAAATAAAGAAAATATAAAAACCCTTTATTTAAAGCGACATCTTGTGGGATGTAGCTCTAACTAGCAAATTAACCTGGTCAACAAAACGTCGGTCGTAGTCTAAGCTTATGTTTTTAGCGCCATCTAGCATACATTACAAGCAAGTTTAGTGCTTCTAGTGGATGCTAGATGGCGTTATTTCTACCCGAATAAAACTGACATGTTGCGCCACCCGTAGTCTAAGCTTATGTTTTTAGCGCCATCTAGCATAAATTACAAGCAAGTCTAGTGCTTCTTGTGGATGCTAGATGGCGTTATTTCTACCCGAATAAAACTGACTTACTGCGCCACCTATTCAAGGGTGGCAGTAGCGTTCAACAGTCGTGAATCTGATTGCGATTGTAACTACTGTATTTCTGCGTATTTTACTAAGATTTTTATGTATCCGTTAGAGGTCGTTTTCATAAACTTTCTGTTCACTATCAAATATGTACATAGTAAGTTGGTACCTAAACTCAAGACAGTTATACATATTATTCAGACAGAAAAAGAACAATTTCAAAACTTTTGATGAACCTCAAATTACTCCTCTAGCTGTTACTTTACTCTTTGCTACTGACTGTTCTTTGATGATTCATATCGAGAGTATCAAAACGAAGAGTGGCTTTTTGGATTGAGTATTTTGAGGAAAGGAGGTGTGTAAGAAAAAGGTTTATCAACTTTATTATTGGATGTAAGATACAGGGATGAACTTGAACTTAGGTTCCAAAGGTTGACGGCTATGGCAGAGAACGGGCTGTGGGAAATACCTTGCAAGATAAATTTGTTAAGATTTATCTACTACAATAAACTAGTCCGGGAATGTTACCAATGATGAAATAATTATTATGGTACTGAAATGTGAGCCTCGTCAGAAACTCAGTCTTTTGAGTTTTATTATTTGGACGAATCAGACATTGATATATTCGCAGGAAAAGCAAGGTTATTTCATATACACATAACTGAAGCATTGCCAAACTTAAGTCGTAGTGGCAGGGCATATATTCGAAGAACTGATGGTCGATGAAGGTGTCCAAGGTGGACCAATGACCGGGTTGAGGAAATAAGTTGTAGGTAATCGGTCCTAAAAGCTACACAGGGGGAGGCAGTGGCCGTCTTTTCTCTCAAGTCCTAAGCTGACACTCAAAGCCAGGTGACAATAAAATGCGGCGCGTCGTATTCCGCGCGCGCTTCAAAGAGCAGTCAACAGCATTGACGGGGCCCAATAGGGCCATTGTCTTACAGGGTTGCGGGAATGTTCTAACAAGATACCGCGGCCCCGGAATGCAAGGCCAACTGAAGGAGCAGGGTGGCTTTTTAGTGAGTAGAAGTCTGACACTTCCTTTCGCTCTACCCACAGCGGTAGGAGACATTTGATGATTTTCCCACCCAGGAAAAAAAATATCATGAAAATAGTATCAAAATTATTAGTTTCATAAAAAAAATGAGAAACACGTGTGAATATTCCCAAGGCTCTAACAACGTAGGTAATCAATAAACATAACTACCTACGCTTGATCAAAATGCTGGTAGTTTTCGTTCGGCTTCACCCACGTTAATAGTTTGAAATAGAAACACTATTTAAACCATATTGTTTTAATGAAAAGGTTACTTAATCGTGGCCATATTAGAAAATAATTTATCTTATATAAATCTTATTGACCTAAAGCTTTTTTCTGGATCTGTATCGTAAGAACAATTCCCACAACCCCGTAAGGCAATGGCCCTGTCGGGCCTCGTCAATGCTGCTGACTGCGCTTTGAGGTGCGCGCGGAACACGACGTGCCGCCGACCCTTGTCTGGTCCTTACCGGACGGTGAACTACCCCTGCTCGTCGTCCGCAGACCCGCGTCTACAGTGGCCGGAGATCGGCTCGTGATCCTCGACGCCCGGGGTGTTTACCACGGCGGCTGGGGCGTGAGGAAGATAACTGTCTCTCCTTCACGCGTTCCGCCTCCTCCTTCGCTAGTATGACTGCTTCGCAGAAGGAGGCGACTGCATCCCATTCCCTCTCGCTCCACACCATGGTCTGAACCAGAACCGGGCGCGAGAGGTCGCCGCCGCCGATCACCTCCACGAGGACATGGCGGTGTTCCGCCCAAGCAGGGCACTCCTCGACCGTGTGCTCTACCGTGTCCTCCGGGTGGTCCTCACAATGACGGCATCCAGGCGTGTCCTCCCGCTTTATCCGAAACAGGTACCTTCCGAAACCACCATGTCCGGTCAGTACCTGCGTCAGGCGGAAGGTGAGGACGCCGTGGCGTCTCTCAAGCCATATTGACCTAACGCTTTGTCTGAGGTAAACAACACTCGCAAAAATCATCACAGCGAGAAAAACAACAGGTGATTTTATTTTCCGCTAGGTTTAATTTTAATAAGGTTTAGGAAGATGACGCAAATTGCAGAGGCTAGCCCTACTTACTTACAGGGCTTTTTGCTACAAGAAAAAAACAATAAACTTCTTTAAAAACCCTAGATAAAACTTGAATTATTTAATTGAAAATAGAAATATCACCATTTAAAAAAATAACAGTTCTTCAGTATCGTAGTTGCATTTTTACAAACATCCGGACCCGGATCAAATATTTGTCCCAGCGCGGGAATCGGACCTGCGACACGCAGCTCAGCAGCCAATCGCTCAACCACTGCGCCATCCGTGTCGATTATGTGAAAGGCGAGCCAGCCTCTGTCAGATCAACTTATCTGCGGCATTTAGTCTGCCTTCGTGCCTATGTGCATGAAGTGTAAATAAATAAATAAATGGCATGGTGTATCCCTATTCCCTGTATTAATTTAATCTCCCATTTTAAGTTTCATTAAGTCTCCCGCATAAGCTGCCACTTAACAATATCAATAGAAAATCAAACATAATATCAAACTGTTAAAGCTCTATAAAACATCTTTGTACCGAATTCTCCTATGTTCATACTCCAACACGAACAGATAAAATATATCGTTTCTCTGAAGAGTCATTTTGTTGATAAATTTACACTGAACACGTTGAAAGTCCAGTCACGCTTCAGGATTGGTTCAAAGATACGTGAAACCTGGATACAGTGCCTACTAGGTATATTAACCATTATAAACTTTCTAGGGCCTTAACAGACGATACCTGTCTCAGCTACACTAGATTCAAAACTTTGCCTATTCATATCTTAGTAATGTTAAGCCAAAGGTCATTTCTACGAGGAAGTAGGTACTTCGGTGTTGCCTTGTCAAACATCACGTAACGCAATCATTAACCGATTTCTGAAGCAAGTTGGGAGCCTGTTGCTAAGCAATACAAAGAGTGTCGGCGAATACACATACTTAGGTACTTATTACCTATATAGGTTTTCATAACGGATTAAGCATTGATCTGGGAACTGTGTTAAGACCATAGATAAAATAAATAACGTAAGTATTTTTGATTTCTGTGGTTAAGACAAATTCAACCATTCGAATTTAATTAAGCTAGCAATAAGCAAACTTTGGAAGTGCAAGTATTTCATTCCCCATGTAAAAATTGTGCAAATGTATGTATGCATAGAGGGTAAAGCATGCATTTCTAGTACATAATTATATTGCCTATAGGTAATATATGTACTAGAAATGTAACAGAATATATTTGTTAACTGTGTTGCTCACTGTAGCTCGTAGTCTACACACCGAACTAACTAAATAGTCACAAAAAATGCAACAAGATGACGGTAATTATGACATATCGTCATTTTTGTGCCAATATCGAATTTAAGGAGGATTATAAGTTCAGGTTTTTAGGTGTCGCATTTCTCTCGTTCAATCACCAAGAGCTATGAAGTACTGGAATCTCGTGTTTAAAATACTTCGAATATTCTAGCACATTGTTAACATAATTTTTCTTATCGAGAGTTTGAATTCGGAATCACCAGTTTTAAATAAATTTCTTTTTTAATCATTTGAATTTAAATTCTGTATTTAGTTTGTAAGTTATATTATTATTTTTTATTAATAGGGCTGTACATTTTAATATAATTACATAAAATTTTGAAATCGCATCCAAAACCCAGTACATAAGTACTGCATATCAATTTGGCAATACGCCCGGCGTACTAAAACTTAAAAGGCCTTTAAATTTTCTGTATGCATTCTCTTGAAACTATGATGTTCTAGTCCGAAACAGCTATAATAATTGAATAAATTTACGGAGACCTAGATACGGAGTCGAGAATAGGAGTCGAGTTGAATGCAAGTCCTATGCGGTGTTCAATAGTTGGTTTCCATTCGGCTACTGTACC
Organism: Tholera decimalis; assembly: GCA_943138885.2. Taxonomy (NCBI): domain Eukaryota; kingdom Metazoa; phylum Arthropoda; class Insecta; order Lepidoptera; family Noctuidae; genus Tholera; species Tholera decimalis. The sequence goes on from OW964562.2 coordinate 21,249,040, forward strand.
GTCCTCTTATTGTATGTTGATTCATCGCTGTACCTCCATTATAGATAGATCTAGATATGCTTTCTGTCCTTTTTATGACGCTATACAGTCAGCATTTGGATTTTCATATGCAAACATGCATGTATCACCATGATGAGCTTTAATTAGGTAGCTACAATAATTTAATAATAATAATCTCACTATTTTTAAACCCCAACGCAAAAAGAGGGTGTTATAAGTTTGACCGCTATGAGTGTCTATGTGTCTATTTGTCTGCCTGTGGCACCGTAGCTTCTAAGCGGGTGAATGGATTTCGATGTATTTTTTTGTTAGAAAGCATGTTTTCCGGCGATGGTTCTTAGATATGTTTTGTCAAAATCGGTTCAGCCATTTACTGGGTATGAATAATCGAATGCTGTCAAATATACCCTAAATGAAAGAACACGACGTTTATATTACAATTAGACATGTTTTATCCAAACCGGTTCAGCGATTTACTAGATATGGGGGGTGAAAGTGGGGATGAATAATCGAATGTTGTCTAATATGGATATATTCATTCCTTTTCATTTCATACCCCACTTGGACAAGTGGGGTATCAAATGAAAAGGAATGACGTGCATGTTACAATCAGACATGTTTTATCAATATTGGTTCAGCTATTTACTAGGTATGGGGGGTAAAAGGGGAGATGAATAATCGAATAATGTCAAATATACCTAAGTTGCGTATCAAATGAAAGGGGACGACGTGTACTATATTACGAAAAACACTTAAAATAACATTAAAAAAATATAAAAACGTACTATATATCATACGTATATACCTACAACTAGTTTAAGAAACATCCCTTAAGTAGTAAAAAAATAATAGTTGCGGCGGAGTATCGCTAGTAACAAAAAAAATATATAATAAAAATATCGATCCTGAATTAGCGATAAATCACCGTGACTATTTTTTTTTCTATTTTTAAGTGATGTTTCTTAAACTAGTTTTATATACGTATTTTTTACGTAGGTAGGGGGGTTTATTAAATTTTAAATTTAATTTTTTTAAATTATTAAACTGTTTAGTATTTTTATAATTTCTGTGTTTTTGCGGTTTTCTTCTTATTACCTGGGTTGATAAATGGCTAACGAAGCACTTAGCTTAATAATAAGAGCCGCATGGGTTGATTGAGGTTAAGCAATGCTTGCAGAGTTTAGTCAGTGGATGGGCAACCTTAACATATAAAGATTTCCCCGTGCCTTGCCATTGCCAAGTTACTGGTCCCGGCTCTCATTAATTTGGTTATTTTTAACAGTCGATACGGGTAAAAAGAAAGAAAACTGATACCAGCATTGCCAAAGGGATGTTACTTTGTTTTGGATGCAAAAAATATACAGACGCTAGTAGACAATGGATATTTAAAAACTAGTTAGATGATGATGAACTGTCTTGAAAACTTAACAAGATCTTTTTTTACTCTCTTCTGATCTTGTTGAATTTTGCTGCGATCAGTTAGAATTGAAAAAATCTATAAATCTGCAAACAAATCCTTATAACGTTCCGTGTTGTGTTTTATTCTGGAAATATCCGCATCCACAATCTAAAAGAGATACCGATTTTATGTTAAAAATTAGGTCATTTTAATGAACACAAAGTTGTCTGTGAATTACAATTGGTCCGAAGCCGGTAGCTGGAACAAATCAAAGATAATTACAATTTAAATCACGAAAGAACTTTTAACACAGAAGCGTATCTTTGTGAGAGTGAGCAATTAATCAAAGCCTCCCAACTTTACTAGTTAGAGCAGCTAACGGACTGTTAAAGAACTTAAAAAAGTATCTATTTTTCGTGCCTATTCGATTGTGGCACTCAATCGATGTTTAACCAATTGTAAACATAGGTTCGTGTTCAACAACTTTGCCTTCGAATAAAAAATATTCAAAATTGAAATAAAAAAATCTGGGTTCAACAAAATGTTGAATAAGTTTTTTGCTTAAAATATTAAATCTATTCACTGTGTTTTGCATTGTGAATTTGCCCTGATTTCAATTTATATAAAAACTTTTTAGGTAAATCATAAATCGTACGACCCGAAGATCTAACGGAATGTTATAAAGAAATGTTGCTGTCTAATCACTTGATTGATTTCCTAAGTGATAACTTACAACACCCACGAGACTCTGTACAATAGCTTGTTCGTTATCGGGAAATAGACTAACACCCGAAGTAAATGTCAATTAAAATTAATTGGGTATTATATTAACGAAGCCCAGAATGTCTTTGTAGTTAATAGCCGATTAGGTACGAAGTCATATTTGGGTGAACGAATAATAAACATATTATGTGGCCCGTCACACAATCTTCTATCTACTATAAATTTCTTTATCTATATATTAATACGCAAAGCAAAACTTTGTAACCCTTCTTACGAAAATACGCAGAGTTTAAACTTTACGCAAATTACGGAAAGAGAAGTGACAGTTCATAAACCTTTAGTATAAATAAAAATGAATTGGCAAAATGTATGTATAATATTATGTACCTACCTACGCACATAGGTAACTTCGGAACAACTGCACCAAATTGAATGATTACTTTTCTGTTGTCTCTTTTTTGTCAGGTGGGAAAATCATCGAATGACTTACCTCGCTCTGGGTTAAACGGAAGGATGTGTCAGACTTCTACTGACTAAAAACCCACCCTGTTCCTTCAGCTACCCTTAAGTTCAGGGGCCGCGGTATCTCGTTAAAACAATCGCGTAACCCTGGCAGGCAATGGCCCTATGGGGCCCCGTCACCAGTGCTGACAGCTCCTTGAGGCGCGCGGAACACGACGCGCCGCTGACCCGGGCCTGGTCCTTACCGGAAGGTGAGCTATCCCTGCTCGCCGTACGCAAACCCGCGCCTACAGTGGCCGGAGATCGGATCGCGATCCCCGAAGCCCGGGGCATCTCGCGCGGCGGCTGGGGCGTGAGGAAGAGAGTTGCCTCACCCTCGCGCGTTCGGCATCCTCGTTCGCTAGTATTACTGCTTCGCAGAAGGAGGCGACTGCATCCCATTCCCTATAGCTCCGCACCATGGTCTGAACTAGTGTCCTCCGGGTGGTCCACACAATGACGACACCCGGGTGTGTCCTCCCGCTGAATCCAAAACAGTACTTCCCGAAACAGTGTTCGGTGAGCACCTGCGTCAGGGGGCAGGGTGGCGTCTCTCCAGCCACTCCTTAAAGAGGGGACTTATCGCCGTGATTGCGACGTGCCCAGCCTTCGGTTGCGACAGCCGCTCTTTCCATGCTGCCGTGAGATAGTCATCGGACTTTGACTAGTACAGCCAGACTATTTCTACAGATCTTGCAAGCCAACATGGTTCAAAGCGATTGCGGTGCGTTTAAGATAACTTCGTTGTGCACCTAAAAGCTGACGACGCAAAAATTTACGCTTGGACCTTTTTGCACCATAATTGATTAAAATCTGTCAACGAAAACGAATTACACCATTTTACTTTTAGATCTCGACATCAATTTTAATTTAAGTTCACTTGACGCAGTGTTAAAATAATCCATCTTCGGTTAAATAATTTCATATTGTGTCCGTCTGCAACTTTATTTTCTCATGCGTCATTGTGAAGCTTCATCTATGAAGATTGTATTTACAACCATCACTGGCTACAAATTGCCAGCATTTCTTCAACATCGAGTAAGATAAAATCCCACCAAAAACATCCTGTAAAAAATTAGCCAAGTCTCGCCTAAGCTGCTTGTTTCTCTATAAAAAGTAATGAAATCTCTAAGCAAAGCGAAGCCAAGTCTAAGGCTCTTTATTGCGATTTCTTTATTAATATAGTTAGATTTTATGTAACGGGCCGTTGAACATACTCTATGCACTTTTACTAGTTAATACATCGAAGTCAACGGCCAAGTCAATCGAATCTAGTAAGATGACGATAATTTTAGCGTTCTAAATATATCCAGAGATCCCCAAATAGGGGCCTGAAAATACGCCAAAATGGTTCCAGAAAAGGATGGTGCGGCAGTGTTTGCTTTGCGCTCGACTTGGCGGGGGCACTGCCTTGCCCCTAGATAAGGGAAAACTTCGATTGTACAGTCGTAGGTAATCTATATAGACTTTCTTTTTACCCTTGCTCGCTTCGTATTAGAAATTAAATAAAGCCTAGTACTTACAGTCAACGGTTTATAGGACAATTAATTTTTTTTTCGTTCCCTTTTGTTGTGCTTTACTTTTCACGTAGAAGAAACGTGAAAGTACTAATAAAAGTTGTAAAAAATAAGCCTCAGTAGACTAACGGCTACGGTTTCGGACTTGTGATCGAGAGGTCGCAGGCTTGAACCCCACCCATTACACAATTCCCGTGAAACCACTCCAGACACAAGCATATATGGCTTATTTGGAGGGGTTAACAAGATTGCTAGAATTATGAATTTTTGAAATAAATTGCCATATCGATTTGAAGGAGCAAATCAAAGGTAGGCAAATAAAGTTAGTCTTGTCAAAAAATATTGGTACAAAATAAGTGAATACACAAAAAAAAATATCCTATTCCTATTTCAGTCACAATAATAATTGTTAAACTTAGTAAACTTAGTTGCGTCATTAGGCACATTTTGAACATTAATGAAATACTGGGACTGCTAAGACTAATATAAGTGCCTTATTTCCAACTTATATTAACTGAGCCTTAGTTTCTCTAACTTGGAAGACATGATGCTTCTAAACTTACAGTGAAATACCATTTTGTGTATTCAGAAGTTTACAGTAAAACAGTGACAGGCCCTGAAAGTTGAGAAAAGAAACTTCATGCAGGATTTCTATTTGAAATAGTCTGTTACTAACTTTTATGCCTTTTCAGAAGCCTGAAGCAAATAAGAAAATGATGTTTAAATATATTAGATATGAAAACAAACGGAAAGATCTGCATTGTACGATTGATGGCAGTTAATATAAGACAAGAGTGTTAATGTTAATATAATATAAGATACACTCTTATATTATTATAATATTGATATATATGTTGATTCCAGCTTAATTGAATGGATTATTTTATTTAAATACGATGGAAGACTACAGCTAACGCAAATAAATCTATATTCAACCAAATGAAAGTCTCTAACTTCTGTCAGCGGCTTCAAGAGAAAAAAAAGCCATCTGGCCTTTTCTAAGGTTTAACCTATCTGTGCCAATTTCAATCATAATAGGTTGAGTGGTTGAGACGTAAAAGTGTAACAGACAGACAGACAGAGTTACTTTCGCTTTTATTATAATATTAGTAAGTACGTACATAGTAGATTGACATAAAAAAGTAAAATCTATGGACATTCATATAAAGAAACTAAGTAATTAATATATTACTGCTTAAATATATTGTTGCTCGCATTGCATAAAACGTAGAAAAAGTTTTAGCTTAAGCACGCATAGTCCGAGGACACACTAGTTAGGAATAGATCTATCTATCTATCGTTTACTTAATTAATTAAGTAGTCCTAGCATGCACAGTATACGAATTATGGCTATAATTAATTAATATAATTAGGAGTGACAAAGCTATATTGTCTTCTAATGTCAAGTTTTATGACAAAGGCTCTCTATGTACACGTACTTTCGACAAGTAAAGGGTGGGTCTATTTTTAGAACGAAAACCCACTGTATTGACGTGTCGGTAAAATATTAATTCAAAACGGTAAAGTTTCAATCCTCTTCTTACAAGATTTTCACGTTTTGTCCTAAGCAAATATTTGAAAAAAGACGATAAATGCTTCGCGGCAAAGTCGTGGATGTATTTGAGATTATAATTCATTGAAATGACTGGTTGCTGAATGTCTTGTGATTATTTTAGTACGTAGATTGTTTTAAGAAATGAGTTGGTTCTTATTATTAACCAATAATCAAGATTATTTTTAAAGAGTAAACACCAACGAGTTGAGCCACTAAGGAGTTGTGTTCCACCAATCCAATTGAAAATATTTTTTTTCTTACGCGTAAAACTTTTAATTGAGTCTGATTCGGCGACGTGTTTATTATCACAAACGCGTACAAAATATTCTCAATTTCTCATTTTCACATAATTATTACAACAAAAGAAGACACAAAACCACACACACGTCAATAGCCTAATGGCAAAGGTGTTGGATATGTGATCGAGAGGTCACGGGTTTGAACCCCATCCATTATGACGGCTCTTCACGTTGGCCAACATAGTGGCGAATGTAGTGGCCAATGACTATTCGCCAACGTGTAGAGGGGGTGTTTGTGCATCCAACATGTACAAACACCCCGTCTACACGTTGGCCAATAGGCATTGGCCACTACATTCGCCACTGTGTTGGCCAACGTGAAGAGCCGGCTTTACACTAATGCCGTGAACCCACTCCAGACACAAGCATATTTAGCTTAGTTGTAGGGGTTGACAAGATTGCTAGTTCTGTGAATTCTATCCAAAATGTTAGTTCGCTTTAAAAAAAAAGAAACTTATTATTAACGAGGTTCAATGTCATATTCATAAAGTGAAATAGGTAAGTACGTACGGCCAACCAAATATCCATCAAATCGAATCTTTGTTTTTTTTTACATCAAAAGTAAAACAACGTACATACAATCTACAATTCAAAGGTGTCTCCGAGAAAATGAAAATTAACGCCAGAGCAGATGCTTAAAAACTGAAAAGCGTTTTTCAAAGGGAACTCGGAATGCGAAACAAAGAAAGGTCAAGGGTCCCGCTTCATACGATTCAAATAAAACACCAGGAATTTATAAAGAAGATACAAAACGTAAACGAGAATGTTTAAGTAAATATTTTTTTTGGATATCAAACTAGGTTTTGTGGTAACGTATTTTATGTAAACATTTGCAATAGAGGCACGTTTACGAGATTCGCTCGCATGAATTTATGTCATGGCGTTTTGAATAGCTTTACTTCGTTTCAATGCCATTGGGATTACTTGGGGTTGGTAAGTAAATTTCCAGTTGGCAGGTAGAAGTATGTTAGGAAACCCTGAAATCCTATCGTTGAAGTTATTTGGAACTTTGAGATGGTTTGGTATTTTTTGTCACTGTTAGCCTACATGCTCTCACTGTTAGATGTTGTACCATGATTTCCAAGTAGTCCTGTCTAGGGCCAAATTGGACTTAATAATTTTTTTTTATTACGGATGAGCCCGCCCTTGACCTCGATCTCGCCTGATGGTAAGCGATAGATCAGGTCTACGATGTGACGAGTGAGCCCAGAAGATGCCCATTTACTCTTGCTTTAAAGGCTGAAAGGTCGTAAGTGGCAGGGAACACAGAAGCTGGCAGAGAATTCCACAACTTGGCTGTGCACAATAAATGTGGAGGAGAAGCGCTTGTTACGACAAGACGGTATAACAACCAAGTGTGGATGGTACCCAGCCGTACGTCACGTAAGTTTTTTTTTTATTGTAAATAGGTTCTCGTTTGACCATTATCTCACCTGATGGTAAGTGATGATGTGATCGAAGATGGAGCACGCTTACCTAAAAGTAACCTATTCACTCTGGACTTAAAGACTCCCAGGTTGTAGCTGTCGGGACACAGACTCCGGCAGGGAATTCCACCCCTTAGCCGTACGCACAATGAGGGTATTCCCAAAACGTTTTGTGCAGGGTGGGATGTCCACCATGTAACGATGGCGCTTCACCGTTTGTCTCGTAGTCCGATGATGGAACGGGCTTGGCGGAATTAGACTGTGTAATTCCATCTCAAACTCCCCGAAATGTAACCGATAGAAAACCGATAGACTTGCAATTCGTCGTCGGTGTTCAAGGCTCTGGAGCTTTGACTCGACCAGTGCATCGTTGCCAATGAGTCTCTTGGCCCGCTTCTCGATAGACTCAAGCGTGACTCAAGTGTTTTAAATAGAGTGACTGCCTATCTGACCTCCACAACCCAGTAGCTGGGTATCATGATACCCTTTGGGCAACACTAGTGTTACATTTTCTGGCTTCTGACTACCCGAGACAACTGTCTTAGATGTACAATTGACAGCTGGGACCAACAGTTTAACGTGCTTTCCGAGTTCTGAAGAATCTGTTCTGAAAAAAAAAAAAAAAAAAAAAAACTAGATATGTTAAGATGAACACCCACCTACAGACAGACCTCAGCAACGGTTGCTTAATCTCGAAGATCGTCCCGTTCATTTATTATTACTCAGCCAAGAGCTCCTCTTGCATTTTCAAATTTGCACATGCCAATCTATGAAGTTGTGCTAACAACAAAAAAGACTTTCCTTATTTAAAAAAAAAGTTACCTACATAAAAAATCTAAAAAACCCGACTGCTCAACTGAAATATAAGAAACAAGCACGTTTTTATTTTAAAAAGTGAGAAGCAAGCGGGCCCAATTGAACATATTTTTTTTTAAATTTTATATGGGGTGGGTCCGCCTGCTTGTCACTTTTCAATCGCCGACAAAAAGAGGAGGTTATCAATTCGACGCGTATTTTTTTTTATGTATGATCACCGTTTACTCGAAGACGGCTGAACCGATTTGGAAAATTCTTCTTTTGTTTGAAAGGGTATACTTTGAAATTGGTCTCATTCTCACCAGGTCAGGATCTGATGATGGGATCCTGGAGAAATCGAGGGAACTCTTCAAATATTATAGGCACACCTACGGCGTTTTGGGTATTTCTTATAGTAACTTGTGCAGTTGCTCTCAAAAAATACCATTTGGGGAAGTGGAACTGATGATGAAAACCACAGATGGCCGCCGAACCTACTCAATAATAAGTATTTCGTGGATTGCGATTCGATTACTTGAATATGGATGTTAAGCACTTTATGTTCGTCACAATGCATATGGTGATGTAGAGCTGATGATGAAGTACTAAGAGAACTCCTCAACAATAAACGGCCCAGCATTGGGAAAAGCAATATTTTGTAAAAGTTTATAAGTAGTTGACATTTAGGCTCTTTTAACTAGGTAAATTAAAAATCGACCAACTAAAAAGAGGAAAAAAATTAAACCGCCTCCCAAAAACTGTCTTTAGTTTTGTATTTTCGTTTTTGGCACCGACTTCCGAAATTAAAGTTATTTTTCACTTTGCAGTGTTTTTGGGAGTCGGTTTAATTTTTTAGTAAAAAGTTGTTAAAATCAAAATGTGCTTGTTTCTTGCATTTCAGTTGAGCAGTCGGGTTTTTTAGATCTCAATTATGTGAATCCATTCAGCGGTTCTGGCGATATGAGGTAATAAAGAATATTACATACATACAAGATACGCGCGAAAAACATAACCCTTCCTTTGCAGTCGGGTAAAAATAGCTGATGCCAATAATTGCCAAAAAAAGTCGAACATTTATATGAAATAAAAATAGCCTACGTTCTTTTCTAATCGACGATATATTTATCTGCCAAAAAGCAATTTAATCCCGATCTTTTGTACCCATTTTGGCGTGATTGAGTAACACACATCCATTATTACATATGTACATTGTATGTACATTTAAACTTTTGCATTTATAATATTACCAGCTGTTGCCAGTGACTTTGTTTACTTGGAAATAACCAATACTTTTCCTATGCCTATCTCCAGCCCTACAACTATCCTCATACCAAAAATCAATTCAACCTGTTGCTCTGTTTTAACGTGAAAGAACGAAAAAAAAAAATAAACACAAACTATCGCATTCATAATATTATTAGCTTCAGCCTGCGAATTCGTTCGTTTAGGAGGGTTTTCTTGGGTAAATCCCGATACTGTGGAAATTCCGGGGTAAAAGTAGCCAGAATTTTAGCTATCTAAATACCAAATTTCAGTTAGATCCATTTAATAGTTTTTGCGTGAAAGAGTAATAAACATACTAAGTCCATCATCACAAACTTTCGCATTTATAATATTTACTAGCTATTACCCGGGACTCCATTCGCATGGAAGGTTTTTACCGCGTAAATCCCGATCCCGTGGGAATTTCGGAATAAAAACAATCCTATATCCTTCCCAGGGCCCTAAAATATTCCCATGCCAAATTTAATCTAAATCGGTTCAGCGGTTTATGCGTGATAGGTAACAAACAGACAGACAGAGTTACTTTCACTTTTATAATATTTATAATATTATAAAAGTGATATGGACTATTAAGAAAGTAAGATAGTATTTAATAAAGTATAAATAGTATAGTATGATATGACTATCTGTGCCCGCGACTTCGTAAGAGTCAATATTACCTAAGCTTCCATTTTATTTATATGTTTATAAGTACTTTTACATAAACATGTAAGTAAGGAGGTGTATAGTACCTAAAGGTAAGTAGGTATTTTTGCAAAATTACTGTAGACACAGCTGTTTGTCTAATCTGAGCATTGAAAATCGCTTTGTTCTTCGTTTTCTCAAGTTGACGTATTAAACTTTAATTTTTAACCGACTTCAAAAAAGGAGGTTCTGTGTTCGACTAGTATGTGTATGTATGTTTGTAAATCCGCGATTTTCTCAGAAACTACTGAACCAATTTTTATCGTGCTTTCTTTGTTTGAAAGCATATTTTACAAGGTTTTAGCATATAACACATCGGGTTCTGATGAAGATCTTCGAAGATAAGCGATTGAACTCTTCAACTAAGAAAAGCAAAACTCCCACGATTGCTCTCATATATCTATGTCCTGTTTAGCATAATCAGCCTATTAATATCATCACAGCTGAAGCACAGACCTTCTGAATCACGTCTGAAATCTGGTTTAAGTGTAAACTCTCTGTTTAAAAATTTTGTGTAATCGGTATGTATCTCAAGTAACACAAACAATGATACATTAAAAAGCATAAAATAAATACATTTTTACAAAAAATTTAACCGACTTCAGAACTTCCAATAAATACTACTGCACTACAAAGAGAAAAATAAACTTAAAGATTGTTTAATTGGGTGTATGATTCCTGTTCTGATTCTAAATAATAACTAAATGATACAATCAAACTAAATGATTCTACATGATAATAAAACGATTCTACATAAAAACAAATATTATATCTACCATGTACAATCTTTGATACGATTCTATGATTATATCTACTTATTATCTATCCTAGGATGCTGTACTCCCTAACAATTCCATTCCAAATAAGGGTTAGGTACAGGCTACTCATATGGCTGAAGTCGGTGCCAAGATAAATTAACAGATTTTGATCACCTCAGGTGTGCCCCAGAATGCGGCATACTGCGAGTATGTCTATCAAACTATTCATTGGTTGGCACCGAATACAGCCATGTGAGTAGGTACTACCTAGCCCTTAGTTTAAATGAAATTATACACCCAATGAAACAATCTTTAAGTTTATTTTTTCTTTGTAGTGCAGTCGTTTTTATTGGAAGCTTTGAAGTCGGTTAATTTTTTTTATAAAATAGCTTTTTATTCCACGTATATGCATATATGAGTACAATTGGAACACGTAGATTCATTGGCTTCGCTTAAATCATGGGAGAAATAAGCTGTTCTTATGTCTGAATATTCAATTACGTCCGGGATATTATTAATCTATTTCCATTACAACTCGTTCAAGTGACTCCACAGTAAGGTTACCTTCATTTATATTTATGGTCTAAATTAAGCACATTTGTGGCGACATTTATTTCCTCTCTTCTTAAGTTATCCTAGTCAAGTAGTAAGCCCTACTTTCAAACTAAGTCGTCCCCTTCGTAATGTAATTAATAAAGTTCAATCTTCATGGTTCGAGTTTCAATTCCGATGAATGTTACGCCTATTAACAAATTCAATTACAGACAGGAAAATATACAAGTAGCAGTTGTTCTTATTCGAAAATAAGGCTAAATTAGGTATGTTTCACTTGAAAACGTGATAATACAATTAAAACTATGCAATTCGGAAGGTAATCCTCTGCGCTGCTTGTCCCAGGTTCGATTCCCGCTCCAGGACAACTGTTTGAATGGCGTATAAATAGTTGTTGTGGTTCTGGGTCTTTATAAAATGTACTAAGGTATATAAAAATATAAGTTATCTTTCTAATATTATAACTGTGAAAGTTTGTGAGGATGAATGGATAGATGTTAGTTACTAATGAACGGATCTGATTGAAATTTGGTAAGTAAATTGTTGATATCCGTGAATAACGTATAGGCTACTTGTTATCCCGCAATTCCGACGGAATCAGGATATACGCGGGAAAACCCTCCCACGCGGACGAAGTCGTGGGTAGAAGCTAGTATAATATAAAAATAATGCATACACACAATACATAATTTATATCAGTTTTCCTACAATCTATCAGCTTTTAAGAAAACTCACACTGTAGATAATTAATTATGATCACCTTACACAATTTTAGTAGAAAGACTTTTCTCAAGATTAAATATTCAGTAGAATCCTTTAACAGTGACATCCAAGGGATGTTACAAACACACCATACAAACCGGACGGTACATGTAGTTTAGATATGTAGAAACACTGCAAATTGCATGTTTGACAGGTCCGTTGGTATAGTGGTCAGTGGCCCTGACTGCTATGCGCAAGGTCGTGGGTTCGATTCCCACCTAGGACAAATGTTTGTGTGATGAGCACGGTCATTTGTTCTTTGTCTGGGTGTAATTTATCTATAATATGTATGTATTTAGAAATATATATGTATGTTTATCAGTTGTCTAGTACCCATACCACAAGCTCTGCTTAGTTTGGGACTAGATGGCGTTGTGTGAAAAAGTTGTGGAATATTAGTTGTGGAATATTATTATTAATATCCATTCAAAAAGCGAAATAACGCGTGACGACGCATCTACTGTTGTCATTAGGGGTGGACAACACAAAGAGTGAAATTTACCAAGAAAAATATGTCATAATAAACGACATGTCAATAACCGAAGCCATTATATCCGAACTTTATGTACACAAATTTAATATGAAAAACAAACTTGGCAACGTAATTACTTGGTTACGCGGTTGGTCTATATACGGATTCAGTATTCTACTCTAATTACGAAAACGCTTCCTGAAAACATTTTCCTTAAAGTCAACTCATATTGAGACGCGACGCGATGCGGCCATACTTAAGGACGCCATTTGCGTGCGTTACGTGGCCATTTGAGTTACATTTGAGTTACCGTGTTACATTTGAGATTTTGTCCCTCGATTGATAAAAGAACAAAAGCCCAGATGCAAGGTGGGTTGGTAAGGAAACAAACTATTTCAAAGTTTATTTAAACAATGTGAATGTAAATACAAAAAGAAGGAGTTAATGCCAGCCAGCGTAAACTTCAGTTGGTGGAACTACGGGTGTGGAGGGTTGGAGATATATCCAGTATTGTTCTTTTGTTTTTTTTTTTAAGTTTAAATTAAATATTGTTTTTTTTACTAAAATATCAAGGTACTACCTTCCAGTTTTGTGAATGTGGATTGTCACTAAATGGGCGCCAGGGACTCGAATAGTCCCAGATCCCTGAGCCGACGAAGATGTTCAATATTCTTCCAGTTAAGCGTAGGTGTCGAACCCGGGGTCCTTTAATTAACTTTTATTGAAGACCGGCTTCTAATTTTGAAAACCGGACAGGTAATAAACTGGTTCCTATATGAACCGGTAGAAAATAAATTAAAAGGTGTAAGTTTATCTGTATAAAAAAACCATCCCGCCTGCGCTAGATCGCTAGGCGGACACTGCCACCGCACAGTCGTCTCCAAGGAGGCTTTGAGATGACTCGAGGAACGGGTCTTGCGTCCAAGCTCGGCGAGGCTCGGGCGGCGAGACGAATCTCTCGAGCTGCCTCACCTGGAATTGCCAATACGGGGACCCCATTATATAAGGGGAAACTAAGGTACTTTCTTTGAGAAGGAATAGAGGTGACCGAGCAAGGAAATCTACAGGCTTAAATCTTAGCCGGTTAACATGACCTTTTGCAAAGACAATATAATGAGCTACGACTTGTTTGCCTAACTCTGCGTGGTGGGACAATAAGAAACAAGATTACCCACGGGGCGTGCAATACTCACGGTTGATTAATGGTGAAAACACATGACTGCAGGATTCAACTGGCTGGAGAATGGTTCCGCCTATTTTATTGGCCAATCCTTTTAAAACGTGGAGTCTTTTTAAAACATGGGATAAAGTTTGTAGCTTATTTCAAGTATGATCAAGCGCAAATTGACGCCCGTAACCTTCTATTGTCCTGTCCTGCCTCCACACCGGAATTAGGTGGAGCACCTAGAAAATCTCCACTGTTTAAGGTAAAACTTAGGAGCACTGACGACAGGATCACTACACCAATATATTTCATTCTTGAAAATCCCTAACAACTGTCCAACATGATGTTTATACTCTGAAACAATAACCGTTTTCAGGATCCAAGCCAACCGACTCATTATTTCTGATTTCTAACACTAAAGTTTGTATTGAGTGGGGTAACTTTTCCCCTGATTCTTTCGGTGAATTGAGAATGTATAACCTGGCCACACCAAGTCATTGACAAACCACAGATTAAATATGGATTGTGTGCTCCTCGAAGTTTCTGGAATAATGTATATAATGAAAAAATAATTTCCCTTCCGTTTATTAAGTATTTTAACCAAAAGCTGAAAACCATTAAGTATTAGTCTATTCGATATTAGTTCGATGGCTTCCAATCAATATGTTAAAATTAACTAATATTGATTAAAACTACAACTGCGAATCGGCAACCGCTAGATGTCGCCTCCAACTGTCAGAAACTGACGTACAACTGAATGACATTTGGAATGTCAACAATCGCAACTTAATTACCATATAATGGATCTAATTTATTGTGAAAGCCTGTTTAATAGGTTTTTGAAAAGTAATTCATCGTCAGAAAGTGTTACCAAAGAGTCCAGTGACGAAGTACAGATGAAGGGTCATCCCTTCATCTATACTTCGTCACTTCTATAAATCGCTAGCCAAAGTCATTTGCACTAACTACAGTGAACATTTCACTAGGAAACCATCGAGATCAATATTGGAAACCTTACAATTTACATGCCCACAGGTTCTTCCGACGTCGTTGTGATGTTATATGGTGCCGTGACGAGTTGCAGCGTGCTTGGATTTGTGGCGCCTCGAGGAAAAACGCAATGCCGCCCGTGGTCTGTAATTAGAAATAGAATTTCTTCATTAAAACAAAGTTTCATGTCTTATTGCACTTTGATGAGAGCTGGTCCTTGACTAAAATGGCTGAATGACGTTTCAGCCAAGGTTACGCCAACAAACGAAGATTTTGCGCAATTATGTTTGTATGGTTTCATCTGAAGTATTACCTTTATTTTTAGATCGGGATTCCTCGTGGATAAATATCATACGCAGGAGGATAATGTTATGTTAACTAGCTTAACGTTCCATCATATTTAGATAATATATAACGTTTCATCACATCATGTGGTTACACTCGAACGCGACCCTTTTAACATGGATTTACAGAATAACTAACATTACGTCTAGCCTAGTTTTTGTACATACCTAACTATAGACAAATACCTACCTAATCTACATTTTTGTATAAAGCGTTTTAGTAAGTTCACAAACAACAAAGCAATAATTTAGAAACAAACAGCCTTCGATAAATAACTTGTACAATAATTAAGTTATTTCCATTTTAATAGACCATTAGCCATTAAACTAATAGCGATACTCTCAAAGCAAAGATTTGAACTTTACACCAAACTTACGAAATCTCTTTAAAACTTTATCAAGCAATAATTGCAAGTCCGTTCGTTTTATTTAACTGTGAAATAATTTGAACATTAAATTTTAGAAATGTAATCTTTTCCTGCACTTGCTTTAATATTTAAAAGTGTATAATCTGTATGTTGTAGCTGCATATATTTAAATATGTTTTACGCCCGATGACTCGGCTTTGACAAACATTTTTGATAAGCCTTCAGGCTCTGTTATTTCAGTCATGTTATCCATCTGTGTGATTTCATTTTCATACGCAAATACGTAGGACAAATTTCTTTTACTGCTGGTTTTCATGAATGGGTTACAATTTGCGTGGTTGCTTATTGATATTCGAATGCGTAGCTTTATTGAAACCCTATAATGTTATAATGTACATAGGTATGTTTATATTTAAAAGGGCATGAACCTTACATTTTCACACATTCAAATATACGAGGCGGCAATGAATAATAACTTTCGCACTGTTTTATATGCCACCATAATCTGTATTCTTTGAACGCACATTATACTGACACTAACAGTCGCGCGGGGCTTAGCTCCCTTTTGGACTTTATCACGTTAAAAACATAACCCTCTTTTTTGCAGTCAGGTAAAAAGTAGCCTGAAACCTTCCTCAAGCTTTAAGCTACTTCCATACCAAATTGCATACTAAATCTCATCTAAATCCACCCAGTACTTTCGAAGATTTAAGGCGTTCAAACAAACAAACTTTTCCACTTTACTATATTAGTAGGTATAGATACATCATTACTTAATAGTTCGTGATTTATCATGCATGAACGGAATAATCGAGATTCCTGGGAGCATGGAGCTTCTGTACAGAATGCTGAAATTTTGGGTTATTCAATATGAATATCACATTCCTGCTAAACCCAATGAGTTGATTAATATCAATATTGTCAAAGCTATTTACCAAAACAATAAAGGTTATACCAAGGCTAACCACAAGTATTTGTCAAACGACACGATTCTGCGAATATAACTATGCATTTCTCTATGACTGAATTTAAGAGTTCTAACAGAATAATGAACCAGCTTCAAAACAAACAAAAGCACTTATGCACTATGCAAAGCAAAAACTTATCTTAAAGACCGTTTCATTGGATGTCTAATTTCGTATATTATAAGGGCTAGGTAACTTACTAACTCATCTGGTTGAAGCCAATAGATAGCGCTGGGTGATTAAACCTGTTTAGATCGGATTAATTCTTTTTGAGTAACTATTTAGAAAGTTTCCATCATCAGCTCAGCACTATGAGATGATGACTATCAGACACAAAAATATTTGATTTAATTGCTTTAGAAAGTATATGAAATACAATGTATACGCCTTTAAAATTTTAAGCGTTCCCTCGATTTTCCTGGTTGCCCATCATCAGATATGACTTGATAACAATGGGTGGTCCCAATATAGGAGGATAGATAGATAGATAGAGATGGATAAAACTTTTATTGGTCAATAGAAGACACAACACACTAAAGCACATTAACATAAAACACATAAAGTACAGAAAAAAAAAGAACAGAACAAACGTATACATACAATCAAAAATATTATAAATGAAAAAAGAAATAATGGGATAGGCTTTCGAACAAAAAGTTAATTCAAAAAATCGACTGTTCCACGCACGCCAAGACTGTCATCAAAATTGTCGGGGCCCACAAGGGGGCCGTTGCCTGCCGGGGTTGCGGAATTGTTCAAAGGAGTTACCGCGGCCTCGGAACACGAAATGCAAATGTTGGAACACGGATGATTTTTAGCCAGATTCCCGCTTCGCCCCGATCGGGAGGCAGTCATTGGATGATTTCCCATCCTTTGAAAAAATATGTCTGTAATAGAATTAGTGTCAACTAACCAATGTCATTGACAACAATAGCAGTACTCACTTTGACCGAGACACGGAATTGCGAGCTACCCACATGCGGGTAACTCGAGCGTACTCAAAGGAAATCCTACCCACATGCGACGAGCATCGTGTTCGTATGACTTTCCACGGGATATTGGACTTTTACTTATGCTACTGCTAGTCAACCAGTTGAAAATTCGTTTACAGATTTTGGTAAGAATGTGACTCGATCGGGAAAAGTGATTTCAACTATGGATAAACGTTCAGTGAACGTACTTCCTTTCTAGCAAGGAATAAATTGTAATGTCTGGTTTCATGTTGCAGTGCTTTCACAGTTGCGACTATTTTGATGGTATTTTCGATGGCATGCCTTTTGACATTTATATTAATTTATTCATTAAAAGTTGTGTGTGTTCATGATTCTGACAAAATAATATTGAGAGCTATATGTATAGGAAGCTAATTACTTCTTTGTATACGGCTGTTAATATTTCTGCTAATTGTCTGATTAATTTGTTCCTGATTTATATAATTTTAATATAATCTTTAACATAATTGAATATTTATTTTATTTCTTTTTTATGTGGACCTGCGTGCCGGCAATAAATAAATTAAATTGATTTATTTTTAAACTAGTTTTATTCACATATTTGATAAATTTAGGTAGGTTATGCTAAGCCTGCTATTTGGATGCTACCGAGGAGCTATTAAACAAGCTTGAGCGCTTGCAAAATCTGTGCATTCGCTTTGTTTTCGGTCTTCGAAAGTATGACCATGTTTCTCACCTTCGCAAGCAGCTCAAGTGGCTCCCAATCCGTCTTCGCAGGAACACTAGGATTTTGTGTCTCCTCTTCAACATTTTACATAACCCGTCTTACCCTTCCTACCTGCGTGAGCGTTTTTCTTACGCTCGTTCTAGCGACGTACCGTGTAGATCACACCTTAGATCCCTCCTTAAATCTCATCCTCATAAAACTAGCTACTACTCTTATTTCTTCTCTGTCCATGCTGTAAGATTGTGGAACTCACTTCCGCCTAGCATTCGTGATTTAAAAACTATATCTCTATTCAAATGTCGATTAAAAGAGCATTACCTTTCCTCTTAACTGTGTTAATTATTTATGTTTATATTTACATTATATGTTTATATATTCTAAAATTATGTATTTATTCAAGTATATGTTATTGTTATTGCATTATAAGTATGTTCTCACACACTATTGTCTACATTTCTTTTTCACTTCTCCTTTCGCAGGTCTGCTGGAAGAAATTTCTTAAGAAATAAGCAGTACCTTTGTACTCAAATATTAAAATTATGCTTCTCTTAATGTATTTTACTGTGTGTACATAAATAATAAGATAAATAAATATATTATAATTGAAGTAAAGAAATATAATAATAATTTTCAATATTAAAGGAAGAGAATGCGGGATACGAAATACTACGCTGCGTTCTAAAACAGATATCGGGGATAATGACAAAGGCTGCCGCATGTACGAGGATCGTTGGATGAAAAATGGGTGCCGGAGGATGGATGGGGCCGCAGAGGTGGTGACGTGAACTAGCAGTGTACCACGAGGGCTAGTTTGAAGCGGCGCGGGACAAGAATTTACTGAAGAAATTGAAGGAGATCTTTACTATAGTTGCAAAACTTCTGAATAATTCCGAATAATTCCGGAATACTTCGGGGAAAGTTTCTTTAAATGGGAATTATTCAAAATGATTCATTTTGAATCATTCTGATTTAAAGAAACTTTTAATTATTTATTAAGATTTCAACTTTTTTTGCTGAAAAATCGTATTTTGCATCGATCGTCGATCTCTGTGCGCCGGCCGCTGCCACCGCGCTGGCACCGCGACGCGCGCCCCCGACTGCCACCGGCCACGAGTCGTGCGTGCAGGCGATGGCGGTGCGGGGTGCGGTAAGAGAGAGGGGATGCTCCCCGGAGAAGTTTTCACCCGCGCGAGAAAGATTCGTACCCCGCAATCGAATGTTTCCGAATATTTCGCCCGAATAATTTAATGGGAATAAATGTGTTTGCTTGTTGTGTGGTGGGTGAGTTAATTATTGGTCACTGCGAGAGTACGTATGTACGCTACGAGAGTAAAATATAAATGTTTATTTAATTTGTAGCGACATCTATCTCGCAACATACAAACTATTTACTACTACTAACTAGTGAGTCGGGATGATACTCCAGTGGGTCGGAGCGACGCAGCAGCCAGCCACTACGCAGCACTGCACCACTCCGACCCACTGGAGACTATGCAGCATCACTCCGACCCACTGGAGTATCATCCCGACTCACTGGGATATCACCCCGACTACTCCGACCCACTGGAGTATCATCCCGACTCACTGGGATATCACCCCGACTCAAAGGGGGCAGCACCGCAGACAGTTCCGACTCACCGTGAACTATGCGACTTCCGGTTCCGACTCACTGGAACCTACCTTCTACTGGCCCGGCAAGCATCACAAGATGTATGGACGACTCATCCTGCTACGACCTCCGGTCTCGGAGGGGAGTGATGTAGCGACATCTATCTCGCAACATACAAACTATCCTGTATCGCGCAAGCAGAGTTTACCGCACAACTAGCATACATACAAATCATCCGATCACAAATATCGGGCAGTTGCCCACCAGGCAAAACACCTGTCTGGTCGGAGGATCCTCCCTTTTCAATGGGAATGCGGGACTTTACACCCTGTTCCGCATATCCCCAAAAATTATAAATGGGATTGATTAAGTATATGTTAATATTTTTATAGGTAGATTTATTAGCCTGCGATTAACAGGATTTTTATTCTTTTGTTTTTAGGTAGGTACTATCGGCCAAAGATACGCATACTCACTTAAGAAAATATTTTTGCGGAAGCGCAGCTAGTGACAAACCACATCCCTTCCTGTTTTCGCCCAATTAGAAATAATATGCATTTTGTGAGTACAGGGCGTGTAACATTATATTAATACTTACTATTACGAACACTACTAAAATACGCTTCGTGCATCCTATTGGTCAAAATACATGCATTAGGCGATCGAGTTGTAAGTCGTGCTATGCGATTATAGCCTTAAATGTCAGTTGTGAAATAAAAAAACCAGGCCAAGCATATTTGATTTGCTATTTGAAAAAGGGTTACCTATGTTTTTGGTTAGTTTGTATGTAGCTCTGTACGCATCGCGAGTATTCGCGAGTCGCATAGGTAGGTATTAATCATTACCTACCTACTTAACGCGTATGCTACGCTGTAGCCCAGTCAATAAAAGCAAATAAATAATGTTTTTTTTTTATTGACATAAAAATAATGATGTTACATTTTTATTTGAAGCCCTGACTCCTGAGCTAGGTAATAACCTGTGTTACAGGAGTCAGTGTCTTCACCCGCTTGTTGAACAATATTTGCATTATTATGCCACTAACATAAATATAAACATAAAAACAATAATTAAAAAATAATAATAATAATTAAAAGTTAACAGTAGGTATCGCATGCTTGCTTTTTACAAAGTGTCGGTCTGTATCACATTAATGTGCTTTAAGGTGGTGTGCTTTTATTGAGGTGGTTTACGTGTATGTGTGTGTGCGTGTGTGTGTGTATGTGTGAGTGGGTGTGTGTGTGTGTGTGTGTGTGTGTGTGTGTGTGTGTGTGTGTGTGTGTGTGTGTGTGTGTAAATTAAGTGTTACTGTTCTTTCAATAGGCTTTCAGTTTGTGTGTAGTCCAACGTTTGAAGCCATGTAGTAGTTTTTTTCTTCATTTCCTTTTTTGTTAGTGGGTTGATGTGAAGTGTCTTGTTTATTTTGTTATACATATATACAGATAGGTACAAGTGTTGTCGTCTGGCTGCCGCAGTCCTGCATCTTATTGGTCTGCATATATTGGTGATAGTTCTCCTTTCTTTGGATGCGTGGTTTACGGGTGTGATTCGATGTTGCCTAATTGTGAGATTAAGAAAGTAAAGTTGTCTTACTGTAAGAACTCTGCAAATTTCATATAGGGTTACTGTAGGAAAATCATACCGTTTAAATATATAATAAAATAAAGGCAAACCTTGCAAGCAAACACGTTTTGATGCGGTTTTCAGAAAAGTATTTGTTCTTACCTACTTAGGAGCAGGTGTTGGTATATTAACAGACTTCAAAGGTCGATTTTCCTGTTTTTTTTTTTTACAGTTGAAATATTCCCAAAGTTTCGGAATATTTCAGAATACTTCCGAAGTATTCGACGGGAATGATTCGGAATGTTTCCCGCCAGCATCTATAATCTTTACCCAGCAGTGGGAAAGTGTAGGCTAACATAAAAAATGGCCAAGATAACACATGTTTGTATCTAGATAAATAGAATATACTTTATTGTACACCAAAATTTAACACACCTATTTAAGGTGACGCTCTTTAGAGCATTCTGTACCACCTTCTACACGTGCAGCTTGTGGGAGAGGTATTCGCAGGCATCGTATGGGGCCCTCCGTGTCCAATTCAATAACGCCTTCAGAAAACTGTTGGGGTTGCTATGGCGTTGCAGTGCGTCAGGGATGTTTGCAGCGGCGCGTGTTGATTGTTTTCACACAATAATGCGTAAACGTGCAGCATCGTTGGTGGCTCGTATCATGGCTAGTCCCAACAGGGTTCTGAAGATGGTCGCGGATAGAGTGGACTGTCCATATATGGTCCACTGCTGTCAATTACATGTGTCTTCGTATCGTGTTGTGTACTAACCCTAGTTTTTTAAGGTAATTGTTTACTAACCATAATTACATATATGAGCTATGTGGCTCGAAATAAAGATATTTGAATTATTGAATTTAACATTATTTCTTAATTATATTGTTACAATGGCGGTCTTTATTTCTTTATTTCGGGAAAACAAACAGTTACACAAAGCACTTAGTCTCTAGTATCATTAAACAAACAATAAAATATGTGTAACCCACTGCGTTATCCACAGATTACATTTTAAGACGTGATAAGGTTACAACACTCACAAAACAAAAATTAGCGTCAGAAAACATTAGCGTCAAAATAAAATTGAAATAATATGAAAGAAAAACAAACGGTATCAAATCATATTGAAATTAAAAATAATTACAATTAAACAAATCAAAATAAATAATCAATAACGTAGGATAATTATTACAATTAAATGTGTCACAAATCTGATGCATCAACTAAGAATTTGAATAAGGAGATCTTAAACTTATTTGCAGACACAGCAAACAAGTCTAAGTCCCCAAAGACGATATTAAAATTGTTTGCCATACGACGAAGAGGTGCCCGAACCCCAGCGTTATTGCGACAGGAAGTCACGGCAAAAATTGGACGTGCTCGCACCTCTCGTCTAATGATGGTTCTTGGTACAACATTTAACTAAGCCTATTAATAAGATCTATGCAATCATATCTATTATTACACAAGTCATAGAGAAATATGATTTCAAGATACAGGCGTCTAGATTTTAAGCTCAACAACTCAATATTCCTGTGGGGTAAATTCGAGGATTTCAAATGGAGGCGGCACCGATATTTTCTGGATTTAATGAATTTACTCATAAATTTGGAAGAAAATGATTAGCAACCGAGCTCTTAAAAGTAGCGAGTGACTGAGCTTGTCTTACTGATACCGGAAATGCTTTCCACAAACGAACAGGTTGCACCGTAAACGATGAGCCATAGAATTTAGTGGAATATGCAGGTGTGAGATTAAGTATATAAAATAGATGTATATATATAGTATATGTATAAAGAATGTTGTCATTTTTTAAAACAACAATGAAAGAACAGTTTAAACTCTTATCTTATAAATAGGTTTCGTAATAGTGTTTACAATGTTTTGATAATAAATAGTTAAATTTTGTGTATCACATGTTAAAAAGGTTATAATTATTATAGTGATATTTTAATTTGTGTTCAATTAAAGAAACAAACTTGAGTTAATGTAATAAACCAACTGAAATTATTTGAATAATCCATCACAGGCATTTAAAGTCTCAAATTCTCCGATGATCTCAAATTTCTAACAAGTGTGTCATACTTATGTAGGAACTTAAAACGTTCTTTGAGATAAAACGGAGTTGTTGGATTAAAGAGAATATTGTAATAATAAAATATGTGCATTCCGGCGAAGACGGATAGGTAGCCACTTGAGTTTAATGAGAAACTCAGAAAACATGATCATATTTGCGCAAACCAAATATGAATCTGACACAAAAATTTTGGGGTCGTTCAAGCTTATCTAGCTGCACTTCAGTAAGATCTAGATAACTTGCATCAGCATAGTCGAGAATAGAGAGAAGAAGGGATTGGGCAAGCGCAGTGTGTGAAATAATTTTTAGTGTCTAGAATAGGATCCAAGCTACCAGGGGTGATCTAACTGCCCACCTAGTACCGTCTTAAGGTTTTATCATCATAATTCATTCCAAGTTTGAATCACGCGCTACTGGGTTAATCTAAACATTTTTTAAGGATCGCTTTTGGTTTTTATTTAATTTTAAATTTTTTTGCACTAGACATATAGAGAGTGTCCTCTATTTTCTTTCTTAGACCAAATTATGTCATTAACTACTATACGTGCATATACCTATCATGTAGTGAAATTCTTCGATTTAGTGTCGACACGACACGTTTCGTACGTCTGAACATGTCCTAAGATTCAGTAATTATCTAATGTCCCACATAATCCTTGATAATAAGGGCAAAGTGCCTATTAACAACGTAGTGTTACTGTGTTCCTACTGCTACACTTGGTCGTCCTTGTCTCAGTGCTGTCCCTATATACCTACATACTTATTTAGCCTTTTTTATTTGTTTACCAGTTGGATTCGCAACTCTTAGTCCTCATAGGTAGTTTATCCCGCGTAAAACCCGATCCCGTCGGAACTCCAGAACAAAACGCCTAAATATATGTTGCCCTACAACTTCTGCTATTTGCCAGTGTCTCATTCCAAGTCACATTTACATCGGTTTAGCCGTTCCAGATAAATTGCGCGGGCAAACAGAAACACAGACCAACGTTCAAAAAAAGGTTCTTTGTTTTAGTGTCGTTTAAATAACTATACCCAAGCACTTAGAAAAACTTTAGATAGTTATTTTGAAATCACAGACAAAAACTTTTATTTATATGTAGGTATGTATACAGTATGTTAACTAACAGAGGGTGTCCCCGTTATCCCGCAATAGTATCCATACATGCTAAAAAATATTACCATTTGAAAACAAAATGTTTTTTTTTAATATTAAAATATTCACTAAAATGTTAAATTGATACGTAAAAGAAACACTCTGTATTCGCGTACTTGAAGGACGGCAACGTCGCAATTTATTTATGAATGCGTACGCGTGTACAGAGTGTTCCTTTTACGTATCAGTTTAACATTGTTAGTGAATATTTTAATATAAGAAAAAATAAAAATATTTTGTTTTCGAATGGTAATATTTTTTTAGCATTTTTGGATGCTATACTACTGCGGGTTAACGGGCACGCCTTCTGTTAGTTAACATACTCTATAGAGAAGCTGGACTGCGCATCGCAAGTCCGATTCTCGTACCGGAACAAATGTTTGTACATATGGCCCTTTTGTTACGGATTTGTGTTTTTAAAAAATGCAGCCACGTTACAAGAGAAAATCCTAGTGCGGCGCAATGTTTTTTGGGTTCCATAGCCGAATGGCAAAAAACGGAACCCTTATAGTTTCGATATGTCTGTCCGTCTGTCTGTCTGTCTGTCTGTCCGTCCGTCCGTATGTCACAGCCATTTTATTCCGAAATTATTAAGATTATTTATGTTAAACTTAGTAGGTAGATGTATTCTGTGAACCTCTTTCCGATTTTAAGAAAAAAAATTAAAAATATTTAAAATAAAGGGGGGTCCCCATACATGGAACTGGAACTGAAAATGTTTTTTTTTCATGAAACCTATGCGTGTGTGGTATCTACTACGTGTAATTTAAAGGATATATACATACCGAGTGCACGGCTTCTTTGGATGATAACAAACGATATGGCAAGGGTTTTCTAATCCTATGTCTACATGTATGTAGCATAATAGAAATTTCAATACATTGATACCAGAGGCCGAATTTTTCAAATTAAGAAGAACGAAAAGAATTACCGTTTTATTTGCAAGTGACGTAGAAAGTGATGACCCTCATAATGCTGTGACACGTTTGTTATTACTGGTATTCAAGAAACATATGAAACCAATAATTTGGTGTCAATTCTGTGAGTCACTTATTTTGAGCTGAAACTTTGCATAGAGACTCCATACCAGATGTTGTCTTCAGTCCTTTTGGATAGATATAGGGTTTCCGTTACATGTTGTATAGACAGGTCTTTAAAAATGATATAAGGGTTTCTAAAACCACTTTTTCATAAAGTCAGTCGTTTAAAAGATATAAGCTCCCAAAGTGGTAAAATGCGTGTCCCCCCCCCCCTTCTAACTTCTATAATAATGGATTGAAAAATCAAAAAAAAATATATGTCTGCAGATCTTAATGTAAACTTTCAACCAAAATTAGTTTGAACGAAATCGGGTCAGCAGTTTTTGAGATACAGCATATTTTCTAAAACCGCAAATATAACTTTGTAATTCATACAAATACTATGAAAAGCAAAGTTATTTAGCGTAGTTGTAAAAATGTAAATAAGCTAGTTTTAAGAAATTTTTATGGTTTTTTTATTCGTCAAGTAAATATACAAATCATATTATATTATTATTACGGAACTACACGTTAGTTACTACGGAACCCTTCATGGGCGAGTCTGACTCGCACTTGGCCAATTTTTTTTAACACAATTTTAATAAGGATATACACACATTCATTCATCAGAGACGCATTATAGTTGACACATTTGAAGACGTATTAAGCTTTAACTAAGCTCAAGTTTTTGGACATCAAATGCTTACGCTTTTAAATAAATTAAAACAACCCACCAACCCAACGATTTCCTTTTTATAATCCTCTGATTTAGTTAAAACGTTTCTAAATATTTCGTAATTCCATTTTATTAAACAATATGCGTATATTTAATTAATGAACTACCATTAAAGAGCTAATTTTTATATTTTAGTCAGCGAAGGTTTACGATACTTAAATAGTCAGCTTTTACAATATTTTTGCTTAGTTGATAATTATCCATTATCGAATATTTAATGGTACTTTATACCCTTTGATTAAATTGGGTAAACTTGGTAAATGGGATTTTAATGGATAAACTTTCAATAGATATGCCTACTGCGTAGGCTGCTAATTCCGTTATGTTTTCTACTCGTATTTGCAGACGTTAGCTTTGACTAGCGATTTGGAAACTAATTTGTCATAAGCTGCTTCGGATAACTTCGTAACTTTGATCAAAGTAAAGGTACCTATTTATGTGAATCTGTGAGTCCAAGGCTTAGTGACCATTTGCCATCGAGTAGGTCAATATAATATATATAGATACAATATATATATATTATAAATACTACCTACATTAAAGTTTTTGAGAACAAATGCATGGTTGTTTGCTACTACGCTATCACTCAAAAACTATCGAACAAGTTTTAATAAAGGTTTCGTTTAGCTTGTACCAAAATCAGAATTGGATTTTTTTTCCCAAAGTACAGTTCAGAACGGATATAAGTGACACTTCACACGATCAGAAATAAATGACTTTTATTTTGCAAATTGGTAACTAAAATATGTCATTGTAATAATAACACTTTACACATCATATTTAAGTAAAAATTGAAAAGATGAGGCCAGTATTTCGAAACTGAACTAATATAACTTATAACTGTACTATTCTACGTCTGACATGGAAGAATGGAACAAGAATACATTTTGCGCCGACCCAAAGTATCTAGGATAAGGGCAGGAAGATGATGATAAAACTTATAGGTTACTTACATCAGAAAAACAATTTAAAGTAGCGCGTTTGAAATTAATTTATAGAGAATTTCTTAGCCACTAATAATTAAGAATAATTCTAATTAATATACTAAAATAGTACACATTTCTGTGTTGTTGTGTATTCCCAACGAGCACATTAGTGGAAATAGCAGCCTATTTTGTTACTTTGGGCTGTAAAATAGCGGTTTAAGGGTTCAAAATGCAGTTCAAAGTTGCATATCTGCATCCGTAAACGTCTATAGCTATAAAAGTTACTTAAGGTGCTATAAGCTGAATCAAATATTACCCTAGCCTTCACAATAGTCCACGGTAGAACTCATTTACCACTTACACCTTCAGATGAGAGTTACGAAGGTCATTCTGCCACTCACAGCTGCACAGTGGTTTCCATTGTAACTTTTATAGGTTATAGTTATAGTAACCACTATTATACTACTATAAGTTTCATTATAGAAATAATAGAAACTCTTATGCATAGGTACTATAGTTAAAAAAAAAATCATCAGTGTAACTAAGGCCTTTAGTAGCAATAGTCATTCCTTGCAGGCTCAATCCATTCGCTATTATACAGCCGCTTTTGTAACTATTATAAAACATTTAATAAAAATGGATGCTAAACGAATAAGTAGGTAACTAGATATTATAACCTCAAAAACAGGAAAATAGGAGCTTTTTGTGGCTGTGAGTTCCACTAGGGGAACAAAAATCACTGGAAGCGTTAGAAGGGTGAAAATTAGCGCTATGATTCTCAAAAGAGAGTTATTAGAGCTAAAACTGCAGGTTATGACTACATTACAATGACGCCATGATTTTTTAAGAAAACTTATAATTCACTTGTAAAATTGAGTTGATATACATTGGTTTTTTAGTTAAATGTGCATTAAATGTACCGGTAAACAATCGGCCACTTGCGAATAGTAAGTTATCAACGCGTAAAAATACGGAAATAAAATTTATTCTGTATAACAAATAAAAAATATCACATATCTTTTGTTAATTTTTTAAACATCATAAAAGCGCGTTAAAATTACTCGAAAATTATCTTATATATCTACAGTAAACTGGACAGCGTTTTAAGTATCTTTATATATCTTGCTAATACAGAATACAAACTTTTACTTCTTTTTGTTTTATTTTCATGATGGCGACGAAAACACTTTACCAAAATATTACAAATAATGTCAACTGAAGATATACAATAAAGAACTATAATCAATTCATTCGTTCAAAGTAGTTCAAAATCATTCAAAATTAGTGCTACGAGAGCTTTAGTATAGCGTTACTAAATCGTTATAGCTATTAAGGAACCTTTATGCAACCGTTGTGCCTGCACAACGGTTGCATAAAGGTTGCATAAACCTAAAGTTCCATTTAACCTGTTAAATGGAACTTTAGGTTGCATAAAATGGCACCCAAATAGCGCTAAAGCGGCTGCTTTAAGTCTGTAGTAGACGCTCTAGCGCTTACGTCTATTACCATAAGTAATAATCGGATACGCTCCAAAGCCCTAATGCAGCCCATTTGTGCTAGTTGGGTTCATATTATGATCTTTGCGAATATAATAGATTACTCAATACCCGTGAGATAGCAGACTAGTAAGAAAGAAGAAGAAAGATAAACGTTTATTGACACATGTCACAAGTCCACACACTAAAAGAAATACAAGAAACAAACAAAATCATATTATTATGTAAATAAAATATATTAAAAAGTGAAATTGAATAGATCCAGGATGATTAATATTACTGTGCGAGTCACGGATGCGCCAAATAGGCTCAGTTCAGCAAAAAGCCGGACAACTAGTGCCCGACGCTGGTTTTCAACTGGTTCTAATAGTGCATGTACGGAGTTTATTAGTTTATCATATAACATAGTAAAAATATACATATAATATAATAATAATATACATAAAATAGAAATAATAATAAAGTACTTCACGAATCCACTAAATATTTATATACAATACATAATAATTATATGTGTATTTCCAGTAGGTGCACGCGCATCGCCTGTAAACAAAAACATTCCACTCAAATTGACACAGCATCATATCAGGGACACATTTAAATTGACTATGTCCAGTCTCCGCTGTGCGTCTATCAAATACTGTCGCAAGCGTTTCCTGAACAGATTTAACGAGTTGCATGTAGGGACCCGGTATCGATAAGAAAGTATCGATATTGTACTTATGAGTAATATCGAAAAAAAAAAGTATCATACTCATAAATGTATCGAAACAAAAGTATCGATACATCAAAGTATCGAGTACTTTTCTTAGGGCCTAATGCGCATACGTCAAGCCGTCAATGTCAGTCAGTAACGTCAATTTAGCTTCAGTACATTAGGACAGAAGAACAGAACATCAAAACTAATGGTATTGGTACACTAGTGTAATAATAGTACATAAGTACTTTAAAAAAGACAACTGTGACTTTACAAATTATTTAAACAATTATATTATTTATTCCTTTAGATACATATTATAGTACCCATTCCTCCTCCGTACAATCGCTAATACGAGTAGATACACAGCACGAAACAGTGTGTACTTTTAGATGGCACAGATTCACATTTAATAAGTCAAATAATAGTCAAGCACAATAACCAGAGAAAAACAAATCGCGAGACGAACACGAAGAATAATACAAATAATACGGTTTTGTGGGATATCGTTGTATATTATAAGAACTACATCATACCTTATAAACAATAAATAAATATTAATAACGAAACAATTTTCTAACGGCGAACGATTGAGTGATTGATTAGTGAAGGAAAGGATCTGAACTGTGAACAGAAAGACTGAAGGAACGATTTCGAGCTCAATGTAATGATTTAGAAGGTTCAGTTTAATTGAACCAGATGGCGTTGCCGTTCAAAATTTATTCGATACGATACCTGTCAAAAAGTACTCATTGAGTAAAAGTATCAAATACAAAGTATCGAGTACAAAAGTATCGGTATCGAAACGAAACGTACTCGATACCACAAAGTATCGATACTTTTTTCGTGTCCCTAGTTGCATGTTCTAATAGGAGGCGGCAGATTGTTCCAGATTTTTGATGCCGCATAACGGAAACTGCCTCTGAATGCTGCCGTGCGATGAGAACGAGACGCAAGCTGCTGTGAACATTGCCTTCTTTCGCAACCCCGTGTACTAGTCAGCCAACTTAGTTTGTTGTACAGGTACTTTGGCTTTTTATGTTTTAGCATACCGTACAGAAAGCATGCCAGGTGCAACTTTCGTCTCGATTTCATTTTGAGTGTGTAGTGCTTATTAAGTACGGGCATTACATGGCTCCTAGGAGGAATTGTGTAACAGAACCGGGCACAGGCGTTTTGCACCCTTTGTATAACGTGACGTGGGCCGTAAACTATATCCGCATAGTTCAGCCCAGACAATACCAGAGTCCCAACAAGCTGCTCGCGTAGAGTAACAAACAAGTAAGGCCTCACTTTGTACAGAACCTTTAGTCGGTAGAAGCAGTTACGAACAGAGTCACCTACATATTAAAATGTTTACGTTTATGCTACAGTTTAAAATGTTTGGGTAAATGTTTTAAGCCAAAGAGAATGAATTCAATGTTAAAATCGAGTGCTAAAATGGTAACACTAATTAACAAATCATAGTTTGTTAGTTCAATCAATATTATGTGAAATTTGTAAACAAAAGATGTGTAATGACTTGGCAACGACTGCGCTATTTTTAACAAGCTTTTATTAGGTCGAGCGAGCAGGGTCGAGCTGTAACAAACTATTTAATGTAATACAACCTAAGAATCTGAATTACACGCACTTCTAATTGTTGTATCATCATGAAACTGCAATCATATGTAGATTAAATGACAATACAATGTTATGGTACCTACCATCGAGCTGGTCTGATGATGGAATTGGAAGGTGGCTGATGGAACCTTGGACTGTTTGTTAGTAAACATATCGAGATTGGGCTCATTAGATCGTCTTTACATATTCTGTCCATTTCTCCTGATGACGACGACATATTATGATTATTATGGTACCTTTGAGCTGGTCTGATGATGGGACTGAAAGATGGCTGATGGAATAAACATATGAGTTTATGCTCATTACATTCATCTAAAAAGGTTTTTAGTTTCTTAAACTATTAATTCCAAAGATATAAATACGTCATTGATTAATTCATTAGTATTTCAAATGGCAAGCCGCTGCGAGGCCACAGTTCGAAAGAGAATACTGTGAAGACAAGACTTGGTGTTTAGGTAACTGCAATATCTTGTTAGTAAAATTTATATTTTTATTTGATTTTATGGTTATTTTAATTGTGTTAATTTTTGAATAAGATAAAAGCGTGTTGACATAAGATTGTGTGTATTCATTTTTGCAATGATTGAGCCTAGCAATGGAGATGGTGACTTTACGATTCCTAAACATCCGAATGGTCCTCCATTATACATAATGCCCAAAAAATTGGATGGTGATAAAATAAAACTTCTTGTTAGTTTATAGTACGTACGTATGTCAAAAATATTTTATCAGTAAAGAGGTTTATTAGAGCTTAGTTTTTTATCTCTCTCCTTAAATTGTTACTATATAAATTATGTCTTGGTTTCTTTTCTTTTTTTTAATATTCATATACCTATTATATGTTTTGAGACTGTAGTTTTCGTCGTATATAAGTAAATAGTACTCCATGGACTACCCGCATAGGTTTGCCACCTTTTTTTTTAAATATAAAATAGTACTTTTTTCAAAACATTGCAAAAAATATAAGTACCTAGTACTATTGGGAAATTCAAGGAAAAAAATTGTAAGCATTTATTTTTAGTAAGTAATTATGTTATAATTTTTAAATGAATTACAGGAATCTGAGCAAGTTACATCCAGATTAAAATAAATTAATTATTCGTTTTAATAAAATTAATAGAGGGCCTATTACTTTCTTCTAGCCGTTTTATATTAATTACAGAAAAAAACTTTACGTAAAAGCGGAAATTGCAGGTATGGAAAGTAAAAAGGAAATAATTTTAAATATATTTGTTTAATTTGTATCAGAGGTTTAAAAAGCATTTGCCTTTTTACCCGACTGCAAAGGAAGGGTTATGTTTTTCGCGCGTATCTTGTATGTATGTATGTTTGTAATATTCTTTATTACCTCATATCTCCAGAACCGCTGAACGGATTCACACAATTGAGGTATTGTTAGATTTGTCTTAACAGCCCGAGTGTTCCTAGATAGGTAACATTAAAAAAGTAAACATGGCGGCTGTGCGAAGCCATTATACATGGTGAAAACATTTTTTTTTTCCAAATACTACAATATGGGTATCAAATTAAAGGGCTTAACATAAGGATTTCAAAAAGGTATATCATGATTATCAGTAGTGTAATACTAGCAAAATAACACAATGAGAAAGTTTAAAATATGGACTCACTTTCTGAATCCGGTGGAGTGTCAATGTGACATGACCGGGAAAACAAAAAAAATGTTAATTAATATTTTAACTAAAAAGTTGAAAAAATCACTTATTTAAAAAATCTAAAAAACCCGACTGCTCAACTGAAGTGTAAGAAACAAGCACATTTTTATTTTTTAAAGTGACAAGCAGGCGGACCCATCCCATTTAAAAAAAAATATGTTCAATTGGGTCCCGCCTGCTTGTCACTTTTAAAAATAAAAATGTGCTTGTTTCTTACACTTCAGTTGAGCAGTCGGGTTTTTTAAATAAGTTTTTACAGCAGTATTTTTAGATTTAAACACTTGTTCGTTACTTCTTTTTGAAATAATTTCATTATGTAACTATAATTATTTCTGAATACATATTGTTAACATTAATTTAATTTATAAACTAAATTTAAAGAATATGCTCTCAAATCAATTTTCGTGTTCTAATGCAGAAATTGACATTGGTTGAGCCCATTCTTTGGGTTAAAATCAAACCATTTATATAAATATATTAAACTTTTTTCAATAAATAACAAAAGCTAACTATGAATCCTACTTGAAAGTTTTGGAGATTTTTATTATTTTTTCTGTTTGTGTCATATCCAAAGAAATGATCCGTTTTGCGTTGCTCTAATTCATTCTTTAAGTTTTTCATAATATTGTAGACATCTAAAATGGTGATATTATTTCCCTCCAACAACTTGACAGTTTTGTTGAATACATGCAAGTATGACTAACAAAACGAAAATAATTCCAATGATAGTTTGCCCTTCTGTTTTATCTAGGAACAGAATATTTTGCAAGATTGATGAGCAGGCATCCTGTAGACTAACAAAATGGTTTCTTATGGGTGACCAATTCAGCAATATGTTATCAACACAAGGTAATAAAGAAAGCCATATCGTGCCTACTACATGCCTTTTTAGTTCGATTTTAGACATTTCGTTCTACAATTCCCAATGCTAAAACAAAATTAAGAAAGTTCGAAAACTAAATTACCGATGATAATATAGTATTATTCGTACTATATTATTTTTCTATAATATATGGTACAATTTACTGAAATATAGCACGATACTATATAATATAGTACAGTTGCAACCCTACCCGCATATTTATTTTCTCGTTCTGTGTTAAATAAAACCAAAGGTAGTCCGTAAGAGTTTTTACTAAGTCCTTAGTTGTTTTCTGTTACGGTGTAAAATAAACAGTATATCTATCTATCTGAATATCTGGTGTGATTATCATCTAGTGTAGTGTACCCCTAAATGCAGACGTAGATAGTTTTCATGAGATGACGTCTTCCTTAATTTAGACCAAGATGGTGGCATTTTCGTACAATAACTGTAGCTACTTACAGTTTGGCAAGCAAGTCCTGAAACGGAACAAAAATATTTATGTAAGGTACATATTGTTCTGTCATTTTTAGGGTTCCGTAGTCTATAAGGAACCCTTGTAGTTTTACCATGTTCGTCCTTCCGTCCGTCTCTCCGTCCGTCTGTCCACGGCTTAGCTCGGACACTATTGGTACTAGAAGACTGAAATAAACGGCACGGATATACATATTAGTCATGCCGACAGTGGTAAAATAAAATCAAGAAGAAAATATTTTTTATGTTAATCAATATACACATATAAAACGCTTCCGTTACTGACTGACTGACAGACAACCCACAGCCGAAACTACTGGGCACAAGAAGCTGAATTTTGGCATGTATGTTCCTTGGGGTATGTAGGGGAACTAAGGAAGGATTTTTGGAATTGCTTATGGGTTCGGGATTTTCACGGGAAAAACATCCCACGCGAACGAAGTTGCAGGCAACAGCTAGTCCTCATATATAATAGTTTTTTTTTGTTTTTTATACAGAATAGGCTCGCGTTTGACCACAAAAACAAATAATCATCCCCTCTTTATCTCGTCTACACAAAATCGTTTAATAGGTCATTCAAAAACAATTGAAGTGTGGGAAGACAAATTTTCCATTCAGTGATCCGTATGTGCTAATACAGCTTTACA